>CM051384.1:9186946-10386946 GCA_028015245.1 Cardamine occulta
ATTTACCAGGGCTCTATCTAGCTTCTTTCTAATAGGGTGACCTTCCTGATTGTTCCACCACGTTAGCTTTGTACCAGGATATCCAAGGTCTGAGAAACCACAATCCAAAACAAGAGACTGGAAAGCAATCATACCCGATTGATCCCCTAGTGAATCCCAGCCACGAGAATGCTCTTAAGAGGATAAAATTTCATTAAAATCTCCTAGCACTATCCATGGTGTAGATTCTAAGGCAAACAGATATCGATTGCGTCAAATTTCTTCCCACAATAGTTCTCGATCATTAGCAAAATTTGAAGCATATAGAGAGGAACATAGAAACTACTCACATGAAATCAATGTAACCCAAACTGTGATGATATATGGATTTTTAAAGAGAGGCGTAACAGTCACATTTGGAGACCATACGAACCAAATACGATCCAACCTGTGATAATCATAATTTGTAAGGGATTGCCATCCCGGAAATAAACATAATTTACAATCTCCAAATAGTTGCTTTCTTGAAATCGCGTCTCCAAAAGATAACCAAAGGAACGAGTAACAAACTTAACCCAAGTACGAACTGCATTTGTTTGCACATTTTGTTGAAACCCCAAGTATTCCAGGCAAATAAATGACGTCATGATCATTAGTGCTTCCGCGAGGAAGCATTTCTGGATTTATTTTGGTTGGATCACTGCAAGAAAAATGACCTTCCTCAGCGTCTGAATAACACTATCTAACTAAACGATATCGTTGTTAGTAGTGCTCTATCATTGCCCGTCATAATAGGTCAACGACGTTACATGGCGGATTTTCTTTCTGCTATCGCTCTCTTAGTTATTATAGCGCAATCTCTGTTGCAAGATTATATAATACAATAGGGAACGTATTTTGATATTAATAGTTGTATTCACAACATTTATTAATTGTTACATGTGCTACGACAATAGCATTTTCTCTTTTGCTATGTCTTCAATTTCAATGGCAGTTGTATTTATGCAATTCTTTCGTTTCCTTACAGTACCTAATTTCTGTTTTAATCATATTAATGTTGATAATTTTGATTAAAATATACTGAATTAATATGAAACTAATATTTAAATTTCATGAACATGTCAATGTAAGTAATGAAATTACATGATCATGTCAAAGCAAGTTCTGAAATCACAAAACTAAGACCATATTAATAATATTCAAAGCAAATAACAACATTAGTTTCAGACAAACATGACTTTATCATTAGGCCAAGCCACTGTAGTACCTATTGCATTGACAATTGTTTCAACTTCACAATTTGTTCTCCACACTCTAGCATCCCCAACCTTTGCAACTTCTACCCAAACCTTGCTCACAGCGGAACCCCAAGGGGACAAAGTGGACTACATTTGATAGATTGGTTGAACAAACTCTGCTTTCTGCAACTCTTTCTCCAGAGTTATTGCAATCTAATAGGATGCATTTCTTCTTGACAGATTTGCTAGTGCTACCGGCGTTGGTACTCAGACTCTATAAAAATCAACATTTAGAACACATTCATTCATGAGAAGTTCACAGAATATATTGTGAAGAAACAATCAGAAATATACTGGAGGTGATGGTTGTTTCTGTGTCGATTCCTCCCTTGGAGATATATTCACCAACTGTATATTATGAATAGGCCATGGGATGTTCTCATGTAGTGCATCAGCCATGATTGACATTTCAGCACTTGGTCTCCACAAATAAGCCTCTTTGTTAAACACCTTCTCAACCATCACAATTGCTGCATTCGGATCAAGAGGAATATTGTTGACCAATTGTTTTGGGTCAGTTGAACATAATCGACCCTCAGCAACCACAAAATCCACCAAATTCCAATAAAAAATGTGGATTTTATCCTGTGATGTACTGTAGCCTGAGGATTGATGCATAAAGATTAATAGAGTTCAGCATATATATATATTGATTCATCATGAAAAGTGACAACTGATGGAAAACATAAACAGACCAAGTTGAAAACATTACCGAGGAATCTGCAGTCTTATTTTCAGTTGGGGACTCAGTATCACTGTCAATAATGATCTTATCGACAGGCCATGCAATTGAGAGAACTTTTGGTGTAGGCCTCCACACAAAAGCTGATTCGTTTGATACAGACTTAACAATAACAGCCACAACATTAGGACCAATTGGAATACGACCAATCTTGTACATTGGTTCAACTGAGCAGAATTCTCCTTCCCCGACAACAACATCATCTTCTGAATACCAATCAAGTAGCTGACACCTAACTCCTTTGCTAACATCACTGGACTCAGGTTTAGAACCCTCTTCACTATGGTTCTGACAAGAAGAAAATGAACTTGTTAAAACGTAAACCTTTTTCCATCATTAAACATTACTATTTTTACTTAACTTACCTTTTTCCCAGCTAAGCCACTAACTACATTACTATTTTCTAGCTAACAAGAATGCTTACTTAGTGGCAGTAACCCCTCTGCCCATTCCTCTAAGTCTTCCAAGTTTGTCTTTTCCTATTACTTGACTAACAGCATCTGCCTTCAGATTTGTTGTTGATGTTGAGCCCATTTCACTATCAATAGATTTTATTTTTTCCTAATACAAATTTCAACAAAGTTAGGATTAGTTATTGGCATAAAATAGAAATAAAAATTTCATAAGTTCTTACAATAGTCTCAGCAAATTTTGGCATGACATGTCTCCCATCTGCATGTGTATGTATTGCTACCCAAACAATGCTTCTTGTCACCGTTTTAGGGTAGAACTCTTTTTCTACAAGTGACAAAAAACTAGTGCTTAATATGAACTCTCATCAATTCCATCAAAGTATAACAAATAGAAGACATGTACCAACTCATGAGATAGGTGAATCATGCCTTTGCGGCTGGTGGTGTGTGGAATCTGAACCTTCCTCAATTCCATGTACTTATCACTTTGTACCTACAAAATCAACCTAACAATTTTAAAGCTATCACCAAGAAACAAACATATTTACAATTTAAAAGCAGTGGTATTCCTACACAACCTTAAAAGCAGTGGTATTCCTACTCTTCACCCAATTATGCCAATTGCAGAGACCTTGGTGTATTTGGGACATCCCAAGTAAAGTGGAGTTTAAGCTTCTTTTAGCTTCTTCCTAAAATTAAATTATTCTTTGGTTTCTGCATCCTCAAGATCATCTCCATTATGATTCCCAGAATCTGAATTTTCTTCACCCTAAAAAAAGGTAGTTCTAATTAGCTCATAAGCTTCAAATTCACATCTCGGATCATCATCTGTCTTACCATTTCTTATATCCTCATGCGTACTCCAACAACCATTTCTCTTATACTTCTGATCCATTCCCATAATAACTAGATGCTCCAAAACTCTGTATATCGGTTGGTGGCACAGATTCCGACAATCAATGCAGGGACAGAACATTTCAGCAGGATTACCCAAACTTTTTGCTGATGCATTAACAAAAGAAGTTGCTCCTTGCTCATACTCAAGGTTATTCCTTGGAAGCCAAACCCAAGACTTATCTATGTTACAACAACACCACAGCTCCAACACCATATATGATAATAATTTAATAGATTAGACCCTCACATAATTATAAGTTTATAACAGACACTCATATTAATCATTAACACAAACACAAAACAATATAATCATTACAGAAAGACTCAGTTCAAAAGGGACTAGCAAAAGTTTTGTAGTATACTAAAAGCAAACAGAATATGGTGTTGAACAATGTCTACTCTTCACCAAATGAAACTAATAGCAAACATGTTTCTTTGTCACATTCTAACACCAAATGAAGTTGAACAATGTCTCAGCAATCTAATTTTATGTCAAATTCTAACACAAAATAATTTTGTAACACCAAATCAAGTGCCAGACAACTAATTCTATGTCTTAAATTTTAGACATTAACACCAAATCAAGTCTAAAAAAACTAATTCTATATCTCAGAAAGGTATCTGCAAATTTCAGACATACATGTCAAATTTCATACTCGTTTGCTAAAATTTGAGCTTTGGAAACTTGAAGCAATCTGCAACAGGCGTATCCAAATTATCACTCAGTCGCTTATAGTAAGAGAAATGAGTAACCCAAAAGTATAACTCAGGCGCATCGAAAACGATAATTGAAACTTAAAAACCTTTTAATTTCACATACCTTTAACAGTAGAAAACACCTAAAGCTTCCTGTAAAAAAGCAAAATATTCGGAATCGATTACCAAACAGGTACAAACCCTAAATTGATTACCAAACATGTACAAACCCTAAATCGATTACTAAACCCAACTAACCTTTCCCAATTTCGGACCAGTTCTTGAGCAAAAGCCAACACTTCCTCTACTACAAAAAAATCAGATATGTGAGAAGCAACTAACGAGAAGGGAGAGTGAGAGGGAGATTGAGAGGGAGAGGGAGAGGGAGAAAAACGAGAGCTATGTCTCTCTGTGACTGAGAAAGTGAGTAAGAGACGAGAGTGAAAGCTTTAGTTTTTTTGCATGCCTTAGAGAAAGCTTTCCCCCAATTTTAATTTTGAGGCAGATTGACCTTTAATTTCTTTTTGCGCGACTCAATGGATAGCGTTGAATATGTCATATGTGCTATAATATAATTACCAGATTACACATTATAAGCCACAAAAATTAATCTGCATGCTTTATTTTCTTAACACCTTACTTATAGCGTTTGAATTTTAACATATGCAGGTGTAAGTCTACCATAGCAAAACTATGATAATTGCTATATTACACTGCTATCCATCCCTCAATTTCTTGTAGTGGATAAAATGAGCTGGTCCTTTTTCTGAGAAGATTTTTTTCTTGTTTGGGTTTTGCTTCCCACAATTTTGACCCACTTGCTTAGTCTTAGCATGAGTTTTTGAGATGACATCCCCTGTTAGGGTAGATACTATCTCACCCTTGATACACATAAGTTTTAACCCAAATAAAATATGACAACTACATAGGCAATCACAATAATATATATAAGATCAAATCTACAGAGACCAAAGTTACACTACGATTCTTTGATAATAAAACTTAGCTAAGACAATTATACATATGGTTTTTGGTTAGTGATGTAAACAAAAATAACAATTAAAATGATGTAACTTATGAATTAAAAGTGTCATGCTTTAGGGATATTCGCAGGAAATCAGAGATCATGAACTTAACAATTATTCAGAGAACATATAAGCACAATCTCAAACTCAAACATAACTATATAACCAATCTACTATTGTGGTATCAATCACTTTATCTAGCAACCTAAGATTCTAAATTATCGTTTGAACTTAGAATTCTAAACAAGCTTTAGCGAGCAGGTTCAATTTGTTCACGGCCTTAGCATCAACATTCATTGGCTAAGGACGATTCGCTTACGTATGTCCTATCAAGCAATCTATAACACTTTTGATGAATATATTAAACCCTAAATCAGTTTAGCCTAAGCAATGAGAACAACAATAGGTGAAGATAACAGATGATATAACCCTATATATGTCTGATTTAATGATTCACAGATTCCTTTGAAACGCTAAAACCTAACTAGAAGACTACCCAGCCATGGAAACAGAGAAAACGGAGAGATGAAAAGAAACTCATGATCAATAAAATATAAATCCAAAAGCGTTCATAAATCTTCTCAGAGATGCAGAGTCAGAGATCCATCTCTCTGGAGCTTAAAGCTAAAAAGATCTGAATAGAAAATAAAGTGGTGCCTAAACAATGACATAAAAACTAGAATATATAGGTTAAACACGTCCTAGTTCGAAATATGGCAAAACCAATCCAAAAATAAGGAATAATCAAAATTTCTTTTTTTTTGCGGTTTGGTCAGTTTAAGGCTGGAATGATCGATCTGGACTGGAATGATCAATCTGGACTAGATCGATCAATTTGGGAGTGATCTGGTCAATATGGTATCTCACGGCAAACTGAATAGATCGATCTGGACTGGAATGACCGATCTGGACTGAAATATGCAACTGCTTGAACTTCAAATGACCCGTCCCGAAAACTACTAAACCGGGACCGGTTCAATAAACGTAAACAACACAAAACTGGCATTTAAAAAACAAAAAAAAAAAAACAAAAAAAAAAAATCTAACAACTTAACCAATTAATCCAACATAATAATAAAAATGTTCTAACAATATAGCAGAAGCAATTCAAAAATAAGCACTAATCTGAATAACAAATATCCGATATAAATAAAATAAATGAAAACTATCCCGGTATGTCATCCTGGTCCGTCACCGCAGTTCCACGAGCTTCAGCTAGCTTTATCCTTTTCCTTACCTGCGCCATTACGAATAGACGCAGTCAGTATTTAATAAATACTGAGGAGGCGATCAACCCGTCTACTAGGTCAATTAGGACAAAATTACGAAAATACCCCTCTGACATAATCAAATGTCCTGACTCGACAACAACCCAACAATGATTAAATAAAATTAATTCACCGCAAACTAATAAATTAAATCAATCAACGGCAATTTTAAACACCCAAAAATTGACTAAAACAATTAACTCTCAACAATTAATTCAACAATAATTCATAGAAAATTACATAAAATAATCTCATAAATAACGGCAATTTTTCCAAAATTTATCTCAGCAATAAAAACATCGCGAAAAAACACAAAACACATAATTAAATCCTAACACTGAATTATCTCAGGAAATAATTCCGTAAATCATCCGACCACGGTACTGCACTCACCTCGAAACCTTCGGAATATGCTCGGGGTAAGACTTGACGACTTCTGAAACTTCCAAAATTTCTAAAGACCTATTTACCAAAAAATCCCAGGATTTTTAAAAAATATTAATACTAATATTAAAATATTATTATTTAATATTAGAGTATTAAATCAACTACCCCAAAATAATTAACCAAATCAAATAACATTAAACCACCTCTAATGATTCAGTTAATCAGCCCACTTTGAATTAATTACTCTCTGGCCCACTAACCAAGAATCAGGCCCAATTACCCTCAACCTCACGCTTTGGGTCATGCCATGACGTCCGCAACCGTTCCGATCAACCGAAACCCATGGCACGTCGACGGCGTTCACCTCCCTCGGCGACCTCACAGCTCCACGATGCACCATCAACGCCATGCACCGCCGAGTCCCCGCGAGATCTGCCACGATCACCGTCACGATCGGCTTCCGCGACACCACCACCACCACCACCCTCGGCTCTCTCTCTCACACACTCTCTCCCTCTCTCTCTCTCTCTCTCTACACACGCTAAACCCTAAAAGTACCGTGACCACAACGCCGCCACCTCCACGGAACCCACACTACGACTAAACCGAACGACAAGGGGAAAGAGCCTTACCGTGAAAGAGGTGTTGACCCGACGCTCCCCTCCCAAGCAACACGCGATCCAAGCTCCTTTGACGGCTAGGGTTCGATCGAAGAGGGAGCTACACGCAATGATACACATATATATCAAATTTTCGTATTACACCAAACAATTCTCCAATTTCTGACAATTTCGTAATTGACCCCGATACTTTTAAAACGATCAATTTAACCCACCGAAATCAACTTTCCAATTGATCAATTTAATCCTTAACATTCCAAAATCACAAATTGGCCCCAAACTTCCAAAATTATCAATTAAACCCGCCTGTAACTCCTAGATTTAATCAAATCAACCCCAAACTTTCGAATTCAACAAATACACCCCCATTATTGGTTTGCGGATGTTACAATTCTCCCCCACTAATATAGATTCATCCTCGAATCTAACATTTCAGCAGACATCCACAGCAAAACGTAACCGCAAATCTACTCAGTTTAGTCACATGACCATAACGTTTTCGGCATAGCCTTTCGACTAGTATGCCAACACTACATTGTTTATACTTAGTTCAAATACTCCCGGAATCCTATACCACAAGACCCCACTTGGTTTGAATAAACTACGTCTACCAGATCCCCGGAACAGCTCAGCACAGAAACCATGACAAGCATCTCGGAGTCCAGCGTGACCCGATCAGCAAGTCCAGCAAGATCCTAAAATCTCTAGTGGCTTACCGAGACAGCATCAGGAATCACACAGAAACCCGACCGTTAAACACCACACAGCGATAAGATTCCAGCTAAATCTCTAGCTTTCCGAACCACTTGGGAAACTTCCGCTTCATCTTCGCTTCTAGTTCCCAAGTCTCCTCCACCGCTCCATTGCAATCCCACAAAATCTTCATCTCTGGAACTTGCTTCCTCCTAACCAGCCTGACTCTACGGTCAAGTACCTCTAGAGGCCTCTCCTCTACAACCATACTCGGCAGAAGATCAGATGGAATCTTAGCCATCACCTGATCATCCCTATGCAGGCACTTCTTCAGCTTCGAGATGTGGAACACCTTATGAAATACCTGCATCACCTCAGGTAACTCCAGCCTATATGCAACCGGTCCGATTCGCTCCAACACTCTAACAGGACCCATATACCGAGAACTCAGCTTAGTCTCAGGAATACACCTGTTCGGACCTAGTAACATGGTCATCTTAAGATATACCATATCTCCAACATCAAACTCCAACTCCTTTCTATGCTTGTCAGCGTAGCTTTTCTACCTATCTTGTGCCTCTTTCATGTTTAGTTTAACAACACAGATCTTTTCCGTTGTCTCCTGCATAAAATCGTCCCCTAGCAAACTCCTCTCCCCCACTTGAGTCCAGCACAGCGGTGTCCTGCATGGTCTACCATAGAGAGCCTCAAATGGTGCCATACCGATACTAGCCTGTAACTGTTATTGTATGCAAACTCCGCCAAACTCAAATGATCGACCCAATGTCCACCCCAATCGAGCACACACATCCGCAATAAGTTCTCCAATGTCTGGATAGTGCGCTCTAACTGCCCATCCGTCTGCGGATGATAAGCTGTACTCATATGTACCTTAGTGCCCATCTCTCTCTAAAAAGCTCTCCAAAACAGCGATGAGAACTTCGGATCTCGATCTAACACTATACTCACAGGTACCCCATGCAGGTTCACAATCTCACTGACATATCTCTTAGCCAAGACCTCAGCTCCATCGGTCTTTTTAATGGCCAGAAAATGTGCCGACTTGGTCAACCTATCAACGATGACCCAGATAGCATCCTTCGTTCATGAAACCGGCAGACCCACCACGAAATTCATGGTGATCATGTCCCACTTCCACTCTGGAATGGGTAAACTCCTCAGCAGACCACTCAGAACCTGATGCTCAGCCTTCACTAACTGGCATGTATCACACCTGGCAACCCAGCTAGCAACATCCTTCTTCATCCCAACCCACTGATAATACCGTTTGAGATCACGGTACATCTTGGTAGCTCCTGGATGAATCGAGAACCGACTCTGGTGCGCTTCTCTAAGAATTTCTTGCCTAAGCAAGTCATCCTTTGGCACACACACCCTACCATGCAGTAATATTATCCCATTGCTAGAAACCTCATACTCTGACTTCTCAGCTCTAGAAGCCGCAATCAACTCCAAGATCCAACTCCCGGCTACCGTGACTCTGCTCGTAATATCGGCCCGATTACCCGCTTAAACCCAAAGGGCTCTCGCTCCCTGATACAGCACACAACCGCAAGGCAGTCACCATGCCCACTAGAGTCTCTGCATCTCTCTCTGTATCCGAGATCACTCGCCTCCGGCTCAAGGCATCAGCCACGAGATTTGCTTTACCAGGATGGTAAGCTATCTCCAGATCGTAATCCGCAACTAACTCCATCCAGCGCTTCTGCCTCAGGTTCAGCTCGGGCTGACTAAAGATATACTTCAGACTTTTGTGGTCTGTGAACACCTGAACTTTCCCACCATACAAATACAACCTCCAGATCTTCAACGCAAACACTACTGCAGCCATCTCCAAATCGTGAGTAGGATAATTACCCTCATGTTTTCTTAACTACCAGGAAGCACAAGCAATCACCCTCCCCTGCTACATAAGCACACATCCGAGTCCCAACCTGGATGCGTCCGTGTAAACAACATACGGCTCATCTGGCTCTGGCAAAGCTAACACCGACATGCTAACTAACATCTCCTTGAGCTTCAAAAAGCTCTCCTCACACTGTGGTGACCACACAAAAGGAACTTCTTTCCCGGTAAGTTTAGTCATAGTTAAGCCATGCTGGCAAAACCTTTGACAAACCTCCGGTAATAACCAGCCAGTCCAAGGAAGCTCCGAATCTCTGAAGCATTCCTTGGTCTCGGCCACTCCTCTATAGCTCGAATCTTCTCTGGATCCACAGCCACTCCGCTCTGAGAGACAACATGACCTAGAAAACCCATCTCCCGCTGCCAGAAACTACACTTGCTCAACTTAGCATATATCTGCTGCTCCCGTAGCTTCTCCAAAACTTTCCTCAAGTGGCTCGCATGCTCTTCAAGACTCTTAGAATACACCAAAATGTCATCAATAAAGACCCCGTTCATCAACCAGATACTCCTTGAAGACCCCGTTCATCCACCTCATAAACGCAGCTGGCGCATTAGTCAACCTGAACGACATCACCACAAACTCGTAGTGCCCGTATCTCATCCTGAAAGCCGTCTTCCGAATATCCACCTCAGCTATAGGAATCTGGTGGTATCCAGACGCCAAATCAATCTTGGACAACCACATAGCTCCCCCCCAATTGATCCAACAACTCTCCAATCCTCGGCAGCAGATACTTATTCTTCACAGTGACGCGGTTAAGCCCTGATAATCGATACACAACCGGAAACTCTCATCCTTATTCTTCACAAACAATACCGGTGCTCCCCACGGTGAACTACTCGGTCGGATAAAACTTTTCTCTAACAGATCCCCCAGCTGCTTCTTCAGCTCAGCCATCTCAGCTGGAGCCATCCTGTACGGAGCCTTAGACAGGTCCCTGGCTCCAACTCAATCGTGAAAGGATCAGACCTCGATCGCGGTAACCCTCTCAACGGCTGGAACACATCCTCAAACTCACAAACCACCTCAATGTCCTGTAACGCATACTCCCCAACCACATCGGACATTGATCTGGTCGCCAGGTATGCCTCACAACCATGCTTAATCAACCGCTCAGCCTGAATAGTTGAAACCACTATGCTTCCAGAAATCGGTCGCACCCCCTGGTAAACCAACCTCTTGCCTGCTCGCTCGAAAACGACTCGGCTTTTATGACAATCGAGGTGAGCCTTGAACTTCCCCAGCCAGTCCATGCCCAAAATGACATCATAAAGCTCCACCGGAGAGACTATCAAATCAGCTGGCATCAACTTTCCCACGATGAGAATGTCGATGCCCTCAATACAACCTCGAGTCTCCAATAACCGACCCCCAGCAACTCTCACTACTCCCGAATGGTCTCCAGACAGCTCCTGGATCCCATTCTCAGACACCCAGCTCGGTGTAACAAAATTATGAGATGCTCCGGAGTCAAACAATACATGAGACTCAACTCCCGCTACGCTTAAGGTCCCTATGGAAACAATAAGCTAAGACTACTAAACACAACAACCAGCAAAATTAACCTTAACACTAACCAGTGATCGGTCTGCTGCTGCTCGCTCCACCGGCCTCCGAACCCACTGTATACACCCGAGGTGCTACTGCAGCCCGCTTCTGTAGCGGTGCCTCAATCCTCGGTGTCTGCTTCCCCAGCTTTGAGCAACTGGTCTTCACGTGCCCGGGTTCCTTGCAGTGGAAGCAAACCCGCTCATCAGCCTTGGTATAGTTGGCGATACGATGTTCTGAACTGCCACACCGGAAACACCGATACCCTGCACCCACAGCCTTAGAAGTGTCATCCCACTTCCTCTTCTGCCCCTGCTGCTGCCCAGACTTGCCACCTTTCCTCGGAGCCGTACTCTGACTCTGAGAACGCCGTGGAACTTCTGGCGCTGCAACCATCAAACTAGCCTCCTGCCTTAGACCCTCTTCAAGCTCCGCTGCACACTCCACTAGTTCTGACACCGACTCGAACTTGCGGACCATGCAACAGTTCTTAAAGTCGATACGCATACCTCGCAGGAAGGCACAAATCATATCATGCTCGGTATCTACACCCCAACCAGCAAACTGCTTCAGCCGATTAAACTCGGCCTCGTACTCCCGAACCGAACGACTCCCCTGCAACAAGTACAGAAATTCTCCCTGCAACCTGTTCCGAGCCTCCCGCGGAAAGTACTTGAGATCGAAGTCCCTCCGGAACTTGTCCCAAGGCAACACTACTCCCGCCTTCCTCGCGACGATAACCTGCCACCACTCATGTGCATCTCCCTCCAGATAATGCACCGCCAAGTCCACCTTATACTCCTCAAGGCACCTGATCGACTGGAAGTTCCTCTCCAACCTGGACCTCCACTCATCAGATTCGATCGGTCTAGCACCACCACTGAAAAACTTGGTGCCCAACCTCTGCATGTGTTCCATCACCCTTAGGTACGACGGAACCACTGGCTCAGCCTCTGCAACCACTCTCGGCACTCCCGGAGCACTCTCACCTGCCATTGCAGCATTCTCCTGTGGTGCCATTAGAGCTGGAGCCGGTACCATAGGAGGTAACCTCTCCAAAAGCTGGGCCAACATAATAACCAAAGATAACAAGGAAGTCTTATCGTGGAACTGTTATCGGCCGGAAGATGACATACCCAAACACCCTAACAAAAACAACATAGCAACGCAGCAAGAAATTTAGCAGTCCTAGAATCAACTCTGCTCTGATACCAAATTGAAATGAGCCGTCCCGAAAACCACTAAACCGGGACCGGTTTAATAAACGTAAACCACACAAAACTCGCATTTAAAAAAAAAAAAAAAATCTAACAACTTAACCAATTAATCCAGCATAATAATAAAAATATTCTAACAATCTAGCGGAAGCAATTCAACAACAAACACTAATCTGAATAACAAATATCCGATATAAATAAAATAAATGAAAACTATCCTGGTATGTCATCCTGGTCCGTCACCGCAGTTCTACGAGCTTCAGCTAGCTTTATCCTTTCCCTTACCTGCGCCATTATGAATAAACTGAGGAGACGATCAACCCGTCTACTAGGTCAATTAATTCTCAACAATTAATTCAACAATAATTCATAGAAAAATTACATAAAATAATCTCATATATAACGGCAATTTTTCCAAAATTTATCTCAACAATAAAAACACCGCGAAAAAAACACAAAACACAGAATTAAATCCTAACACTAAATTATCTCGGGAAATAATTCCGTAAATCATCCGACCACGGTACTGCACTCACCTCGAAACCTTTCGGAATATGCCCGGGGTAAGACTTGACGACTTCTGAAACCTCCAGAATTTTTAAAGACCTATTTACCAAAAATTCTCAGGATTTAAAAAAATATTAATACTAATATTAAAATATTATTATTTAATATTAGAGTATTAAATCAACTATTCCGAAATAATTAACCAAATCAAATAACCTTAAACCACCTCTAATGATTCGGTTAATCAGCCCACTGTGAATTAATTACTCTCCGGCCCATTAACCCCTAATCGGGCCCAATTACCCTCAACATCACGCTTTGGGTCACGCCATGACGTCCGCAACCATTCCGATCAACCGAAACCCATGGCACGTCGACGGCGTTCACCTCCCTCGGCGACCTCACAGCTCCACGATGCACCATCAACGCCATGCACCGCCGAGTCCCCACGAGTTCTTCCACGATCACAGTCACGATCGGCTTCTGCGACACCACCACCACCCTCGGCTCTCTCTCACACACTCTCTCCCTCTCTCTCTCTCTCTACACACGCTAAACCCTAAAAGTACCAAGACCACAACGCCGCCACCTCCACGGAACCCACAGTACGATGAAACCGAACGACAAGGGGAAAGAGCCTTACCGTGAAAGAGGTGTTGACCCGACGCTCCCCTCCCAAGCAACACGCGATCCAAGCTCCTTTGACGGCTAGGGTTCGATCGAAGAGGGAGCTACATGCGATGATACACATATATATCAAGTTTTCGTATTACACCAAACAATCCTCCAATTTCTGACAATTTCGTAATTGACCCCGATACTTTTAAAACGATCAATTTAACCCAGTGAAATCAACTTTCCAATTGATCAATTTAATCCTTAACTTTCCAAAATCACAAATTGGCCCCAAACTTCCAAATTTACCAATTAAACCCGCCTGCAACTCTTGGATTTAATCAAATCAACCCTAACTTTCGAATTCAACAAATACACCCCCATTATTGGTTTGCGGATGTTACAGAACTTCTCACCAGATTGACCTGTCTTAATTTTCGAACCATAAATGGGAGTTACCTCAAACTAGTGCCAAATGAAAGCTAACTCTCATGATTATCTTGTATCCAAATGTCACCAAAATTGGTTCATGTGAAGCCTTTCAACGGATGGCAAAATTCTGACGTTTGAGCACGATCCTTCATCTCCAATTGCTTCATCTACAAGTGATAATAACTTATTTTCCTCCAAAAGCTATCCAGAACCTGGAATGAGTCAATAGAGGACTACAAGACTCTAAAAACATGTTTGACTCAATAAAAGATATAAAATAAGAAATAAAATAAAGACTTAAAACCGATAAAAACATGATACATCAACTCTCCTCACTCTCCTTTCTGTCATTATCACTTGTAGTCAAAAGAACTTAGAATCTAGAGGGAGACACGTCCCCTGATTTTCCCTCTCCTAAAAATGTCTTCACTTCTTCGTTCTCAATGATAACAATGAGAGCTTTTACCATTTTTTCCAACAACAGCCCATGCTATATCCTGTGTCGAGTCTGACCTTTCAGTCTCGACCATCTGCTCTGATTATTTCTCAACTATTACGGAGAAACCTGGTGTTGCGCCTTGTAGTACATCTACATTGTCTTTCATAGTCAAATGCTCTGCAAAAACAGTACCCAACTATGTAACCGGCAGTTGTGGCTTTGCAACCACCTTAATATTCTCCTTAGCTACCACAACTTTTGCTCCCTTCGTCATTTACGAACATTCTCTTTCTGAGTAACCTCATGCCATACACGTAGAACACCTTGATGGAAGCCACATATAGCTGACCTATATAATGATCTCCGGATCAGAATTTAGACAAATTTTTGTTGGTAATGGTTTCTCCAAGTTAACCACCACTAATACACGGGCCATATCCAAGCTAAGGCAACGCTCTGTATTCGGGTGTAGTTTTTGAGATGCACCAAAAAGACTCCCCAAAAACATCAACCCTTTGGTTGTGTACAGATAATCGGGGATCTGCTTCAGATCAACCCAAATAGGGATCGCAAATAAATCAGGCATTGCATTAGCTGTTGAAGGGCTCCACTCACGTACCACCAAAGGGATATCTGATATGTGCCAAAAATGTCGATGCAGTACACGGGATATGATCTAAGGGTTCTCATTTTTGATCAGAACTGTTCGTGGATCAAGAAATTGTGCATCAATCTTAGGAGATTTCTCTGTTGAGACCCATAAACGATTTACAGTTGCATGAACTTTACCTATATGTAGATAATAGGTGTGAAACTGCAGGGGAAACTTTGTCCAACGAGAGTTGTTGGGGTGAGGAAACTGCTTTTGTGTATGATATGTTAGGAATTTGTCCCATATTAACTAGTCTTTTCCCATTGTTTTCGAGTCTTTTCTAGTTTTTTTTGTGTCTTTTCAGGTATTTTGAGGCTCTGGAGCACGGATTGAAGATATTGGAAGACATTGGAGCAAAAGGAGCAATTTTGAGCCGAAAGACGATTTTCATCACATGAGCACTGCTTTCACCGAAAGCACCTGCTCGACCAATTTTACCTAGACACGTTTTTTATTTAATTTTTAGAATAAATAGAGGCCAGCCGCCTCAGACTTGTATCACGTTCTTTCTCAGACCTCAGTTTTTCGTTCTAGGATATTTTGGTTCTAAGACACCACCACTTTGTTCCTTTTTCGATTTGGATTTGTATTACTCAGCTTTGGATCTCTATTCTCCTACTATCGATCAATCCACAACTCTGTTTGAGAAGTTTTCCTGAACCTTATTCTCTTTAATAAATCATGAATTCATCTCCTTGTTTTGTTGTGTTTGATTTTGCTATGTGTGAGTAGATCCCTAGCTAGGTTAAGGTTTTCAATGGTGATTTAGGTTGTTAATGGCTGAGCACAAATAGGATTGGAATTTATATGTCATCGCTAATAGGGATTCTTAAAGCTTAGATTAAACTGGCCACTTAATCTATGATTTTAGGTTAAACTTATTCACGAGAGTGCTCTAGGTTTGCTAGATAAATCATTGGTGAGCAATTGGTGAGCAACCAGCGAGAGTTGATTGTTGCGATTGATTGTGAACATATTGAACCCGCTTGTTAATGCTTATCGTCTTCGCTAGGTCCGCATTTAGAGTTTCATATATAGGTTGTTAGATAAAGGTGTCGATACATCACGAGAGTGGAGCGGTATTTATTTATGTTTGAGTTCTAGACCGGTAGTTAGTTAGCCTTGAATAGTTGCTCAGCCTTGTCTCCGAATCACCGGCGAAACGCCTTAACCTAGTACTTTTTATTAATTGATTTTACACCGTTTTATTTTATTTGTTGCTGTTCCGAAAATTACACAAAACCCATATTGTCTTAGCTTTAAATTAAAATCTCATAATTTCATAGTGTAACCTTGGTCTCTGTGGATTCGATACCCCATATACTACTGCTTTTGTCTGTGCACTTGCAGAAAATATGTTGGGTTAAAACTTGACACATCAGTGTAGGTCTTAGAGGATTCTGGATGGAGACCTGGACCACCGGGGAGAGCAGCACCCTTCATGGCCATCACCGAGAACTTCAACGGCGCAAGACAAAATAACTGAGTTCTTATTTCCTTAAATTAGTGTGTTAGCTATGTCTACCCAATGTCATAAATTGTTGTGGATTTGCCGGAATTGTTTTGGAAATGGTATTTTGGATTTCAAATTGCAAATAATAACTAACAAAATAATTTAAGGAAATAAGAACCCCGTTATGGAATTGAAGCAAACCTGAACCAAAAATCATAAATACTTGAATGGATCTTATACCTTTAAACCTGAAAACTCAAAACCCGAAATACCCAATGTTTTTAAAACAGGATCGGACAAGCCGGTCAGAGCGATCAAACCGGAAACGACCATCTAACCAGTTCCGGATAAAGGTGAAACTCAGATTTGAATAAAACCAGTAAAATAGGTAAAAAACTGTCAAGCTGGTGATCCGGTTCGAAACCAAAACCGGGTTTACAAAATTTATGTCATAATTTGATTAAATTCGAGTTTTTGAATCAAAATTTAAACCACAATTTAAATTTATCTTTTTAACTTTTTAATTTTATTGGTATATAATAATTATAATAAAGAAAAAAATGTTTTTATTTATTTAAATTAATTATAAATTTTGATATGTACCTATTTTACTGTGTTTTTCTTCTGAGACTTATTTTTCAAGCTGAATTTTAGAGAACAAATCATATTTAATCTTTTATTATTTATTTGTATAAGTTTAAATAATTAATATATTGTTTAACTGATATATATATATATATATATATATATATATATTTATATTTATATATATATATATATATATATTCAAAATACCGGTTCGAATAGTTGAATCGGTCCCATCAATTACCTAATGATAATAACGAATCATATTTGGTCTGGTTTTCAAAACATTAGAAATATCTCAATCGAACCCGAACCAAATAGCCGAACGCAGAGACCTATGAAAAAAGAGAAATGTCAATAATACGCCAAGGTGTAAAAATGCAGCTGAGAAACACGCGCTGAAGGATTACCGCGTGAAGAACATAGACTTTTCCACCAGAAGACCCTTACGACCTCGGCGTAGTTGACACAGTCACAGATCTCCACCGGGAAGGAGATGCAGAACCCTAACTCCTCCTCTATGGTGGATTCAACCTCCGCTCCCAAACGATACACTCCTCCTAACCAAAGGTTAACTTCTCTTCTTCTCCTTCTCCTTTTCCTTTTCTTCCGATTGATTTCTCAGATTCCTTCTCTGCCTTCACAGGAACCGTTCTTCGAACCGAAGGAGATCAAGAGGTTCGTAGATTCTCTCTTCTTTGCTTCTAATTGATCAGTTAGGGTTCGTTCCGATGGTATCTAATAGCTTAGACTAGCGAATTTAGAGGAACACCACTGGTCCACTTCAGTCACTGTATTGATAATCTGAAAATTTTCATTCTTTTGCTTGGAAAAAGAGCACTTTGAAGCATTTATTTAGCAAGCTTCTACTACTTTTGCTTGTAATGTGTCTTTTTGTAATTGGAGATTAATTGGATTGAACAGGAAGCTCTCTTAGCAACGAAGGCGAGCGAAGTAAGCCTGTTGCTGTTGGTTTCCAGAGGGAAAACTCTACTCCAGAGATTATATCTGTACAAGGTTGCTCTAAGAGTGAAGCTTTTCAGCTTCAGAGTGATCGTACGTATTCGGAGTTATAGTGTTTTAATCATATTATGGCTTCTGTTCAATCTCCACTGCCTTGCTTTTACATCGATATCTCTCACACTATTTTATGACTGGACTAAAAATAACCTTTGAATTGAGTTCCACCCCTTGCTATGTACTACGGTGGATATAGTATAAACATTATGAGTTAGCAGATTGATAAGAGTAACATCGAATACATGTGAATTGTGAGTGAGATTAACATAAATGGAAGGGGTTTGATTCTTGAGATGTGGGGGAAGGGGTTGAGTAGTTAGTTCTAGTTTAGAGCTTGAGATTCTTGATAGTGTTGGATGCTTTAGAACTCACCTGTTGTTATGGTGTCTAGATTGTTCTTTCATTCGGTTGGTGTTTTACAATTCAGTGAGAAATAAAGCAAGTTTTAGTTTCTGATCCTAGCAGAGTTCTAGTGTCATCCTGTGTGAAAGTAGTTGATGTGTGTGTGTGTATGAGTCATTTTCAAGTACTTTACTATTCTGTTTGTAGGTTGGGCAGCTGCAATGGATCTATACAATGACCCTACCGTTGATTTGTCTGGTGAGTTGTAAGACTCCTAAGGAAATTTGTTTAGTATAAGCTTAAATCTTTTCGATTGATGGTTTCCAGAAATATGATACATCTAGATTCCCACCGTGATCTTGTATTTGCCTAATTTTACAGAAAGACCAATGATGTACTACAGTGGGAATGTGTGGGGTAAACTGCCTCACCAGGTGAACCCGGTATCAATTTCTTACGTGTGCTTTTAATGTGAATATTCACCCTTGTCGTTTGTTGATCGGAATTAAACCATTACAGATAATGACTTCAGCAAACAAGACAATACATCCACCAATGTTGCCAATGGATTACAGAACCGAACTCTCTCGTGGATTGACTGATTCCAAGGTCTCCAAGTTCTAACCATTGAACAATTTTCTCTGTGGGATGGAGTACAATTGATGTGGCCATCAAATCAAGCTCCATTCCAGACCATGTACCCGGTGTTAAGGAAGGTCCAAAGACATATTACAAGGACGAGATGAAGGCTATGCTGAGCTTAGGAGATGCTACGGACTCAAGAAACAAGAAATCTTCTTCTAACCAATTTTACAAAGCTGCACCGAAGCTTCTTTGTTTGACACTTCGGACAAGGAGAGCTTAAAGGTTTTCATTGGAGAATCATGTTTGGAAGCCAGGAGCAGTGTCTTCACCACTTTCTCAGGCTGAAGACACACAAAGACGTTTTAAGGAATTGTACTCTTTTTCCTTATCTCGGTTTTGTCCCATTGGGTTTTCTGATAAAGGTTTTAATGAGGCAACATCTTTAGTGCGCATCCCGGAACTTGTTATCAGTTCAATACACCTTTCACAAGCTCAAGAATGCCCAGCCTCAGGAGATATGCACGAAATAGAAGAAAGAGTCCATGCGCTATACACTTTCCTTATTTAGATTCTATTTGTTTTAATTTGCACGTCTTGCTGTTT
The DNA here is from genome assembly GCA_028015245.1 of Cardamine occulta. Lineage (NCBI taxonomy): Eukaryota > Viridiplantae > Streptophyta > Magnoliopsida > Brassicales > Brassicaceae > Cardamine > Cardamine occulta. Next base: position 9,206,893 of record CM051384.1, read on the forward strand.
TTCTTTACATTATTTGTTGTTTTTAATTCTCTGTGTTGTTTTTTTGCCTATGGTTATGTTATAAAACCCAAGGCCACGAGTTGTAAGGGTCAGCCACGTTTTTAGATAATAAAGAATACCTAGTTTCTTCTTGAAAGAACTCCTAGCCGCCTCTTTCTTCTCTGTGTGCGAAGTCTTTGAAGTTTGAGTGCAAACTTTTTCTTCTTGTGTGTGATTCACTTGAAGCTGAGTGTAAGACTTATCACAGAGCTCTTCATACTCTGTGTGGCGTCTCCCGATCCATCCAATCCATTCTCCATCCACTTGAATCAATAGAGAGTGATGTACAGCCAGCTATAGATTCACCCTCCATCCGCCCCTCTGTAGTCATCACCTCCGGTGCCTACATCAACAATGCCATGTTCAAGTTTCTCCAGATGCTAAAAGGAAGATGGTAATGACATTTTGTAGTGTAAAGAGATGACTTGTCTCAGAATCTCTCTCACCCATCAGGATTTGTTACTGGTCTATAAAAGTATGTGTCCATGGCATTTTGGCCATTATAATTATTATAGACGTCAAGTTGAGGCATAGCTTACATATCTTTGGTTACAAATAGTAGAAAATTTCTAATGCTAAAATCATAAAACCTCATGTCTAAGGTGATGGGATTTTTAGTTCATTGATCTCAAATGAGACCAAAATTTGGGGAAATTTGTGAAGTACATAACATAATTAGTAGTTTAGTTGTCCACATTTACTTATTTAGATTCTTTATTCTTACCCTAATGAAACCTGGAATTGCTATATTAACGTATATAGCTTTTCCATCTAAATAAAGTTTTTGAAACTTCGGAGCATTTTTGCGAATGAATTTTCAAGGTTTTTTTATTTAAGAAAAAAAATTATATCCATATTTTGGAATTTTTTGAAAAATGTCATGTTTATGTTTTATTTTATAATTTGAAAAATACACCCTTCATTCTTTCTTTTTTTTTGTTGAAAAACTAAATTTTTTTATTTGATATAACATTTTTGCCCTCATTTGATTTACGAGTTATATTTTTAATAAATTATACGAAATTTCTAAATAATAAGAATTATTTTTATCATTTTATTTTATTTTTTTGAGATAAAGCTGTTTTATTGATTTAATGTATTAAAATTAAATTTTGCAACCAATTAAAGGTTAAAAATTAAATTAAAATATTAAAAACATTTCCACCAAAAATCATCGTAAATTAATTATATTCGTCAAACTTAGGCATGGTCAAAATCTAACCGTAACCGTATTTCAGAGCGTAAATGTATCTTTTTTAACCGTAATAGGACCGTAACCGTATAAAATGGTTAAAACGTAACTATTAACCGCAAAAATATATTAGTTATGGTTAACCGTAAATTATAACCATAATCGTTAATTAATCGTAACCGTATAAAAACTGTTAGTTAACCGTATGGTATAATCTTAAAATTCTAACGGTAACCATTTCAAAAATAGAACAAAATATACATATAATTAATTAGAACCGTAATTTTTAATGTAAATTGAAGGCGCTACTGATATTAATATTTATTTAATCATCAAATAATCAAAGCGTATTTAACCATAATAACCCTAACCGTAATATAACCATAACAATAACCGTTTTAACGGTATATTAAATAGTTAAAGTTAAAGTTAAAGAAAAATATATCTGTAACCGTATATTAAATAGTTAAAGTTAAAGTTAAAGTTAAAATGGTACAAAAGATAGCAATACAAATAATTATGGTACGAAAAATAGTAGTACAAATAGAGATAGTGCACGATTACAGTACACATATTTGTTTCGATTGTTAACATTATAGGAGTACAAACAATGAATATTATCATAAATTAAAATTTTAATTAGAAGGAGATATTTAATTAAACAGAAACTAAAATTTATTGCTTAGTATATATATGCAACTAAAATTTGTTTCTTACCACCTTGCAATTTAACCAATCGAAACCAATTACATAAAATAAAGTTATGTTATATTGGCTATCTTTGTATTGTTATAAGAAAATAGTGGACGGCTAATTTAATCTTAATTCAATGAAGTTATAAAAAACATTTTTATTTTATTTTATTATTAACTAATATGATTTGACATGAAAAAACTTGTCCAAAAAGTCATAGGTAAAGAATGTTATATCAAACCTTTAGGCGGCGGGTTTTGCAAGCGTATGTGTGGCATGTCCTTGGACCGTACTTTTGTGTTTCAAAATCAGTATTTTGCGACGAGTTTGCTGCCTTCGCTTTCCGGTATGAGCACCTTTGGAATTACTATTTTTTCTGCCATTCATTACAGTATGATATTACGGAATGCACGGTCCCATACGAAGATGCGGAGATGGGATTTTAGAGCCCGAAGAGGATAATGATGTCGATAATGATGCTCTTCGTTCCTCTCAATCACGATCAGGCCATTGTCCAAGCCCCTATACCAGCTATATCTTTAAATCAAATCCCAGGTCCAAGCCAATGTTTGGCTCCTCCTTCGACTAGCTGTGGCATTCATCCACGAAAGTTTAAATCGCTGGCCACCTAATTCTTGTGTCGGACTGAAGTTATTCTACCACAACTATACGGCTGTTGCGGATCTAACTGAAGAAAAAGCACATAGGCTTCGTATGTCACTGGCGCTTGAACACACCGAATATGAGATAATCTATGAGGTATCACGTCCAACATGTTCAGAACCAATTCCCAACCCTTTCCATCCAAGTAGCCCAAGTAAAAGACGAAGAACTGTAGAATCAGAGGCCAGTTCATCATCAACCTTTTCGAACGGAGGCACGGCAGGCTTGCTACTGCCATACTATCTATGAGAGCAGCCAGTTAGAACTGTCAATGAATGGGGAAGTTTCCTATTATTTTTTCGTACAATTATCTATTACCGCTATCTATCTATGTCAATATTGCTTATTGTTTCTGTTTCTGCTTAAAAGCTTCTATCATATTGAGTCACCAATAAGACATTCTATGTTAGAAACTTACAATTTCATTGTGACAGTATAGATACTGGAAAGCAAGGATTGATAAAATGTTCAAGAATATGGATAGTGCTCCATGAGAGATTTGGAAACAAGTAAAGAGTGACGTTCAATCGTGGATATTATCTCAAACTAATGATGAAAATATGGAACCAAAAGCTACAGAAAGTGGATTAGTGGATTGACGTTTCTATACCTTCTACTCTGGTTACGTCTTTCACGGGACACTGGTGTTTTGTTGAGCAACACATCAAGCACAAGATAACTGCCACTAGCCGAACTAAGACTAAGAAAAGATTAAGGCCGTGGAAATCGAGTCAACATACAATAAGGTTTCAACATCGAAGGCACCAAAGTCATTTAGACCCGAACAAGGTAAAATATTCTCAAAATCAAGAGCTTGTGACATTATTTTTTTAAGTTTCAGGGTAGAAGCCACGTGTCTATATAGTTACAAACCAACAAGTGATGATTCTCACTCTAAGTGGTGATACAAGTCCTTAGAAAATAAAGAAGAAGAATAACGCATTGGATCCAAGACTGTGGAGTACCCGGATGTGGGAAAGATCTTAGTCACAAGAAGATTCCATAGTGAAATGGTGAACCCTGAAGAGACTTCCCAACGAGAAAACATTTTTCACACTAGTTGCACTATCAATCAAAAGGTATGTAGTCTCATTATAGATGGTGGATCATGTACTAATGTGACTAACATGATATTGGTGGAAACGTTAGTGCTCACAACAACCAAATACCCTACACCTTACGATTAAGATGGCTTAGTGACACCGCGGAATTGATGACTACAGAGCAAGTCACCGTGCCATTTAGCGTCATAAGGTACCATGATGAAGTTCTTTGTAATGTTATACCAATGCAAGCGATTCATCTCTTGTAAGGGAGGTCTTGACAATTTGATCATGAGACATATCATGATGGATCTACCAACTACTAGCTACTCCATTGTCCACAACAAACGTAAGTTCACACTAGCACTTCTTACACCTTCCGAAGTGCATAAACTTCAAATTAATATGATCAAAGATACCAATGTAAGTAAGACTAACCTGTTTGTATCACCTAATATGGTTAGTAAAGCTTTAATTTCTAAACACATTGTGCTACTAATGATCTTTCGAGAAATGTTTTTTCGGGCTTAGTTGAGTTGGAACTTCCCCTAAACGTTTCAAAGCTTTTGAAAAGTTTTGAAGATGTGTTTCCTGAGGAGCATCCACCAGGATTGCACCTATATGTGGTTTTGTGCATAAAAATGATCTTGTACTCACTTTTGCACTATTGAATAGGCCAAAGATGAATCCAGAGGAGGCTATGTAATTGGAGACACAAGTCCAAGACCTCATGTTTAAAGGCTATATCTTAGAGAGCTTGAGCCCATGTGACGTACCAATTCTATTATTTTCTAAGAAGGATATAACGTAGAGAATATGTGTTGATTGCCGAGACATCAACAACATCATAATCAAGTACAAGCATCCTTGTAAGACCATTATCTCGTAAATACACCAAAAGAAAGCCAAAGACTTGAGCATCTACAAAAATTTCTCATCCGACCTGGAAAAGGGAAAAGAAAAGGGTGCATAACGAATTACTCACTGAGGAAATCCTCTATGTCCACTTAACATACATTAAACACATTTAATAATTATTACTTTGCATAGAATCAAAACGTCATAAACTCAAACAAACAATACACTAACATCATAATCAAAATGCAAATAATAACCTTTCATGCACATGCTCATCTATCTATCTGGTTTACTATCTTGAAATTCACACATCTCAACATCTTAATCCTACCTCGAAATCCTATCAATTTCCTGCGATCCCACCATTCTAGTGGGAAACAATAGAGTCCAGCCATCCTGGCTCAAAACTATAAATATATGCTCCAGCCATCATGGTTCAAAACCCCAGCCATCCTGGCTCGTTACTCTAGCCATCATGGCTCTATACTCTAGCCATCTTGGCTCTTTATTCTAGCCATCATGGATCTTTACTTCCTATGTAATCTCATCTCATATCATCAAGCATCATCATATAATCACATTATCAACTATCACTAAATCATGTCATAATACCTTCTAACATATTATGCCACTTTCAGAAACTAAGCAACCTAACGTTTTTATGCATTCACAAGCAATCATAGAAAACAGTAACATGCAACACACAGAAAATTCTAAATTTATAATCAGTAATTCTCGAAGAATACGAAAGAAAAGATATTACTTATGTACACAGATCACACCCTCACCTTAGCCACTTTGAAGATAAAGAACAACTTGTTTCTCTTTTTGGACAAATTTGATGTCCTCGATACACTTGTTTCAGATGCGCACAAAACTCAGATCCAACGGATAATTGTGAAACCTGCAACACGATTTCTCTTATGTCTGATCGCAAATTCACATTGCACAGATGAAGCCAAATTTAATATCGATAAGACCAGTTTTGTTCATCCGTTTTCCTTCCCTACCAAAACTTTGATCGGGACGAGCTTTAATGTCTTGGAAAGCTAAGACTCAGGCTTTCCGTAGATAGGTTTATTGTCATGTGGGTCCTCACAGTTCGTCGGAATAAACTCGCACAAAGTTATGGCGGCGCTGGTACAACTTTTACAATTAAGAAGATATGCACATATATACACACACACATACACGAGAACTTTTTTTTTTTGGTATATGGGTTTCACAATCCTATACTACACCTTGATGACATGCTTGATGAACTCAATGGAACAACAATCTTCTCCAAAGTAGATTTAAAAAGTGGGTACCATCAAGTTTGAATGAATGGAGAACCGCATTCAAAACCAAACAAGGGTTCAATAAAGGGAAAAATGTCAAAAAAAAATATGAACTTGCATTTAGTGGACGTTTTAATCCCCAACTTATGAAATATCATCTAAATGCCATAGTTTTGCGTTAACTTTTTAATTAAAGGGATAACTTGTGTTGACTGTGCCATATGAGGCACGACGTTAAATCGAGAGACATAACATGTTTACGGGGTTAAAACTTCGTTAGCAGCTTCTGTTTAATCAAAACGATGTTGTTTCCCTCTTACTAAAAAAGTTTTAACTTTCAAATTGTGGACATTTAATCATCAACTTTTCAAAATATCATTTAAATGCCCAAGTTTTTATTGACTTCATGATTAAATGGTTAATTTATGTTGACTATGTCATTTGAGGCATGACGTTGAATTTGAGAGACAGAGCATGTTTACAGGGTTAAATTGTTCATTAGCAGGTTTTTTTTAATCAAAACAACCAATGTTCTAGTGATTATTCGTCGTTCGTCTTCTCTTTCTATTTTCAGACGCTTCATTGAGATCCAAGCATAATCAAGAAGTAAAAAATCTTGTCAAATTGAAATTCGCCTTTAGAGAAACAGAATCCAACAATGTTTTTGCCAACGACGTCTTTGCGAATTTTCTAGAAATTCCAGGTGAGTCTATATGGCAAAGTTATAGTTGGATTCTATTTCTCCAAAGGCAGATTTTAATTTGAAAAGATTTTTGACTTTTTGATTATGGTTGGATCTCGATGAAGCGACCGAAAATAAAAAGAAAAGATGATAAATAGTAGCTGAAACATCATCGTTTTAAATTAGTTTTCTTTTACTTTTGCACTTGTTGGTGAATCTATCTCCTTTTGTGACTTTTAAGAACTAAACAAGATGTATCTGAAGTTGTGACAGTATCTTCTTTTTTTCATCAGTTGTGACATTATCATTAATCATTGTCTTGTGAAGCTCTATTGTGTTTCGTAGTAACGAAAAAAAAAAAAAGGTCAATTGTTACATTTTTTTCAAAATTAAATGGAACCGACCGGTCGGCTCAAACCAATCCAAAGGAACCGTTTTGGGCTTTGATGAAAATAGCGAAGCAGAAGCAGCTCGATGACTCAACAGATTTTCTCCTATTCAGTTCTCGCTGCCTCCAACGAGGAACCAAACTGGTACTCTTCTTTCTTTTTCCTAAACCTTCAAATTTCTGAAACCCTAATTGTAGATAATTCCGATATGAATCTTTCGTTTCCAATATCTAGAATAATATAGGGCTTTAAATTTCTGATTTTTATTTAAATTAATGCTTCTTCTTCCCTCCAATTCAATCTAACTTATCTCTGTCCATTGTCTGTGATGATGTAAAGCTTCAAAATTTACAACGTTTCTGATAACCCATTATTGTATTGTTGTTAGATCAAAACCAAGATGGTGAGTTTGTTCTTATCTGAACCAAATTGGAACGGTGGTGCTCACAACAGTAACAACAACATCAATGTGATTTTGCCTCTGTTAAACAAATTGAGCTCTCACATTCAAGCATTGGTGAGTCATGGAGCTCGATCAGAAGCAAGACTTTGGCTTTGTAGTGCTCTTTCTACTATTTCTATATCTCCTAGAAGACAACTCAATATTTTCATGAAGTTATTAAGATCAAAACCCAGAAAGATTCAGTTTTTATCTCAGCTTTTGCAATTGATGTTCGAAAAGAGACCGAGGAAACTTGGATCTGTGTTAGTTAAAAGAAGTTATATACTTGAGAAGTTCTTTGAAGGTGAAGTTAATTTTTGCTCACATTGTTTGTGTCTATCTAAATTAAGCTTGTCATTGTGATTGATGTTGGGTTTTTGATATATGTAGGGAATCCGACACGTATACTAGAATGGTTTTCTGAGTTTGCTTATGATGGTGGGTCTAATCATAAGAGAGGAGCAAAGGCACTGGCTCAGTTTGCGTTTGCGAATCGTGATATTTGCTGGGATGAGCTTGAGTGGCGAGGAAAACACGGGCAGTCCCCTGCTGTTGTAGCTACTAAGCCTCATTACCTTCTTGATCTGGATGTTCAACGAACTATTGAGAATTTTCTCGATAATGTTCCTGAATTCTGGTCATCTAACGAGTTTGCTGAGTCCCTTAAAGATGGGCAGATTTTGTTTCTTGATACGAAGTTCTTTTTAGATCTCTTTATCCGTTTCATGTACGAAGAAGATATGGATGATGTGTGGGATGCTGTGGAGGAGTTTCTTACAGAAGAGTCTTTCTCTTCTTTAACTCAGCATCTTCTTATTACTCTCGAAGAATGTGACATGTGTCAATTTCTTGAATTGCTTGGCAACTGTTTTGATCCAAGGATTGAATCTTGGGATATTGGTGACTCGTCTTGCTGGCTTGGGGTTGTTCTTTCAAGATATGGTGATACAGAATCTATTGATGAGCTGCTACTGCTTAATTCTATTATCAATCAAGGTCGTCAGCTACTACGGCTTGTACGTGATGAGAACGTAAATGATGAGGCAGAATTGTTGAAAGAAACCATGGCAGAGATTTGCAGAGGTTTGGAAAACGGATGTAGCTTTTCTCTATTTCTGAGAGAGGTTTCGAAGATGAAACACTTAGAGGTGATAAGAATACTCGGGCTGCTTTCGTGGACTATTCACTTCAGATTATCAGAGGAATGTAAAACACCAGATTCATGGGAGTTACTATTTAGAGAAAATGGGATCGAGTTCCGCAGGTCTAATGACCACTCGTTGCTAAGCCAGAACGGATTCTCTGAAGAAAGCGAATCTGACTCAGATAGTAGAAGCCAAGGTTCTAAAAAGAGACGCAAGAAGGGGAAGAAAAAAAGAAAGAAGAAAAAGAAGAGGGCTTTTGATAATGATGATGATGATCTCAGTGATGATGAGCTCTTAGCTCTGCATACAATAAGTCGAAGTTGGTTGCTATCTACTGATGAGTTTAATGCAACATGGACTAGTGTGAGTTTCATGTTCTTGTTTATTTGTTTCTGTATAGTATATGTGTTTCTTTATGTGTTGTATTCATCTGAGTTTGTTTTTTCAGGTGGATTTACCGGAACACCTTGCAAGACATTGTTTGTCAACGTGGATGAAGTGGATACTAGCTAGACAAAAATGATTCACAAGTCATATGACAAAATGGTACCAATCTTAACTTGTGCGTTTTCTTGTACTAAACAAAAGAGATTTCAAAGATGATTGATTAGCCTAATGGTTTCTATTTACTCTTGTTTATATAGATCCGACCAATAGGTATGAGAAACTCGAATGTATTCACAATAGGTACAACATAAGATCTTCAAGCAGTCATAACTCATCAGAGCTTTGTTGATGAAATAAAAAAGATAGCAAAGAGTGTTAATGACAATAACAAATCCTATTTAGACCTCACAGAAAGTGTTGGAAAGTGTGGCTTTGGTTTGTTTAACCAAATTAATCTTCATCTCTATATTGCTTTTTAAGATAAGGCAGTTCATTTTAATTCTAGTGGCTGGTCTGGTTAGTAATTCCAATTTATTTAATTTTTCTGGGAAATGTTTATTATTGTTCAACAAAAAATGTTTTATATACAAGAGAACAAATGAAAATAATGGAATATGGAAAGGCTTGAAATACACAGAGCATAGTAATTCCAATTTGAAAATAGAACAATGACTTATATTAGTTTTCTATACACATATACAAACAATGTGGAAAAATAGAAACAAAAGTTCTGCACTTTTAAAACTAAAAAAAAAAATCTGAAAAAAGTAAGAAAAAACAAAATGTGTGAAGTCGTTGACATACCGTTATAAAAATAAAATCTTAATTTTTTTTGTTGCATATTTTGATTGATACCTTAATTCTGAAGATAAGAGTTTGGGCTCAAAATCCAAAAGAAATGAGCAAAAGATGCATTGTCCCTCTATCTTTGATAATGAAAATGTTTTTTTGAATAAGTTTAAAATGCCAAATAGTACTGTACAATCCATTGATATTATCCATGAAAAAAAAAAAAGTGTGTCTACAGAAGAAACGTCAGAAAAAGTCAAAAAAAGATTCTTTTGAAAGACGGGTAAAACTTCAGACTTCAAGTAATTATTACATATCTTGCACCCTCTTTTTCTGGATTCACTAAATCTATTTGAATACTAATTTGTATATCAAATTTAAAATTGTCACTATAGGTAAGTAGTTATTTGCAAAACAAACCCCAGAAGTATTCAGTTTTCTTAAATTTATCCTTCCCATTTTAAAAATGCAGGACAACTACACAACCAACAAAAAAAAAAAACACAACTTGATGTAGGTCCCAATCAAAAATGAGAAGAACATAAAAACGAGTTTTTGTCTCAAAACCCCACTTATCTAGAACGGAAATCTGAAAATCCCACGTTATAAACTTATATTTTTTATGAATTATTTTTAAATCGCAAACTGAGTAATCGGATCTAACCGAAGGCCCAAACTCACGTAATCGGATCTAACCGAAGACCCAATTCTCTCCTTCAAACTCGGGATTAAATCCCTAAATTCTTTCCTTTTTTAAACTCAAAGAATCTCAAATCGAAACCGCTCTTTCGTGAAATTAGGCGAAACTATCGGATAACTACCATCAAATTTCGATTTCGATTGTCTCTATTTGTTTTATTGAAAACCTAATTTTTCAAAGTTGAAGCTCAATCAAAACCGCTCGAGGTTGTCTCTCATTCTTTAAACTCAAATCAAACTCGCGAGCTCGATAACTCTTCAAAGATGGCTGAAACAAGAAGGGGAAACAAGAAAAGAAAGGAAGAGCTTGAGGTTCCGAAGGAAGTTCCGGTTCCGAAGGAAGTGATTCTGGTTCGAAACGAAAGCGAAAGAAGTCAAGAAGAACTCGTGACATCCAGTGAAGAAAATGAAAAGAGTGAGGAAGGAGAAGTCGCGATCTCCGGTGAAGAAGGAGAAGTCGTGATCTCCGGTGAAGAAGGAGAAGTCGCGAGCTCGGGTGAAGAGAAAGGAAACGAAAGGAGTGAGGAAGGAGAAGTCGCGATCTCCAGTGAAGGAAAGGAAATGAGTGAAGAAGGAAAAGTCGCGAGCTCGGGTGAAGAGAGAGGAAACGAAAGGAGTGAGGAATGAGTAGGCGCGATCTCCGGTGAAGGAAAGGAAAGGAGTGAAGAAGGAGAAAAGCAACATCCGGTGACTGAAGAACTCGGAGAAGAGAGCGACAAAAGTCAAGAACATCTCGAAGGAGTTTCCACGGATGGAAGTGAAGAAGAGGCCAACCGATCTCCAGTTGGCCGGAATGAAGAAGAAGGAGAAACAGAAGAGGAAAGTACAAGCCGAACCGTTAGCGATTCAATGGTAAGTAGTTGGATTCGTTTGATACAATTACCATTGATTTCATTCGTTTTAATTAGGGCAATAGGTTTGCCTTTGATTTATGGAATGAATGATTACCATCAATGTCTGAATGCACTCCATGTTTAAGAGCAATTTCAAAGTTGATACATGGTACTTTTAAGCCATCATAAGTTGTTGTTTTGAGCTTTCTGGAATCAAACAAGAATCTAAAACTTTTGGCGTACTCTTCAAATTGTTCAAACCTCGTTTGAAGAGACATTATAGCTTGATCCACAATTCAAAAGAAATAATCAATTTTGATATTTTCTTCCTCGCTTCGCATCATACCTTCGTTATCTTTCTCCATCTCTTTATCAAAATGCATTTTTTTAATGATGCGCTTTCTTTTCACTGGAAATTTGGGCTCGATATCAATAGATTCTGCAATTACTTTAGCTTCCACTTTTACTTCTTCGAAACCAATTTCTCTATAATTCGGGAAATATGAAATCAACCCCTTTAGCTGAATAAGAGCAGTGTCAATATCAATATTTCCGGTTAAGCTTCTTAATTTCAAAAAAAAAAATTGTTGTATTTTTAATCCCATTTAATTAATTCAAGACAACCCTTTAAAATATAAAAATAATCCTTATTTTATGTTTTACAAGAAAAAACTCTACGTACTATTCGGCCAACGTCCGGTGGCTCCTTTAGCACCGGCTTTGTGCCTCCTTAGTGTAATTTGTTGTTCTTTTCGTTTATGTGAGTAGGGTTCTTGGTGATTTCAATTTTTTGAGTAGATCTAGGGTTTTTCAAAATCGAAGGTGTGGTAGATCTGATGGTTTCATTGCCTTTCTGGTCTTGCTCGATCTATTATCATTACCAGGTCCTTGTTTCTCACTTATGGTTTCCCCTGTTGGGGCTAAGTCTCTCTTTCTCAGTTAATTAGTCAAGTTTTTAACTAGAATTAGAGCTTTTGGCTTGGATATTGAGCGTCTATCTATGGCTTTAGGAGTTTTTTCTTTTCGTTTTGGCTAGGCTGGGTTTTCCTTCTGCGTGTGATGGTTCTGAAATTTACGGTTATTGGAGCTGGAGATCTGGGTTAGTTCTTTGGTTAGCTCTCGCTTTAGGCTCGGTTTTAGAGGCGCATCTTTGTTGTAAGTCACCTTCTCAAGGCATTCATCTTCGTTGGGAACCACCCTTGCTTCGTTCATCATCATTGCAAGGAGAAGTGTTAGATTCGTATCCGATTCGGTGGAGCTTCTCGGGTTCTTCTATTTGGGTGTGTTGTGAGGTGGTCAAAGGCTTCTCATTTTCCTGCAGTTTCATGTCCGGGTTTCATGGATCAATCTTGCGGTGGCTAGGTGATTTATTAAGGTCCGGATTGTATCCGATTTGGCAGCCTGAAACAGTTTTTTGTTTTGTTTTGTGGACCCTTAGTCAACAGTTGTTAGTTTTTTTTGCTGTTATAAGCTTCATCTTGAGTCCACTTGTGTGTTCAGGGCTTGATAAAGACTCTTGAATAGGGATTCAAGAGTCTTGAAACAGTTTGCTTCAATATAAGCTTCATCTTGAAACAGTTTTTTGTTTTGCTGTTACAAGCTTCATCTTTATCAAGCTTGTATCAGTTTGCTTCAATAATATAATTTCAGATGTTTTAAAAAAAAAAAAAACTCTACGTATTATTCTTGTCATGTGTTTTATATTTTTATCTATAATATAAATGACATAGAAGGTAGAGAGATGAACACTGATCAGATATTTTTCCCATCCAAATAAAAGGACATGTTTTAATTTCAATATTCGATACAACATATGTTAAAATATCGAAAGATGTGTTAATGTTTTTCGTAAATTAGGTGTTTGACTACATTTTTGGAACGTAGAGAACAGACTTGCAAAAATGGATATTCTAAGGGTTTATTTTGCAAAACAAAACCAAGTAAAATAGTTATTACATTGGTAAAATAAAACATTACAAGCCTATTATTACTCATAGGCCCATAGCTCAGAAGATACAGACATAATAGTGCCATTAACTTCCGTCCTTTATTATTTACTGTCTGTGACCAGTGAGAGAGAGCTTTGCAGAAACCCAGAAAAAATGCAGAACTTTTGGTTCACCATTTTCTTCCTCCTGCTAACCTACGCACCCTCCTCACTATCATACGCCTCCGCCGTAAAACTCAGCCGTCGTCACCTCTACGACGACGGAGACCCATCTCTCCCTCCTCCTCTAACCCCCACAAGCCCTCCTTTCTTCCCTCTCGACTCCTTTACTCCTCCTTTGCCGACGCCACCACCTCCATTCTTCACCGCTTTTCCAACTTTTCCGGCCAACATCTCCGCCTTAGTCCTTCCTCGATCCTCCAAACCACATCCCACTTCCCCTACACTTCTTGTCCCAGTTCTCTCCGCCGTTCTCTCCGTCGCTACAGCTATAGGCTTAGCCTTGTTTCTCTACGGAAGGTACCGAGGGCAAAACCGTCATTTCAAAGACGCTCATAGTAGAACCAACACTAGCAGAAGCTATGAAGAAGATGATGATGATGTACAGAGTCATATCACTACTAACTTCAACATGGCTGCTACTACATCTCCTTCCGAAGTTTTCTACATCCGTTCAGAAGAATCTGACCACATCAGAACCGGAGAAACATGTTTCTTGAAGTCTGAGTCACCGGAGATACGTCCTTTACCACCATTACCTTCTCGAAGCTTCCAACCAAACTATAATGCTCAGGAAAACGAAGAAGAAGAAGACGAAGAAGAAGAGTTTTACTCTCCTTTAGCTTCTTTAACTGGTTCTTTAAAGTCAAGTCCATCTCATTCTTGCTCTTCCTCTTGCTCCGGTTGGGTTTCTCCAGCTAGGTCATTCTCAATCACAATGTCTCCACCAAATCCTAGATACTCAGAGACCTGTAACCTTCAGTCTCCGTCACCGGAGAGACTAAGAGTAAGGAAGAACAATAATGGAAACGGGTCGTCGTCTTTGAGAATGTTTAGTTTTTGGAATCAAAATATTGGATTTAAGTTTCCTCGTATTTCTTCTGCTTCTACTTCACCAGATAGAGGAACTATAAGAACTCCACTTTCATCTCTTCACTCTTCAGTTTCTACTTCTCCTGATGGATTATTCAGGAAGTTTCTGGATAGTTCACCGCCGATTTGGAATGATTTTAGTCGGAATGTGAAGTCGGTGTTGCTCTCTTCTGCTTCATCAAGGAGAGACTTTGTTATCAACATTGGTGAATCTTCTTGTCAACAGAGTCAAGTAAGAGCTGCTCCAGCTCTTCTTCCTCCTCCGACAAGACCACCTCCTCTTGTTCCACCGTCACAGCCTTTTGTGGCTCCGACTAAACAATGTTTTTCAGAGTTACCTCCCAAACAGCAGCAGTGGGAACGTCTTAGATCGAGTTCTATAAAGTAAGACACGTGAAAGTTATGTTCTTTTCCTCTCTGTGTCTGTTTTTGTTGATAAAGAGTTTTGTATTTCTGTGGCTATGTGGCAGATTGAACAAGGAGATGGTAGAGACTATGTTCATTGCAAACTCGTCTAATCCAAATATGATACAGAGAGGACTAAGCTATGAACTTCCAATTCAAAAACAAGAAAGCAAAGTTTTAGATCCAAGAAAGGCTCAGAATATTGCTACTCTGCTTCAGCTACTTAAGTTAACCACTAAGGATGTTTGTCAAGCTCTTATTGATGGTAAAATTATCTTGAATTTATTGCTATTTTTGTTTTTGTAATGTTATTGATTTGTGTTCTTTGAGGTATTGGTTCAGGTGATTGTGATGCACTTGGAGTTGAACTTCTTGAGTGTTTATTGAGATTGGCACCAAATGAAGAAGAAGAGAGGAAGTTGAATCGCTATAGTGATGATTCAGTGATCATCAAGCTTGGTCCAGCTGAGAGGTTTCTTAAGGAGTTGCTTCATGTGCCTTTCGTGTTTAAACGGGTTGAAGCGATGCTCGCTGTTGCTAATTTCCACTCTGCGATCAAACGCCTCAGAAGATCATTCAGCACTGTACAGGTAATGGCTGAAGATAGCAGATTGCATATATGTGTATGATGTTGTAATCTTATGTATCATTAAGCTTATCCGCTTTTGCAGGCTGCTTGTGACGAACTAAGGAATAGTAGAATGTTCTCGATACTTCTGGAAGCAATACTGAAGACAGGAAGCAAGATGAATGTTATAACAAACCACTGCGGTGATGCTGATGCTTTCAAACTTGACACGCTCCTCAAGCTCATTGTGGTTAAAGGATTAGATGGAAGCAGTCTCTTACAGTTTGTTGTTCAGGAACTGATCAAATCAGAAGGCTCAACCTTAGAAGGCATCAGAAACCTGAATTCGGAGCTGTGCAATGTCAAGAAATCAGCAGACATCGAGTATGATGTTCTAAGAAGTGATGTCTTGAAGCTTTGTCAAAGAGTCAAGAAGATCGAGGAGCTTTTGCAGCTGAGTGAGGAGAGTGGATCTAGTGGGGATCAATGGCTGAAGTTCAGGGAGAGGATGGCTCGATTCTTGAAAACTGCTGCAGAGGAGATTGTGAAGATCAAAATACGAGAATGTTCTACGCTCTCTGCATTGGAAGAGGTCACCGAGCAATTCCATGGAGATGCTTCCAATGAAGGTCACACATTGATGATTTTTATGATTGTGAGAGACTTTCTGTCCTTTCTTGACAAAGTATGTAACGAAATGGGAATGTAGTTTCCGTCGTAGGATTCTAAATGTAATGAAGTAGATCAACAAACCTGCAGGATTAGGAGTTGAGAGTTTGCAAGCTGAAGCAGTACTTGTCGTAGTTGGTAGCATCAAATCATCAATATCTATGAATGTTTTTTAAAAAACTAATGTGGTATGTGGAGAAATTTTGTATGAGTTTGTGGGAGACATTTGTGAGTGTAGAATGCTATAACATCACTGTATAATTCCACTCAAAATCTAATGCTACTATCATGTTTGTTTGATCTTCGTGATTTCCTGAAATATTTTGTTGAGAGGAAGTGTGAAGTCTAAACGTATAGAAAGGGTCATGGACATTAACCTAGATGGTTATGGTCTAGACGGATGTCTCTTTCCAAAAAAACCTCCCTGGAACTCTCCCACCAGACATCACCATATGCTGATGATCCCAATGGCAACAACTTCTCTGGCATAATCTTTGCAGATCTCTCCTACTGTTTTTGTATTCGAACACTCTCTTCCTCACTGGTCCAGTCCCAAGCTTCAACTTTGACATGGTTCCGGAGTTGCTTTTAGACAACAACACAAGGTTTGCGCAGCATTCCACTAGTTCCTTGCAAGAAGGAAGTTACACTCTTCCTAACTGAGTTTTGATCTCATTGAAGTGATCTTTGTGCCCGTTTGTGCATTCATCTGCTGGTTCTACTTTGGCAAGGAAAAAGAAGATAGGCTGAGAAACACACAAGCTAAGAGCAAAGAGCTCATATTCAACATCTTGTAAGAGAAATCCTCAGGTGTGAAGTGTGATGATTACTTGCAGCTAGCTTCTTTTCCAACTTTAAGCCTTCATTTCTCGGTTTCCTACGAAAATCAAAAGGATATTGACACTCTGTAACACCCTCTCCAGCTTGAAGTTGCATAGATAAATGACTTTTAAGACATTTCTTATTGTAATTTCTCAACTTGAAACTTTTTTCTTCTGGTAACTGAACTACCTCGAGCAGTTACAGTTAAGCACCCAAAAGGATAACGTGTTGTAGCTTTGAATCTTCATCTCTGAATCAATGGCGGCTACAGTTAAGCACCCAAAAGGATAACGTGTTTCCCATTTGACATCCAAAAATCAAGAGAGGTGTAAGCCAAATCTTTGGTTCTATTAGTAAATTATATTAGCAAATCGTTTAGGTACAATTAGAAATGGTTCTACATTTCCAGTTAATCTGTGATCAGACAATAGGACCTGATAAGCCAAAGTCTTTCATAACACAGAAACACCAATAGAATTACCACAGAATTATTTCTACATTTGTTGTTTGCTTGAATTCAAAGCTTCTGCATCCATGCGCTCAAGGATATGACGAGCTTCTTCCTCTGTCGCAGGAACTACATTTCGAAGCTTACACTCATTGTTTCTGGCCTTTGCCTCTGGTCGTACAGTGAATTTAAAGTAGAATGTATTTGAAACCTACATAATATGCAACAGAGAAAATGACTTTAAATTGACATAATGAGCTTCAAATTTTATATGGTTCGAGAAATTGGCATGAAGATTTATGTGAGTAACTTCGACTTTAAAGACGTTTAAGATAGCTCCCATCATCAAGTGAGAATTGTACCTCGCTTGAACGAATCTCTGGGCTTGTAACATGGGCAACAACTTCGATATTAATGAGCGGACAATCCAGTTTATCCAGCTGAGTGTAAAGTACACAGGATTTGAAACGTAAGAAATCCCCGACGTCGACCTGTCATGCAAGTCCATTCAGCAACTAGTTGTATGCACAGAAGGAGAATGTGAACAAGAAGAGATTTGGATACATACTGGTCTTAGGAAATCGATGTGATCAACTTCTAAGAAGTGTGGCACTAGACCCGCGAATATATAAGCTGTGGAGAAGGCTAACTCAAATGCTCTATGCATCAAAAACCCTCCAAAAATCCTTCCATGGATGTTCCTCTGCTGAGGTTGGCATATTAGCGAATTATCGAGACTTGTATCTTTCAGAAGAATGCTGTTTCTGTCTGCAAGAGCTGGCATGTCAGAGAAGATCCTTCCTTCAGCCAACAAAGCTTCAAGCTTCTTATACTCCCCATGATCGAATTCTTTTCTCTCACCTCCCCTCTTCTTCTTCCTCAAGTTATTCCTAGCTTCGGCTTCCTCAAATAGATGCTTTTCGAGCTCGGTTTCTGGAGAAAGCCGGTTGATAGGAGAAGCTTTACCCGTCTTAGAATCACGCGCCACGAGAATGAAGTTGGCAGTTAAAGCAACTGAACCGGAAGAAGGCTTTACATCTTCTGAAAAACAACAACAACAAAACAGAAGCAATTTTTTCAAAACTTTTTTGAGTTTGAGGACATGGTCGAAGTTGCAATTTGTGACAATATATACATACTGAATTCGGATTGCATAACTTCAAGTTGAACCTCAATAGATGAACGACCAACCCAAATCACTGAAGCAACAATCTTGAGATCATTGTCGACAGAAATCGGCTTCTTTAAAACAATCTTATGAACAGAAGCTGTAACCAGCAACAATGGCCTTGTTGTGCTATCATCATCAGAACAATGCTGAATCACCAATGTACACAAATACTCAAATTATGTTATACAAAAAGATTACTAAATCAAGTTTAAACAATCATCATAATTCTCCTATACTATTATAACCAGAATCAGAAAATCACAGAATCCTAAGATAGTATCAAACTTGGCACTCAATTTGGCAAATCAACACAAAATTGGCTTCTTTCAAACAATCTTATGAACAGACGCTGTAACTAGCAAGAGTCGCCTCTATGTACTATCATCATCGGAACAATGCTGAATCACCAATGTGCACAAAATAGTCAATTTATGTTAATACAAAAACATCACTAAACCAAGTTTAAACAATCATCAAATTTTACCTATACTAGAAAATCACACAATCCTAAAAAAGTATTAAACTTGGCACTCAATTAGGCAAATCAACACAAAACTGGCTTCTTTCAAAAACTTTATAATCAGAAGCTGTAACTAGCAAGAGTGGCTTTGTTGTGTTATCATCATCAGAACAATACTAAATTCACAACGTACACAAATATTCAGATTCTGTTACATAAAAAGATCACTAAACCCAAGTTAAAACAATCATCAAATTGCACCTATACAACAACTAGAGTCAGAAGATAACAGAAACCAAAAAAGCATCAAAATTCACAAAAAGTTGGTACTCAATTTGATCAAACCAGAAAAAAATGTGATCAGAGGAACACCAAAGTAACAAAATTTAGCACTCAATTTGATCAAAATATAACATAATCACTAATCCAAAATTTAAAAATAATCAAATTTCCAGCTAGACTACTACTACCACCACAATCAGAACATCAAAGAATCCTAAAAAAGATCACTAATTTCGTTGTGCTAGCCTATCATCATCAGAACAATGGTGAATCACAATGTACACAAAATATTCAGATAGTTACATAAAAAGATCACTAAACCCAAGTTAAAACAATCATCAAATTTCACCTATACAACAACCAGAGTCAGAAGATGCATCAAAATCCACAAGAAATTGTTACTCAATTGTGACCAGAGGAACACCAAAGTAACAAAATGTAGCACTCAATTTGATCAAAATATAATAAGATCATTAATCCAAATTAATCAAATTTCACCTATACTACTACTACTACTACTACCAGAATGAGAACATCAAAGAATCCTTACAAAAGTATCAAAACCCCTAATTTGATTCACAAAACTTAGCACTCAATTTGATCAAAATCAACACAAAATTTAGAAAAAAAACCCGTACCTTTACAGAGATAGTGCCAGCTAAAGCATCGAGATCTTCAAGCAAGATCCCAATACGGACTTCGTTCCAAGGATCTCTGTATTGTTCTCTGAGAATGAAATCAGAGGAGAAAGGGTAGAAAATGGTGGTTCGGCTATGAGAAGGGGTTCTAGTGAGAAGCTCGCTTTGAGGAGGAGCGTCTTTAGGAGGATCAAGAAGTGATTCGAAGATTGAAGACCTAGCTTCCCAAAGAGCGGTGGTGACTGGTGAATGGTACATACCAGGCCACAAGCTTAGAGGCTTTCGAGTTGAGTCACTGGGGGAAGAGGATGAGGCGAAGGTGGAGACTACGGAGATGGGTCTTGGAGAATTCATTGTTGGATGAAGAAAGTGAGAAGCTTTTTCGTTTTTTTTGAAGATGGGAGAAGGTGAAAGAGAAGCTGGTGAATCATTCAAAGAACGGACATTTTTTGGTTGATTTGTTTGTTCCTTTGACTTTGGAGCTTTCGACTCTTTCTCTTTCTGACATTACTTTTGTGTTTTGTAAGATTAACTTTTAACACATTTTCTTTATTTTTTTTAGATAATTTCTCAAATTCTAATCGAACCAAAACAAATCTTCAAAGAAAGGAATCAAAATTTTAGTTTTTAATGAGTTAAAAACTTTTTAGCTAATTACTAGAGCCGAATAATTAACCCAAAAATAGTAAAACATTTAAGAGATAATTTAGCTAATTACTATAGCCGAATAGTTAACCCAAAAATAGTAAAACATTAAGAAATAATTGGATGAAATACAATATTAGAACTCTTAAGCTTTTGATCGGATAAAAGACCCCCAAAACTATTAAGATCATCACTAATCCCTCAAATTTATAAAGTTCATCACTAAACCATCCATATTTTTCAAAGATAATAAAGTATCAAAATAAAAGGATGTGAGATCTCTCCACAAAGGTTTAATTAAGGGTGTGACCACACGAAACTTTAATTTTGGGGTGTAACTACACCGTGAAACTTAGATGGGTTGTATCCCCACAAAACTTTAAGTTCGAGTTATATCCCCATATCCATTAATGACTAACATTTTCTGTTAAGTATGACACTAAACCGATTTAAATTTAAGTATAACATTAATGATGTGATCCTCCCAAGGAATCGACACTTTCGAGGGGTAAAACAAAAAGAAAATGGATAGATGGATAGATGATGGATCGAATGGTCACACAAAAGTTGCGGAAGGCTCTTGATATACCTCAATGTCTCCTAAGATATGACACACCTAGACAAGAAAAGATTTGATTCTTTCGGATATGACACACCGAAGCAGAATCGAGTTTGATTGTTAGATATTAAACACCAAGCAATCGAAAAGTTATAAAAAGAACAAAAGAGATTCACTCTAAAAATGTTTGAAAAAAAATTGATTTATTATTTGTAATAGTCTAGGTGTGCTTATATAGCACAAGGAATAGTAGAAAATATCTAAGCAATATTAATTGCTAAAAATAAAATAAAACTTAAAACAAAAAAAATAAAATAACTCTTGTACTTCTTGTTCTTCTTGTACTTCAGCTCCACGAAATGGATCACTATTTGGGCCTTGTGGACTTGGTAGAAATACCTCCTGAATGCCAAACATAAGTCTGGAAGCTTGCAAACCAATTGGGTCTAGAACCCATCTTGGAAAATGGAGTGTATCTTTCTCATCCGATGGAATTTTCTTCTTTTCTTGGGCTTGTTGAAACGATGAGAGATGCATTAACATTCTCCAACTGGTCTTGTGTCGATATTGTTTTTGAGTTGGACCATGGAACATAATCTTTGGCTCAGTCGTACAATAGGGCCTGAAGCAGATCCATGGAATTGTAAAATTCATATCTCCCAAGTCTGAACCGACGTTGTTGTGATTCTAATTTTCACAGATCCTATGATGATTCAAGATTCCATAATAATTTGTTTCATAGCTTGATTCCTTCTGGTTTGGTTGGAAATAATTATTCAACGCACGTATGTCTGAATCGCGTAAACTAGGAGTCACTTGACTTGGAAGTTGAATAACTTCTTCACCTGAACTCGGATTGGAGTGATTCAACTTCGAGGTGTGCTCTAGATGAGGTGAAAATGTCTTCCAAGTGGTCGATGGGATAGAAAATTTGATCATAGACTTCGTTTGTGCATAACAAGGCACACAGGTCTTCTCGGATGATTCCATGATTACATCAGTTTTGAGAGAACCAATTGTTTCAGTTAGGATTCAACTTCGGTTAAAAAACAAATCGTTCATGTTTCATGGAGTCTTCTACTTTGTTTTTGTTTTGTAAAGTCTGAAGTTATTAGAGTTGTTTTTGTTTGTGTTAAAACCAAAGCATATATGTTTGTTGAAAAGGTTTAGTTACAAAATTACTCAAATTCTTGAAATCTCCTTGCTGATTATAGAACAAAAGAAGGTGTTTCTATTAGAGTTTGTTTGTTGTTTTTGTGTTGAGGAAGCATCTGGTGTCTATTTTTAGTCGAAAATATTTTTAAGTACAAAGTTTACACAAAATCTTGAATATTAAGAAGAAATAATTAAGGTTTCGTTAGGTCCATTAACATAAACACATAGAAACAAAGAGTGGAAAGGGTCATACAACTTCAACATTTTGGAAATGTAAACATGCAAATCACCAGTTGTTTTAAGGTGATTCCGATGACACCTCTTGGTCTGCATGCCACGTTGGTATGAAGCCGTCGTGGCCCAATAATAAACGGTTTAGGTAGATTAAAGCGATTAACGGTAAACCGAGCGCAAACCGATTCGAAACTTGTTAATTACGGCAGCCGTATTGTAAAATAAAATATTCAGGGAATCATATGTAATATCGGAAATATTAATAATATGTCAAAAAAAAAATCATTTGAATTTTGCAAAAATTACGAGAAAATAAATGTTGTTTTACTCTTTAAATTCAACTCTGTTTCGCTCCTTCCCTCTCGTTGCCTTCTTCTCAAATTCCAAATTCCATTTTTCAGTTGAGATTTTTAGGGTTTCTCTTCAAGTTTTCTAAAACTGAGTCTTGCTTTTCATTCAAATTGCTTCGAAGAAGAGAGAAGAAAGCCATGTCGCTTAATTAGCCCCAACACCAAGAAAGCTTAATCAAGAATCACCACAACGGTAACGTAATCTACGATCTTCCGCCTCCGTTGAGAAGAAGGTAAGTTGGAGATTCACGATCTCGCAAGTAATCAATCAATCTCTGGACTAGTGAGGTTTAGGTTTCGATATGATTCTAGAGTTTTGATTTGCTAATTCCGTAGATGGACGATGTTTCGGAAATGGTCGCTGGGGTTTTGTCAGAGGATCCTTTGGTACAGCTTGAAGCCACGACCAAGTTCAGAAAGTTTCTATCTTCGAGTAAAATTTCATCTCTTTACTTCTTTTTCTTGATCAGATCTTTATATTGTTTCTTCAAGTTGTGAGCTCTTATCTTTTTTTTTCAGATGTAACTTCTACTGTCGATGAAGTGATACAATCTGGAGTTGTGTCTCGTTTCGTTGAGTTTCTTAAGAAAGAAGATTCCCCTAAACTTCAGGTTATTAGAAGAAAAACTCACAAATCGATTGATATCTATGTTCTTTGATTCTAATATTCAATGATCTTTTATAGTATGAAGCAGCTTGGATCATAACAAATATTGCTTCTGCTAATCTAGATGTGGTCATTGATCACGGCGCTGTTCCAATCTTAGTTCAGCTTCTTGCTTCTCCTAACGATGATGTCACTGAGCAGGTAAGCTAGTAACTATATTCTACTTCTGTAGATGTGAGTTTTCAAATTCTGAAAAAGCTGAAAACCACTTCTTGCAGGCTATTTGGGCATTGGGTAATGTTGCTGGTGGTTCAACAGAGAACCGTGACTATGTTCTTAACTGTGGAGCATTGATAACACTGTGTAGTAAGCTGAATGAAGATACTACTAAGTTGTCTATGCTTGAAATTGGAACTTGGACTTTGTTAAACTTTTGCCGTGGCACACCTCGACCGCTCTTTGATCAGGTTCTTCTTTACTTCTCTCTGTCTCTCTTTGTTTCCTCTGTTTGTATATGTTTCCAATACTGAAGCAATGATCATAACAGGTGAAACCTGCTCTGCCAACACTTAAACGACTTCTTCAGTCAAATGATGAAGATCTCTTGTCAGATGCTTGTTCGGCACTTTGGTATATGTCTTATGGTTCAGATGATGGAATCCAAAGTGTGATTGAGGCTGGTTTTGTACCAAGACTAGTTCAACTTTTTCAGTTAGTACTTCTCACATATATATATATAACTTCTCCAGTTTTGTGACATGTTTAGATAATGATGGCTAAGAGTTTTTTCTTTTGCAGTCACACTTCTCCATATGTGCTTGCTCCTGTACGTAAAATCATTTGCGCTATACTTGCTATAGATAAACAGCAGATCCAAGTATGTGTTTATATCCATTTATGCTTTGTTATATGTTGCTTGTGATTAGATTTTGTGACCAAACAGCAAAGTTTTCTCCTTGAACTTATTCTTCAGTGTGTGATCAATGGTGGTACCTTACCAATTCTTGCCAACTTGCTTACTCAAGACTATGAGAAAAGCATAAAGATGGAAGCTTGCTGGATGATTACAAACATCACTGCAGGCACTGAAGAACAAATTCAGGTACTGAGCTGTTTGAGGTGCATTTTGATTGTGAATGTTTCAGAACACTAAACAAATTTACCCTTTTGTCTATCTGTCTCTTGGGGATAACAGTCAGTGATTGATGAAAATTTGATTCCAATTTTGGTCGATGTGGCTCAAAATGCTGAAATGGACATAAAGACGAAAGCTATATGGGCAATTTCATTTGTTACCTCAGGTGGTTCTGTTGCTCAAGTCAAGTATGTGTCCCTTGTCTTTATCTCTTTCGTTTCATATTTTCATTGCTTCTTGATCATTAATTCACAATCTCCATTACTTGGTGTGATTCAGATACTTGGTGCAGCAGAATTGCATAAAACCTTTATGTGATCTCCTTGTATGTCCAGACCTAATGACCATCTCAGTGTGTCTAGATGGATTGGAAAGCCTTTTGATAATCGGAGAAGCGATAAAAAACAGAAGAGAAGTGAACAGTTATGCTCAAATGATTAAAGATGCGAAAGGGCTAGCAAAGATTGAGAACCTGAAAAGCCACCACCACAATCCGATCAAGGATAAGGCTGTGATGATTCGGGAAACATATTGGCCATTGAAAAAAAGATAAGGAGACACAACAAACTCCAAGGTGATGATGAGTTTTGAGAGAAGCAAGTTTTTTTGTGACATTTTAGTCATTGCTTTCAATTGAATGTATAGAATCGATGTAAAAGCTTTGTATCCATTGTTCATGGAATCTACTTTGTTTTTGTAGCTATTAGAGTTGTTTTTTTGTGTGTTAAAACCAAAGCATATATGTTTTTGTTGAAAAGGTTTAGCTACAAAGTTACTCAAATTCTTGAAATCTACTTGCTGATTATAGAACAATGAAGGTGGTTTGTTAAGATTATTTCAGTTTTTACTCAACGAACATTTTAGTATTTTTACACCATTCAGACAAAAAAAGATATGGTTTAATTTAATTTTATATATTATATAAAATTTAATTTTGTGAAAAAATTAGATAATAGTGCTTGTAAATATATGTTTTCTATGTAAAAACTGAATCTAAGTTTGAACGAAGTCAAAAATAGAAAATATCAAGACAAAACTTACAATAAATATATATATATATATATATATATATATATTTGATTAAAATCCAACCTGCGAACAATGATATTAATAGTGCGTATCAAATAATTATGTCGTATATAATAATTAAATATCTTATATATTTGGGGTTAGACAAAATTCAATGCACCGTAGAAGGAGGATAAGCCCGAGAATTGGAGAAACATGGGCAAATTATTTATGAGGTTTGGACGTCAATGGATGCTTGTCGGAGAAATAGCAACCGGAGGGTGATTTCTGACGGTGAGGACAACGACGATCAACTTCTTTCATAACATATAGTGATTATCACTTATGAAATAAATTAAAAGTAACCACATATATCCCGTTGTTAAGGGTTACGGGTAGATAGTGAGATAAAGTGAACAAGTTTAAAAAGTTTCAAATATACCAAACTATACAAGTATACAAACACACATGTATTCATAACGTGGATAGCTTAAAAAAGATTAAGTGAACTTATACTTTTCCATAATCAACGTGGTTGGATTCAAAAGCTATACAAATATACAAATGAACATGTATATTTAAACATTATAGGTAAAATTAAGTTTGAGAGTACTTCATTTTCAATCTCCAATCTACTTTGAGAAGAAAGAGGATGCAATTTGAATCATACAACCACAAATCAACTTCCGATGACAAGAAAGAAGCAACTGATTCACCGGAAAACATGCATTAGTAAGTTAAGGAACAAAACAGTTTTACTTCCAGATGTATAGAAAAAAAAACAAAAAAAAAACAAAATGGAGTCAATGGTTAAATAGAAGTGAGAGACATGAGTTACATTCCATGAAGATGCACCATTAAAATCGTATAAACTCATTCCACTACAAGGAGGATAATAAATTTAACAACCTTCAAAGCAGTTGGGAACCTTGTCTGAGCTTTAAGCAAAAAAGGTTCATACTCTGTTTTTGGTTTCACTATACATGCACTGTTCTGTTTCATGGTTATTGATTAGGAGAGTTTTAGCCACATTGCTTTTGTAATTCATCTTTTTCCCTTAATAAATGAATTACACAATTTTTTAAAATGATAGGATTTACATAGAGAGACATAAACAAATTTTGAAACTGTTACTCAATTTCTTTAATGAAAAATAACCATTAACCTTCATCATTCAAAAACTTTTAACTTTAGGATTTTTAGTAAAGTAGCATATAAATTTTGTTCAAAATTCAGTTAGCAAATAAATGGCAAAGTATTAGAAAATATAGAACTCTCATATACGATACATATGAACCATTTTTAACCGAGATAATTATTAAGTTGATTCCACAGAATTTAACATGTTCAATTAAACGATTAAAAATATATATAACCATTTTCTAGGTGATAGATGGACATTTATCAACAAATAGTAATTGGAATTAAATCATGATGCTTACTGCAAAAGGCAGACGAAAACAACGACACTATTACAATATTATTTAGGCAAATCGAGGAGGAAAAAATAGGGATATAACACTATAAGAAATATTGATATTATTAGTACACGATTAACGCTATAATATGGTTTTGATAGCAATTTTATAAATGTTGTTTCTGCCGGAGCTATTATAGGGTGTCTCTATACAATAGCGTTTTATTTTTTGTGCTATTAAATGTTAGTTTATCATATCGCTGCGTAATAGCCATTATTTCATTTGTTGTAGCACAGTTTCTGTGCTATACAAATGTATTTTGTAGCTATTTTGATGAGATATTGATTATGGTCTCTATTATAGCTAATTTTTCATGTTAGAGTTAATTGCTTTAGCTTTTCTATTTCATGTTATATGAAATATATTATTATTATAATTTAGAAAAATCATGAAGAGTTTTTCACAGATGAACATGCTCTTAGTAGCGGCGCAGCGTAGCGAGGAATCTTTTCAAACGGCGCTCCAAAAGAAAAGTACCACAATGTTCACACCCACTAAAGTTAGGCAACTGATTGCATTCCGGTTGATATTTAGCCATCATAACATAAAGCCTGCGTCCTCCCATGTAACGTTTAGCGAGTTCTAAGGACTTTTGGTCATCATCCACATCAATGAAAGCATATCTGTAAAAAGAAAAACACAATTAGAGTTGGTATTAAAGTCAAAAAATATTGGAGAGGAACCAAAGTCACAAACCCTAAGGGAGCACCGGTTTGACACTCTATGGGAACATAAACCGTCGTGACTTCACATCCACATGACTCAAAAAGTTTCCTCAATGCGCTCTTAATATCATCCCTAGGAGGGAAAGTGTCGAATCCCCTAACGAAAACGGAATCCTCATTGTATCCATCCGCATCTTCAGTTTTAAAACAGCACTCATATGTTGCTAATTGCTCTGTTTTCTCTAGGGGTTCAGATTTCTTTGGAGTGAAAAACCAGGTAGAAACTAAATCAGCTATAAAATTGTCAAGTATCATCATTTCTCAGCCTACAATACAAATGCAACAGCTGTTAAAGAAACATATACCAACCTTGGATCAAGTATCGGGGGCCTTGGTCAGTAACATCTCCTGCATAGTTTCAGTCAGTCAGCAACAGAGTAACCAAAACTTATACGTTATTACTAAAAGAAACATATAATACCGCCAATGGTTGTATCCTCTGTGAGTTAGGGTGTTTGAGTACGAGGAAATTATATCCTCTGTGTAAGTTAGGGTGGCCGTTTGTGTGGTCTCTAACCATTTTTTGTCATATAGGTTCTAACTCCTTTTGTAACATGTCTGTGACTCTTTGACACATAGCAATATCCCTGGGCGTCTGGATCGGTTTCTTCGGATCGGGTCGGACCGAACCGAAGAAATCGGGTTCGGTTTGCAATTGAAATAGCAGCATAAACCGAACGGCAAGATTCATTTGGAAATTCGGATTTTGGTTCGGGTCGGTTCGGTAATCGGTTTCCGATCCGAATAAACCGAACCGAACTAAAATTTTATTCGGTTCAATTCGGCAGGATTTAGGATAAACCGAAAAATTGAGAAATCGAATAAATCAAACCGTTTAACCCGGTTTAACCGAATGCCCAGGATAGCAAATGGTCTGTAACTGTAAACCCATCAATATTTATTCAGACGACGAAAAAACAAAAAAAAAAAAAAGTCTCTTACTATTCCTTTCCATAATATCTAATAAATTTTTGTATATCTCAAATTAGACGACATTATAATTTTTTGTATATTGTGGTGACACTTTTGGTGGCATATACAGTAATTTGTTACAAATTTCTTCAAAATGCTTGCCAATGAATTATACAAGGGACTGGGCTACAAATGTGAAATCTTTTCAACCAAATTGAATAGTGCTGCAAAAATATTTGAAAAGCAGCAAAGATGCAGAGGCAAGACCAAACCAGTGACTGTACTAAACAGTAAACACCCAAAGCTCAGTACAGTAATAAGAGTGTGCATCTAACAAATATTTCATATTACAATCACACCATCAACAAAGAGAACCCAAAAATAAAACAAAAACAATACTCATACATATATATAATGATATATATCTTTTGGACAGCTACGACTAAACATGGTTCGTTTCAGAAGTCTTACCCTTCCTCTTGATCAGCGAACTATGAGCTCTTCGATGAAATCGGCTTCTCCTGATTCGGAGGGGACTAAGATATCATCATCAGTAGTGAAGTTGTAGCTCTCTCCAATGGCCCTTAGAAGCTGATACACTTCAAACATGGTAGGCCTTTGCTTTGCTACTTCCGGTAAAACACAGTTGCATGCTACTTTGAGCACTTTGAAAATCTCATCCTCCGCATTGTTCCCGAGTAAGGACTTGTCAATGGCTTCCTGAAGTTTTGATTCACTCGATAGCTTTGTAATCCATTCAACAAGGTTACCTTTAAAGATTTCTTCCTCGGCTTCTTCGGATACTATTGTCACACTCGTTGCTTTTTGGCCCGTTACTAGCTCTAGAAGCACGACCCCGAAGCTGTAGACATCTCCTTTTGGAGTTGCGACCATGGTTCTTGAATACTCGGGAGCAACATAACCGAAATCCCCAAATTCTCCATTGACGAATGTGCTTAAATGGGTATCGATTGGGTTCATCAGTCTAGCTAGACCGAAATCCGAAATCTTGGGCTCGAATTCAGCAGTCAACAATATGCATTTCGAGCTTATGTTGCGATGGATGATTCTCGGGTTGCAGCTATGATGCATCCAGGCCAATCCTTTTGCCGCCCCAATCGCAATCTTCAGCCTTGAAGGCCAATCCAAGGGCTTGAAGGATTCTTCATCTGTAGGATGTAACTGATCATAAAGGTAACCGTTAGGCATGTACTCGTATATCAGAAGCCTCTCCTTACTCGCAATACAATAGCCCAAGAGAGGGACTAAGTTTCTGTGTTTAACAGAGCCCAAAGTCTTCATCTCTGAATCAAGCTCTTTCTCAGAGCGTTGAGAATCCTGCAATCTCTTGATCATAAGTGGAGTCCCGTCTTCAAGTACACCTTTGTACATAGTTCCAGTTCTTCCTGTTCCAATGATATTATCTTTCTTGAATTCTTCTGTTGCCTTCATAAGATCACTTAATTTCATCTTTGAAACCGCGTTCTTAAACATGAAAACCTATAAACACATAAAACACCAAAACACATATCACAAATTCAGAACATAACAACACACAGCAAAATAGTATGCAAGCTATTTAAAATCAGTGAATTTTTTACCTTAACGCCTTTCTGTCCTTTCAAGCTCTTTGCCCATCTGTTTCCTTCAGGATCATCTTGCTTCTTCCTAACAACACCCATTCTACGGAAATAGAAGAACAGAACAGTCCCAACAACTAAAGCTGCCGCAGTCAATCCACCAACTGCTGCTATAATAACAACTTTACCACGAGAGCTAGTAGAACTCTTACAATCATCCAGAGGCTTACCACACAAATTCAGGTTATTATCAAAGTTCTCTGGCCCAAATTTCAAGGTTTTGTTGAAATTTGGGATAGGACCTGCGAGACGATTGTTAGCCACATTGAATTTAGTAAGCCGTCCAAGTAACACTAGCTCCGGAGGAAGCTGACCCGTGAACTGGTTATTCTGAAGATTAAGAGTGTTCAAAAACGTAATGTTCACGATACTATTAGGGATTTCACCAGAGAACCTATTGTAGGATAGATCCAGAGTTGTAACAAGATGAATCACAGATGTAAGATTCAACGGTAAAGGTCCAGAGAAGTTGTTTCTAGAAAGATCTAGACCAGTCAAATCAGAACAGTTTTTAATGGCTACAGGAAACAATCCTCTAAGACCATAACCAGAAAGCTTAATACTCAAAACCCTATTCTCATCATCATGCCAACAAGTCACACCACTGAACTTGCAGATAAAACCTGCACTCTCATTACTAAAATTCCAACTTGATAAATATCCATTTGGATCCTCAACTTGAGATTTTAAGGTCTTCAAGCAATTCACGTTTGCATCATTTGCATCAATCAAGCTAGACTTAAGCACCAACAAGACACAAGTCCAGAGGCAAACTGCAAAAACTAACCTAAACACCATTTTTTTCTCTCTCTCAAATTCCACAAGAAAGGGTAAAATTAAACTATAAAACAAAATCTAGGGTTCCTCCTTCCGATGAGCATCAAAATCCTGGAAACAAATAAATCAGAAATTATAATTAGCAACAATGAAACCGAAAATTCGCAAGAGGATAAAGCGATCTTAGAACTGAGTTGACTTGAAACTTTTTTGATGAAAATTCACAATCAGAACTTACGAATCAGAGGTTTGGTGTTCGTGTTCATGTGTGTTGAAGAGAACAATGAAGAAGAAGAAGAAGAAGAAGAAGAAGAAGAAGCGAATTGTATCTGTTGTTGTGTGAGTTTATAAGAGAGATAGAAGAAAAAAGTTGAGAACGATGGAATTAAAAATGAAAGAAGTCGTCGTCTTCGTCTGATGAGTGAGTTGACTCAGACTTTGGGATCGTCGTCGTCGTCTTGTGAGAAGAATCAAAGTTCGTGAAGAATGGGGCAAAGAAAATAAACAAGCACTGATGAGAACACAACCAAATCGGTCTTTGCGCGTTAAATGTTTCTTTCTTTTTTTCTTTTGACTTTTCAACTTTATCATTTTTTTGGTTTGTTAGTGATGGGTGTTGTTAGGAAGAAGCAAGATGATATTTGTTACGGATTGGACCAAATCAAACAATAAAATTTGACATCCATGAGAAGAAATAAAGGAATTCACTATGATCCGTATGTTGTTAATAATCTAAAAAAAAAGAAAAAAAGAATTAGATAGACTTAATAGAAAGAAATCAATGGGAAGTTGTGACTTGTGAGGTTCTCTTTTTCTTGGTATAGTTTGACAAAAACCAATGCATGGTACTTTGTACCTAAAAATTAGAATATCATGTCCCTTATTTAAATATTAATTTATTGTCATAACATTTTATTATATAAAGTTTGGTTGCTCTCGACACATGTCAAAATTATAATTAACAGGATCACGACACGTGTTGGTTGATCTTTTAGATGTTGACACGTGTAATAAAACTTATGTTAATATTTTTTATAATAAAAAAAGAAAAACTAACAAAAAAGATAATTAATCAAATATACTCAACACATGTCAAAATTATAACTAACAGGATCACGACACGTGATCTTTTAGATGTTGACACGTGTAAAAAGCTTAAGTTAAGATTTTTTTAATAAATAAAGAAAACTAACAAAAATAAATAAATAATAAAATAGATAATTTTTAATTTTTATTTATTTCTAATACATTTTAAGTCTTATAATTTAGTTTTTAATCAACTTAAATTTTTTCTTTTCAATTTTTCTTTTCAATTTTTTAACTTTGTTTCACAAGAGTTCCACACATGTAAAAATTATAATTAGCAAGATTATGATACATGTCGATTGATCAATTATATTCTAAAAAGTGTAGAAAAATTTACCGTTATTATTTTTCTTTAATCAAAAAGGAAAACCAACAAAAAACAAATGATAAAATATATACTTTTTACTTTCTATTTTTTAATATATATTAAGTCTGATTATTTAGTTGTCAATAAAATTTGAACTTTCTTTTTTAAATTTAAAATTTTCCATTTTCATATTATTTAGGTTCCATTAGATTTGTTTCATACACTTATAATTAATTATTTGAACAAAATTTTTTTTTTGTATAATCCAACCTAATGCATTATATTAATTAGTTGAGTGTTAAAAAAATCATAAACTAAAATAGACTATGTTAACACATGAATCTATAAAATTTAATGGATCAAATTAATATATACATCTATTTTTTTTGGATCAAATAGTTACATAGGTTGATCCATGAATAAATAAACTTATTTATAATAAGTTATCATTATATTTACTAATAATTAATTAATTGCATGATAATTTTCAATAAACTATAAGATCACATTTTTTACTAAAAACTATAAATTTAGATGTTTAGTTAGAATTATTTGGCCTACATACAAGAAAATAATAAAAAAATCACACAAGTTACAAGTGCAAAAAATGCCAAATAAATAGAGAAGAACAAACAAGAACTTGATACGATATAGTGGAAAACAATAAAGTAAAATTCAAAAATGACGATTTGTGTCATTTTGTAACTTATAAGAGAATACAAGTTATCTTTAGACCCGAGAGAAAGAACATCAATGTCAATCTCAGTAAACCAAATAGGCAAACCAGTGGCATATAGAATATCAAGAGTTGATCTCATGTACAATATGTTAGGAGTAATGAAATGAGATTCAAGAGGATCCTTAAATATTTGTATCATGTTCCTCGATAAAATTTACATATAATTAACTCAAGATAACAAATTGGTTAGAAAATTACGTAGTATTCTCGGTTTATGAATCAGAAAAAACAACATTTCTTTTAGAGAGAGATATTTTAAGGTATGTTTTGTCCATAGAGGAGAAAGAGTGTGGAAATGATTTCTTCCAAAGAGAGAAAGTCAAAACCAGAGCAAGAGATCCACTCGAAAGAGTTGATTCCGTCGTGACTAATTCTTATGCATATATATGGATCTGAAGCAGTGAGGAAGACGGTGGGGCTTCTGTTGAAGATTGAAAATGGTGGTGGACTGGAATTTGGCGATAGAGAAGAAAGAAAGCCCCGTAAACCAAACATCTTCAGATATAGAGTCTGTTACAGTAATAAAAATAAAGAGATGATGACAGAATGGTGGAGGTAGAGGATTTTGTCACAAAACGGTAGGAGACAAGGAATGCAAAAGATTTTGGTGAGTGGAGGTGCGAAAGATAGATCTGAGACTATTAACCGAAATAAACTGTGATTTGGGAGTTCGGTTAACCAGTCACTTAAAAGGAGTGAACCGATCAATAAATTTTTGAAATGGATTTGGTTACCAGTTCTATTAACTTGTTCGGTTACCAAGAATTACGAAATCATGGGTTTTAAGTTCTAGAAATAATATTGATAAAGATAACTACTTTTAAAAAAAAAAGTCTGATTGGATGCATTTTTAGCTC
Source organism: Cardamine occulta (assembly GCA_028015245.1). Taxonomy (NCBI): domain Eukaryota; kingdom Viridiplantae; phylum Streptophyta; class Magnoliopsida; order Brassicales; family Brassicaceae; genus Cardamine; species Cardamine occulta. Next base: position 9,240,744 of record CM051384.1, read on the forward strand.
AATCAAAAATTGCATGTGCCTACATATTGGAGTAAACTTTCTCGCCATTTCAATGTGGCTGAAATATTTATGCTGAAAAAAACCAAAAAAATATTACTCTAATTATTGTGGGTCGAACATAATGTTTTATCAACCTAATTACTCTCATGTTTTACCAATCAGAGACAAAATAAAATTTTCATTCAAAATTATGTTAAAATAATTATTTTTATTAAATTTTAAAATAAAAACACGCCCAACGGACGGGTCCTAATCTAGTACTATATAATCCATGGTATGTCTAAATAAAAATAATAAAAAATATTTATTATTCGTGAAAGAGATCGGATACTCAAGTAGAGAGAAAATATTTGTTCAGCGTATACTTTTTGTTATGAAAATGTGTTGTGTTTTCATTCGAACGAAATCACTCGTTTTAGACGTCAAAACTAAGTTATTGTGTATGCATAGTGACTTTGGAGTACACACAAATTATAATATAATAAAAATTTAACGGAAAACAAAACTCCAGATTATATCCATTTTTAAACCTTCAACTATTAATTTGTTTAGTAAAAAATCCTCTCAACTATAATATGTTAGTAGATTTCACCCTCTGTAAATAGTTTCCATCTACGGTGATAAAATATTATTTTGAATGACATAAAACGTCGAGACTTGGTGAAAATTTTAATGAAAAAATTGTTGACTTAAGTTTGAAAATAGCTTGAGTTATAAGTTATCCTAATCTAACGAGTTATGGTTTCTAAAAGGATTAAGATTAGAAAGTATATTTAGGAGTTATCTAAATATATGAATTACCTAATATGATTAGGAATTGTCTAGATCTCTCAAATATATAAGAAGATGCCAAGGTGTGCCATAACTTGTGAGCTTTGAGAGATGGAGAGAGCTTTAGTTTTTGAGTGAGCTTTCTAAAGCAATAAAAGAGTGTGTCTTTTATAATTCTTAATCTAAGTGTTTAATTCAATAATTGGTATCAGAGCAATATTGAAGTAAACATCTTTGGTGTGTCAGCGAGAGAAGTTTTCTTGTTCTTTTAAATTCAAAACATGGGCGATATAGTTGCAGCAACAAACAAATCTAAGGAGAGTGGTTCTTCGTCAATACAATGTCCGATGCATGCTTAATACCACCAACTACACAGTATGGTCCATGGGAATGAAAGTAGCGCTCAAGGTGCATAAAGTATGGGAGACTATAGATCCAAGAACAAACGACGGAGACAAAAACGATATGGCTAGAGCTCTTCTATTTCAATCTATACTGGAAGCATTAATCTTACAAGTTGGAAACCTTGATACCTCAAAAGCAGTCTGGGATGCAATAAAAGCAAGACATGTAGGAGCTGATAGGGTAAAAGAAGCTAGACTACAAACCTTGATGGCCGAATTTGATAGAATGAAGATGAATGAAACTGACAAAATCGATGATTTTGTTGGCAAACTCACGAAATTATCTTCAAAGTCAGCAGCCTTGGGAGAAAATATCGCAGAATCAAAACTTGTTAAGAAGTTCCTTAAGACTCTACCATGAAGAAGATACATACATATCATTGCAGCCCTTGAACAAGTTTTTGATCTTAATACAACAAGCTTTGAAGACATCGTAGGAAGATTAAAAGCTTATGAGGAAAGAATTTGCGATGAGGAAGATCAACAAGATAACCAAGGAAAACTTATGTATGCTAACATGGACTTGCAACCCTATCAAGAAAATTATGGTGCAGGTAGAAGTAGAGATCAAGGTGGATGTTTCTCCGGATGGGGAAAAGGGTGTGGGCGCTATGGCAATCAACAAAACGGAGGTAATAGACAAGGAAAGGACAAGTCCAAAGTGGTGTGTTACCGGTGTGACAAGACAGGACATTAAGCAGACAACTGTCCCGATAGGTTGCTTAAGCTCCAAGAAACACATGAGAATGAAGATGATGACACTCAAGAAGCTGAAGACTTAATGATGTACGAGGTGGTGTATCTCAATGAAAAGAACGTAAAGCCAAACAAATTTGAAACCAGTTCGAATGGAGATAATGTTTCGTATTTAGACATTGGGGCTAGTAACCACATGACTGGAAATCGTGCTTATTTTTCTAAGATTGACGAGACGGTTACGGGAAAAGTAAGGTTTGATGATGATTCTTGCATAAACATAAAAGGAAAAGGTTCAATTCTCATTGTGAGTAAGAACGGCGAACGGATAGTCTTGGCCGATGTCTACTTTATACTAGACTTAAGGAGCAATATTATAAGTCTTGGACAAGCCACGGAGTAGGGATGTGAAGTTAGAATGAAAGAAGATTATCTAACATTGTATGATCGAGATGGTAAACTTTTGGTGAGAGCGAACAGATCTAAAAATCGATTATACAAAGTACTCATGGAAACTGAGAGTACTAAGTGCTTACAACTGATGGCATTAAGTGATTCAACAAGGTGGCACGCAAGGTTAGGGCATATTGGCATAGAAACCATGAAGTCAATGGTAAAGAAGGAGTTAGTCATCGGCATACCAAATATTTCAATGGAGAAGGAAACATGTGCTTCATGTTTGCTTGGAAAGCAAGTAAGATGAGTCTTTCCTCAAGCAACATCATATCGCGCTACACATATACTTGAACTCATATATGGAGATCTAGGTGGACCCATTACACCTCCTACGGCTGCACAAAACAAGTATATTTTTGTGTTAATTGACGATCACTCTCGCTACATGTGGTCGTTACTCTTGAAAGAAAAAAATGAGGCTTTTGATAAATTCAAGAAATTTAAGGCGCTAGTCGAGCAAGAAACAAGAGCTGCTATCAAGAAGTTTCGAACAGATAGAGGTGGAGAATTTATGTCTCAAGAATTTCAAATGTTTTGTGACAACTCTGGCATCAAAAGACACTTAACCGCACCTTACTCTCCTCAGCAAAATGGAGTAGTTGAAAGACGAAATATGACACTATTGGAGATGACCAGAAGTATGTTAAAACATATGAGTATACCAAATTATATATGGGGAGAAGCAGTGAGACATGCTACCTATCTCATAAATAGGGTCGCAACAAGAGCTTTGATTGCACAAACTCCATACGAAGTCTTCAAAGGCAAGAAACCAAATGTTGAGCATTTACGTGTGTTTGGGTGTATTGGTTATGCAAAAACAGAGACTCCACATCTAAAAAAATTGGATGATAGATCACGAGCGCTGGTACATCTAGGAACAGAACCAGGATCAAAAGCTTATCGATTGTTGGATTCGACAGGCCGTAAGATAGTGGTAAGCAGAAACATGATCTTCGATGAAGGCAAGAGCTGGAAGTGGAACAATCTAGGGAGAAAAATTGATGATGAGCCTGGAGTGTTTAAATTCAGCTTAGGAGAATTTGGAAATAATGGCATAAGGGAAGACGATGTTGCCAAAGAAACAGAGGGAAATGAAGAAGATGACGATGACAATGAGGTCTCTATAGAGGAAGAAGTTTCCCCTGAAACAGAGGTAGTTGAAAGACAAGAGCAGCTCCAGCCCCCGTTAAGAAGGACAACCAGACAGAGTACAAGACCGAGCTACTTGGATGATTATATTCTACTAGCCGAGCTCGAAAGCGAACGCCTTTTGCTGGTGATAAAAGAAGAGCCATGGGATTTTAATGAGGCAAAAGGGACAAAAGTATGGATAGAGGCATGCGAAGATGAAATTTTGTCAATAAGAAATAACAAGACGTGGAACTTAGTTGATCTCCCCGTCGGAGCTAAACCAATCGGGTTAAAATGGGTCTTTAAAATAAAACAAAATTCTGATGGTAGCATTAATAAGTACAAAGCGAGGCTCATGGCAAAAAGTTATATACAAAGATACGACATAGACTTTGATCAGGTATTTGCTCCGGTAGCACGCATTGAAATAATTCGGTTCATCATCGCTCTAGCAGCTTCAAATGGTTGGGAGGTGCATCTATCACCGTGATGTAAAAACTGTGTTTCTTCATGGCTAGTTGAAATAAGTAATATACGTTACTCAGCCGGAAGGGTTTGTGACCAAAGGAAGCGAAGACAAGGTGTATAAATTAAATAAAGCACTCTACGGACTAAGAAAAGCACCAAGGGTATGGAATAACAAGTACCAATGGACTCGGGTTTAAAGTTGTCTAAAGCACAAGAGGAGCGATGCATCGACGAGAAAGATTATAGAAGAAATATTGGATGTCTTCGATATTTGCTTCATACACGGCCAGACCTCTCTTATTGTATTGGTGTGCTAAGTAGATACATGCAAGAACCAAATGAATCTCATGGAGCAGCATTAAAGCAAATTCTAAGGTATTTATGAGGAACTCTTTCTCATGGTCTCACATTTAATCGTGTGAACAAAACAGAGCTGGTGGGCTATAGTGATAGTAGTCACAATGTGGATCCGGATGATGGTAAAAGTACAACTGGTCATATCTTTTATCTTAATAATTGTCCGATCACCTGGTGTTCACAAAAGCAAGAAACAGTGGCATTATCTTCTTGTGAGGCTGAATTTATGGCAGCCACCGAAGCAGCAAAACAGGCGATTTGGCTTCAAGAACTTCTTGGTGAAGTTACTGGAAAAACATGCGAGAAGGTGACAGTTCGAATTGATAACAAATCTGCGATAGCACTTACTAAGAACCCAATATTCTATGGACGAAGCAAGCATATACACACTAGGTATCATTTCATACGAGAGTGTGTTGAGAATGAACAAGTGGAAGTAGAGCATGTTCCCGGAAACAAACAAAAGGCTGATATTTTGACAAAGGCACTTGGAAGAGTCAAGTTCAAGGAGATGAAAGATCTTATTGGAGTTCAAGATGTGTGGAAAGGTGATTTCAAGCTTAAAGGGGAGAATGTTGACTTAAGTTTGAAAATAGCTTGAGTTATAAGTTATCCTAATCCTACCGAGTTGTGGTTTCTAAAGGGATTAGGATTAGAAAGTTTATTTAGGAGTTATCTAAATATATGAATTACCTAATAGGATTAGGAATTGTCTAGATCTCTCAAAATATAAGGAGATGCCTAGGTGTGGCATAACTTGTGAGCTTTGAGAGATTGAGAGAGCTTTAGTTTTTGAGTGAGTTTTCTAAAGCAATAAAAGAGTGTGTCATTTATAATTCTTAATATAAGCGTTTAATTCAATAAAAATAACATGAAATGAATGTAAAAATCTCGAATTTGTATTTTAGGATTCCAGCTTGGTGATTTTATTGTGAATTTTGAATGGTTTAGTTTGGTTTCTAGAAGTTTTTTAAAAAAAAAAGTAAAAGACAAATAGTATGAAAAAATATCCATCAATTCAAGTTGTTGAACAATATTTTATTTCAAAAAACTGACAAAAAAAAACATTGTTTTACAAAATGAAAACTAATAATCTTAAGAAGTACCACCAGTTGCAACATAAAAAACTACAAATATTCTAAAGTAGATACTACTAATGCATTAACTTTGAAGAGAAGATTGTGTTGGCTGAGTGGCATTCATCTGATTTTTTTGTTTGTCTCTCTTAGGTAGTTTTGGTACCGCTTCACGCTTGCATGAGCATCTGTTATGTCCAACTGATTGATAGTTTCTAGAAGTATGCAAATGCACAAAAAAACAGAAAAGTAAAGAACTTGAAATGGAAGATTTTCTAGAACAAAATGTTGTTCATTGTTCTAGGGTCTACCATTTGAATTTTTTCACGTGTAGAAATAATTTTAGATGGAAGATCTTCAGTTTTGGATCACTATAGACAAAAATTGTTTACTAATGGTCAAATATATTAACGGATTATAGTTGAAAATTTTTTTTACTAAAAAAATAGTTGAAGGTTTAAAAATAGATGTGGCCAAAGTTGAAGGGTTTTATCATTAAATTTCCTAATATAATCGAAACATTTAACATATGTTTGTTTCTTTTGTCGACTTCTTTAATTTCCCCTTGGAGACCATTGTCAGTTCTTGTGATGTATTTTCATTGCCTCACTAAAAACGTTTTTAGGACAATTCAGTTGGAAAAACCATAGTATGTAAAAGAATACAACCACTTAAGCTCCCTTCAAATGATCATGGTCACATCTTATAGTTCTTGTTGTCGACGCATTCCGATGCTATAGATGTGTTTCATGAATATAGTGGTGGATAGTGATTTTGTGTAATAGATATGCTGCATTGTCAGACGATGGATAAATTTTTAATTTTTTTATTCTTCTCAAGTTTTTTTGTATATGAAAAGAATTTCGGAGAAATATGTTTGGTTATGTCGCTTATGATATATCCTACATTTGTCTGAGCAACACAAACAACATTATCTTTATATAAGATAGTCGGTTCTGTGTTGGCATTAATTCCACTGCTTGATTGAATATGTTGACTTTTTGATCTAAGCCATACACATTATTTACTTGCCTCATGGAATGTGATGATTTCAGCATGATTTGAAGAAGTGGTCACAAGTGTTAAATTTTTTCTAAGAACGCCAAGATATAATGGTGCCTCCAATAGTGAAGATGTATCATGTTTGTGATCGGGTATTGTGCAGATCTGACAAATACCTATCTGCAAAACCAATCATTTGACCTTTTGAAAATTTAGGATAAAATAATCATAAATCAGCCCTTCAAAGTAGCGAAAGACATGTTTAATCTCATTCCAATATCATCGTGTAGGAAAAAAACTGAATCTTGCCAAAAAATCAATAGCAAGTGGTATATCAGGCTGAGTGCAATTTTCAAGATACATAATGGCTCCAATTGCACTTAGATATTGTACTTCAAACTTGAGACATCACCTACCATCCAGTGTATCCTTTCCTTACAACCTTAGACATGAATCCGGTCACTATAGAAAATTTTCAAGAGAAGATGATCTTCGACTATGGTACTTAGCAGACATGTACACTATTGGAGTTCTTTTCCACAAGACTCAGCTCCTCCAATATTTAGCAAAGTATATCATGAAAAGGAGAAAGCCACACTATAAATCACTATACCAAATGCTTACATTGTTTATAGAAGTGACATGGTGGCAAGAGCACATTCGCACATGGAAAAAATTAGCAATCTTTATCCACTCTTATATACATCATTTGATCCTCAATAATCTCATTTGTGGTTCTATTCACTAAATGTTGTAAGTTTATCATTCTTTTCATTTTAATTTTTTATTATTATGATCTCATTTATGTAATTGCTTTCCAATGTATATTTAACATTATTTTGGTATGTTAACTTATGTTATATATGTTGACACAGTTACGTGATGGCAGATTTGAAGTCCCCTAGAAAGACAAACGAAGGTGATCGAGGGTAAAGTTTGTGAGAAGCGTAAGGCTGGAGCTAAGGAAAAAAAAAGGCAACTGAAAACACAAAATTTTAAAAATTTTGACTACACCCAAAAGTTATTTGAAAAGGCAATTTAAGAGAAGGTGATGATGTGAGCATATGATTATATATATATATATATATATATATATATATATATATATCATTACGAAATCACAACTCCAATATTTTTTTTTGATGAAATGTTATATTTATTTATCATCAAAAAGAAGTATTTACATGACCATAAATTGTTTCAATAACAAACTTAAAACTGACCCAAGATAATAAAACTAAAGCGTTTTTAACGACCATGAGAAATTGTTCGATGACTTCTCGTAGAGCTCCATCTTTGTAGCATATCACCATATATATTTCGAGCCAGGGAGATAGTGTAAGGAGGAGATGCGAGAGCAGAGTGCCTTATCAATGATTTCAACAAGATGGAAAGATGTATGATACGGTTGATGATGTCTTCGTCCATTGCGTTCACGCCATATTACCAATATTACCGAGGCATAGATGCATGGGAAAGAGAGCAGGGCTTTCTTCCACTATATGTTGATGGCATGTATTTGTTACGGCATGTATGGTGAAGTAGTGAAATGAGATATACCGTGAATCGAGAGAATTTGACAGAGTTCGACATATCACCAATCATTATCTGTATATAATTAGGTTCTGAGTTTTGATTGAAAATTCATTTGTAGCCAACATTTTCAACCTTGTAAAACTTGTGATTTTTTGCTTTAAAAGATACAACCATGTGGACTTAATGAAATGATCAACAAAAACACATAATATTTAAAACAATCATTTGAAAATACAACATTATGAGGATGCATGTATTGACTAGTAGAAGATGTAAAGTGTAACTTATGCATTTTAATGATGGAGCAAAAGATGGAGGGATAGAGGATCGTATAATTGATCATTTGTAAGTGCTATCATTAGGCTTTCCTTCAAGACGAAGAGCACCCACTTTCAAATCTCGTACCTAAAAGTATATGACCATATAATGGTAACCGCAACACCAGTAAATGTACATTCTGACAGACATAAGAGTTCTTCAGAGATTTTGAACAATGAAAACGGATGCGTGTTCAACAGAATCATGATTTTCAGAAGTTATGGTGAAAGTGAAAGCAAAAAAAACAGAGAGAGAAAAACAAATAGCACGAGAGTTGAAGAAGAAGAGAAAAACAAGGAGGCATTAAAAAAAAAGAAGGACTTGAAGTTTAGGAACGTTGAGGTGTTGATACCATATTAATATATGGAAATCGATAATCTTAAAGCATCTCCAATGGTCTTCTGTTTTTAGAGCAAAATCATCTCCAATGATGCTCTCTAACTTACTCTAAAATAGAGAAATAAATAGTGTTTATTCAAATTTTGGAGCAACGCTATTTATTTTTCTATTTTTAGAGAAACACTATAAGTTAATAAAGTAAAAATATTATATATTTAAAAATAGAGACAACCATTGGAGCAAACCCCTCTTCTATTTAAAGATCTCTAGTAGTAAAGCTCTTGTTATATACACACAATAGAAGGAGAATACAAGGAAAACATGTATATAGGAGAATTGATATAAGAGAGATAGAAGACTATAATTTTGCCGATTAGGAAGAAAGGAAAGGTTGTGATGTACAAGTAACCATAAGCTCAAGGTGAGATAACAATTACAAATCCAGAGCTCATAGTTCACTGAGCAGAAGAGCTCTCACCCATGACAAATGAAAGCGGCAGGGATAGTTGTACAAGTTTGCATTGATGAAGTGATGTATGTTAGATAGAGAAGCATGAGTCATATTTATAGAGGGTTATTAGTATTAAATGATTAAAAATTATTATCCAATACGTTTATCTTTGGACCGTTGGGTATTATCCAGAGTGTGTTTTTGAAATGTGATTTATTATTCAGCATATACAAATAAATCTATCTCAAAATCAGTAATTCTTTTTATTAAATCCGAAAACTTTAAAAATACTTTCTTGATTGGTGTTTATATTGTGGTTTTCTGAAAATCACTTTCAATTCTGCTTTCTTTTAGTCACCAATCACTGCCTAAATCTAGGTATAAACAAAAGACATTTAAAAAAGGAACACAAAATTTTTTGACACAATTATATATATATATATATATATATAAATTATCAAGGGGTATTTTTCCATATTTTGGTTATTGAAGAATGTACTTTACAAGTGCCCCCTATTTTATAAGGGAAAATTAGGAAGTAAGGTAGTTATTTATATCACCGGTTTTACTTAAATTATGTTTTAATATTCTAAAAAATTTTATGATCATTATTATATACATTTTAGATCAAATAAAAATTTCTATTATTATTTTTAAACAAAAATATTAATTCTATTATTAAATAGAAAACAAGATTATTTATAAGACTAATTGTTGGATTTCATTGAATGTAGATATATCTTCTTATCGTTGACGGAACACGAATTCTACTAGGCCAACGAATTTAAATCGTCCCCAGAAGTTTCAACTCCTCCCACAGAAACAACGCTCAGGGTAAATATTAGTTAGTTTTTTATTTTTAATTTAAATATTAATATAATATTGTAATATTGTAATTTAAATTTTTGTAGAACAAATACAAAGATATATACAAATGGTCGTACACAAGAAAACACAATTCAATTGTTCGATGAAGTAGTTGTCATGAATAGTTATACTCTTAAAAATGCTACTGCCATTGGTAGAGAGTATATGGTTGAAAAATTTAATCGAGCGTTCAATATGAATATAACTTATGATATCTAGATGAGTTCAAAAAAAAATTACAAGAGGTGGAAAGCTCTAATGACTTCTAGTGGTATCTCAGTTGATCCTTATACATCTATGATATATTCATCTGATGCATGGTGGAAGGAACGTGAGTTTCTAAGTACACATAATCCTTATAGTCATCAAAAAATATATTTCAATATTTAGGTATAAGATAATCTGATGATTTTAAATTTATAGGGATGCAAAATAACAAAAAAACTTAAACTGTAAGCCGCCAGAGTTTTGGGATGTTATGGTATGATGTCTCGTATTATATGATGTTCAATCTCAATCTCAACACTCATCACGTCAAAGAAGAGAAGAGCTGATCAACACACGTGCAGTTGATGAAGAAGGTGATGATGCCTCTGACAACGATAGTGTTGACATACCACAAACACACTCTTCGAATGAATACACCAATGAATCATTCCAAAATCCCGCTCGTAGAGGCCATCAACGAGGGAGGCTAAATTTGCAGTTAAGCGCTAGACGTGGGAGCAGTTCACAAAGATTATGAGGGAACACACAAATTTTTTTTGGGAGTGGTTCACGAGGAGGTCGAAAAATACAATCCTTTGAAACAATCATACAAGACACCTTCGTTGGTTATATAGAGTTTCAACGACAAAGTTTGCAACAACTTCGTCCATGTGCTTTTGACCAAGATGACTATGATGAACGGAAAAAGGCGGAAGCGATATTTCTTCTCTAGAAGTTCTAAAGGGCACAAAATTTTACTGGGCCTGCCTTAATAAACTTCAAGAGTTAGTATTTTGCCATCAGTATATAGGTAGAAGCAACAATGAAGATAAGCTACAACTTTTAGAAGCTATGACCGATGTTTCACGGAAGAACCAAGATGTGCCAAAACAATTAGGTTCGGGCCATGCATATGGCAGTCCCTCCAGTTTTCAACAGTGGGCACACCATCAAATGCTCAACATTGGGGTTCACCCCAATCAACTCAACAATGGGGCACACCACCAAATATTTCACAGTGTGGTATACCACCAAATGCTTCTAGTGGGGGCTTTCACCAAACTTTTTACCTTGGGTTGCGTCATCAAACTTTCACCCTGGACATCAACCATACAATTTTCAACAAGGTGGGACATCGGGAACAACTCAAACTCATGTTCAATATGGATTTTCAGTTGGAAGTCAAGAAGAAAATGTGAGGAATACTCAATAAGAAATTACAGATAGTGCAGCAGTGGGAGCTTCACCAAACGTTCAACAAACTTCATCACGTGGTCTTGATTTCACAAATTATTTTGAAGCTGGCCATATTTCACATACACCTAGATCCGGAGGTCTATCCAATATATGGAGAACTCCACAAGGAATATCTACAAATATAAATGAAGGTCATCTAAGTTATTCAGAAGACAAATATTAGTTTCTAATAGTTGTATTTCATTATTGAAGTTAATGTAATAAAATCATTTCTATTGTGATTAATCAATTTCAACATTTTCTTTAACTGGTTAATATAAGTTTATATTTGTTTATGATGTGTTTGATCTCATGTTAAAATTTCATGCTTTTCTTATATGCCAGTTGCGATTACAAGGCATCCACAACCTAAACTATGAAGAGAGAATTGAATTGTGGATTTTGGAAAATAAGCAATTTTCAGGGTTAATAATTTAACCAACGTTGAGTTACTATCATCGATATTTTGAAAGACCACCAGCCAAACCGATGGAGTTTTGGCATGGAGAAATATTTGGTTTCGATTACAACAAGATGTTGTTGCTTGTCTTCAGACACTGTGAATGTCATTGCCATGTTTCACAATATTGTGTGGTATACTACAAACACATTATGGACTACAACCAACATTAAATATAAGTATTGAAGAAAGTGTGGCTAAGTTTTTACGGATATGTGGGCACAATGAAGTCCAAAGAGATGTTGGTTTGAGATTTGGCCGAAATCAGGAAATTGTGCAAAGAAAATTTATGGAACTTCTTACGGCAGCTGAACTATTGGCATGTGATTATATTAGAACCCCAACAAGAGAAAAGTTACATCGAATTCTTGAAAGACTTCAAGTAGATCAAAGATATTGACTATATTTTAGTGGATTTGTTGGAGCTATGGATGAGACTCATGTATGCATCAAAGTGAAGCTTGAGTTACAAGAAATGTATTGAAATCGACACGATAATGCATCCTTGAACACTATGGCAATATGTGATTTAAATGTGTTGTTAACATATATTTGGAATAGAGCACCAAGATCATGTCACGATACAACTGTTCTAGCAATAGCACACAAAAGTGATTCTGAATTTGCTTTGCCTCCATTAGAGAAGTATTACCTCGTTAATTCTGGCTATCCAAACAAACAAGGATTTTTGACTCCCAATAGATCACCACGAAACAGATATGTGAGATATCATATGTTCCAATTCAACTTTGGTCATGCTACTAGGAATAAAGATAAACTAATCAATCAATATTATGCGTTTTTGCGTTCTGTCTTGAGAGGACGTTTGGAGTTTGGAAGAAAAAATGAAGAATTTTTTCTGATTTTCCAAGATATAGTCTACACATACAAAAGAGAGTGGTAATGGCTATAATGGGATTACATAATTTTATCATGATTTCAAACTTTTCAGATACGGATTTTGCAAATGTAATGTCAGAAACAGAAACAAACAACAAAAATTCTAAGTCTAACTTTAGTGAAGCAGCCGAAGTAGCAGATGGAGGATAAATAGCGTAAATAAGAGACAATAGTGCAAATATGATATGGAAAATCAAAGTACTCGGTGCAGAACCTCCTAGTTATAAACAAAAAATCATAGTACTTAATAGTACTTTTCTGTTGTATTGTACTTTAATTTTTTTTGTTATTTAAGACTTTATTTGATAATATATATATATAAGGTTTATAAATAATAGATAAAAATATTACTTCATAAACAATAACTAAAAATTTTAATTTATAATTATTCCAATAATACTAATATATTTTTTTCTAATTTATTTTACTAAAATTTGTATTCTGTACTGCTTGATACTTTTTTTACCAATCAAATATTTATTTTGTACCGTATAATGTTATTTCACCAATCAGACATTATTTCACACCGCTTATTCAAAAAAACCACACTTGTTTTGCATAACATAATTTCCCGCACGTACCACTATTAAACTTACCCTCACGTATTAAAACCCTTGATTTCATCGACCTAACGCTTCCAACAACTGTATTTTCCTTGTTCAACCAAACATTAATGTAAACAAACTGTCTTTGGAAGCTTTGTAATTAATAAAATATTACCTCGACAAAAACATGTGTAGAGAAGTAGATGGGCTAAAGAATATATATATTTTTATCAACCTGAAGGTGAAGTTTAATGGAGCTAAAGAATCATATAGAGCTGAAGAATATGATGGGTCCTTGAAAGAAGAATTTAAAGTTTCAGAACCTATATCTAGCACTGCAAAATATGGAAAAATAAACATCACTATGAGTCTTATTTTGATCATAAGTGAAAAGACCCGTCCCGAAAACTACTAAACTGGGACCGGTTTCATAAACTTAAACCACAGAAAATTGGCATTTAAAATTTCTAACAACTTAACCAATTAATCTATTTATTCCAACATAATAATAATAATAAAAATTGTTCTAACAATCTAGCGGAAGCAATTTAACAATAATCACTAATATAAATATCAAATATCCAATATAAATAAAATAAATGAAAACTATCCCGGTATGTCATCCTGGTCCGTCACCGTAGTTCCACGAGCTTCAGCTAGCTTTATCCTTTCTCTTACGAATAGACGCAGTCAGTATTTAATAAATACTGAGGAGGCGATCAACCTGTCTACTAGGTTAATTAGGACAAAATTATGAAAATACTCCTCCGACATAATCAAATGTCCGGACTCGACAAACAACACAACAATGATTTAATAAAATTAATTCACAGCAAACTAATGAATTAACTCAATCAACGGCAATTTAAAACACCCAAAATTGACTAAAACAATTAATTCAACAATAATTCATAGAAAAATTACATAAAATAATCTCATAAATAACGGCAATTTGTAGCAATTTTTCTAGAATTTATCTCAGCAATAAAAACACCGCGAAAATCACAAAACACAGAATTAAATCCTAACACTGAATTATCTCGGGAAATAATTCCGTAAATCATCCGACCACGGTACTGCACTCACCTTAGCCACTAGTAGCACCTTCCGACATAACTTTTCTGCGACTTCCGGAAACTTTTTTCCACTCTGTCTACACCCTCAATCCCTAAACCCGCAACCTAATATAATAAAATATTATTAAACTAATATAAAATTATTAATCAACGTATTTAGACGTAACATGACTTACTAAACAACTTCTTCGTCTCCAACTTGATGACGCCATGACTGCCATCTCCTCCCCACATCACGACGTTCACCACCGCCATGATCCCCACGTCGCCACAACTCCACAGCCATACGTCTAACTCCAGCCACCGTAACATCCCTCGCTACAACGAGACGACGACCTCACATCATCGCCAACTAACTCACCGCCTCCCACCACCATCAATCCACCACAATCCTCCCGTCATCGTCACCACCATCACAACGTCACCGATTGAAATCACCACCATGACCTCTAAGGCAAGGATCACCCCGATGCCTCTGACATGAGTGATCGCCACCAACGACTACCACATTTTTCCCCGTCACGTTTCCCACGCCACACGACCATCGAAACCTCATCGGAACTCCATGACAAAGCTCCAATAACTCACAACCATCATGAAGCCATTGAATCCAATGGAAACTACTAAGAACGATCCTTACCTCTATGACCACTGACGATGAGAGATGAGAGAGAGAGGTTCAAAGCTTCCCCCTCAAGGCAGCCCTAAAACTCTAGCGACACTTTGATTCTAGTTAAGCAGCTAACACTCCACGCTACGCGATCCACAAGGGGATAAGGAGGCGTGCGCTTAAAACAACGGAAAGGCTAGGGTTCTCGTCAACTTTTAACAAATATAACGAACGGTCCTTCAACTTTTCCAGTTTTACGAATCAACCCCAAAACTTTTAGAATTATCAATTAAACCCACCAATAACAATTGATTTAATCAATTTAGCCATCAACTTCTAATTCTCTAATTAGAACCCCCAATTAATGGGTTACGGATGTTACAACTCTCCCCCACTAACATAGATTCGTCCTCGAATCTAACATTTCAGCGGACATCCACAGCATAACATAACCGTAAATCTACTCAGCATAGTCACATGACCATAACGTTTTCGGCATAGCCTTTCGACTAGTATGTCAACATTACATTATTTATACTTAGTTTAAATACTCCCGGAATCCTATACCACAAGACCCCACTTGGTTTGAATAAATTACGCCTACCGGATCCTCGGAACAGCTCAGCGAAGTAACCATGACCCGATCAGCAAGTCCACCAAGATCCTAAGATCTCTAGTGGCTTACCGAGACAGTATCAGGAATCACACAGAAACCCGACCGGTAAACACCACACAGCGATAAGATTCCACAACACGAAATCCTATTAAACAGCATTAGGACGAATCCTAATCAGCCAAACCAAGTACTATGATCAATACGGCATGATCCTCACAGCCGAACTAAGTATGAACAAATTAACAGCACAACATATACAATAAAAATTCTGCTTATTATTCAATAAAAAGTAAAACCGTACATCGTTATAAGTTCCAGCAAAACTAAACGAGTACAACAGCTTAAACGACAAGGAAATACAATAAGCTCAACAAACAGCACTGGTACTCCAGCTAAATCTCTAGCTTTCCGAACCACTTGGGAAACTTCCGCTTCATCTTCGCTTTTGGTTCCCAAATCTCCTCCACCGCTCCATTGCAGTCCCACAAGATCTTCATCTCTGGAACTTGCTTCCTCCTAACCAGCCTGACTCTACGATAAAGTACCTCTAGAGGCCTCGCCTCTACAACCATACTCGGCAGAAGATCAGATGGAATCTCAGCCATCACCTGATCATCCCTATGCAGGCATCGCCTCAGGCAACTCCAGCCTATATGCAACCGGTCCAATTCGCTCTAACAATCTAACAGGACCCATATACCGAGGACTCAGCTTAGTCTCAGGAATAGACCTGTTCGGACCTCGCAACATGGTCATTTTAAGATATACCATATCTCTAACATCAAACTCCAACTCCTTTCTATGCTTGTCAGCGTAGCTTTTCTGCCTCTTTTATGTTCAGCTTAACAACACGGATCTTTTCCGTTGTCTCCTGCACAAAATCGGCCCCCCATTAAACTCCTCTCCCCCACTTGAGTCCAGCACAGTGGTGTCCTGCATGGTCTACCATAGAGAGCCTCAAATGGTGCCATACCGATACTGGCCTGGTAACTGTTGTTGTATGCAAACTCTGCCAAACTCAAGTGGTTGACCCAATGTCTACCCCAATCGAGTACACACATCCGCAATAAGTCCTCCAATGTCTGGATAGTGCGCTCTGACTGCCCATCCATCTGCGGATGGTAAGCTGTACTCATATGTACTTTAGTGCCCATCTCTCTCTGAAAAGCTCTCCAAAACAGCAATGAGAACTTCGGATCCCGATCTGACACTATACTCACAGGTACCCCATGCAGCTTCACAATCTCACTGACATATCTTCTAGCCAAGACCTCAGCTCCATCAGTCTTTATAATGGCCAGAAAATGTACCGACTTGGTCAACCTGTTCGTGAAACCGGCAGACCCACCACGAAATCCATGATGATCATGTCCCAGTTCCACTCTGGAATGGGTAAACCCCTCAGCAAACCAATCAGAACCTGATGCTCAGCTTTCACCAACTGGCAGGTATCACACCTGGCAACCCAGCTAGCAACGTCCTTCTTCATCCCTACCCACTGATAATACCGTTTGAGATCACGGTACATCTTGTAGCTCCTGGATGAATCGAGATCCGACTCTGGTGCGCTTCTCTAAGAATTTCTTGCCTAAGCAAGTCATCCTTTGGCACACACACCCTACCATGGAGTAATATTGTCCCATTGCTGAAAACCTCATACTCTGACTTCTCAGCTCTAGAAGCCACAATCAACTCCGCATCCAACTCCTGTGCTACCCGCAATCTGCTCAGAATATCGGCCTGATTAGCCGCTTCTAAACCCAGTGGCTTCTGCTCCTCGGATACAGCACACAACTGCAAGGCACTCACCATGCCCACTAGAGTCTCTACATCTCTCTCTGTATCAGAGATCACTCGCCTCCGGCTCAAGGCATCAGCCATGAGATTAGCTTTACCGAGATGGTAAGCTATCTCCAGATCGTAATCCGCAACTAACTCCATCCAGCGCCTCTGCCTCAGGTTCAGCTCGGGCTGAGTAAAGATGTACTTTAGAATTTTGTGGTCCGTGAACATCTAAACTTTCCCACCATACAGATACGATCTCCAGATCTTCAACGCAAACACTACCACAGCCATCTTCAAATCGTGAGTAGGATAATTACCCTCATGTTTTCTCAACTGCCGGGAAGCTTAAGCAATCACCCTCCCCTGCTGCATAAGCACACATCCGAGTCCCAGCTTGGACGCGTCCGTGTAAACAACATACGGCTCATCTGGCTCTGGCAAAGCTAACACCGGTGTGCTAACCAACATCTCCTTGCGCTTCAAAAAGCTCTCCTCACACTGTGGTGACCACACAAAATGAACTTCCTTCCCAGTAAGTTTAGTCATACGTTGAGCCATGCTGGCAAAACCATTGACAAACCTCAGGTAATAACCAGCCACTCCAAGGAAACTCCGAATCTCTGATGCATTCCTTGGTCTCGGCAACTCCTCTATAGCCCAAATCTTCTCTGGATCCACAGCCACTCCGCTCTAAGAGACAATATGACCTAGAAAACCCATCTCCCGCTGCCAGAAACTACACTTGCTCAACTTAGCATATAGTTGCTCCCATAACTTCTCCAAAACTTTCCTCAGGTGGCTCGCGTGCTCCTCAGGACTCTTGGAATACACTAAAATATCATCAATAAAGATAATGATGAACTCATCCAGATACTCCTGGAAGACCCCGTTCATCAACCTCATAAACGCAGCTGGCGCATTAGTCAACCCGAACGGCATCACCACAAACTCGTAGTGCTCGTATCTCGTCCTGAAAGCCGTCTTCCGAATATCCACCTCAGCTATAGGAATCTGGTGGTATCTAGACACCAAATCAATCTTGGAGAACCACGTAGCTCCCTCCAACTGATCCAACAACTCTCCAATCCTTGGCAGCGGATACTTATTCTTCACAGTGACGCGGTTAAGCCCCCGGTAATCAATACACAACCGGAAACTTTCATCCTTCTTCTTCACAAACAATACATGTGCTCCCCACGGTGAACTACTCGGTCGGATAAAACCTTTCTCTAACAGATCTTCCAGCTGCTTCTTCAGCTCAGCCATCTCAGCTGGAGCCATCCTATACGGAGCCTTAGACAACAGTGAGGTCCCTGGCTCCAACTCAATCGTGAAAGGATCAGACCTCGATGGCGGTAACCCTCTCAACGGCTGGAACACATCCTCAAACTCACAAACCACCTCAATGTCCTTTAACGCCGACTCCCCAACCACACCGAACATGGATATGGTCGCCAGGTATGCCTCACAACCCTCTCAATCAACCGCTCAACCTGAATAGCTGAAACCACTATGCTTCCAGAAATTGGTCGCACCCCCTGGTAAACCAACCTCCTGCCTGCTCGTTCGAAAGTGACTCGGACTCTATGACAATCGAGGTGAGCCTTGAACTTCCCCAGCCAGTCCATGCCCAAAATGATGTTATAAAGCTCTACCGGACAGACTATCATATCAGCTGGCATCAACTCTCCCGCGATGAGAATGTCGATGCCCTCAACACAACCTTGAGTCTCCAATAACCGACCCCCAGCAACTCTCACTACTCCTGAATGGTCACCAGATAGCTCCTGGATCCCATTCTCAGACACCCAGCTCGGTGTAACAAAACTATGAGATGCTCCGGAGTCAAACAACACATGAGAATCAACTCCCGCTACGCTTAAGGTCCTTACGGAAATAATAAACTAAGACTACCAAACACAACAACCAGCAAAATTAATCTTAACACTTAAAGAATAACGGAAAAGGTTAGATACTAACCAGTGATCGGTCTGCTGCTGCTCGCTCCACCGGCCTCCAAACCCAGTGTATACACCCGAGGTGCTACTGCAGCCCACTTCTGTGGTGGTGCCTCAATCCTCGGTGCCTGCTGCCCCAGTTTTGAGGAACTGGTCTTCACGTGCCCGGGTTCCTTGCAGTGGAAGTAAACCCTCTAATCAGCCTTGGTATAGTTGGCGAAACGATGTTCTGAACTGCCACACCGGAAACACCGATACCCTGCACCCACAGCCTTGGAAATGTCATCCCACTTCTTCTTCTGCCCTTGCTGCTGTCCAGACTTGCCATCTTTGCTCGGAGCCGTACTCTGTCTCTGAGGACACCGTGGAGCCTCTGGCGCTGCAGCCATCAAACTAGCCTCCTGCCTTAGACCCTCCTCAAGCTCCACTGCACACTTCACTAATTCCGACACCAACTCAAACTTGCGGACCATGCAACGGTTCTTAAGGTCGATACACATACCTCGCAGGAAGGCACAAATCATATCATGCTCGGTATCTACACCCTGACCAGCAAACCGCTTTAGCCGATTAAACTCGGCCTCGTACTCTCGAACCGAATGACTCCCCTGCAACAAGTACAGAAACTCTCCCTGCAACCTGTTCTGAGCTTCCCGCGGAAAGTACTTGAGATCAAACTCCCTCCGGAACTCATCCTAAGGTAACACTACTCCCGCCCTCCTCGCAACGATACCCTGCCACCACTCATATGCATCTCCCTCCAGATAATGCACCACCAAGTCCACCCTATACTCCTCAGGGCACCTGATCGACTGGAAGTTCCTCTCCAACCTGGACCTCCACTCTTCAGATTCGATCGGTCTAGCACCACTACTGAAAAACTTGGTGCCCAACCTCTGCATGTGTTCCATCACCCTTAGGTACGACGGAACCACTGGCTCAGCCTCAGCAACCACTCTCGGCACTCCCGGAGCATTCCCACCTGCCATTGCAGCATTCCCCTGTGGTGCCACTGGAGCTGGAGCCGGTACCACAGGAGGTAACCTCTCCAAAAGCTGGGCCAACATGCCCAATACCGCCCCCATCTGGTTCGGGTCCACACCCACCTGAGCACCACCCGACGCAGGCATCGCACCATGCTCCACTGTGACACTCTGCGTCACGTCCACAATTGCTCTACCAGCTCTACCACCTCTGCCCCCATGGCCCGCTCTGCCACCACGTCCCCGAACTCTACCAGAATTCACCATCTGGAAAAAACCACATGGTTATTAATTTATGACTAATCATAATAACCAAAAATAACAAGGAAGTCTTACCGTGGAACTGTTATCGGCCGGAGGATGACATACCCAAACACCCTAACAATAACGACATAGCAACGCAGCAAGAAATCTAGCAGTCCTAGAATCAACTCTGCTCTGATACCAAATTAAAAAGAACCGTCCCGAAAACCACTAAACCGGGACCGGTTCAATAAACGTAAACCACAGAAAATTGGCATTTAAAATTTCTAACAACTTAACCAATTAATCCATTTATTCCAACATAATAATAATAAAAAAAATGTTCTAACAATCTAGCAGAAGTAATTTAACAATAATCACTAATATGAATATCAAATATCCAATATAAATAAAATAAACGAAAACTATCCCGGTATGTCATCCTGCTCCGTCACCGCAGTTCCACGAGCTTCAGCTAGCTTTATCCTTTCTCTTACCTGCGCCATTACGAATAGACGCAGTCAGTATTTAATAAATACTGAGGAGGCGATAAACCCGTCTACTAGGTCAATTAGGACAAAATTATGAAAATACCCCTCCGACATAATTAAATATCCGGACTCGACAAACAACACAACAATGAATTAATAAAATTAATTCACCGCAAACTAACGGTAATTTAAAACATCCAAAATTGACTAAAACAATTAATTCAACAATAATTCATAGAAAAATTACATAAAATAATCTCATAAATAACAGCAATTTCTAGCAATTTTTACAGAATTTATCTCAGCAATAAAAACACCGCGAAAATCACAAAACACAGAATTAAATCCTAACACTGAATTATCTTGGGAAATAATTCCGTAAATCATCCGACCACGGTACTGCACTGACTTTAGCCACTAGTAGCACCTTCCGACATAACTTTTCTGCGACTTCTGGAAACTTTTTTCCGCTCTGTCTACACCCTCAATTCCTAAATCCGCAACCTAATATAATAAAATATTATTAAATTAATATAAAATTATTAATCAACGTATTTAGACGTAACATGACTTATTAAACAACTTCTTCGTCTCTAACTTGATGATGCCATGACTGCCATCTCCTCCCCACATCACGACGTTCACCACCGCCATGATCCCCAGGTCGCCACAACTCCACAGCCATACGTCTAACTCCAGTCACCGTAACATCCCTCGCTACAACGAGACGACAACCTCACATCATCGCCAACTAACTCACCGCCTCCCACCACCATCGATCCACCACAATCCTCCCATCATCGTCACCACCATCACAACGTCACCGATTGAAATCACCACCATGACCTCTAAGGCAAGGATCACCCCGATGCCTCCGACATGCGTGATCGCCACCAACGACTACCACATTTTTCCCCGTCACGTTTCCCACGCCACACGACCATCGAAACCTCATCGGAACTCCACGACAAAGCTCCAATAACTCACAACCATCATGAAGCCATTCAATCCAATGAAAACTACTAAGAACGATCCTTACCTGTACGACCACCGACGATGAGAGATGAGAGAGAGAGGTTCAAAGCTTCCCCCTCAAGGCAGCCCTAAAACTCCAACGACGCTTTGATTCTAGTTAAGCGGCTAACACTCCACGCTACGCGATCCACAAGGGGATAAGGAGGCGTGCGCTTAAAACAACGGAAAGGCTAGGGTTCTCGTCAACTTTTGACAAATACAACGAACGGTCCTTCAACTTTTCTAGTTTTACGAATCAACCCCAAAACTTTTAGAATTATCAATTAAACCCACCAATAACAATTGATTTAATCAATTTAACCATCAACTTCTAATTCTCTAATTAGAACTTCTAATTCTCTAATTAGAACTCCCAATTAATGGGTTACGGATGTTACAATAAGTTCCTAACAAATAGTGATGCAAAAGCTCTATAGAAAAGGAAAAAAGAATTTTCAACGTTATTAGAAATGATGCAAAAGCTCTATAGAAAGGGAAAAAAGAATTTTTTTTTTTATAGACTCTAAACAAATTGGCTAATTTTTGTCCAAACAGATATTTTTAGTCTATTTTGCATAAATTAGAGTGTTTTTTTTTTTTTTGTGCCACTACCACATGGCAGTGATTTCTGAACATGCCACATATTCCTGATAATATTTTTGACACATAATATAAATATATTTTGATATGGTCCTGTTCTTTTAAGGATCGCTGCGACTCCTTCAACGACCAATAAATAACACTAGTTTTTAATTTATTTTAAAACCAGCGACCAATCACTTCGTGAAAATTAAAGAAAAACGAAGTCAATGTTAGTTTACTCGATCGCTGGAAAACTCAGCTACATCGGCGACTACAAATACTATGAACAACAATAAAATCTAGCGAAATAAAAAGATAAATAACCCATCAAATCAGCTGATCGTCAAAAGAACACGACCATAATACATAATCCATATAATATTTTGATACATAATATAAATATATTTCAATACATAATACACAATAATAGCTAATCCAAAGTGATTTTTGAAAACCCGAAAGAACAAGAAATATTTTGATTTTATACTTTTAACTGTAAACATGTTATCAGTTTTAAGTTAAAAATATAATGACACGAACCAAAAAGGTGAAGAGTAAATTACAAGAAAGTCAAGTACCCGGCAGCTTCAGACAAACTCACGTGACAAACTTTAAAAAGATTTTGACTAGACTAGAGCCACTCCGGTTCGCCTCGTCGAGCCGAAACATGGTGGGGAATATAAACGACCACACCCACTCACTCACTCTCAGTCACGTGCCTACACTTAAGTAAAATTTGGTGTGCTTAGTTAATAATCTTAATTAAAAGTGTTCAGTTATATAAATCACTTTGCTTTTTTGCCTCTCTTTCAACTTTCCTCTTTCCTTTTAGGGATTTCACTTTCCTCTTCTTCTTATTTGCCTAACTTACGAATTCTCTCCATCGCTCTCTTCAACAATGGATCTACGATCTTCAGGTGCTTCTTGAAGATTTTCATCTCTTCTTTTACTGATTTCGGATTCGTTTGATTTTCCTGGTAAAGTTGTTTTTTTTTTCTCTCTTGAGGTGTATTTTGCTTTTGTTTCGTGTTCGTTTTTGTATCTACTGTAGCTAGGGTTTACTGATTTTGTTCAAGAGTAGCTTGAAATTTCTGCTATGACTTTGAATTTTGTTCTTAAAGCTTACTTTGGTGATGAATTGAGTTGGGATTTCATAGAATTAGCTCTCTCGTTTCGTGATTTGAGAGAGCTAGGGTTTGCTGATTTTTGTTCGAAAATAGCTTGAAATTTTTGCTAAGACTTTGAATTTTGTTCTTAAAGCTTACTTAGGTGATTGATTGAGTTGGGATTTCATAGAATCATTGAATTAGCTCTCTCATTTCGTCATCTACTGTTCACTTAATTTGTATGCTTGTTGAGTTCGTATTGTTTACAATTTTTTTTCTTGTATAAATTCGTCGGATTAGTTCTTGAGGATGAGTTGTCTCTGTGGCTAAAACTAGGAATATGAAAAATTTCTTGAATCTGTTGATTTTTTGGGGGTTTCTTGTTCGTTTGTCTTTACTCGTTTGCTGACGTCACTCTTCTTGAATTTGCCCATTTTCTTACATAATTGTCCTCTATGACTAATTTCTGTGGCTAAAACAGTTTTGTCTTGACTAATTTTTAGTCTTGATGATTCATGTTGTAGTTTTTTTGTGGTTCGGGAATTGGGATATCTTGGAGTATTACTCTTTGCTTGGAGACTCGACTTGTTTGGATTGGTAACGTTTTGTGTCTGAACTTTCATTGTTCCTTATCTGAATGGATATTTTACTCTTCAATATGATAAAATGAATATTACGTAGTTGTGACATGTGTGATTGTTATGCAGTATTGAGATTACTGGCCTCTAATGTTAGATTACTCATGTTTAATCGTTTGTTTTAGCTATTTCATGATGGAGGATACCCGGTCAGTTGCTTCGCTTATGGACTCTACATCATCTAAGATTCAACAGCTTCAGAAAGCATTTGCTGAACTTGAAAGCCAGCGTGCGGTTACACTTAATCTGAAGTGGAAGGAACTTGAGGAGCATTTTCATGGTCTCGAGAGATCGTTGAAGAGACGGTTTCATGAGCTTGAAGATCAGGAGAAAGAATATGAAAGCAAAACAAGGAAAGCTCAAGAACTATTGGAGAAAAAGAAGGCAGCTGTTGAGGCTAAGGAGAAGGCATCGCTAGAAAGGCTTCAGAAGAAGAGAGACACAGCTATGTTTGCTATAAACAGTGCTTTGGATAAATACAACAACGCTCCTGTCGATATCGCTTCTGTTGGCGAACGTTGGGCACAAAAGTCTTTAGGGGATTCACCTAATAACTTTGCTGCTGATGGTATTACCGATGATAATCCGGATGGTACTGTGCAAGATGTTCAGATCTCTCCTATGATGGAAAATTTCGAGGTGAAGGCTTATCCACAGTTACTGAAACTGTGCGGAGATATGGATTCAACAGGGCTCCATAAGTTTGTATCTGATAACCGTAAGAACCTTGCTTCACTAAAGGAGGAGATTCCTATGGCGTTCAGAGCTGCATCAAACCCGGCTAGCTTAGTGTTGGACTCTTTGGAAGGGTTTTACCCCATGGAAGCACCAACTGCTGATGGAAAGAAAGATGCTAACCTCTTGGGCATGCGCAGGACCTGTATCATGTTGATGGAATGCCTTAGCATACTGTTATCTAGTCTGGACCGTAACTCTCTTGCTGCTGTTCTCTCGGAAAATGTTAAGCATAGAGCCAAAACTATTGCACAAGGATGGAATCCACTGCTGGAAAGTCTTGAGATGGATGCTTGCAATGGTAATTCTTTGGAGGCTCATGCATTTCTACAACTGCTGGCCACTTTTGGTATTGTTTCTGACTTTAAGGAGAATGAACTCTCGAAGCTGATCCCCATGGTTTCACGTCGCCGTCAGGCAGCTGAGCTGTGCCGTTCGCTTGGATTAGCAGAAAAAATGCCTGGTTTGTTCTCTAATTTTAAGGATATGGCTTATGTTATGACATGTTGGTGTTTTATATTTTGTGAATAGCTAGATCGGCTCTCTAGTCAAGGGCCTAAATGGGTTACTATGTTTTTACATTTTTAGTACACATCCAAATTCTCTACCTTCATCATTAATCCTTAATCTTTGATGTGCACTGCTCTTTTTGTTGCAGGTGTGATCGAAGTTCTTGTGAACAGTGGAAAACATATTGATGCCGTTAACTTGGCTTTTGCGTTTGAACTCACGGAACAGTTCTCACCTGTTGCATTACTGAAATCTTACTTGACTGTAGCAAGGAGATCTTCCTCCCAAGGCAGACCTGACAATGCATCTCCTGCTGTCCAGGCAAGTGTTCTCTAACTTGATAACTTGGATTATACATTACCTGTACAAGAAATGAAGAGCTGTGTTAATTGCACGTTGCCTAGAACTAGTGGTTTGATCTTTCAATGAACTCATCACCTTTTCTCAAGCATCTGGATTTTTTGCCCAATAACAATCTGTGAGCTCTGTTCAGTGAGCTGTCATCTTTTACCTCAGACTTCTAAAACCCCTTGATTGCTCACTGAACAGTGTTCAGATACTTTGATGTATCATAGTACTTGCTGATGCGAGATTCAGTCTCAGATTCTCAATTGCTTATAGGCGTATTATTTATCATAGTACTTGCTGATGCGAGATTTCATCTCAGATTGTCATACATAACTATATGTGTAACAATGCAGGATGAGTTCAATGAGCGGGAGCTTACAGGGCTTAAAGCGGTGATAAAGTGTATCGAAGAGCATAACCTGGAAGATCAGTACCCAGTTGAGCCACTTAACAAAAGGATTCTCCAGCTTGAGAAGGCGAAAGCAGAGAAAAAGAGAGCAACAGAACCCACAAAGCCTCAACCAAAGCGACCACGTGGTGCTCAACCCCGAGTTACTGACAACATCAACAACATCAACAACAACAACAACAACAACAACAACAACAACAACAACAACAACAACAACAAGACAGGTTACAGTAGAGTCATCCCCGAAAGGTATCCACAGTATGTGTATGAAAACAGACCCTTCCTTAACGGTCCAATCATGGCAGCACAAGCTCCACCACCACCACCACCTCCTCAGACTTACACTTTCAGTCCCGCTCCTGTGCACGGTAACTTCTACGGGAACTGCTATCAGTACCAGGCTCCTCCTCCTTACTTTCACTAGTGATAAACAAAAAGGTGATGGTGAAATGTGACTGTGACTGTGTGACTCACCTATGGTGTTAACTTGTGGCAGCTCTTTTAACTCCTTTCTCCTTTAGTTCTTTTCCTTTGATGTTTGTTGTGTACGGATGATTTTAGTATTTTTAAGGATCAACCCTACCCAAAACAAAAACAAAAAAAAAAAAACCAAAAATACTCAGAATTTCTATTAATTACATCTTTAATGTTGTATTGTTTTCTTTCTTGTCCCTAAGAAAATAAAATAGTATAGGATTATGGAAGTCTTGAACCCGAATTCATATTTTGGTTTGGTTTAGTGATGAATTTGGTTCGAAATCAATCGGAAATTAGACCTAGAGTTATGGGAAGAGATTACATGCAGAAAATCAACCACTAAATCTTTTTGTCACCTCTTTAGATCTCTTTCTAACTTAATAGTGTCTACAGTCGTTCTACTAACATCCGTTAACCACGAATCAGAATTAGACATGAAATAAAAAAATAAGAAATTAGACACGAAATA
Source organism: Cardamine occulta (assembly GCA_028015245.1). Lineage (NCBI taxonomy): Eukaryota > Viridiplantae > Streptophyta > Magnoliopsida > Brassicales > Brassicaceae > Cardamine > Cardamine occulta. Next base: position 9,268,017 of record CM051384.1, read on the forward strand.
AAAAATAAGAAATTTGGGTTTCAAATTTGATGTTTTTGAATGTTTGAACATAAATTAATACGATTTGATTGTATAAGTTAGAAAATACACTTTGCGGATTGTACAGATCGAAAAAAACCATTTTCCAATCTATAGCCTAAGAGAAGTTTAACTGAAAGAATATGTTTAGTGAAATTAGTGAGAATTAGCTTCTGTTAACTAAACCGATGTGGTATGCTGTCAAATCATGTGTGCAAACCAATCCTAAACCAACACTGGCAGTGAAATTACCAAAATTGTATTTTATACTTTAACTGAAATTTTCAAAATGTTATCCAAAATCTGACCGATATTACAAGTTTTATTCTAAAATTACCGGCTCGGTTTGAAGATACACGGTTCACGGTTATTTGTTTAATGACTCACAGTGGATTTTTGAGTTTTGAATTTCGAAATATCTTCTTCCGACCTACGAAATCCCCAATTCTCTCGCTTTCTGTATCTCCCGCCAACAATAGAAGTATCAGAAATGAGAATCGCCGAGATCACCACGCCGGACCTCCGATTACATCACCGGGAAACTGCTTCTCAAACTCACAATCCTCTTCTCTCCGAGATCGAGCTCTTAATCAAACAATCCGAAGCCATTTCCAAAGATCAGCCGTTATCTCAATCTCTCCCTACTTCTCTAAGACAATCCCTAACTCGGCTGAGTCAACTAGCTCCTTTTCCCAATAACTCCTTCAAGCTCGCCATATGGAAGCTCAGCTTTCGTCTCTGGAACGCATGTGTTGATCTCTCTAATGCCGCTACTCTCCAATCCTCTTCAATCTCCGCCGAGATCATCGCGAATCTCAGACATGTTGCCGCCGATATGCTATTTCTCGCTAAGGATGTTACCGGAGTCCCATCTCCGACGGTTAAGTCCTCTCTCTTCTACTATCGGACCGGTCTCGTATGGCATAGTCTCAAAAACTTCGACCTCGCTTCCAATTGCTTCGAACGAGCCACCGAAATCGTATCCAAAATCGATATCGCTAAAATTTCCGATGGCGGAGAAAAGAAACTGTTTCTAGATCTAAACCTAGCGCGATCTCGAACTGCCTGGGAAATTTCCGATAGGAATTTAGCTGTAACGTTGCTTAATCGAGCAAAGAATATGTTGTTTGGTTCACCGGATCATTACAAGTTACTCTCAAATCAGTTTCTCGCGTTTGGTAAAAGCTCCTTGGCTAGAGATGACGATGATTGTAGTCTAAACGATGCTCTCAGGCTCATGAACGACGCGTTGGATCTTTGTGAGAAAGGGCTAGGTACAGCAAAAACTCGAGAAGATACAATGGAGTTCACAACCATGAGAACCAAAACTCTGCGTTTCATATCAGCAGTACACTTGCAAAAAGGAGAATATGAGAGTGTGATTAAATGCGTTAAAGTTCTCAGGAATGGAGGAAATGGTAGTGATGGAGCTGATCAACATGCTTCCTTACCTGTGTTGGCGATGAAGGCTTGGTTAGGGTTAGGGAGACATAGTGAGGCAGAAAAGGAGCTGAGAGGTATGGTGGGAAACAAGGACATTCCAGAGACAGTGTGGGTTTCTGCTGTGGAAGCATATTTTGAAGTGGTTGGGACTGCTGGAGCTGAAACTGCAAAGGGTGTTTTCTTAGGTTTGCTTGGAAGGTGTCATGTTAGTGCAAAGGCGGCGCTTAGAGTGGCTCATCGGGTGCTTGGTGAGAGTAGGGGAGGTGATAATGGTTCGAGAATTAGAGTGAATGTTGTGGCTCAGCTTGTATCAGATGAGAGAGTTGTTGCTCTCTTTGCTAGTGAAGCAGTGACCAAGGAGAGGAAGGCAATACATGCTGTTCTCTGGAACAGGTATGTTATGTTGGTGTATCAAACTTGGTGCATCTTAATTGACTGAGTGATTCAACTTGGTTACAGTGATTGATAGGTTTATGTTGTTGTTTTCCTGAGTGTATGTCCTGCGAATCTAATATTGGTATCTATTGCTGTGTACAGTGCTTCAGATCATTTCCGTGCTAAAGATTATGAGACAAGCGCAGAGATGTTTGAGAAATCGATGCTTTATATTCCACATGATATAGAAAATAGAGTTTTCAGGGCCAAAGGCTTCAGGGTTTTGTGTCTTTGCTACCTCGGGCTCTCTCAGCTAGATCGAGCTCTTGAGTATATAGAAGAAGCTGAAAAGGTAGATTTATCTATGTAACTTCTATGTCCTGCGGTTCTTTTAGTTGAATCTTGCAACTCCAAATTACTAACTAGTTTTATGTCTCTGCAGCTTGAGCCCAATATTGCTTGCTCTTTTCTAAAGGTACACTGTCATATGGCCTTTGGTTACCTCGCCATTTATATGTATCTGGAGATTGTTTCACACACAATCCTTTTAAAGCAACTTCTGATTATTGCAGTTCAAGATCTACCTGCAAAAGAAGGAACACAGTTGTGCCATCGGTCAGATCGATGCAATGACGTCATGCCTTGATTTTTCTCCAGATTATCTGTCCCTTTCAGCGCATGAAGCTATTTCTTGCCAAGCACTTCCTGTTGCAGTGGCTTCTCTTTCCAAGTTTCTCAGTTTCTATATCTCAGGAAAAACAATGCCAACCACAGAGGTCGTGGTCTTCCGTACCTTAGTCACTATACTAACTCAAGACATTGGCAGCGAAACCGAAGCTCTTAACTTTATGTTGCAAGCTCAAAGCAGGGCATCTAAGCTTGGGACAGAGTGTTTCTTTGGATCAGGAGAGACTGGCAAGCGAGAACAGAACTGGTTTGCAGTGACTTGCTGGAATCTTGGGTCAAGATGTGGGAATGCAAAGAAGTATGAGCTCTGTGGCGAATTCTTGAGGCTAGCATCAGAATTTTACGGCTCTACAGATACTGATGATGAGTCTGGAGAAAACACAATGATGATTTGCAAGTCCATCATACTATGTGTCACTGCTATGATGGCTTTGGAGAAGCAAAACAAGAACACACTTACTGAAACCCAAGTGAAACTCGCTTCAGAATTGCTCGTGAGAGCCAGAGAGGTCTCTTATCTATTCACCATTACTTGCTGAGTTTTATCTATTCAGTTCACTGATGTTTGATACATAAATGCAGATTATGTCTTCTTTGCTCTCAGATGGTATCATGGAGCCAGAACTCATCTTCATGTACACCTTAAACGCCTATGACATACACGGAAGACTCAACAATTCAGCATTCCAACTACTTGTGGTAAAGACATTTGCTAGTTCCAAGTCATGTAACTACAACTATCTTCTCCAACTCGGAATTTTCGCCTCTCAAAACCCACGGTCCAACCCAGACGTATCAAAATTCGCTCTTAACGAATGCCTATCCGCCATGATCGCATCCACTTCACCAGATTACCCAACCATAGCTCTTATAATCAGGAAGCTAATCTCCATATCCAGCGTCCATAAAGACGATACAGAGGATGAAGAATCGATCCTAAAGATGTATAAACAAGCATACAGAATCATGGTTGGGTTAAAAGAAGGTGAATACCCAACTGAAGAAGGTAAATGGCTTGCGATGACAGCATGGAACCGAGCTTCATTGCCTGTGAGGCTAGGACAGTTTGAGACAGCTAAAAAATGGTTGAGTATCGGTTTGGAAATCGCCGAAAAGGTTTCAGGTATGGATACTTATAGAGCTTGTATGCAGGATTACTTAGCTGGTTTTGTGACCAAAGTTTCTTCTGATGACATGATTTAGCTTCACTCATTTAAACTGTCTATATAGTATAAGGGTTACATCAATATCAAAACCTTTGGTATATGATATATCAAACTAAAACCTTAAGACTATGGAATTTAAGCATTAATACGCACATAGTGTATGTATTATAACATATGATGTATATTAATTATAGTTTTTATGGCCAAATTAATCATTAATATTGTGTACATATATTTAAAGCGTGACTTTACTAAAAAATATTTTCGTAAACTTGCATGTGCTTTGTCAAAATCTGAAAGAAATTAAGTTTTTGAGTTTAACAAAATCTGAAAGAAATTGGTTAATTTGTCTTCTTTGACACCGACCTCACAAGTTTAAACCACCATTGTGACACCATATTTTAATTTTGGGAAAATTGGAAATAAATGATGTTTTCATTTTCAATTTGTCCAAGATCGTTGACTTTAAAGATGACGAGATCTCACCCTTTTCCGTTACTTCCAGATTTATATCTTTGACCATCTAATTTATATAATCAATCCTTACACCAGGACCAAGTACAGTAAAACTTCTATAAATTAATAATATTGGAACCGAAAATTTTTATTAATTTATAAAGGTTATTAATTTATCAATAAATTAATAATTATTAGTTTATATAAAGTTTTTCAGAATTTCAAAAATTGTTATACAAAAAGTAGATAACTGAAGACAATACTTCGATGTGTTTTAATGCATTTACACATAAGGAAATAATCATTGCATATATAAATTTTTTAAATAATTTTTGATGCAATTTGAGAAGATAGTATCATATATTTTTGATATTTAAAAAAAATAGAGATAAACTCCAACAAAATTATAAATTTACGAATAAATAAACAACATTAGAATCATATTTCACTAAAATATCTTATATATATATATACAATAAATTTATATGATTATTAATTTATGTTATTAATGGGACCATATATTTACTTAGAGATTTTTAAAAAATTATTATCTTATTATCTTATTGAAATGTGTCAATTATTACACCGGTCCAACTCAGAACCAGAATAATTTATTAATTTAGAGAGGTTATTTAATTTCTCGAATATTAATTTATAGAAGTTATACTATAGTTTTTGATTTTTTTATTTTATTTTTAAGGTAGTTGAATAGTTCCTGTCGATACAAGTTATTAATTTTCTTTTCTATCTTTGGATAAAATTCCGAAAAGTTTGGAACTAGATCCATAATTGCGATAAAAGTTTTTTTTTTCTTTTAGGTCATTTGAATTTTCGGCCTAAAGTTAACTTTTGTTGGTCCGGAACTTTTTAGAAATACTCCTCTTCCTAGTTTTTAAGGGGAATTGAAATAAAAGCATAATAAAACTAATTCTAAATACTAAACTACTAACACACCCTTGATTACACCATAATTAGTTAATGTTATCCAACAACTATGAGGTTACGTAAAAACGTCAGTTAACAAGTCAATATCAAAAGCAAGATCACATGTTTTTAATTATGACTATTGACAAATGCTTTTTCTTTTGCTAAAATTGGTCCGTTGATAAATTATATCCTGTGGAATTCTCTTATTCCACTATTTTCTTCCTTACTTTCGTCACTACAAACCATTATATATTAGTCGTGTTACCTAAAATAATGATTTGAGAGACAAAAGAAAAGTAGCCAAACTCGGTTGCCCACACCGAAATTTCCATATTAAATTGTAATCTGTTGACTAATGTCATTTTCATAAAATCATAATGTCATTCTCCTAAACTCCCTTAACTTTGAATTTTTCATCTAATATACGAATGTGTATATTATATTTTTAGTAAAATAATTGGTAAGAAGAAAAATAAAACACGGCATGGGTTAGCTAATACGTTCCTTTAAATCCGGACAAGCCTTTAATAACAAGTATGCAGAAAACGTTTGTGGTTGGAAAAACTTTTTAATGGAAAAGTTTTGGATTCAAAACCCAAATCTACTGTCACTTCTTATTGTTCTGCTTCTCTTATTAATCTCCAACTGTTTCGCTTGGAGTCAAAACGACAACTTTGATGGAGGCTCGAGAACCGGACATGAACCGGTTCAAATACGGGTTGGTTTGGTTTTGGACTTGGGTTCCGTGGAGGGCAAGATAGTGAGATCTTCTGTTTCCATGGCACTTTTCGATTTCTATGCCATCAATAGTCATTACAAAACCAGAGTCTCTCTTTCGGTCAGAAACTCTCATGGAGAGCCTCTAATTACTCTCGCTTCTAGTACATATTTCCATAAATCTCCCACCCCTCTATATAAATTATCATTCTTTCTCTAGTCTCCATTTTAGTTGAAGTGATTCTTAGAGCCGTACCAAGAGTTTTAAAGGTTATAGGCAAAATAAAATTATTTAGGTTAAATTGTTTTATACTTAATATCATACAAAAGTATTCATTTAGTGTTTAAATATTTGATGGTAAATAAATGTAAAATTATAAGTGAACTTGTTTCTAGTTAAATGGTTAACAATACAAATCAAACAAATATAAATGATTTTGTGACTAGAATAAAAATAATATATAAAATGGGTATTCAATATAAAATATATATTTTCCTATTTAGACAATTATAATTTAAATTAAATTTAATAAAAATTGACTAAACTAAAACGAAGAAGTTGGTAAAAATAAAATAAACCAGAAGACTTAGTGTAGTGAGAAAAAAAATAAGCGTAGGGGGTGTCGATAGCTCGACTAGAAAGGTATTTTGGGTAATCCAAAAAGTCGCATGAACGAGTGGTAGTTGGTACGGATAAGTTATTAAAGGCTTGTCCAGATTTAAAGGAACGTGTAGGCATTGGTCCATAACTTCTTAATTATAAAAAGAAAAAAGAATGACCAAAACTGTAAGGAGAAAGATGGACCGTTCTTGAGTTATTAAGGGCATTTGAGGTAATAATAGTAATAAAAAACTTAAAAAGTACCTTTATGGGTAAACAACATAACATAAAATATCTGTAAACATGCTTTCTTAAATTTAACACAAAATGAAATGTCTAGGTGATTGTTTCTATTTTTATCAAATAGGCAGGGGCTCACTCATAATCTTTGTAAATGAAACAGCTGTTGATCTGCTTCAAACTGTATGCGTGGAAGCAGTTATTGGTGGGAATTCATTGCTAGAAGCTAAGCTTTTGGCCGAACTTGGAGAGAAAGTTAGGGTTCCTGTGATTTCACTTAACTCTCCAATTTCATTGTCATTGAGCAAATACAGTCACTTGATCCAAGTTACACATGATTATGCCTCTGAGGCTAAGGGAATTACAAATTTTATCCATGGGTTTGATTGGAACAGTGTTGCTCTTATTTTTGAAGATGATGATGACTGGAGAGAGAGTATGCAATCCATGGTAGATCATTTCCATGAGAACAACATTCTTATAGAGTCCAAGGTTGGTTTTACTGTCTCTTCTAGTGAGGATTCTATGATGGATCGGTTACGAAAGCTTAAGGTCTTGGGAACTACTATCTTTGTTGTTCACTTGTCTGAAGTTATTGCAACTCATCTCTTCCCATATGCTGAGAAACTAGGGATGATGGGTGAAGGGTTTGCTTAGATTCTTACCGCTAAAAGTATGAGCACTTTCCATGACAACACTGACGATTTTGCAAAGGAGGCAATGGAAGGTGTGGTTGGTTTTAAGTCTTACATTCCAGTCTCAAAAGAACTTCAAAATTTCACTTTGAAATGGAGAAAATCACTAGCTGATGAAGAAGTTGTTGGGTATGAGGTAATAAGGTTGAGTATCTCTGCCGTATGGGCTCACGATATTGCTTGGGCACTGGCAAGTGCAGCAGAAGTTACAAGGATGCCAAATGTATCATCAACTCTCCTTGAGGCAATCAAAGAGATTAGGTTTAAAGGTTTGAGTGGTGATTTCCAATTGGATGATAATAAGTTGTTATCAAACAAGTTTGAGATTGTGAATATGATAGGATCAGGGGAGAGAAAAGTAGGATTTTGGAGTTCTAATGGTAGTTTCAGCAATAGAAGACATTTATCTTCTACTCATAACAAGCTAGAAGCAATCATATGGCCTGGTGGCTCTACTCAAAGTCCGAAAAGGCGTGATCTAGGAGAAAATGAGAAAAAAAAGCTAAGGGTTTTGGTTACATCTAGCAATAGATTCCCAAGACTTATGAACGTGACAATTAATCCAAAAACAAATGATACATCAGTCAATGGGTTCTGTATAGACGTCTTTCGAGCTTCCATTAGTCCTTTGAACTATGACATGGAGTATATACCTTGGACTAATGGAAGTAATTACGACAACCTTGCACATGTACTTAGTAGCCAGGTACTAACTATCACTCAACTTATAGTTACAAGTATTTTTCTCATCTATGTAGAGTGTGAAACTAAACAAATTCTATTGAATTTTTTGTGTTCCATCCCACAGAGTGATAAATATGATGCGGCTGTGGGAGATATTACAATTACTCCTAATAGATCGATGTATGTTGATTTTACATTGCCATTCACTGATATGGGTCTTGGAATTTTAGCAGCAAAGGAGAGAAGTATGTGGGTGTTCTTCCAACCTCTAACACCGGACCTTTGGATAACAAGTGTAGCTTTCTCTGTTTTGATAGGTGTTATAGTTTGGTTGATAGAGAGACATGAGAACCCTGAGTTCCAGGGATCTCGGTCACAACAGATTGGAGTTATTTTTTGGTTTGGCTTCTCGACCATTGTTTATGCCCATAGTAAGTTATGGCCTTTTCATGTTCCTATATGCCAATCTTGTTCAAAAGAGATTGGAGTGATTCTATAAATAGGTTTCCACATTTTGATCCTTACTATTTGTGACAGGGGAGAGGCTAAAATACAACTTATCAAGATTTGTAGTTACGATTTGGGTATTTTCGGTGCTCATATTGGTTATAAGTTACACTGCAACATTGACATCAATGATGACGATACAACAAATACGATTCAACTCTAATAAAGGCTATGTGGGTCACCTTTCAGGCTCCCTCATTGCAAAAGACGTCCTTACCAATTCCAGCCTCCGAGCAGAACGTTATCGAGGTCTCAATACTTCAAAAGATTATGCTCAAGCCTTGTTGAACAAAAATGTCTCATATATTGTTAGTGAGTTGCCATACCTCAGAGTCATCCTTGGCGATTATCCTGAAAATTTTCTCATGGTCAAGCCAAAATGTACCACCAATGGTTTTGGCTTTGTATGTATTCTTCTTTTGCATCATCAGTTTTTTTACTCTTCATCTATTGTTAACTTGCTTATCAAATGTTTTTCTATTAAACTACGTTTCAGATGTTCCAGAAGGGCTCCGAGTTGGTCCATGTTGTATCTAAGGAGATCTCGGAGCTAAGGAAGAGTGAGAGGCTAAATGATATAGAGAAAAAATGGTTTGATAAACAACATCCATATGCAACTGATGATACATCAAATCCTATAACCCTTTATAGATTCCGTGGTTTGTTTATGATCACTGGAGCTTCATTTGCTTTCGCGCTTGCAGCAATATTGATTCTTTGGGTCCAAGAAAAATGGGAAATTCTTGTGAATTTGGTCAATATGTTATTCTCCAAGCTACTTAGACATTTTAGGATCCTCTTCACAAGAACTATCCATCCTAGTCCTCTCGAAAATTCTGTTAGCGAGAATGCAGTTCAAATGGCTCAACGTGATGTGTTACGTCTTTGACTCTGAATCTGACCTTGGAGCCTCTCAGAACAACTTTGTCGTTTTTCCTACAATGGTCCATGTTAATATATAAGTTATGGTATGATATGATTTGGTGTGATATTATACGATATGATTAGATCTTTATATATTTGTAATGTCGATATCTTAGGGATTGAGTATCTTGTAGTTTATGTATATAAGGCTGTTCATACCTATGGTCAATACACAGATAATTCCCTTCATTTTGGCATGGTAACAGAGCCAAGAATGATTTCTCATATCTAAAATTCTTAAAAAAAACAATTATTTATTCTCTGTTACATTCAAAACTCTGTTTTGTCAAGTATGTCTACAAGCGCACCAACAGTTCCAGTCGCTGATGCAAACCAAATCTTGTTGAATGGAATGTTGGATCAGAAGGTCGACGGTGTGAATTCGTTATCGGAGACAGCACAAACGCCTCTGTCTTTACATCGTTTTCTATGTTTTTCTTTTGTTAGATTAGTTCGTTGGTACAACATATGTTGCTCTTGTGTGCGAGTCTCTTCAATGTGGTTGCCTTGGTTTCCATCTGATTTTTTGTCTCTATTTATCAGATCGGAGTGAGATCTGTTTTGTTCATTGGTTCGAGACATGTTCTGCACCTCGAGCTTGATTTTGATGTTGTTTAGTTTCTTATCATTATGTTTTGCTGGGCATCTATTGGTGTTTTATGAACCATGCTGGTAACAAAGCTCTAGATATATGCTTTGCTCTTCTTTTGACAATCTTTTGTTTGTTTGATTTATTACCATAGCCCTTATTGGTACGTGTGAATCTGTTTTCTCTTCGAGGACCTTTATGGCTAATTGAGCTCATTATTGCCGAGTCAAGCGTGAATCCAACATGATAACATATGTCTAACTTTTAATTTGACAGTTTTCCTATATATAGGCAAAGTTAATTTTTGTTTAAGCTCTATATGTTTTTGTGCTTTCTTATTTATATACCTACTAGTATGGCTTGTTTTATAATCTATGTATTATTTTGTCTTTGATTATTGAGAAAATTTGCGGGAAATTTTTTTACAAATAGGCATAGATTAATGTTGACCAAGTTTGAACATGTGAGATTGTTGACGTTAGAGATGACGCGATTTCACCATTTTTTTTTTCACCATTTTTCTTTCCTTCCAGATTTATATCTTTTTTTTTTGATAAATATGTGAATATCATTAGAATGAAAGTTTGTTTACAAGAGGCTTTACAGCTTTGAAGAACTACTTGCCAAAAAAAGAATAAAAAACAAGTAGAACTTTTGAGAGAGAGCGAAGCTCCAATTGCTTTAGTTACCTAGCCACTTCTGCATTAGGTTGCAGAACGCATTCCGTTTCCTTCTGGCAAAATAGTGTCCATGATGCTCCTGTCTAGGACCCGAAAAAGCTGCTCCGGAGTCGTAGTAATCTTGCCAAATTAGGTAGACTGTGTTTTGAGAAACCAGTCTATGAAGCAATGAAGGAGAAGAAGTGGAGCAAAGAGAGGACCATTCAATTAGAGCTGTCCAAGTGTCAAAAGTGGAGATATGCATACCAAGCCTAGAGAGTACCAGATGCCAAACAGATTCACTGTACTCATAAGCAACATTCCGAGCTAATATGAAGACCCCAGGACAGGAGTCTTTGGCGAGTTGGGAGGCGGTCAAGGTGTGGAGTCCACATGTTGAAAGCATGTCTCGGAGTAGCGCCTTTGAACCAAATTTTTGGAGCCCAATCTTTAATGGAGTCCCGAGGCCTTAGATCATTCCAAGTTGACTGAGCATTGAAGCTCGGAAACTCTCTTTCTGATGTGGACCAAAAAAACTCATCTGCTGGGCCTGAGTGTAGGGGTATCTCAATTGTAGTGAGATACATTTGTAACTCAAGTGCAGTAGTAGACCGAGCCGGTCTTAATCTCTAACCCAATGGAGTGCAAGCGGAAGCAAACATCGAAAAAGATGGTATACCAAGTTCCCTCAGACCAGAAGGGCCAAAAGAATTTATAAGAGGTCTTTGCGGAGCCCAATGATCATGCCAAAAGCTTGCAGTAAGTCCATTACCCAAGTTACAACGAATGAACTGAGCAGCAAGATGTCGAAGCTTAAGGAGGCTTTTCCAAATCCATGAATCCCCAGATTTTTCCTCCACTTCCCAAAAGCTAGTGCCTGCCAACCTGTCTTTATGCCAAGCCACCCATAGAGACTCAGACTTGGAGAACAATAACCAGATAAGCCTTAGGCACAGAGTCTTGTTCCAGGCTGCAAAGTTTTTAAGGCCTAGACCACCTTCACTTTTAGGGAGGCAGACCGTTTGCCAAGAAACCTTAGCACTATTTGCGTTTTCCAGATTTCCTGACCAAAGGAATTTGGAGGACATACTTTCTAGCTGTTTGATGCATCCCTTTGGTAGAAGAAAAGCTGTCATCCAAAAGTTAACCAGGCTAAAGATCACAGAGCTGATCAGCTGGAGGCGACCTGCAAAAGTCAGCGCACAGACTGTCCAAGATGTAAACCTCTTGGTGACTTTGTCTATTAGAGGAGCATACTCGGAGAGCTTTAGTTTGTGGTGCATCAAGGGTAAACCAAGGTAGCGAATAGGAAAGGAACCAATTTGGAAACCAAAAATTTAAGATTATTGGTTTCCATTTGGTATAGTCCCACTGCGAACAACTCAGTTTTATCCGGGTTAATCATCAAACCAGATAGGTCAGCAAACTCCAAGAGGGTGTCCGAGATACCTTTCAAAGAAGAGGCTGATCCATCAAAGAATATCATAATGTCATCTGAGAAAGCAAAGTGTGTAATTCCAAGCCTCTGAGCATTTGGGTGATAGCCTATGGCCCCTGAACCGAAACGAGACCGAAGGAGCTGACTGAAGGCCTCCATTATGATAACAAAAAGGTAGGGAGAGATTGGATCTCCCTGCCTTAAACCTCTCGTACCTTTGAAGTAGCCACAAAGTTCTCCATTGATGTTAACAGAAAATGATGGCAATGAGATACATTGTCAGATCCAAGCCAGAAAAGGTTCTGGAAGATTTAAACCCCTTAAGCAGCACATCACGAAATCCCACCTAACTGAGTCAAAAGCTTTTTTAAGGTCAACTTTGAGCATAGCCCTGGACGAGATGTGTTTCTTGTTGTATCCTTGAACTAGCTCAGTTGCAAGGAGAACATTTTCGACTAGCAGCCTTCCCTGAACAAAAGTTGTTTGGGTATTGGAAATAGCTTGGGGCAGGAAGAGCTGAAGTCTATTTGCAAGGGTTTTGGATATCATTTTATACAGTGTGTTGCAGCAGTTAATCGGCCTGAAGTCAGTGATTGAGACAGATGGAGCATTCTTGGGTATGAGAGCCAAAATAGTAGAGTTCCATTGTCTTAGAAGCTTTCCAGAGCTGAAAAATTCAAGGATGACTGAGGTAACCTCTTCTCCTACAAAATCCCAATATCCAGTAAAAAATTCAACAGGATACCCATCAAGGCCAGGAGCTTTATTCTTGGGCAAGCTGGCAAAAGTCTCCTTTATTTCTGCAGGAGTCACTTGTTTTAGCAGTTTCCTACTCATCTGCTCGTCACAAGTATAGGTAAACAGGTATGTGATCATGTCTTGGGAGATTACAAACGAAGATGAGATTGAGGCGCCTAAGAGATGCTCAAAGAAGTCTACACAGTGCGCTTTTAACAAGTCCGAGTCATTTATTTGATTACTTGCAGCATCAAGCAAATAGTGAATTTGATTAAGAGAGCGTCGAGCTGCAACAACTCTATGGAAAAAAGCTGAGTTTGTATCTCCTTCTGCCAGCCATCTAACACGAGAGCGTTGTCTAAGAAAAGACTCCTCTGCCGCTGCCAGAATCAACCATGAACGATGAGCAGCTTTCTTTAATGTTGTATTGCTGGTCGTAGGTTGCGCAAGAACTCTGTGCTGGCAGCTGAGAAGAAGCTCATGGGCCTCTCTAACCTTTTTTTCAATGCCTGAGTAATGCCTTTTACTAATGCTGTGAATGCAAGACTTTGCCATTTTCATTCTCTTAGATAAACAGAACATAGCTGTGCCATCCAAGATAGTCTCATTCCAAAACAGCTTCAAGGCAGGAATGAAGTCAGAGTTCTGAAAAAGAAAATTCTGAAACTTGAAAGTCTTACGCTTCTTAATGGTAGAAGAGTCAAGAATTACACTCATTGAGCTATGGTCAGAGAAGTCAGGTTTCCCAAAATATCCAAGAGAAAGGGGAAACTGCAACAACCACTCATCATTAACCACTCATCAGTTTTGACTGTATAATTTACCAAGATCAAGTACTTGTTGAATACTTGTCGATACAAATTATTGCTAGCTGCTCTGCTGTATCGAATAACTAGGATTTACGTAAAAACGTCAGATTAACAATTCAACACGGTGTTATCAAAAAGAAAAAGAAAAAAAAATCAATACCGATAGAGAATTTAATGAATAAAATCCCTCAGTTTCCGCCACATATATTTTTAAACACTTAACTATTTTTTTAGTAAAAAATTCTTTCAACTATAATCTGTTAATAAATTTGACAGCCCATAAACAGTTTCATCGGCCACCATCGATCACCATTTAGTCGTTCATCAATTATCGGAAGCCAGCCTCGTCTTCTTTGGATTTTTTAAATCGCAGCTGTTGTATACCGACAAAATGTTGCTGGTCAGCCGCCGTCATGTTCATTAGGCTTGTAAAGATGTTTACTTTTGAACTTGTAAATATATTTTGGGTTTGGGCCGATAATAAACAACAAACCAAAGTTTAAAATTTTTGGTTCAATTTTGAATTTAATTGTTTGACTCTTAACCAAACCGAATTTTGTTACTTCCAAACCGATCCCAACTGAATTTTAATTTTGGTTCAATTTGACGAGAATGTTTCTATTTCGAACAAACTGAATTACCAAAATTCTGGACCGAACCAACCAAATGCTCATATCTAATAAAATCACCAAACCGGAACCCTAAGTTTCTAATTCGAGATTTTAAATGCACTTCATGTTGTTTTTTGATTAAAATCTTGTTGTTTATATGGTAAATATAAACGCTTTGACGTTTTATATCATTTAATACAACCTTACATGAGTGTAGACATAAACTGTTTACAGAATATCAAATCTATTAACGGATTCTAGTTGAGGAGATCTTTTACAAAAAAAAATATAGTTAAGAGTTCAAAAATGGATATAACCAAAGTTGAAGGTTTTTTTTATTAAATTCCCATACCGATGAGAAAAAGTCAGTACTATTTTCCTGGTTCGTAAATATCGCTGTATCTTACTTTTCGTTTTCGTTTATCATTACATTTGTTAAAGGTTCTCGTTTGATAAATAAATCTTTTTATTGTGGAGCAATAAATTTAACATTCCATCCAAGAAAATAAAAATAGAAAGTGGAAAACACATTTTTTTGGAGAAATTTCAGTAAAATTTTAAACTTGTAAAATTTGGATATAAAAATAAATGATCTAAGAAATTATAAACGGTAAAAAAAAAAAATTTAAACTCATCATAAAAATTTTCTGTTGAGAAATTTTATCTTATAGAATTCTCTTATTCTCTTTTAACAAAAAAAAAAAGAATTCTCTTATTCTTTTGAAGACGATAAACCAATTGATCTTTCTGAAATTTCCAGCAAGCTAAGCAATTTTCAACCTATAGATGAAAATATATGAGAATATCATGCTTGTTTTTAGCTATGTTTGGTTTATTCTCTTCCATGGCCTATTGATTTTTTTGAAGTTTTTAGTTAAGATATATATATATTTTTTGACAATTCTTTTGATTGTTGATTCATTACCATAACATATGTTGGTGTGCATGGAACTGTTTTGCTCCGTTATAGCATAGACTGATTGATTTATTGGGAAGAAAATACTTTTCAGTGTGAAAAAGGAAAACATTATATATTAGTCGGATTACCTAAAATAATGACTTTAGAGAGAAAAGTCTAAGCCAAACTCGGTTGCTCACATCCTATTTCCTTGTTAAATTGTATTCTGTTAGTGTTGACTAATGTCATTCTCCTAAACTCCCAAAACTTTGAATTTTTCTTCTAATATACAAATGGTAAAATAATTAGAGAAAAGGAAAAAGAAAACACGGCATGGGTCGGCTAAACACGGTTATATAAAAATTTAGTAACAAACAATAAGCAGCAAATTTATTAACAGTTTCACCTTTGTTTTTAATGGAGAGGTTTTGGAGTTTTGGAGTCAAAACCCAGCTCTACTGTCATTTCTTTTTATGCTACTTCTCTTATTAATCTCCGAGTGTTTTACTTTGAGTCAAAACGACGACGTTGATGGAGACTCAGCTTCTGGGCATAAAAGGTTTCCGGGTCGGGTTGGTTTTGGATTTGGGTTCTGTGGAGGGCAAGATAGTGAGAACCTCTGTTTCAATGGCACTTTCCGATTTTTACGCCATTAACAGTCATTACAAAACAAGAGTACCACTGTCAGTCAGAAACTCTCATGGAGAGCTTTCTCTGTTTCCATTTTTGTTTTGAGATAATTCTCCACTCACAATCTTTGTAAATGAAACAGGTGTAGATCTTCTTCAAACTATAGGAGTGAAAGCTATTATTGGCGGGAATTCGTTGCTAGAAACTAAGCTTTTGGTGGACCTTGGGGAGAAAGCTAAGGTTCCTGTGATTTCACTTAACTCTCCAATTTCATTATCATTGAGCAAATACAATCACTTGATCCAAGCAATACATGATTCTGCCTCTGAGGCTAAGGGAATTAAATCTTTCATCCATGAGTTTGATTGGAACAGTGTTGCTCTTGTTTATGAAGGTGACGATGATTGGAGAGAGAGTATGCAACTCTTGGTGGAATGTTTCCATGAGAACAACGTTCGTCTACAGTCCAAGGTTGGTTTTACTTTCTCCTCAAGTAAGGGTTTTATGATGGATCAGTTACAGAAGCTGAAGGACTTGGGAAGTACTGTTTTTATTGTTCACTTGTCTGAAGTTATTGCAACTCGTCTCTTCCCATATGCTGGGGAATTAGGGATGATGGAGAAAGGGTTTGCTTGGATTCTCACTGCTAAAAGCATGAGCTCTTTCCATATCGAAGGTGTGGTTGGTTTCAAGTCTTACATTCCAATGTCAAAAGAGCTTCAAAACTTCACTTTGAGATGGAGAAAATTATTGGCTGATGAAGACGTTGTTGGGTGATTTGGATCAGCGGTTGAGGAGATACAATCCATTTATTGAAAACCACTACACCAGGCCATTGTGAATGTCCAATCTTCTTTCAAAATTTCAGGCATTCTGGAGAGAATGATAGCGGCCAAATGGCCGCTGGTAGTGGTCACTACGGCTGTCCTCTTGTCTTTGTTTTGAATCCGACCTGGTTTATCCCATGTCGACTTGTTCTGCATTTACCTATCTATAAATACACTTTTAGACCTAATTTTAGATGTCAACTCTCTTTTGATCAAACTTTTTGCCTCTTTTGGGTCTAAACACCATCTTGTATTTGGATCTGCATAACCCTTTGCAATAAGTGATTATTTCCTTTCATACCCCAGTATCTATTTTAGTATGCTTTCATTTTCTTGTTTAGTTTTTTTTTTGCATCCATAGATATGTGTGAGAAGTCATCTAATGAGTTAGGGGCTTGGTAGATTAGGATGGTTTGGTGTGCTATTGATGATGTTTAAGGACTAGATCCTTTGTTTATCATTCATTTATGTTGCTTGTAATGCAGATTTGGCTTGATCACTTGAATCTAGATCATAGAAATTTCATCTCCAAAAAGTGTTCGATGAAATGCTTGAACCAAACCTAAATGAGCTTTTTTCCTTAGCAAATGGAAATTGATGTTAAGGTGATTAGTGGTTTGATGGGTTTGATTATTAATACTCATTGATTCCTTGATTAGCAAATAGAAATTTAGCTTGATTAAGGTGATTAGTGAAGTGAGTAGTGTCATTGAAGTAAATTATGATTAGTGATCCATGACCTAAGATTGTGTTAATTTCTTAATCATCTTTTTATCATTTTGTTCTTAGCATTCTCTTGTATAATCATGACTATTAGTCGCATTTAGTCATCTCATAGTTTCGCTTATGTTTAACTTCAATGCATTGCTTAGTTCTTGTTAGTGACTACTGATTAGTCAAAAAAAACATATCATTCTATTGCTTTAGATTAAGTTGGTTCCTTACAATCTTAGTGTGTTAATTCTATTTTTCTTGTGGATTCGATATCCGCTTACCCACACTACAAATGACTATCGCACACTTGTGGATTCGATACCCGCTTACTCACTACAAATGACTATCGTCTTGTGGTAATATTTGGCTTTAAATTTATTCTCTATGAAATATCCATCTTAGTGTGATACTAGGTTATTTTCCTAGCATCTAGAAAGCATAATCTTCTCTTAGACTAATGCAAATCTAACTAAGATCAAATTCATTTTACCAACAGATTTAATCAAGCTAAGTAACCGCTCTTGTGAGTTTGGTGGTCGTGGAGAGTTTTTACGAATTCGCATAATTTTAGGTGAAAGCTTAAACTTACGGAAAGGCCGAGAATGTTGACCAAGTTTTGATCATATGAGATCATTGACTTTTGAAATGATGATTTCACCATTTTCCTTTACTTCTAGATATTTATATTTGACCCTCTAAATGATACTAAGTAAGTAAGTAGTTGTTAAATAGTTCTTCTCTAAAAAAGTTTATACGATGAAACGCTACGAGGTTACGTAAAAAAGATTCAGGTCAATACCAAAATTCAGATGAACACGTCAAACACATTTACTTTTACGACCGTTGACAAATGTTTGGTAAAATTGGTCTGTTGAGAAATCTAGTCCTATAGATTCTTCATTTTCCGTATTTTTCGTTCTTACTTCACTAACCACTATACATTGTTTCAAATTTTATCAACAAAAAAATAAAAATAAAAATGTAAAAATATAATCGGAATCTTAAAACGATGAATGGAGAGACAAAATAGTACCCAACTTATGGGTATGTAACAATGGTTTCTCACATTGCTACAATAAAACTTCGATAAATTAATAATATCGGTATTGTTAAATTTTATTAATTTATCGGTATTTATTTTGTAATTTTTATTGACTAAAATAAATTATTATAAAATTTTAGAATAAGATGAATTGAGACAATTTGATTCAAACAAATTACATGAACAATTAACGTTAATTATACTAAAAAAAAAAACTCTTTTGACGATAAATAACAAAATTTATAGAATAATTCATTTGGACAAATAAATTCATATGATTAATGATCTCAAATATTGAATAATAACCTATTAGAATATCAATATATAAGAAACTATAGAATCATGTTTAAAAGTTAAAAACTACCAAAAAAAAAAAACTGAGCTTCAAAAAGGATACTATAATACAGTCGTTTGAAAACACAACACAATAAAAATTTTAGATGTCAGCTTTAATTAACGAAAAGCTTATTCGCACATGTAATACAATTATTTTTCAAATCGATCTTAACACATCCTTCTTAGTTTGATATTTAGGTTGTTTCTCCTAGTTGCAAATATAATATCTCCTCATAGATCAATACACTGATCATCTCTCGTAGGAGTTCTAAAAATTTTACTAAGATCAAAATCATTTAACCGTCAGATTTAATCAAGCTACGTAGCCTATTTGTGATAGAAAGACTATTGGTGGTCACGAATTTACATAATTTTAGAAGTCCGAAACTTAAGGAATGGACAAAGGATATTTTCATGTTGATCAAGTTTGACCATATGAGATGAGACAAGTCACTATTTTCCTCTACTTCCAGATTTATATCTTTGACCGTCTACTTATTGATATTGATAAGTAGTTGTTGAATTGTTCGTGTTGACAAAAGTTTATATACTATCAAAAAGCTTTAGGATTAGGTAAAAAATTGAGTTTAACCAATGTTCTAAAAATCGCTAGGCGCTAGTCGGGCGGTAAGGGTGGGCCTAGCGCCTAACCAATAAATCGAAGATTAAACGGAGATTAATCGGAGATTAGTTTTAGAGTTTTAAGACTATTTTAATGTTTTTAAAATATATTAATCTATTATAATTAAATTTTTCTATAATATTGTTTTTAAAATTGCATTAAAGACATAAAAATATATTTTTAAAAAACAAATTATGATTTTTATTAAAATTTTGAACATAAGTTATTGTAAAATATCATAAAATCCAAATCTAAATATCTGAATAACAAAAGAAAAAAATTATCTGGCGGCGAAAATGGGCCTAGCGATTAGGCGCTAGTCGGGCGGCGAGGGTGGACCTAGAGACTAAACAGGGAGTAATCGGAGCTAGGCGGAGATTTTTAGAACACAGAGTTTAACATATCAAATCAAAAGAGAAAAAAAGAAAAACACATTTATTTTTATTATTACGAGCGTTGACAAATATTTTTCTTTTGTAGCTAAAATTGGTCCGCTTAGAAATTTTTTCTTATAGAATCTTCTTATTCCATATTTTTTTCTACTTTCTTCTTAAACTTTATGCATTACTCGATCCAATTCAATTTTTTATTAATTGAGAAGTACATTTGGAAAAAAAAATTAATGTGTAAAGAACTATTAGAAATGAGAGTGTAAATATACAAAACTTTTGAATTCAATAAGGGTTGAAATGAAATTTAAAAAATCATCTAAAATATGAATCGGGTCATAAAGAAAGCACAGGTTAGTGAAATTCAAAATCGGGTATTGAACATTAACTCTCATTTTTTTGTTGCTGAATATATTCTTATTTATTAATTTCAAATTTATTGGTCAACAAAAAAATTATTTATAAGTGGAAAAAGATACTTATTTTTAAAGTCAAATCAGTTAATATTATCTTTCTTATTATTTTCTAAAACAATATTATCATAATTTCGATATAAATGTTTTAGATTAGTTGAAAAAATATTATATCAACGACTACAAATAAAAATAGACTTCTAATCGCCTAATTCATATATTTTTTAGGAAAAAACAAATTATATGATATAATTATGTCTCAAATTTATAACAAATGTAAATATATATATATATATATCACTAAATTTATAGTATAGAAGATTATTGTCCCGTACAACACAGATAAAATCCTAGTAAAATAACGTAAAGATAGTAGGATGTCAAAAATAATGAATTGACAGACAAAAGAGTAGCCAACCTTGGTAGCCCACACATGAACTTTCCTTTTTAATTGTAATCCTTTGAATAATGTCATCATCCTAAATTCCTTTAACTTAAAAGATTTTTTTCTTCAAATATTTATATTACTAGACTAATAACCATACATGCTTTCTTTATAATCAAATTCAGTTACAAGCTTAAATTTGTGAGAAATGAGAATCCTCAAATATCAAAATATTTTAGATTCAATAATAATGTATGAACCCAAAACAAAGTTGAAGCCATGTAAATGTCTTATAAGAACCGAGATGTGAGATTTAGAGAGCACATTTTAGGCATTAAGAGAATACGAATGAAACAATGTTAAATACATGCGACAAATAGCACATATGACAGTCTTACAATTGCCCAATTTTAATAATACATGCGCATCACGGATTCCCAATTTTAACAATACCGGCATATACATACGAGGTTTTTTCTTGTGAATGAATTGAATTACGAGTTCAAATCCATGAGAATTATCAAATATCATTAGATTTTGGAATCAATAAAAGTGTAAAAAAAATATCATGTGAGATATGCACACAATAGAACCCTTAATCATGGATATCTACAGTTGAGCGGATGGTTTCATCAATATATCGTTTATTTTGGTTCTACGTGAATGTATCTAAGCCGAATATAAATTGGCAAAATAAACTTTACATCAAAGTGTTATTTCTCAAACTTATATTAATTCATTTTTTTTTCGAAATCATGTAAACAACTTTTCTAATTAATAAATAAGACGTTTTTTTTTATAAAAAAGTTAAGAATTCATGTAAATGTCTTATAAATACTTAGATCTGATATTTAGAGAGCACATATTTGATATTAGTACAATATTACGAAAAAAATAATATAAATTACGAAAAGTAATATGAAAAAAAACTAATTTATAATTACTTAGGCATTATTTTATTTAATATATATGGCAATTTCTGTTCATGTTGTCACAAAAGTGAAGAGAATTTACCTTTTTCATATATATATAATTTTCTAGTAGAAAAACTCTAGAGAAGAGAAACAAAACACGGCAAAATCGCTTATATATATATAAAAAGAAATAATAATAAATTAGTACACATCAAACTTTCTCTGTAGTTGGAAAGTTTTTTAATGGAGAGATTTTGTAAGATACTTATTGTTCTGCTTCTCTTCATCTCCAGCTCTATTGCTTCGACTCAAAACGACGACGTTGATGTTACCTGAGGATCCGGACATGAACCGGTTCAAATCCGGGTCGGCTTGGTTTTGGATTTGGGTTCCGTGGAAGGGAAGATAGTGGAAAGCTCTGTTTCCATGGCGCTTTCTGATTTCTACGCAATTCAGAGTGATTACAAAACAAGAGTCTCTCTTTCAATCCGAAACTCTCACGGAGAGCCTCTTCTTGCTCTTGCTTCAGGTACATACTCCATTCTTTAACCTCTCTACCTAACTTATACTTCTCTGTCTCCATTGACTCAATCTTTGTCAATGAAACAGCTGTAGATCTGCTGCAAACTATAGAGGTAGAAGCGATAATCGGTGGGAATTCGTTGCTGGAAACGAAGCTTTTAGCGGAGCTTGGAGAGAAAGCTAGGTTCCAGTGATTTCACTTAACTCTCCAGTTTCATTGTCTTTAGGCAAATACAGTCACTTGATTCAAGCAACACATGACTCTGTCTCTGAAGCTAAGGGAATTACATCTTTCGTCCATGGGTTTGATTGGAACAGTGTTGCTCTTGTTTATGAAGATGAAGATGATTGGAGAGAGAGTATGCAATTTCTGGCAGACCATCTCCATGAAAACGGTGTTAGTGTACTGTCCAAGGTTGGTTTTACTGTCTCTTCTAGCGAAGATTTGATGATGGATCGGTTACAGAAGTTGAAGGACTTGGGAAGTACTGTCTTTGTTGTTCACTTGTCTGAAGTTACTGCAACTCATCTCTTCCCATGTGCTGGGAGATTAGGGATGATGGGTTTGTTTGGATCCTCACTGCCAAAAGCATGAATAGTTTTCATGAGAACATTGATGATTTTACAAAGGAGGCAATGGAAGGTGTGGTTGGTTTCAAGTCTTACATCCCAAGGTCAAAAGAGCTTCACAATTTCACTTTGAGATGGAGAAAATCATTGGCTGATGAAGAAGTTGTTGGGTTTGAGATAACTCGGTTGAGTATCTCTGGCGTCTGGGCTCACGATATAGCTTGGGCTCACGATATAGCTTTGTCTCTAGCGAGTGCAGCGGAAGTTACAAGGTTGCCAAATGTTTCATCAACTCTCCTTCAGGTAATGACACATACTAGGTTTAAGGGTTTGAGTGGTGAGTACCAATTAGACGATAAGAAGTTTTTATCAAAAAAGTTTGAGATTGTGAATATGATAGGATTAGGGAGAGAAGAGTAGGATTCTCGAATTCTAATGGTAGTTTTAGCAATAGAAGACATTTATCTTCTACTCATGACAAGCTAGAGACCATAATTTGGCCTGGTGGATTTGCTCAAAGTCCGAAAAGGCGTGATCTAGGAGAGAATGAGAGAAAAAAACTAAGGGTTTTGGTTACATCTAGCAATAGATTCCCAAGACTGATGAAGGTGTCGACTGATCCTGTAACCAAAAAGTTGATTGTTGAAAGGTTCTGTCTAGAAGTCTTTGAAGCTTCGATTAGTCCTTTCAATTATGAAGTTGAGTACATACCTTGGCTTAATGGAAGTAACTATGATAATCTTGCATATGCACTTTATAGCCAGGTACTAACTATAGTTTAGTTTACAATACAAGTACGTTTTCATCTATGTAGAATTAATGTATACAAACTGATTTGTTTTGCATTCCACAGAAAGACAAATATGATGTGGCCGTGGGAGATATTACAATTACTTCGAATAGGTCGATGTATGTCGAGTTTACGATGCCATTCACCGAGATGGGTCTTGGAATTGTAGCATTAAAGGAGAGAAGTATATGGGTGTTTTTCCAACCTCTAACACCAGATCTTTGGCTAACAAGTGCAGCTTTCTTTGTCTTGACCGGTATTACTGTTTGGTTGATAGAAAGATCTGAGAACAAAGAGTTCCAAGGATCTTGGCAAAAACAAATCGGAGTTATATTTTGGTTTGGCTTCTCTACCCTTGTTTATGCTCGTAGTAAGTACCAACACACATTTTCACACTCTTATATACCACTCTTGGTCAAAAGCGATTGGAGTGATACTTACCTTTTGTTGCTTAATATTTGTCACAGGGGAGAGACTAAAACACAACTTATCAAGATTTGTAGTTATAGTTTGGTTATTTGCAGTGCTTATATTAACTGCAAGTAACACTGCAACATTGACATCAATGATGACTATGCAACAAATACGATTCAACTCAAATGAAGACAATTTGGGTCACCTTTCAAGCTCCCTCATCGCAAACTTGGCCCTCACTAGTTCTAGCCTCCGAGCAATGAGATCTCTAGGTCTCAATAGTGCCGCAGATTATGCTCAAGCTTTGTTGAACAAAACTGTCTCATTTGTTATTGATGAGTTGCCTTACCTTAAAGTCCTCCTTGGTGATAATCCTACACATTTTCAAATGGTTAAGACACAATGTACCACCAACGGTTTTGGCTTTGTAAGTATCCTTCTTCTATCATCATTAGTTTTTTTTACTTTTCATCTTCTTTTTACTTGCTGACAAAATGTTTCAGATGTTCCAAAAGGGCTTTGAGTTGGTGCCTGATGTATCTCGGGAGATCTTGAAGCTAAGGACGAGCGAGCGGCTAAACGAGATGGAGAAAAGATGGTTTGTTAATCAACTTCCATACACAACAGATGATACATCAAATCCTATAACACTTTACAGATTTCGCGGTTTGTTCATGATCACTGGAGCTTCATTCGCTTTCGCTCTTGCGCTACTTTTCATTCTCTGGATCCGAGAAAAATGGGAAGATCTTGTGAAGTCGGTCGAAATATACCTCTCGCGACATTTTTTACATTTCAGGATTCACTTCACAAGAACTATCCATCCTAGTCCCTTTGATGAGAATGCGGTTCAAATGGCTCAACGTAACTGACTAACATAGAGCAAAAGGTCCATCACCAATCACAAATGGCTTTGTTCTTGTGGCCGAGTCTATAGCTTACGTAATTGTTGTGTTGTGGTACGCCATTGTTTGTAAATTGTAGACGTGATCAGATTCAAAACCAAATTTATACAGTTTGATTAGGACTGTGAATACATGTATGACTAGTGGTTTCCAGGACCGTGTCTTAAAAAAAACAGGGCATTAATTTGTCCAAGGCCATTTTAAAATAAGGCAAATTTAAGGGTCCATTTTTTATTCTGTATTTTAGTGCTTTTGTTTAGTATTTTAATTATTTCTAATATTTTTCAAAAATAATATTTTAATATTTAGTATTTTTATAGATTAAAAAAATGTTAGTTTAAGAAAATGAATTATAAAATAATATAAAACTATGTTTTATATTTTAATAAAGTATTCTAAATTTTTTTATATTAAAAATAGTATTAATTATCTCTAATTTATTATAAAATAATATGTTTAATTTTAGTTATGACACGTGTTTTATCACGAAAATTTGTAAAATGGTTTTGTCCTTTTTGTTTACCTTAAACATTTAAAACTCTAGGTACGAATTGTTAGTGTTTTCCAAATACTTTGGTTCTCTAATGTCTATGATCATTTTTTTTAATTTGGGCGTGAAAAAATATTATCATAAGCTGAATTGAATTAGTAAAGGCGTAACGTCATTAGTTATCATCTAATACTATTAATCCCCAAGCAGAAATAACTAACCATTAAAAATTAACTTAAGTACAAAAATTTCCATTGGTATAAGCCAAATCGTAGTTATAGTAAAATAAACATTAAAAGAGCATTTAAGTCCAAAATGAATAAAATAAATAGAGGATCCAATATTTTTTACATGGATGTAAGTTTACTTTATTCAGATTCGGTATAGAAGGACGCGGATCTTTTAAACGTAATCTAATTGATCAAATTCGACCCGGTTAAATCCAAACATAATATATTACGTAGAAATATATTCAGGTTAATACATATCTCATACGAATTCATTATAAGAACATGCATATCCTATATTTGTGATTGGTTGAAACAAATACTCGGGCTAGACCTGCTTTGCCTCCAAAATTAAACATTTAAATGTTGAGATCCTAATTTTCGGAATATCTTTTGAATCAAGTAATAGTTAATTACAAAATCTTCATCAAATATTCTTTGACAGAATTATTCGTTTATAACAATCAGCATAATTATAACTATAAAGGAATATGCGTTAAATCAAAGAACCAAAATCTTATATTTCCTAAAATCATAGGAACTATGAGATTTATTCAGTTATGTACAAAAATTATAAAGGTTAGAGAGATTTATTCTTATCATATAAATATTATGCCAACTTCAACTTTTTATATTTAGTCATTCGACCAACAAAGAAAATATACTCCAATAACATATCTCTCTATAGTTTTAATAAATCAAAATGGGCTCTTAATGGTAGCACACATTTTACTGATCTCTAACCTTTCAAA
Source organism: Cardamine occulta (assembly GCA_028015245.1). Classification (NCBI taxonomy): domain Eukaryota; kingdom Viridiplantae; phylum Streptophyta; class Magnoliopsida; order Brassicales; family Brassicaceae; genus Cardamine; species Cardamine occulta. The sequence goes on from CM051384.1 coordinate 9,294,141, forward strand.
ACAACTTGGAAGGTCCAAGTCAAAATCATTTACTCATAGAAGCAATACAATTCCTACGCAAGAGAGACTTTGGAGATGATCTTGGCGGATGAATTGGTATGGTTCCTATTTTATTACGTTAAATGCTTTTCTTAATCAACTTAAAGCTTACATTTATTATTCCATTTTAGGCTACTTTTATTCATGCAACTATTAAGAAAGCACATATGTCTTGGAATGAAAGGTACATCAAAGTTGGAAACTATAGAACCATAGAGAATTTTCAAGTAATCAAAGCAACCGAAAAGTATAGATCAACTAAGCATTATTACAAGATGGCAGTTACTAATATATCCATCATTAACCACTGTCAGTCTGTGTCTGATAATATGTATTTGGATTTAGCCAAATCTCATGATGTTATTGATAAAAATCTGAGCAATCTTGATAGGCAAGAAAATTAAATTTCTTATTAATCGTTTGATAGTTTTATATGTAAACATCCTTGGACAAGTTGTCAATTTTGCTGAGTTGAAGACTCTCGACGCCAGTAACAAACCACAACAAAGCTTGATTTTGAATTAAGAGACACCAAGTATATCTACGATCTTTTATTTTCAATATGTTTACCATGTACGATTCATTAAGTTATATTTTGATAATTGTTTGTGAAATCAGTATATGTTTTGTAGTGATAAGTGTCAACCATGTACTCTATGGGGAGTCTTTGCTGATAATATTTTCAAAGCATGTGAGAACGCGAGTGATCAAGCGATTATATTGCTGATCAGTTTTTGGGCAACTGGTGGTTATCTTTGTCCATTTTTTCTTATCATGCTCGAATCAGAACGTTTATTTGACCCAAAGATTTTGTGGGAAAATACTTGGGAATTACTCTCAGAGGATATGAATATTTGAAAAGAGATTTCTTTAATCATCCAAGTAATTTTTTTTTTAGATTACTAGGAGGTTTTGGGCCGAAGTTCGTAATTCTCCCAGGCCCGAAACCACATCATGTGATATTAGTTTCGTCCATGCGTCACTTGATCATGTGACCTCTAAGCTTTGCCTAGGATATTTTTCCAGCCGAGCTAACGACACTTGGTCATCCATGTTATTTCTCTTCTAAACATGTGCTTCTTTATATAAATGTTATGTTTAATGTTAGTAAAATAAATAGGAGTTCACAAATATTGTTTTCTGATATTTATTTTCTTATACATCATTACATAACTCATATTATCTGACGAGAAAAAAAAAGATATGCACTGGAAGATATTGATAAACTCTTAAGGAGTAGGGGTAGCTCACTAGCAGCATATAGTTGTATGCCTTCTTGACATGGAGATAGTCTTGATTGCACAAATACGTTGATTATGGATGAAAAATGATATGACGGTGATTATGAATGGGTAGAAATGATGAATCCTAAGCAAAAAAAAGATATATGATGAGATCCTTGATGCGGTGAGGAATGAAAAAGGAGGTGTATAATTTTTTACGGATTTGGGGGAACTGGTAAAACATTTATGTGGAGAACTATATCTGCTTCAAATATATGCAAAGGTAACATGGTACTTAATGTTGCATCAAGTGGTACTGCATCTCTATTGTTAGCAGGTGGGAGGACAGCTTATTCTCGGTTTGGTATCCCAATTAGTCCAAATGAATATACTACATGTACAATAAAAAAAAGACTATGATCACGTAGATTTGGTAAGAGAAGCAAAACTTGTTATATTGGATGAAGCACCGATGATGAGAAGACATTGTTTTGAATCACTGGATATAAGTTTAAGTGACATTCTTGGAAGTTTCAAGAACAAGATTTTTGGCGGAAAAGTGATTGTCTTTGGAGGGGATTTTAGACATACTACATGTGATAAATGGTGGTAGTAGGAGAGAAATAGTAATGGCTGCACTAAATTCTTCGTATATTTGAGAGCATTGCAAAGTGTTTAACTTGACCAAGAATATGAGTATGCTTTGAAACAAATTGAGTGAAAATGAGGTAAAAGATGTAAAGAATTTTTAGAGTGGATATTAAATGTTGGAGATGGAAAAATTGCAGAGCCTAATGATGGAGAGGCTCTTATAGATATACCAAAAAAGTTTTTTATTACTCAGTCAACTGATCCTATTGAATGAATCACCAGAGAGGTTTATAAAGATCCTAAATTGTTAGAAGAAAACAATGATCATGTATTCAATCAGGAAAGAACAATTTTATGTCCCACCAATGAAGATGTCAATATCATAAATCAGTATATGCTTGACAATTTGAAAGGTTAGTACAAATTATTTAACTCATTTTGGCCTTTACCACTTTTATTTATTATTTTCTAACTCAATTTGTCTTTTCGTTATAGATGAGGGAAGAGTCTTCTTAAGTTCGGATACCATAGATCCTCCAAACATAAGTTCTATAAACAATCATGGTTTTTACTACAGATTTTATGAACAATATTAAGGTTAATGGATTACCAAACCATAATCTAAAACTGAAGATTGGTTGTCCAGTTATGTTGTTTAGAAACATAGATCCTAGAGGCGGTTTAATGAATGGAACAAGGCTACAAATTACTTAAATGTCTGAGTTTATTGTGGAAGCTAGAGTGATAACATGAGAAAGAGTTGGTGATAAAGTTTTTATTCCTAGTCTATTAATAACATCATCATATACTAAGCTGCCTTTCAAAATGCGTAGAAGACAATTGCCCATATATGTTGCATTTGCTATGACCATCAACAAAAGCCAGGGACAATCTTTGGAAAATGTTGGTCTCTATTTGCCTAGACCGTGTTTTTCATATGGACAGCTCTATGTTGCAGATCTAGAGTAACGTCTAAGAAAGAATTCAAGGTGTTAATTGTAGACAGAGATGGAAACCACAGAAAAACAAACAACGAATGTGGTTTACGAAGAGATATTTAAAAATCTATAGTCGATTAGCTACTTGAACAGGTTTGGAGCTAAGATTCATATAAGCAACAATCCAATATAATTTTATGTATTATTGTACCATGGAATTGCTACTTTTTTTTTTAAAATTGCAGTCTGGTGAGAAACTTAAACGATAGGGAAAAGATTAGGAAAATTTGGAGGGAAAACCTGAACGAAGTTTCAATAATAAATGTGTCTCAAACTAATTTTGTTCATGTTTGTTTTAAAAACAATTTATGTTGACATTTATGGTTTTAAAAGTTAATGCTTAATTATATTTAGATTTTAACCTTTGTCAATTTGAGAAGTGTTCAAATATTGTTTTATTGGATAATGGTAAGTTATTATTCGTCTCTTATGTTTTCAATCAGATATGCATGATTCCTATTTTTTATATAGTTTAGTTTCTTAAGATAAGTCCTAATTGTTATAAAGTTGGAAAATATATTCTAAGAATGCTCTTCGTTCTGCAATCAGAGGTCGGTACGCAAATACCATTCTAAAAACAAGAAACATAAACATTATTGACCAGGTTTCATTACTTTCTTGATTCCAGTTATTAGAACAATAATTTTTCAACAACATATGTTTTACTGAAAGTTGATGTCTTGTTTATTGAACAAAGTAACAAAATTGATCTAGTTGCATTTCAGATATATTATTCCTTTTTAAAACTGACTTTTGCAATAGAAAACTTAAAAAAATTTGTTATGCATATTGTATGTATGTTTTAAGCAAATGGTGAGCATTTTTTGAGCAATTTTTTTAAATAACTATGAACATTTAAGCCATGTGACATATATACACATATATATTTATTTTATATGTTCATATCTCAAGTGTATATATAAATAATCAAATATAATATAAATAGATAGTATGCCATAACATAATTATATATTTAGTCACAAAAGATCATCTATCGATAATAGCAAACCCATTTTAAAGGCTTTGCTGATGTCAACAATTGAGATTCTTTTGTTTTTTCTATAACAATTCGAGGTTGCACATGAGTATTCGGTTACTATATGTACTGTTAAAGGGAGCTTTAGAAACGACTTAAAAAAGCTTCGGTGTGGAGATCGAAAGAAACAACTTTGGGTTCTTTTCCTTCTGTGAACCAATAAAGCAACCCATCTACATGCACATGATTGCTCATATTAACAACCCGACAAGGAGCAGTGGGAGTGACATACTTCCAGGCATTGGTGCCAAAGTCAAACACTTCACCTGTTGTATAGTTTTCTAAACCAATTTCTTTCGAGTTGTTCAGCCAAACTGGCTTGTACGTGCCATTAAATTGGTCTTTACCGAATTCAACCTTATTGAAATGATGTTTAAGTTTGTATATAGCTTTCTCCTAGGTCGATCTTGAGAAATTTGAAGATATTGTAACAAATATTTATATTTTACAGTTTAATATTGTGTGTTCAATTTTGAAAATAATTTTTAATCTATTAGATTTTGTTCGTTTAGTTTTTATAACTATTTTTTTAGATATGTAATTTCAACTTCATTAAATTATAAAGTTTTAGTGTTGTTGGTTTTTTGACGTATATACCTATTTTAATCTTTTGTGTGTGTCAATATTTTCTTAATCATTGTAACAAATGTTTATATTTTACGGTTTAATATTTTGTGTTTAGTTTTCTAGATAATTTATAATTTTTAAATTTTGGTCGTTAGTTTTTATAATTAATTTTTTTTGTTATATATAATTTTAAGTTCATTAAACTATTAAGTGTTAGTGTTGTTGATTGCTTAACGTATATACCCATTTTAATATTTTATAAATCGTTCTTATGTCAAATTTTGTCATGCTATTTCCAACGGGTTAGCAGACTAGCACGTAGTTTTAATTTTTATAATTTTAAATAATTTAAATATTTTAGAAAATATTAAATTAACAAGTTTTTAATAGAAATATTCTCTTTTTGTAAATATTCTAAGTTTTTATATATAAACTCTTTATATTTTTAAATATATCATAGATTATATTTCATCAACTATATATAATGATTTATATATATATATAATTTATTTATTTTTATTAAAAATTGGTAGTTTGGGATAGATATTCTAATTCGTGAAAAAATCATGCTAAATATGTGGTCCACTATTGGGTCATCCATATTATCCGCTTTTTAATGGACATAAAATTTCATCCATCCCATGACATATCAACTTAGACCTAGCCCGCGGTTTACATGTCTGATTGACACTTCTATCGATGTAGGACGTAAAACATTCATTTTTTTCTTATTGATTGAATAATATATGTTTATTTTTAAAAATTATCTTATTTGAAGTCTCTAGAAATAGTGTTTGGCTATAGAGATTATAGTAGTAGAAAAACATATCTATAATTTCTCCGCCTAAAAATGTATTCGAATCAGAATGTAGAAAAATAATTTTTATTAATTATATGAATAATATAATAATTTGAAATAATTTTAAAATAAGATCAAATAAATGTGAAATAAGAATCATAATTATTTCCCCAATATATTGATTTAAATTAGGTGGATAGATTTTAGGCAATTTAAAATCAATGTTAGTTTCCATAATATTGCTGATTTAATCTGTTTGGATTTCTGGGTTAATAAATGTGTTTAGAAACATGTTTAATAATAAATTTTTAACATTTACTTTTAGGTACTGTTTGGAAACACCTTTTTAAAGTGCATTTTTTTAATAGTGTAATAGATTAGTTATACAACAATTGAAAGATAATAATAAAAAAGGTTCAACTTATTAATTGAAATACAAAAAAGAAGTTGTATGTTTTGACATAAAGTTGTTTAACTTAAAATGTTTATGAAATAAAACTTGTTAAGTAAAAACCAAATTCAAACCGATTCAAAAAAATCCAAATATGAGGTTTAAATTTGGGCTGGGCTGACAAAATCAGTAAGCCCATAACCATTTTCTTAATATGAAACCCTAATCTCTACTTCTCAATTCCCCAATATAAAAACTCTCCTCTTCCTCTTAAACCTTAATCTATCAACGTTTGCTTATTCTATTTCATTACTCTTTATTCTTGGTTTTAGAATTTTCGTTTGATATAGAAAGAAAACAAAAAAGCAAGTCAGCTTCTTTGGTTGGATTTCGACAATAACGATCCAATCAATTTAAAAAAAAAAATCAAAACTTGCGAAATAGAAATCACCAGTATCACTCGCCTGGATCTGATAATTTTTGTGATTATCTAGGCCCTTAATCTACTGGCAAATCTGTTTTTTTTTTTTTTTTTTGTAATTTTTGGCAAACGCACTCTGTCCCAAGACCATTAATTCCATGTTTTGGTGCAATTTCTTCGTTTGCTAAATTGATTGTAATCCAATTTAACTCGTCCTTGTGATCTTCTCAATGATCCCTATATGGGCACATGTTTGGTTTACAATACTTTTGAATATTTTGGATACTAATATTTTCAAATTATTCGATTCGTAATCCCTTCTCATGGACTATTCAACTGTTTCAATTTATGCGATATAGACCCGAAGAAGGATAATTAAATTAAGATTAGGTTTAACAATTTACTGATCTTAGTACTTATCCTGTATTATCTACCTTATGTATGTCTATTCTTGGAATCTGAAGATTGAACAAGTTCGAGGACATAATCAAGAAACATTTTAAATTTTGTGAAAACGACCAAATAACCAACTAAAGATGAGGAAATAGTTTTTAGTGAAGTTGAATACTCAGTAAGAAATAGTTTTTACTATGTTTGGATATGGTTTCGTATTTGACTTTGATGTATAGTTTCAAAGAAGTTTTGTAGAAATGTGTTCACAATATCACAAATGATTCGAAAGGTAGAATCTATTAATGAAAATGAGTAAATGAGAGATTATCAAGAGGGACCTTGAGGCAAGCGTTAATCAAATGAACATAAAGCGTAATAATTTAATATAAATGTGGATAAATGTTCTTTAAACTATCATAAATGTAATATATAAGAAATTTTGGCGGATGAGGAATCCTTTTAATAATTTAACATTTGAATAAACACCAAGACTAATAGATGATTAATTAGCAGTTGATTTTGGTGCAATAATTTAGTTGGGCTTTTAATGGGTATGGATCTTGGGCCTAACATCTATTATAACCCGAAGGCTCATTGGTCCCACATCTTTTTTTTGTTTTAAGTTGATCCCAAATCTTTAACCAGAAAATATGTCTAAGAGAGTATGCATGCAGTACTTATGTTATCCAAACTTATATATACATTTTAAATAGAAAAATTACTAATTAAATTCACTAGGTACGTCTAAATTTAAATCACTCCGAGTAGAAAAAAAAAGCAAAACCCACCAAATAAACACTTAATGAATAAACAAACCGTTTGAAATTAATATCATTATTTTTGTAAGTAAATCCTCAAACTTCATAGACTGAAAAGAGTGTCAAAATCATTTTCTTGAAAAATAAAAACAAACAATAACATTGTTTCCGAAGAAAATCTTCAATCATCTATTTTTGGTTAAATGAAAAGAAGAGATTAAACAATGGTGTTAGTTCTCAGTTTGATAAGTGTTCGGATAGTGATTTATTGGATAATGGTAAGTTATTAATCCTCTCTTATGTTTTCAATTAGATATGCATGATTCCTATTATTTATTGTAGTTTAGTTTATTAAGATAACTATTTAATTGTTACAAAGTTAGAAACATATATTCTTGATTTACAGTTATTACCTTTTACGAAGTTAGAAACATAAACATTTTTGACCAAAACAATAACTTTTCGACAACATATTTTTTACTAAAAGTTAGATATCTTGTTTATTGAACAGAATAACAGAACTGATCTAGTTGCATTTGAGATATATATTATTCCTTTTTAAACTAACTTTTGCATTAGAAAATTTTAAAAAATTGTTATGCATATTTTATGTATGCATACTTTAGCAAAATGGTGAGCATTTTTTGGGCAATTTTCTTAAATTACTATGAACATTTAAGCCATATGATATATATATATACACACATATATTCATTTTATATGTTCATATCTCAAATGTGTATACAAATATAGTATAAGTAGATAACATGCCATAATATACTTATATATACTTAATCAAGAAATACAATCTATATATATAATAGCAAACCCATTTTAAAGGGTCTGCTAGTGTCATCATATTTTTTCAACAAAAGATTCTTTTGCTTTTCATCTAACGGTGAAGATTTTTGCTGATGTCATTAATTTTAAAATAGTTATTAACAAAAGACATTCACGAAATATTTTTATGTTTAAGGTATATTATGATTAGTGAATGAATATGATTCATTCACTAAACCAATTTGATCTAAACTAAATCTAAACCACTTATGGAGCAAATTGATTTTATAAGAGAGAAAAAAAAAACTTAGCAAACAATCATTTTAATGAAATAAACAAATCCGTTTGAAATTAAATTTTTTCTTCCCTCAATCTTGATAGACAAGGGAGTGTTAGTTATCTTATTAAACAAAAATTATAAACAATATTTTTTTCTCAAGAAAATCCTCAATTTTGGTTTTAAGAAAAGAAGGGATTAAAATCATCAAGATTTTTCATAAACTGCATATTCAAATGCTAAGTAAATGCTCAATGAGTTATAAATGAAAACTTTTCATAAACTTTTCACACTTAATGTTCTAACTGGATTCAAGATTAGGTTTAACGAACTATGGGCTTGTATGATTTAACCTGAAATATCTAAGCTTAGTTGGGTCTGGAACTAGTACTACTGTGATGCATTGTGCACTTGCAGTATATTTATAGGATTAAAACTTATCGCACATCACCTACTCTGAACCAACTAGCTCACTCTGAATCCTAAGCACAGACGCCACCACCGAGGAGAGAAAAGCCTCCATTCTTAGATTTAAGAACCCCAAAAACCAAACAGAAAAACCAACCGCCAGATTCAATCAGAAAAATAAAGCCGAAGGAGATCTACTTTAAGTGCCCTTATCACACTTAGAGAGAGAAAAATTACAGTAACGAAATAGGACTTTGCTGAGTGCGGAAGAAAAAACTATGAACCAAGAAAGTGTAAAGAGAATGTATTGATATAAAGTGAAAAATGTATTTTTTATCGTTAAAAATCCCTATTAAAACAAGAGAAGAGAATAAAAAGAGAAACAATGAAAAAAAAAAGAAGAGAAAATAAAGAAAACAAGAGAAGATGAACTAGAAAACTTTGAAGTAGAGTTAAAAGAAAGAAGAACAGAGTTTTAGATTGTTCAGGAACACAAACGGTATTACAATTCTAATTGGGTTTAACAACACTCTAAAATATCTTGGTGGATTATAGATATGAATTCATAAGACTTAAAAACAAAGATGAATAAAAAAATAAGGAAATTTTTAAGGAAGGAAGCCTTTAGAAATTTTAGTGTCCACCTTGTGTTTAAATTTTACTCCCTAAAGAGTCCTTGTTTAGATGTTGTTCTCACGGATGAAGATAAAAGTCATGTTCGAATAATTTATCTAGCGCAGGAAGAGGATGAGGATCGGATCGTTTGGAATTTAACTCCTCATTGCGCATTATTCAGTTAAAACAGGGTATAGACTAGCAAGAGAAGAAGTTATCGCGCATCAACCCATTTTAGCACCACATGGAAATCCTGCTATTAAAAATCAAGTGTGAAAATTACCAATAATGCCAAAGATTAAACATTTTCTATGGAGAGTCTTATCAAAAGCTATAGGAACATCAATGAGATTAAATACAAGAGGTGTAAAAATAGACAAAAAATGTCAAAGATGTTGTGTAAAAGACGAATCTATTCATCATCTCTTATTTACATGTCCAATCTCTCTTCAATTTTGGAGACACACTCAAATGCCTTATATGTTCCAAATTAGACCCGCTAATAATGTCGAGGAGAACTTTAAATTTTTCCTTACATTGAAAAAGAAAAAAAATCTAACAAAGGCACAAAAGGTACTACCATTTTGGGTTATGTGGCGAATATGGAAATCTCATAATGTTTTACTTTTCAATAAAAAAACTAATTATTCCGAGTAAAGAAATAGATATTTGCTAAATCAGATGCCTATGAGTGGATTTTAAATGACAAACCTTTGAAGATAACTACAATACAGGCCTCATATCACTTTTGGATTAGACCTCCTAATGATTAGTTAAAATGCAATTACGATGCTTCGTATAATACAACAACAAATCATGCAGTTAGAGGATGGATAATACGAGATGTCTACGGTGTCCCCAAATTTTGAGGATCATCAACCCTGAACTATACTTCAACACCTTTAGAGGCTGAATGTAAAGCACTACTGCTGGCACTACAAACAACTTGGTGTAAAGGTTTTAAGAAAATAATCTTTGAAGGGGACTGTCAAACGTTTGTAAACTCGGTTAATGGTGTTCATGAGGAAGTCTCAATTCTGAATCTTTGCAAAGATATAAAGAACTGGGGAAATAAATTCGAAGACATGTTTCACTCATGTTTTAAGAACCAATAATGAAGCTGCTCATTTATTAGCTAGATTTAGTTCTCTTGTAGAAACTTAAAACGGAATGTAGTCCTAAGGAAAGTCTCTCTTTAGTCTTTACCGTTTCTGTTTGTTTTCAACACACTCAGACTGCATGCTTGTTTGCATGCTTTACCTGATTTGTAACGGATAGAAAACGTGATGTAGTTCTTTTGCAGAAATTTAAAACGGAATTTAGTCTAAAGAAAGTCTCTCTTTACCGACTATATATGTTTCTAAGTTTTCCATCGCACAGTTAAGTGCTGCTTCAGGTAGGCAAGTAATTATGTTAACATAATTTAAGAAAAGAAAACTAGGCTTTAACGAGAAATATTTAAAAATGATCGTTAAGAATTAGAGCATGATCGTTATGATATTTCAAAGTAAGTTTTTTTTGTTAAAAAATATTTCAAAGTAAGTTAGCTAATCATATATATATATATATTATGATTATATATATATATATATATTATGATATGTTTGCTAAATAATCATGCACGACTCTATCAACATTTTCAAAATCTACGAGAAAGCCTTATACAAGAAGAAAATTTTCATAAATCAGCAATCACATACAATTAAAGTGTATTTTCTAGAATTGTGTACTCGCATTACTCAGATTACATGAATCACAAACAACATACGGTTTTATGAAATATCTAAAATTTTCTAAATCAGTAAGGAGAAACAAGAACAACACATTTTCATTTATTACTCAAAGAGTCATTCAAAAACTTGAGATTTAGTACTCTAAATACCTTGAAAATAAAAATAATATTAAGTTCCTAATCACTTTACCTATTGCATGCCATATTTCTTCTCCCCTCTAAGGCTCATTAATTAGATCACAAGTACAATGTTATGGTGATTTTCTGATAACAAACAAAAACTAACCTTGATAGCTTGGAAAAAAAAATCACAATTCCAAAGAAATTAGATGGCCTTGGTATAAGAGACACCAGATTCTTCAATATTGTACTACTTACAAAACATTTTTAGAAAATCCTTAAGAATCCACACTGCCTTCTAGCTAGAGTGTATAAAACAAAATATTACCAAAAAAGATATCAAGTAGAGGCTGAAAAGGCTATATATAGATCTAGCCATTCTTGGAGAAGCATCATCCTTAAATGTAGTAATTTTTTCAATCATGTTCTGAAATATATTCTAAGTAACTGCAATCAGATTACATATTTTGGAAGGACAATTTGATACTTACTATCCCTCAAAGGTCAACCAAAGATACTGGCGTTTGTATTATTCCTGACTTAAATAGCTCAAAGATCAATCAAATGGTGAATCAGTATGATGAGCAGAGTATTATGTTGATAAGATCAATCCTTACTGATGCACTTGACAGTACTATCTCATGGATCCATACTATATATGGTATCTACATAATGAAAACATGCGGCCGGAGAGATTTGGGAGTTTAACCACTGAAAAATCAATCAAATGAAAAATTCTATCCAACTAATCTAAATGACTGGACTGATGCAAATTTTTTTTGAAAGGGATTGATAAATGCTGTGGTCCTTATCACTATTATAATGCAGAGACGGACTGGTCTATAGTTTGTCAAGATCCCATCATAAAGGCTAATAACTACTGTGGTCCTTGTGAGATTTCTATGCAAGTAGTTTCCAGCTCAAATACGCTTTATTTAGAATAAAGAAAAGAAGAGAAACAAAATAACTATTTACAAATCCAGAAACGATTTAGATGTTTTTATTATAGAGATGGAATAGTGAGAAATAGAGGTCGCACTTTGGACAACCCTCGATAATCTCATTGATGTTCATATATTACACTCAAATATATATGAACTACTTGCGAGAAACCTAATTGCATGGACTACAAACATGGGCTTGTTGTTTACATCACTATTCTAATGCTTCTGGGATGTCCAGAATTAAAAATTTTTGGGATAGCATCAGTGACATTTTGCATGATAGTCTTACACATCAAAATATTTGGTTTTAATTAGGTAACATTTTTATGTACTCATTCTAAATTTATCTATCTTCTACTAAGTTATACTTATTTAGACAAAGATGCAGCTTAGAATAATAAAAATACGAAAACACCCTGCCATATCAACATACCGTAATAAGAGATGTACTGGAGTTTGTTCATCCCATATATACTTTGTGAAAAGAGGAGCTTAAGCACAAGATGATGTATTAGCTACATCTGCAAGAAGTCACTTTACTAACTACATAGTTTATTAGCTCTAATCAAACTTAAGTAAAACTTTAGGGTCTTGTTACATCATTCGTTATATATTGACTATAAGTTTTACAACCACACTTGATAGGGAAGTTAGAAAAGAAATGAAGTCAGAGTACTAAACTATGTCATTCAATTAAGTGTTGTTCATAGATTAAATATACTACATAGATTAAAAAAATATAAGATAACTATTACATTTTTATTAAACACGATAATACCATCTTTCTAATTAAACTGAATTAATAAAGAACTAAGTGTAAAATATAAAAGAACTTGTCTACCAAAAAAAAAAAAAAAAAAAATTAAGGACATCTCGAAAGAAATCTTTAAAGTCTTATTATGTCCACCGACAGTCTTTATTTTATTTTATTTTTGTTAACAACAGACATTCTTTATTGACTATTAAGATTTTAAAACCACATTTGATAGGCAAATTACAAAAGAACAATGAAGCAAGTAACAAATAATTTATTAATCACGTTTTTAGCAAGAATGTCAACCATTGAGTTCTTTTGACATTCTCATAGCCGTGTTTGAAAATCACTGCACGAAGCATTGACCAAACCCAAAGAAGAACTAAATCCAAAAATACATCCCCCAACGTCAAACTCCAACAGAGTATTTTCCATCTGATACAATCCGATCACCACCGCCTGCTCCGGCGCATTTCCTCCGTTGACGAAAGCCAAGCAGGTCTCGGCATCACTGACCTTCCTCATCGAGTTCGCAGCGAAAAATGTCCAAACCTTCTCGTCAGCTAACGACAGATCGATCCGAGGCACTTGGAAATTTGTCGTTGACTTGTAACAAAACTCCAAAGATGTCGTGTTACGGACACGTGGAATATCCGACGTGGCTTCCAAGAATGCTTCAGTAAAAACTTTGTATATATCGCTTCGTAAGGTAGTGTAAAAGGCTACAGTGCTCAGAGCCACACCTCCATCTCTGTTGCTGTCGAAATCAAAAGCGTTTCTGGCAAGCAAGATCTTTTTGTTGTTAACAGAAATATCCTTGAGTCTCAAGAAATACGTGTTGCGTTTTCTAGGGTTCCTGATCAATCGAGTGTAAGAGAGCATTGATCTTGCATCAATGTTTCGGAGCATGTACGGACCTCCACCAAAGTAAATAGCACCTTTGTTCATAGGGTTTTCATCAGAAGGCAAACACAACGCAAACTTCTTCTCGAGACCGAGTCTAGGTGGAGTCAGCTGGTTCCATCCGGCTAAAGGCGTGGGTAAAAGCCCCATAAGACCAAAAACTCCAGGAGGGAAGTCGCCGAGGAACGGCCCTGGGATGCATAGGTAATTCAAATTGTTGAATGTGACCGATGGAGATTTAGGGTTTAGGGTAGACATGGAAAAGTCTCCAAACGTGAACTGGTTGGAGTTACATATACGTTTGAATGGTTCAAAGGCTGTTGCTTGACAAACACATCCTCTTTTGGTGATTATGTTTTGAGTAAGAGGGCATTGGTGAGGGTTGAATGTACCAGCGAGAACACATGTGGCGGAGTCGCATGGGACAATGGGGCGAGGAAGACCGTTATTACAGTTGCGGACAATGTAAGGTCCGCTTATGCTGATGAAGTACTCTTCGTTATTGTTGATTGTGAAGGTGAAGAGAGGCAAGATAGGGTTCTTGGTGACGGTTGATACTAAGTTTTTGGGTTGGTTATAGTGAGTAGAGACGCAAGTATATGCGGAAAACAAAAAGAGGCAGAGGAAAAGACATTTTTTCATCTTTTTAGAGTTTTTTTTTTCTTTCTCTTTTGATTATTGTTGAGAGATTGAAAGTAGTAATATGAATATGGTTAGAAGAAGAAATTAGAACATACATCTTTATATAGCGAATTAAAACTGACATTTCGAATTTACCACACAAATAAAATTTGATATTTCGATATAATATAATTAACCACGTTATATAAGTTAAAAGCGTCCAACCAATTAATTTAAAGCAGGGCTACGTCTCTACAATTACTACATGTATTCCAAGTTTATAAAATTACAAGGGTCCCAATCATTTAGGGATGCCAAGTTGATTGATGCATAGTGTCAGATTTCAGGCCCCAATTATTTAGAAATGTAAGTGGTATTCGAAGTGTTGTATAGTGTGCTGTTCTATACGATTGGCTAATGTAAAGTCACCCGTCCAATGTTTTCCGAAGAGGAAAGGAAGTGTTTATAAAGATTCTTAGGAGTTTTGGATGAATTTTTTTCAATTCATTTAGTAGGAGTATTAACCAATAAACGATGACTGGTATTTAGAATAACCATACAAGTTATTAAACAATAATTTAATTAGATAGAAAGTTTGTCTATGGTCGTACTATAGTGCTTTTTACTCACAAGTAAAACCCTAAAAATCTTTAAAAGAAAACTAGTGAACTTATAGGAATGATTTCCAATTACTTGATGAGAATGTTAGTATATTTTTATTTGTTTTATTTTATAAATTTGAATGTGTTTATAATTATTTTTACATATATTAAAAATTATTACGTATGAGATTATGACATGTGGAAAAAATTATTTAAAACAATGTTAGTATTCCAAAATATTTGTTTGTCAATGTTTTTTCACTAATTATGTTTATTTATTTTTTGTATTATTTTTTAATTTCAACTAAGATATAAACTTGATATGATGTACATATTATTTTTAATATAAAACTTCAACTGTTATCCATTGGGATAGAATGCGTATAATTAAAATCTTGTTTTATTATGATGAGATATATAATTGAATTATATTACAAGATGTAGTGCATAAGGTTCAAATCATTTTTTAAAAAAGTTAACAAATAAAATCGAAATGATGTTTTTTTCGGTGAAAGGGTTTTCATAAAATCGAAAATGATGTGCGAATTAACATCTAGAATTTAAATATTATTAATAAAATTTAACATATGTTTATTATTCCCAATTTTTTAAAATGTCAAATTTATTAAATAACAAAATGATGGTTTATATACAGAAAGAGAAAAATAAATAAAAAGAAAGCAAAAACAAAATCAACTTGGATTTCCGAAATCCCTAGTGCGGAACCATTGGAGAAGCTCCCGAAGCTTAGGCGAGTCTTAATATCAGAGTGATACAACTCTGCTCCGAATTGATTTTCTATAATTTGAACAAGATATCGTGTTGAGTGTTAGATAGCCTTGTGTCGTCTCTCGTTTCGTTTTTGCCAAACATGATAAATCGTAGTTTGAAAAGCCAATCGGATCAAGATAAAAGTTAGGTTATCATACCGGTGAGAGGAGACCCGCTGCAGCATATCACACCAATCGGGATCTATGTCAACACCAAGTAAGTCTCCTACAATGTCAACCCAAAACGGTGAAAGAGTATGGACAAGCGAAAAACAAATGATCCCATGTCTCATCTGGTTCTCCCCATAACAAATACGGGTGAATACAATCCCATTGTCGAGTGCAAACCCAAGTAGACAACTTGTCCTTGGTAGCTAGCCCACAACCGATTCTAAGAAATTCAGGACCCCATACAAAAATATTTTTTTTAAAGTGCTTAATAGAAAAAAAAATTGAGTTTCTACAAAACTAAAGTTAAAGTAAAAGTACAATGATATCTTAAAAAAAATATAACAATAATTTGAAACTTCTGAAAAATAACCCTTTTTGCATTTTTTTCTGCGAAATCATCCATCAAACTTGTATAATTGAGATTTTTAACCATAGTCTTTTCTATCGATAACATAGCTAATCTGTTTAACCTTTCTTGTGACATAGTCGACCGTAGGTAAGACTTTATCAACTTCAACTTAGAAAAACTTATTTCAGCCGAGGCAACTGAAACCGGAATAGTGAGCATTATCCTATAAGCAACCCATATATTTGGATAACAATCCTTCAATCTCTCTAAAAATTCTAATACCTCTGCAGTCTTCTTCAAATTCTTTGGTAGAACTTCTCTAAAAACTTTTATTTCTAGAAATAAATCATTCCCATCAATATATGAAATTGTTTCATGCTTAAGAAAGGCTTAAAATAGATCCAGCCTGAGATTTCACCAATTCTTCTACTCTTTTCCTTTTTTTCTTTTTTTGACATCCTGAAGTCATCTTCTGATCTATCACGTACACACATATAAACCATTCAGTAATAAAAAAAAATACTTATAAACTGAAAACGAATTTTAAATCCAAATACTCAATTTGGTGAATGCATAAACAATAAAATTAACACAAACAAAGAAAATAAATATACAAACAAAATTCAAAAAGCTTTTTACCTTACAATAAATAAACAATTCAGATTTGTTTTGAGTAAAATTGATCTCTGCTCTTCTCTAGTTCTCTTCTTCAATGGAGGAAAACAAAAGTTAAAACAAACAAAAATGAAAAAAAAAAACTAAGTCACATAAAGAAGGAGTTGGAGAGTCAGAGATTAACCTACATTTTCCTTTTTAAAACTAAATAATATAATGTAATATTTATATAATAATAATTTGAGACCCACACAACGTATGACCTCTATATATATTAATGGCCCATTTGTGTTAGTCTTTTTTGGACATTAATTAAATATATATATATGGAAAAAAAATTGTGGGGCCCCCTAAAAAATGGGACCTTATTCAAATGTTTTATCTCCATGCCCTCAGCGCCGACTCTGAGCTAGCCAAGTTATAAAACCGTACCTTGGTACTCCTTGTCTAAATCAAACTACTTTTCTCTATAATTTGCTCACACTACAATAACGAATATGGTCCCAAGTTGTGTGCTGAGAAACTGTTACTGTGATCATCCACCCTCTGTCTCCACAAAACCTCATCAGCTCCAGCGAGGCAAAGGAGTAGCGTTGATCTAATCAAAAATTAGGCCCAACTGTTGGTTCCGGCCGCGCTTTAACCTCCATTTTACTCAATGCAGCAACTCGAGCATTTCTCGGCACACCAAATTCCCGAGTGTCTGTCTCCCTCAATAAGTATATCAACTTTTCCATTAGAAGCCAATTATCCAGCAAAAAATCATGTAGTCAAACCGTTATTATTCGCATATTATAAATGTCTAATCTATTTTGTTTTAAAAAGTAATATATTTGTTTCAGAAAAAGTGTTGTTTTTAGAATTAGTTTTTTATTCACAAAAAAATAGTCCTAGATTTTTAATATAATTTTTAAAGTGCATTTCCTATTTTATTTCTGACTAAAAACTAAAAACTTTTGAATTTAAATCATGATCATTTAGATTTTTGATATATGCTTTAGAAATACTAAGTTTGAACGGAGAGAATCTATATGTTTTTACAACAGGAGTATAAAATATGTTAAACAAATACCATTTTTTTTTTGAAATAGAAAAGTAGTTAATGCATGTAGGCTGCTCGAGACAAGTCTTATTTAATGAAATCAGTATGTGGTCGCGAACAACCAAGTTACGTGTCGGCCAGCTCATGGTGGTGGACTGATGGGTGACGTTTTTAATAGGGAAACTCGAAAAAAAAAAATTCTAAAACATATTTTATCTATATACAATTTATTTGCAAATTATCATTTTTTTAATTTACTTCTGCTACTAAATTAATAATATTAAAAAAAATCAGATAAACATGTAGAAATATAAGCTTGAAGAACATATGCATTCTATATTCTACGGGTTTTAGAATTCTAGAAAAATTTAGTAACTGAATAAAAAAGAAAACTAAATCTTTTAAATTTTTGAATATATTATTTATGTTAATTTCAGATTAAATTAGGTTTAACCTTCTTTTTTTTGTGTTAAAAATCTTTTTTTTTTGTCTTCTACGCCTTCTTCTTCTCCTTTACTTGATTTCTTTGTAGAGTTTTCCAGTTTTTGAAGATTATGTTTTAAATCTATGTTACGTGTGGTTGATGGATATTGTATGACAGTAAAAAGTGAAGACTTATTGTTGATGAAAAAAAACGTGGAAGATTAGTTACTCTTCAATCCACTACATCTCTTGAAGAGTTGAAGTTGATTGTTTAAGAAGACTATGGAATGGAACAGAGTGAAGTTGATGTGAAATTCAGTTTTTTATCCATAGATGTTAGTGTAGACTCTCCTCCTGTTGTTATGTTGAAATAGACAACTTAAAAATTTGGTTCTCTATTTTTAAAGAAACAACAATCTACGGTTGTGCGTGACGTTCAAAGGTATAGTTGATGCTCGTAGCAGTAGAGAATATTTTGATTTGAATAAAGAGCAAAAGTGATGATGCTAAGGAGCCAAGTGACGATGCTAATGAGTGAAACAATGATGTTAATAGCCGATGGGATGATCATAGGAGTGAAGGCTATGATGGCAATGTGCGTGGAAAATCAGTTGTTTTGGGATATGCAGATAAAACGAGTTCTGATGATACTAAGGTTGTTAATGGTCTTGTAACCACGTTGGTAGAGTCGTTGGTACAAAAGGGAAACTATTTTAAAAGTAAGGAAGTTTTACAAGCAATTATGGAAACGTATGCGATGAAGTATAACTCTGACTATAGGGTTACAAAATCTGATACGAAATGGTGGTGTATACACTGCGTAGATCGTTTTTGCAAATAGAGTCTCCGTGCTCAGTGCTTAGATCAGTCTACATATTTGAAAATCAACAATGTGGGTGAGCATAAATGTGCTCCTTCGAGGAAGAATAAATTTTGTAGGACACCTTCAACAAGAACAATTGGACTTCTCATTATGCATAATTATGAGGGAGTCAAGAGAGGACCTAAACCGAATGATATCATTAAGTCAATTCGGTCAGAGTAGGGATGCAAACTAACTTATTCTCAAGCTTGGGAGTCTCGTGAGTATGCAATTAACGAAGTTAGAGGTATTCCAGAGAAAAATTATTGTAAGATACCAAAATACTTGTATATGGTTCAAGAAGCGAATCCTGGTACGTTTATGAATAATGAAAATGATTACAATGGTAGATTCAAATATCTATTTATTTATTTTGGTCAATCAGTAAGAGCATTCAACAAGTCAATTTGGAAAGTGATTGTATTTGATGGAAATTTTTTTAAGAACAAATACAAAGGAGTTATAATAGTAGCTACAACTGTAGATAATAACTTTAATTTGTATCCAATTGCATTTGGAATTGCGAATTCTGAGAATGATAGTTCGTGGGAGTACTTTTTCACGCAAGTAAAGAATGTTCTAAAGGATGATGAAAGTTTAGCATTTATTTCAGATAGACATCGGTCGATTTGTAAAACAATTGGAATAATCTATCAATTGGCTAAACATGGTATTTGCATCCACCACTTGCTTAATAATGTGATCACATATTACAAAGGAAAATGTTTGGCTGGTTTGATTGCAAAAGCGTCAAAAGCATATAGAGTTGCTGAATTTAAGAAAATTTTCAAGTAAATTTGCAACATCAGTCATGCGATTGGAGGTCATCTAGAGGAAGCTAATGTGACACAATGGGCTCTATGTCATTTTCATGGATACATATATGATCTTAACACCAACAATCCTGCATAATCTATCAATTCTGCTTTAAGAGCACCTAGAGAGTATCTAGTAATTCTTTTGTTAGACAGCATCAGAGAAATGTTAACAATATGGTTTTACGATCAAAGAGAATTAAGTGCAACACAGAAGGATCCTTTAACTGTTGCGGTGGAGATAAAGATTGATAGAAGAATAGAGAAAGGTAAAATCTTTCAAGCTTATCTGATTACCAGAACCCGTTTACAGGTTAAAGGTAACAAAGTATACGACATTGTCGACTTAGAAACCATAACACGTTCTTGTAGAAAATTTCAGATAGGAAAAATATCCAAGTGTAATAGGGTTTGCAATCGTAGAAATTGATGAACAATTGAAGGTTTTGTGTTTTAATAGAGGTTTTAGGAATTTGAAATAGATAACTCGTTCGATGAAGAAGAAGAAGAATTGTGTCCCCAAATAATGGTTTTAACCTTATAATCGATTTTGACAAACCGGAAATACTAACTCGGTTTAATCACTGTCCAAATCAATTTAATTTTTGGTTTAATTCGAGGATTGACTTGGTTGAGAAATAAGGGATCGATCGATCACTTTTCTGGACCGATCGATCATACATGGTCAGTTGTTTGTATCGACTACGATCATAAAAGTGATCGATCGATCACTTTTTTGGATCGATCGATCATACACGGTCAAATGTTTATATTGACTATAATCATAAAAGTGATCGATCGATCACTTTTCCGGACTGATTGATCATACACGGTTAGATGTTTATATCGACTACAATCATAAAAGTGATCGGTCAATCACTTTTCTGGATCGATCGATCATAAACAGTCAGAGGTGTATATCGACTACAATCATAAAAATGATCGGTCGATCACTCCATTCATTGCACGATCGATCAATGTCCTTATATGATTAAGTAATAAAATACATGGAACACAAATTTCTAAAACTAGAGAATAATCAAAATACATAAGAAGATTTAAAAGGGGGTGTACCTAAATTAAGAATAACAAGAAATCTCAATGTTGTCAAATACAAAAGAATCCAAGTAAAAAGTAATACTAGCGGATAATAAAACTACATAAGAAGATTTGAAAGAGAGTAAAACAATATCACTCAAGGTCTACAATCTCGGAAGACACTTTAGGAGGTTCAAACTTCTTCATTCTCTCAATTAACACCAGATCGCTTACTGCTTCCCAAAGATCAACTGCAAGCCTGAAATGCGATTCTCTAATATTATTATCATTTATCAAATCCATAGGTAGATAAAGAAAATGACATTCGATGTGTTTCACCGCATATACTCTGCAATCACAGGCTGATTTATTCAATCCATGTGGTACAAGGACTTGTATGATATCATATGGTGTCAATAGTGGAACTTTTCCATTAATCTTCCCATGAACTTCCTTCAGAATACGAGGGATGGTGATTGCAAATGGCTCTGCGTGTCTTATGTTGTTGTATCCATAACAATCGAACACTTCAACTGTTTTTAGCTGGAAGTTAACATAAATAGAAATCCAATGATTACCATTGATAAAGACCAGAGCATAAATTTTGTCAAAATCTGTAGCCCACTTTTTCTCCGTCTTTCCATAAGATGGCAATTCTCCGTTAGCATAAGCTAAGAGCTGACTATCCCACATGTGTTTTTTTAACCCTTGTACTTCTCTTGTTCCTTCTGTATGTTTATGCCAAATATACAATTCATGAATCCAACCCGCTCTGATTTCATCCGATCTAATGATGTATTCTCCTGAAATGTGTACATCGCTGCATCTATTTCCTAAAACTAACGTAATTGTTAAAAAAAATAAGTTTAGCACTCATAACAACTTTAAATATAACAAATCAAGACTATAAATGGTTAATACGTACTTCATTTCCAAGCCAGACTTTGCACCACATGATGCAGTTTAATAATAGAAAATCAATTAACATTGGACCCAACTGAATGCTTCTGAAAAAGCAAAACAATTATATATTATTGGTCAAGGATAAAATTATAATAACTCTATCAAAAAATTATTGCATAACTTACGAATGTGTCATGAACCACTCTCGGAAAGCTTCTCATCTTTCCTCAGAAATTACACCAATATAGCATCTTTATCATCTTTACCCGGATTTTTGACATATTGTCTTCTGAAGTCGACAACTTCATCAATTACAGTATCAATCTCGGGCACATCTGTTTTTTGAGATAAGTGTCCTACTTTTTTTTGGAGAAAGTCCTGTGTACCCATAATTAGGTCTATGTCACGAGTCTCATGGAATAATTCATCAAATAAAAAAAATCTCTCCTGTCAATAAAACAAATATCAACAACGTGTAAGAAATAAACAATAGATAAGTTTACATAAATAGAAACATTACCGTCTACAAAATAGTATTTAAAAGCTTACAATACATAAACCAATGACATATTAGATCCAACCAATTACATAGACATACATATCTGATTTATAAATTTATAGAAACATAATACAACTTAGCACACCAATTACATAAAGAAAGAGGTTAGAAAGAGATCTATTTTTTACATACCCCAGAGTTACGATGCACTTGTGGTGGATTAGTAGTTTGTGAAGTCGTTTCAATTGGAACTCCAGATGTTGATATCGAATCCTTGAGTCATGATACTTCCCCCTCTAATTTATCCAATCACGTCACAACCTCCCCTTTTAATTTATCCAACCGCATGTCAATCTGCTCCATAAAACCAATGAAAGAAGATTGGAACAAACTTTTCAAGAATGACTTCATGTCTTCATTCAAAGTCTCTTGTACAGAATGACCATGTGCTACTGCTCGTTGACACTGCAACTTTCTTTTCCATGTCTCTGCACCAACATCAGCTTGCTTCTTATTTCTGTTCTTCAAACTAAAGCCTTGAACATTTTCACCTTGCTTCTTCTCACTGCTCTCTGACCCAACCACATTGGCAGCTTGCTTCTTCTCACTTCTATCCAAACCATCACTCAAATCTTCACATTTATTACCAACCTCATCCTCCTCTTGAGTACTCTCATTATAAACTCCAATATCATCAGGCCTCAAAAAATCCGTAAGTCACAAATGTCAAAATTTCATGTATTTAAAAGATTAAAATATTACCTATGTCAATTTTGAAAGTAAATAACAGTTAAAATAATTAACAGATGAGCAATAAAGAAATGATGAGAAACTAACCTTTGGTCCAATTGACTTCTCTACAAGAATAATGGCATCAAAAGAAGGTCTCGGATTGCCTGACCAATTTGAACACCGAGGAAATTGTAATTCTTCACTAATCTTCACTCCCACCAATTCTTCAATTAGAAGAATTGCTTCCATATCCCATATTTGAAGAGCATATGAGAAACCTTCAAGAGAATAGTTGATGGAGTTCTTCAACTCACCTTTTTTTTTTGATAAAATTTAGTAGAATGTCAAAAGCTACGAGACCCCAAGGATATGTGTGAACCTATTGTGATAAGTCAGAAGTGTATAATAGTGAGAAATGTAAGAAAAGTAAGAAATGTAAGATATGTGTGAAGTGAGAAGCCCAAACCTTATGATTCTCCATCACTAAATGGATGTATTTTGTTGGGATGACTTTCAGATCACTCATACCACATACTATCGCAGCAATCACACCAATATACACCAGTCTAAGTCTGTCTGGTTCATCCCAACCGGGAGCTTGTGGTAAGTAAAATTTCTTAATCTTCTTTAGCCAAACCATTTTCATTTGACCTCAGAACTTTACTCCAGAAACCCCCCATTATCTGTCCAATCCTCTAAATCAGAATTGAAATTGTCTTTGTACTTGAGCCCAGTAACTGCATGAAACTCTTGCATCGAAAATTCGAGTGGCTTCTTCCCAAAAACAAACCGCATCTCATGTTTTCTCTTTGTCACCAACTGCCTAGTCAACATGCTATGTATCAACCGACCCGAATACCCTAGTCTGTTGCCATGTAACGCTAATATGGGTCCAAAGACTGCATCTTCCTGAACTTTAGCGTAATCTAGACGCAACGCTTCCTTGATAAGGTCGAGGACATACATTTTGCATGAATTGTTTATCTGGTTTGTTTATGGCTCATTTCCTCCTCTAAAAAGACTTTGTGGATACTTCTTCTCCATGCCTGCACAACTAATTAAAAACTAAATTAAATCATCATTTGAAAATGTCGGATTTTATGTTCTTTGCGCAAGTAATGGATCCTATTAACAACACACACCCAAAGAAACTAAGAAAATCTTCTGCAATGTTAGAAACACATTCAAGAAATTCAACACTAAACAAGGACCTCATTACATACAAACAAGCAAGATGAATACAAAATTCTTAGACAAGAGATGAATACATTGTTATTTAACAAAGAATATTAGTTTCTATGTATTTGCTCTAACTAGAACTATTGGTTATCCACTTTTGATTAATCTAAATAATCTTAAGATTATTTAGAGCAGATCAAAGCTACTCTAAAACCACATTAATAGAACATGCATGTGATTACTTCTAAATATAACATGTGTAAAACCACTAAATACACATCAAAGTTTCGGTTTTTTGCTAACCAATTAATTGATTTTCTTTTTGATTATTGATCCTATTAACAACACACACACAATGAAACAAAACAAATCCTCTCCAATGTTAGAAACACATTCAAGAAATTCAACACTAAACAAGAACTAGATTCTATACAAGCAAGCAAGATTCATAGAGAATTCTTATCATAGTTTCAATGTCTTTCCTCTACTTTGAATTATTATCTATACACCCTTGATTAATCTAAACAATGTTAACATTATTTAGAGCACATCAAAGCTACTCTAAGACCACTCATTGAATCATGCACATGGTTCACCGAATCAAATGAAGGAAAAACATAAACTTGTACGCAAATAATCAAATAACAATGAGAAGACTAGGCCTGGGCAAAAAAAACCGAAGCCAAAATACCAAACCGAATCCGGCCGAAAAAAGAAGAACCGAACCCAAACCCGAACAGACAAAATATCCGAACGGATTTTAAATTTTTATATCCGAAAAACCAAACCCGAATCCGAACCGAACCAAAAATCGAACGGATATCCGAAATATCAAAATACCATTATATACCAAAAAATATTATTTATTTTTAGATTTAATATAACCTAATTACCCAAAATTATAGTTATAAACTCAAAAATATCAATTATATTAAGACTAAAATAACAAAAATATCCAAAATAACCAAATATCTCCAAATTCTTAGTTATATTTGTGAAAAAATAACCAATTTTTATTTAAATTTAACTAATTTTTTTAATTTTCCTTCAATATTTCGGATATCCAAACCCGGATAGAACCAAACTGAACCTGAACCAAAAATTATATATATTGGAACGGTTATTAAATATCTAAACCCAAAAACCTGAAAACCCGAAAAACCCAAACCAAATCCAAACTGATAACCGAATCAAATAACAATGAGAAGACCGTTAAATAGAGAATTACCTCTGTAACAATGGCGAGAGCTTGAGCAACCGGAGCCAATTACGGAAATGAAACGGACATGATTCCTAAAATTAAAAACAAATTGATAAATTATCAACCAAAATCCCCAAATTCATTTATTATAAACCCTACAAATTGAATCAAAGAAAAGATTGAAGCATAGAAGAGATTTAATCAGAGAATAGATTGAAACAAATAAGATATTGGAGCCAAGAAGATTGAGGCAGAGAAGATTAAACCCGTACAAAGAGATTGAAATCAAGAGATGCTTGAAGTCGAGAGATGACTGAAGGCGAGGAGAGGATTCCTTCTTCTGCCGGTGGTTGTGGCTGAGATCAACGGTCTTCTTATGCCTGTGGTCGTGGCTAAGATCGGCGGTCTTCTTCTGCCGGTGGTCGGGGGATTTTTTTTCGTAGAAGTTTTTTTTTATCATAAGGGGTTTTTATCCAATTTAATAAAAATGTATTAAAAGGCAAAGATTCTACATGAGTTAGAGTGTTTGGATTTTTAGTTTTGTTCAAACTTTTTTCAATTAGAGGATAAATTGGAATTACATGTTTTAAAAAGATTAGATCACCATAAAAACAAAACAAAAAAGTATAGATAAACATAAATTTTTATAAAGCTCATTTTTTTTCTAGATTTCCCTTTTTAATATGGTGGACCGGTAAAGCAAAGGGGTTTTGTACCTGAATCATGCACCGATATAAATAAATACAAAAACTGTTAATTAGCTATGTCCTAATATGTATATATATATATATATATATATTATATATAATTAATTTTAAAGTGTGTTTATTAAAAAAAATATTTTGCTTTAAAAATTAATTTTTAGTATTTGATTTAAAATCGTTCAACCAATCATAAAGAAAATTACATAATATAAATAATCACAAAATATCAAATACGTTTAAAATTTGTATAGAAACTTACGAAAAATCTAATAAATTAAGATAAAAATAAATTTCTAAAATATTGTATACAATGGGATAGAGAGAGTGTTTAGCATCTTCAAAGTTTGTCGTTAAAACGTTAAAAGTATGTGTTGATGTTAATTTACTACATTTCGTCTTGACAAAATAAAGTATAAAATTTTGTGGCAGATTAACAATATTTTGTTTCGTCGTTATTTACTGAGAATTCTTTAAAACTTGACCGATTGCAAAATAGTTTATGAAATCAAAGTTTGTAAAGACTGAAAATTTGCATGATTTCCATACAATATCATTTTCACTAATTTGCAATGATATTTTTTTATATAACCTAGATATTATTCGGATTTTTAACACCCGACTAGTCTTTCAGGGTTAGTGTAGCCATCGACTAACACACTCAGCGAGTTTTCTAATAGATCTAAAGTATGACACCACTTCGACTGATCAAATAAAAGTGATTTAGATAATTTCGAGCTTGAGAGAAATTGATCTCTGATCTAGACCAACATGACAAATTCTTTATCAAGTGAACACTTTTAGAGCACCACCACTTGGTTAATTAGCAATGATTTAGGATTAGATATTTAAAATCAAATTGATTTAAATAAATAACATATTGATATTAATCCAATTAAAATAAAGATGGATTTTAAGATATAACTTTTTATTATCTGAAAGGTTATATTGGAACAAGGTCGAACTAAATCTACCGATCCTGCATTTATGTTATGAAAAAAGTCATGCTTAACCTTTAACACGATTCACTTACTAATGATCTAATATTGTGTTAGTGTTTTCTAAACTTTCGAGAATTCATACTCTCCATTTAAATAAAAAGAGTTATTGGCTTTTTGATGCTTACTTGATTTGAAACCGACTCTAATTAAACTTATATATTAGATGCATGACTGTTTCAAACTATTTGTACTAAATCCTAGTCAAAAAAACTTATTAAAATATATTTTATGAGGTAAAAATAGTTGTAAAAGTTTATAAGTTCATATATATATATATATATATATATATTTTAAAAAATTAGAAGCTCTAATTTATATATATATGAAAAAAAATTAAAATATATTTAACTGAGAATCTGCTTGACTATTTCACTTGCACGTACTAAAGAATTCATGATTGACTTATCCAGACTTAATTATCTTACTTTATGGCTTGAAACATATTTTATTTCACACGAGAATGACAGCAAGAGAATGTCAACAATCAAGTTCTTTTGGCATTCTGGTGGCTGCTGTGTTTGAAAGTCACCGATGATGAAAGCCATTCAACCACCTGAACCTTCTAATTTGGACAGAGTTTTCGACTTGACTCTGTTTTCATTGAGTTAAACCAAACTAAGAAACTTCCTAATCTCGGTTAAGCACCTTACCAAATAATCTCATTCGGTTTCACATGTGAATTGGATCACATTCAATTAACTAAAAAGTTTTCATTTCTTCTGTTTCATAAAAGAGTTAATTAAAAAAAAAACCACTACTGTAGCTATGACTTTTGGAAATAGGCACTTTACTGTGCAACCTCGGATATTGCCACTAGCCCTGATGAAAAAACAATGTCACCCTCACCTTTCTTAACATATCACGCGCGTTGGTTGAACTTCTGCGCGTGATTGATATTTGTCAGTTGAGCTATTCAAAAGTCCGGAAACAATTTTTTCAGAGAAAACCTTAGTATTTCTTTTTTTTCAGAGTTGACGAAAACCAATAGTAAATTTCACTTTCGATAAAAATATTCCCAATCTGGCCACCGGCGAAGTTGATTTGAGCTCTATCAGTCATGATGAAGACTAGTAATGGAGGTTTCTATGTTTAAAGAGAACTAAGGTATGTGGAGAAGAAGGAGGCGAAGAAATCGTTTGTTCTCGATATTGTAGGATTGGCCTCTGGCTAGGTAAACCCTAGGAAACAGGACCCGAGCAAACATGTTCTAGAATCATCCAGCAGGAAACCAAGGAATCGCGTTAGTGGAGAATCCCAAAATTTTTTGAAACCGGATCGTATTGTTTCCGCTGCTGTAGCGTCAAGGAAAAAGAGGCGGAGGAGTATTGTTGTTGGGAAAGTGTGGCTAGTAAATGCCTCAGAGTTGGTATGTTGACTTCTTCATTGATCTCGGGTAAGCTTATATAGATGTCCTCATCACTACACAACAATGGGAGAATCGAAAACAGGTTAAATCAATACTAGGAAGACATTCCTTAATTGAAAATATATCATAGGTGATAAAGAACATAAGTAAACTGAAGGAATGTACTTACATCCTCTCCTTCTTCAGTGTTCAAAAATTGTTCAGTGCTGGGGGATGCTAGGAATGGAACTTTCTTGTTGATCACAGAGAAGGCTGAAGCTTGGGTATGGATTCCATAATCCATAAGTGTAGGGCAACAAGGAACCCTTGAATGTCATACTTCTGCCTTTCCAAATTATTCGGCACTGCCTTCTTGACTAATGCTAGTAGCATATTGTATGTCTCTCTCCCCTATGGATGTTTCAGCAATACATATATATCTTGCGCTTTCTCTAGATTTGATTTTGGATACTTGGCTGTCGCGTACCTATGCAGGAAGATGGTTTCAATAAGGAGCAACATTCCTAAAGTATCAGGTCAATGAAATCTTTTGTTGAATGACCCCTCCTACATTTCACCCCAGTCATACCGATTTTTCTCAGCTGCATGTTTGATATGTAGCCTTTTTAGCATATTGTTGATTGCATTTCTCATAGAAATTCTAGAGTTTCATTGCATATTATGAGCTATTTTATCCATTTGCATGTTATTCTCGTTTCATAGGTCTTGGATGTGAAGTAGACCAAAGAGGTGATCATATGGAGCTTAGGGAGTCAAATTGGTGAAGATTTATCAACAAGGAGAGCTGCAGCGATTTAGCCCTGTGGCTTGGGCACCTTGTGAAGCTTCAGTGGGTATCTGCAGTGCGTCACGACGTCTACAAGCTCCAGCGGTATGGTGCAGCGGGTTCAGCACACCAATGGCAAGATGAAGAAACTTACTCAGAGAATTGGTGGACATGATGCAGTGGGATGACTACGTCGAGGAGCTTTAGCGGGCTTCCCCAGTGGTGTGGTGACATTATTGGTCTTCAGTGGGCTTCCCCAGCGGTGTGATGACGTCGATGGTCTCCAGTTTTGTGTAATCGCTGGACCGGCCCAGATCACTCAATTTCATCCCTAAACCTGCTTGAATCTGATTTATCATGAGTTGTCTTGGTTTAATGTTGGTTTATTTAGCTTTTTTTTGTTTGTTATAAATACTAATTAGAAACACTTATGCTTTGTTTATGAGATTTTCTCTTATCCTCTTTTAGATCTTTGTATGAATCTTTCAATTTCAAAGTATCAAATCTCTTTCTTTCCTTAAATCTTTCATCTATTCTTCTCTTAATCATGATTAGTCATCTATCAAGCCAATTGATTTGTGTTTTCATGATTATGAGTGAGTAGTCTTTTAGATGAGTTAAGGGTTTGGTTGATTATGATGATTTGATGAGTTAATGATGATGTTTAGGATTAGATCTTAGGTAGTCATTTATTTAGGTTGTTAGTAATGCTAGATTAAGCTTGTAATTGAAAAATCTAGATCATTAGCATTTTAGTGCCCACAAGGTGTTTGATAAAATGCTTGAAAGAACTTAAATATGTTTTCATGCCTAGCCTATGGAAGTAGTTGATTAGGCTGATTAATGGTTGGATTAGACATGATTATTAATGTTCATTAACCTTGAAATTGCAAACAGAAGTTGTTGATGATTCATTGATTTATGTAGAGATTAATGTCATAGAAATGGATTAGTCTAGATAGTGATCTTAAGCCTAAGATAGTGTTCTTAATGTTTCCTTAGCATCAACAAACATTCATCATCTCATCTAAGTCATTGCTATTCCCGAGACTCATCGATTTTCTTAATATATTTCTAAAACCATTTTTATTCATTTCCCGTTTTTTTTTTCAAATTGGTTTCCAAAAACATAAACTTTTATTTGTTTAGATTGAAATAGGACTTGCATTCCTAGTGTTGATGTTCTTGTTTCCTTGAGGATTTCGATACTATTTATGCTCGATAGCATATAAGGTTATTTGATAACCTTGGTTGCAAAACTGAAATATCAATGTTATGGAACTCATTCAGTGCGTTTAAGCCATGTCACCATATAAAATTCTGTTATCGAGAATCTCATAGGTTGTCCACCAAAATGGAAACAGAGCTCATTATCTTTCTTTGTTATAACTTATAAGACTCCTTGCCAGCATGCAGTGCAACATTTCCCCTGGTGATATATTAGTATTTTGTCCCATTTTAGCTAGTCTTTTTATATTGTTTTCGAGTCTTTTCTAGTCTTTTTGTGTCTTTTCAGGTATTTTGAGGCTCTGGAGCATGGATTGAAGATATTGGAAGACATTGGAGCAAAAGAAGCAATTTCGAGCCAAAAGTCAATTTTTCGCCAACCGAGCACCTGCTCGGACCTGTCGAGCACCTGCTCAACCCATTTTACCTAGGGACGCATTTTTATATTATTTTATTTTATTTTTAGAATAAATATAGGTAAGCCGCCTCAGACTTGTATCACGTATTCTCAGACTTCAGTTCTTCGTTCTAGGTTTTATTTTTGGTTTCAAGACTCCATACTTTTGTTCCTTGTTCGATTTGGATTTATATTATTCAGCGTTGGATCTCTGTTCTCTCTTGTCGATCAATCCACAACTTGTTTGAGAAGTTTTCCTGAACCTTATTCTTTCAATAAATCATGAATTCATCTCTTTGCTTTGTTGTATTTGATCTTGCCCTGTGCGAGTAGATACATCGCTAGGTTAGGGTTTTACATGGTGAATTAGGTTGTTAATGGCCGAGCGCAGATAGGCACGGAATTTCTATGTCTTCGCACATAGGGGTTCGTAATGCCTAGGTTAGTTTGATAACCTCGCCTATGATTTTTAGGTTAAACTTATTTATGAGAGTGCTCTAGGTTGCTAGAAAAAATCATTGGTGAGCAATTGTGGCCAACGAGAGTTGATTGCTGCGGTTGATTGTGAACATATTGAACTTGTTTGTTAATGCTTATCGTCTTCATTAGATCCGGGCGAGAGTTTCGGACTCTAGGTTGTTAGATAAAGGTGTCGATACATCACGAGAGTGGGGCGACATTCATTTGTGTTTGAGTTCTAGACCGGTAGTTAATTGGCCCTGAATAGTTGCTCAGTTTTATCTCCTAATCACCAGCGAAATACCTTGACCTCGTGCCTTTAATTAATTGTTTGCACCGATTTATTTTAGTTGTTTATTTGTTCCGAAAATTACACCAACCAATATTTTGTCTTAGTTTTAAATAAATTCTCATAATTTCATAGTGTAACTTTGGTCTCTGTGGATTCGATTCCTTTTATACTATTGCGATTGTTTTGTGCACTTGCAGTATTTAATTGGGTTAAAACTCGACACATCAAGTTTTTGGCGCCGTTGCCGGGGACCAATTGCGTTACCTTTGATTTTTTATTTTGTTTTCAGTCTAAGAAACTACTGATCTTTATTTTTA
Source organism: Cardamine occulta (assembly GCA_028015245.1). Lineage (NCBI taxonomy): Eukaryota > Viridiplantae > Streptophyta > Magnoliopsida > Brassicales > Brassicaceae > Cardamine > Cardamine occulta. Next base: position 9,326,238 of record CM051384.1, read on the forward strand.
TTTGTTTCTGCTATGTGTCAGGTGCATGACCAGTAGAAGAACAAGGAGAGATTGCCCCGAAGATCTAACCATCCTCACCAACGAAGAGTTAGCTCGCATCGAACGTCAAAACCATCAAAAGAGACTTACAGCTGCTCCGGTCATCATGGCTGAACAAGACAATGGTATGGCTGCTCAGTTACAATTGCTAAGGGATCAGATTGCTCAGTTGAGAAGAGAGCAGCCACAAGCTCCACGAGTTCAGCCGGGTATAGGGGATTCGGATAATCCCCATGCATTTTATCAAAACCGCTCAGCTATTGTTTCTCCAACAATTCAGAGGCAAGACTATGAGATCAAGCCTCAGATGATCACGTTGGTGAAATAGCACCTCTTTCACGCACTGCCAGCTGAGATACCGATGGACCACATCGAAAATTTCGAAGAAATTTGCAGCACCACCGGTTCGAATGGGGTACCGTCGGAATTTCTAAAATGCAAATTGTTTCCGTTTTCTCTTGCTGACAAGGCTCAGAGGTGGTTGAAGTCATTGCCAGCTAGTTCTTTGAGGACATGGGATGAAGTTAGGGCTGCTTTCTTGGACTACTTCTACACTAAGTCCAAGACAGTCGCTCTACGGAATAAGATTTCGTCTTTCCAACAACATTCTGGTGAAGCTTTTTGTGAAGCTTGGGAGAGACTGAAGGAATACCGTAGGGAGTGTCCTCATCATGGTTTTAAAGATGAACAGATTCTGGGGATATTTTATGATGGAGTTGAATGGGATTACCGCAATGCCCTAAATGCCGCGAGTAATGGAGATTTTATGACCAAGACTAGAGATGATGCTTTTGAGCTGATAGAAAACCTTGCTTCAAGCTCTAGCAACAGGTCTCCTGAGTATGATAGGTCCAAGAAAGTTAACAGTGTGGACACTCAGAAGATAGATGAGCTGACGGCAAAGGTAAATTTACTCCTACGCAAAAGTTAAAGACCGGTCAAGTTTGTGGAAGAAAATGGGGCTGCGCCCATTTCTCAAGAGTTTGAGGAAGATGACGATGCTGAAGTACATGAGGTTAACTATGTGAGTGGTCAGGGATATGTCCAGAACCGTGGGTTTAATCAAAATTATCAAAGCCACCCCAACCTCTCCTACCGAAGCACCAATGTCGAGAACCCACAAGACCAAGTTTATCCACAACAAGGAGGTATCACTCAGTTGCCACAAGCTCAGGGTTTTCAAAAATTCTACTCCAGAAACACTCAGGGGAAGCAGTACATCCCTAATCAGAATCAGAATCAGTTCTAAGGAGGAAACCAACAATAAAACACCCAATTCGCTACACCACAACAAGCTGTCTCCGCGCCTATATCTCAAGATGAACTGAAAAGTCTTATGCAGCAGCTGATGGTTAACCAACAGAAGGCGTCTACTGAGATAAATGCCAAGGTAGATCACATGTACACTGATCTGAATGCGAAATATGAAGCTGTTACCGTGCATGTGAAGAAACTTGATACACAAGTAGCCCAAACCGCCGAGGCTATCAAGAGACCAGCTGGAGCTCTTCCAGGTAAAGGTGAATTGCCCAGGAATGAATATCACGTGAATGATGTTGAGTTGAGGAGTGGAAAGTTATTGGTACCGCCTACAATGAGAAGCTTCCACGGAAAGGCTAAGGAGAAGAATTCCGAGCACCAGGCTCAAGGAAGTGATTTTGCTGAGAAAAATGGGCATGTTGAGGTTGGATCAAGCTCAGGAACACCTCTGGGAACTGTTCCAAACGAATCTGAAGAAAAATTTTCCGAGCACCCCAACTCTGCTGCGGAGCACCTGCTCCCACAGGGTGCTCCCTCGAAAATTTCAAAAATTCCTCAAACTCCACCAGAACGAGTCTACGTGCCTAGGGTCCCTTATCTAGTACCTCCAAGGAAATCTCGCAAGGATTTGGAAGATGCAAAGTGCAAGGAGATGCTTAAGGATTTGACGGTGAAACTTCCCTTGGTTGATGTCGTGCAAATGATGCCTTCTCTCAAGCGATACATGAAGGAGCTGGTAGCTGGTAAGGTTGTTGAGAAAGAGAGTGTTATGATTGTTTCTAAGGAGTGCAGCGCCATACTTCAGAGTAAGGTGTTGAAAAAGAAGGAAGATCTCGGGAGGTTTGTTATCTCGGTGAAGATAGGACCGTGCACATTCGCTTGTTCTTTGTGTGACTTAGGCTCCAACGTCAATCTGATGCCATATTCTGTGGCCAAGCGTCTGGGATTCACCAAGTTCAAGCCTACAAAGATCTCATTGGTTTTTGCGGATCGGTCTACAAAGCTTCCGGTGGGTATTATCGAAGATATGCACATCCAAATTGGGGATACATTCATCCCAACTGATTTTGTGGTTCTGGAACTTGATGAAGAACCCAAGGACCCACTGATATTGGGTAGAGCTTTCTTATGCACGGCTCGTGCTATCATTGATGTTGAAGAAGGCATAGTTAATCTCCGTCTTGGAGATATATTAGTTCGGTTTGAGATGAACAAGCTTCTCAAGAAACCGATGATTGATGGGCAGACATTTGTGATCCATGATGAGTCAGAGATAACCGAAGATGTGGTTGAAGAGATCTTAGCAAGCGATCCTTTAGAAGTCGCTTTGACTAAACCCGAGGGTGAACACGGTTTTCTGAGTAAAGACACCCATGGATTCGCTAAGTTTCTTGATTCCAACATCAGAGTGGAGGAAGGAGATAAATTTCTGAGCCTAGGAGAGGACACAAAAAATGAGGTCCAGCGAGCACCCCAGCCAGCACAAGGAGCACCTGCTCTGAAAAATCCGATTTTAGGAAGCTCTTGGAGTGAGCTGAAAGCTCCAAAGCTTGAGTTGAAGACCCTCCCAGCAGGGCTCAGGTATGTTTTTCTTGGTCCAACCTCCAGATATCCCGTTATAGTGAATGCAAACTTGAACAATGTAGAGATACCTTGCTTTTGTGTGAATTGAGAAAGTATAGGAAGGCTCTAGGATATTCACTAGATGATATCACTGGTATATCCCCTGACTTATGCATGCACAGGATACACCTAGAGGATGAATCTATGACTTCTGTCGAGCATCAGAGGCGGTTAAACCCTAACCTCAAGGATGTCGTCAAGAAAGAGATAATGAAACTTCTAGAGGCTGGTGTGATTTATGCGATTTCTGACAGTAAGTGGGTCAGCCCTGTGCATGTAGTTCCTAAGAAAGGAGGTATCACAGTGATTAAAAATGATAGGAGTGAACTGATACCAACTAGGACAGTAACCGGACATAGGATGTGCATAGATTATCGGAAATTGAATGCTGCTACTCGCAAGGATCATTTTCCGTTACCATTTATTGACCAGATGCTAGAGCGTCTAGCTAATCATCCATATTACTGTTTCTTAGATGGTTTTTCAGGATTTTTCCAGATCCCCATCCACCCGGACGATCAAAAGAAGATGACATTCACATGTCCTTACGGCACCTTCGCGTACCGTCGTATGCCATTCAGTTTGTGTAATGCTCCAGCAACGTTTCAACGTTGTATGATGTCTATATTTACTGACCTTATTGAGGATATTATGGAAGTATTTATGAATGACTTTTCTGTGTATGGGAGTTCGTTTTCTTCTTGTTTGTCTAATTTGTGCAGGGTATTGCAAAGGTGCGAGGAGAAGCATCTAGTTCTCAACTGGGAGAAGTGTCACTTCATGGTCCGAGATGGGATAGTGCTATGGCACAAGATATCAGAGAAAGGGATCGAAGTTGACAAGGCAAAAATAGAAGTCATGATGAGTTTGCAACCGCCTAATTCGGTTAAGGGAATCCACAGTTTTCTGGGACATGCGGGGTTCTACCGTCGCTTCATCAAAGACTTTTCTAAGATTGCTAGACCTCTTACGAGATTTCTGTGTAAGGAGGTGAACTTTGAATTTGATAGTGACTATTTGGTGGCTTTTCATACCATTAAGGGAGCCTTGGTTAGTGCACCGATAGTACAACCGCCAGATTGGGAGCTACCATTTGAGGTAATGACGGATGCAAGTGATTTTGCTGTGGGAGCTGTTCTAGGTCAGAGGAGAGACAAGAAGCTCCACGTGATTTATTATGCCAGTCGGACAATGGACGACGCTCAGTGTCGGTACGCCACTTTCGAGAAAGAATTATTAGCGATTGTTTTTGCTTTTGAGAAGTTCAGGTCATACCTCGTCGGATCGAAGGTAATTGTTCACACAGACCATGCTGCATTGAAGTATTTGCTAACAAAGAAGGATGCAAAGCCCAGGTTATTGAGGTGGATTATGTTGCTACAAGAGTTCGATCTAGAGATAAAGGACAAGAAAGGGTCCGAAAATGGGGTTACGGATCACTTGAGCAGGTTGCAGATTGAAGAGGACACACCCATGGAGGATAGTCTACCAGATGAACAGATCTATTTTATCAGCACTTGCAAAAATTTCCGAGCACCTGACCGAGCACCCGACCGAGCATCCGACCTAGCATCCGATGGAGCATCTGCTCCCGAAAATTCTTGTGAATTAATTCAAACAGGTCAGTCATCTGGTTTCCCATGGTTTGGAGAGATAGCAAACTTCTTGGCTGCTGATAAGGTTCCTGAGAACCTAGTGGGAAGCAAAAGGAAGAAGTTTTTCAACGATGTTAGGCGGTACTATTGGGATGAACCGTTTTTGTACAAACAGTGTTCGGATGGGCTGTATAGGAGATGTGTATCTGAGGCAGAGATCCCAGGGATTCTACGACATTGTCACAGTTCATCATATGCTGGGCACTTTGCCACATTCAAAACAGTTTCAAAGGCTTTACAAGCCGGTTATTGGTGGCCGACGATGTTCCGTGATGCACACAGATTTGTTTCTAGGTGTGATGCGTGTCAAAAGCAAGGGAACATCAGTAAGCGAAATGAGATGCCCCAGAATTTTATTCTGGAAGTTGAGGTTTTCGATGTATGGGGCATAGACTTCATGGGACCATTTCCACCCTCCTACGGTAATGAGTACATTCTAGTGGCTGTTGATTATGTTTCTAAGTGGGTTGAAGCGCTGGCTAGCCTAACTAATGATGCTAGAGTGGTCATAAAGATGTTCAAGAGTGTCATCTTTTCGAGGTTTGCAGTCCCTAGAGTGGTGATTAGCGATGGAGGCTCACACTTCATAAACAAGGTTTTTGAGAACTTGTTGAAGAAGAATGGTGTTACGCATAAGGTAGCTTCTCTTTATCACCCTCAAACTAGTGGACAATCGAGATCTCCAATAGGGAGATAAAGAGTATACTGCAGAAGAAAATGAGCATCACGCGTAGGGATTGGTCCAAGAAGTTAGATGACGCTCTATGGGCGTATAGGACCGCATATAAGACTCCGTTGGGGACAACGCCTTTTCATTTGGTGTATGGGAAGGCATGCCACCTTCCGGTGGAATTGGAGTACAAAGCGGTCTGGGCTATTAAATTGCTCAACTTCGACATCCTACCTGCATTTGAGAGGAGATCCATGCAGCTGACGAGTTGGAGGAAATTAGGCATCTCGCCTATGACAACTCAAAGATTTACAAGGAACGAATAAAAGCTTACCATGACAAGAAGATCATCCCCAGGAGTTTCTCTCCCAATGATCAGGTACTATTGTTCAACTCTCGTCTCAGATTATTTCCAGGTAAGCTGAAGTCCAGATGGTCTGGCCCCTTCACGATCAAGGAGGTTAGACCACATGGAGCTGTGGTGTTGCTAAACGCGAAAGGAGACGAATTCGTGGTCAATGGCCAAAGGATCAAGCCGTATCTGGCGGATACACACATTGGAGAAGGTGACACTGTCGCCTTAGGTGATGTTCCTCACGCCTAAACGGGCTACAAAGTCGAGCTAACGACTTAAAACAAGCGCTTGGTGGGAGGCAACCCACCGGTAAGGTTTCTTGTACATAATTTATTTTAAATTTGTTTTTATATACTAATTTTTATTTGTGATTTCATTTTTACTCTAAAAAAAAAAAAAAAAAAAAAAAGGGTATCGAGCACCCCACAATCAGGCACGAGCACCTGCTCCGCCAGGGTGCTCGACGAGTCAACACAAACAAAAGGTAAATTCCAAATTTCCTTTTCCCAACCCCACTAACTTTCTCTTTTTCCTATTTTGCAGGCACATGCACTGGTCCACCACATACATCCAAATCCCGAAACCCTACACTCCTCCCCTTTATATCACGGACCAAGCTCCTCCAAAACACACGCTCTCCATCGCCATCTCTCCCTCATCTCGCTTGCTCAGATCCAGCTTTCTCGACCTCTCACCGGAGAACCGCCGCTGCTTTCATCTCCACCGCTCAGCAAAGCTTCGCCCCTCGCTCTCCGCAAAACCCAACCGCAAGTTTCTCTCGACTTGCTCTCGCTCGGCCAAGTTCCCTCTCTCGCCGCTCTTCAGCCGCTCTGCCTCTCATCCCAAAATCCAACACGTCGCAATCCACCGCTCTCCCTCAATCTTCTCGCTCATCCTCCGAGCTCTCCGCCAAACCACCGTTGCTTTCATTCTTCCGATCAAGTCGGAAAGCTCTCGGCCAATATCTCTCTCTGCCGAACCGCTATCACTAAGTCGCGGGGTCTCTCATAACTGCGAAACTCCACCACCTCTTTCCTCCACTTCTCACGTTTCACCACTAGAACCGTGATTCCGATCTCCCCAGCTCCGCCGAACTCGTATCACTCTGTCACGTCGCATTCCGCCTCACCGCAAGTCCTCTTCGATATTCTTTTTCACGCTCGGCCAACCTCCACCTCTTACCGCCGTGACTCCAAACTTCCCGTCTCATCATGCCTCCGAAGCAGTTTTTCGCCACCAACAAGGGAAAAGGCAAATCCAGCACCTCCACACGGTCCGCCACCACCGAGAGATTCGCCACGCACCCGTGGCCCCACCCCGAAAATACGCCTTTCGATCTCGGAATCAAGGAGCTCCCGCCCATCTCACCGGACTCGTGGGACACTCGCGATACCTATTACTACAATCAGCTTCTCGGGCTGAAGCTAGAGCCTACGAGGTATATGTGCAAGACGACGCTTCAGCAACTAGGTCTCCAAGACCAAGTTCGGAGGATCCTAAACCACGCGCATTGCATGTCTTTCACGCTAGAGGAAGATGTGCTTTACCCGGACCTTGTGAGACAATGCCTAGCCACCTCCACTCTCACATACAAAGATCCGGACTCCCCAACACTTGAAGAAGGTACATTTTCGTTCTTTGCTGGAGGAACGAAGTACGATATAGCTATGTGGGATTTTAGCATCTTGTATGGCTTCCGCGAGACGGTCACCAAGCTGGATTCATCAAAGTCGTTCGCGCAGTCAAAAGAATTCTGGAGCCATATCGCCTCAGGCCCTTACTCGTCCAACTCTGCAAGTCAATACCGCCTCCGCCATCCCGCACTTCGCATATGTGCGAGAATTTTCAGCAACATGCTTTTTGCCCGGCTGTAGGTAACAAAGTTCATATCGATGAGTTGCTGCTATTATTCTTGGGATGTGCTCATATTGTAGGGAACGGGAACACGGAACAATTCGAGGTCTACCGTTCTAACTTAGGCGTCCACTTTGCCGAAGTGATTTGCAGAATCAAGGACAGCCCCACGGAGAACAACAAGGGACAGAGAGTTGAGCGAATAGAGAGCCTCCTAACTCCGCTCTTTCGCCATCACTGAGTGGATCTCTCATCCGCTTTATGTGTCACCCAGCTCTCACGGATGGATATGAGGCATCTGCTCGCGTCCAAGATCATCATTGCGCCGTCCAATTACCAGTTCATTACTGCGACCGGTGAGTCTTGCCTCATCGAGCTTCTAAACCTGGCCGCGACTGAACTCTACACTATGGACGATCTTGCGTTCCACCCACCACCACAATACCTCATCCCCATCCCGGGCCGCTCATCATCAGCTAGGGCGAGAACATCTCGTCGAAGCATATCTCATCATGACACCAACGATGACGCCACACCAGTCTCGCGCCTCGCACTTCCTTATCATACCGCCTCCACTCAAGGTGAGTTTGATCTTCCACCCATCTCTGATAATGCTAACACTGCCGAGTACAGGAGGTGGATGATCGAGTCAACCAAGAGAAACAACAGCCTCATGCAGAGGATCATGCAAACGTTGGCGCGAGGATGTTGCCATACCACCGTCGCAGCAGCTGCCACGCCCCAGCCTTCAAACTCAACCTCAGGCTCCAGGCAGCCATTACACCGTAAGAAGAGGCGAGCACCTGCTCTACCAGGGTGCTCCATGAGCGACGAGCACGACACCGCGACAACTCAGTGATATCCCCCTTTACCCTCTATCATCATTGTATTATCCATGTGTGTTTTTATTTTTCTTTGTCGTCAATCTCTCGCTCTTTTTCACACCAGAGACGGTGTGATTTAAGTCCGGAGGAGCGGTTAGTCATTTTACTTTATTTTATATTTTATTGAGTCTTGTTGTTGTGTCAGTCCCAAGAGTCTTAGATTTTTTGTGAATCAGGTCCTGCTGCTTGGTTTACTTTTATTGAGTCTGTTTTGAGTGAAAAGCTTGTTTGGGAATTATGAACTTGATCTATTGGATTTATTTTCGGACTAAGGATTACTTGTATGAATCACAGCTTGGCTAAAGTTCTGTATCGGAAAGGCATTGGGCGGATTGAATATTTTCCAAAGCTCACGCCCCGGAAATAAATTTGAACCTATGTCATCTCTGATTTTTATTGGACCCTAACCTGATCTTCAATTTCTTTCTCAGGGGTTTGATGTTCATTAGGGAAGACCTATTCGAGCCAAACAAGACCACGCAACTCTCCACAAAGTATGATACTCCTCTCTCACTCCCCTTCATTACACCGAGAAAAAGAAAGAAAAGAAAAGAAAAAGAAATAAAAAGGAGAAGTTCAAAGCAACAAGCCGAAGTGAACCAAAGGATGATGCGTAGACCCGTGTATCCTTTGTGACCTCATAGAAAGCTTGTTGTAAGGGAAACTAAAAATCGAAGTGGACCAAGGGATGATGCGTAAACCCGTGTATCCTTTGCGACCTCATGGAGATTCGTCCCACAAAATTCGTCCCACAAAATAAAGAAGAAGCATCAGAAAAGTGATGGCTGTGAAAAAGGGTGAAGCATCGGCAAATGAAAACCGATGGCTGTAAGAATAAACAGAAAGTTGATGGTGTGGAAGGAGGGAAAGAGGGGAGAGGAAAGTTATATGGGAGAGGGTCTTTTGTTAGAAGAAGTTGGCACCTTTTGGACCGATTTCCCCTGGTAAGATCACTGTACTTTATTTTCATTAATCTATGTAAGAGATGACAGTGGGGATTCCGAAACTTCTGTTGGGATGTGAGTTATTAAGGTTAGGTAATGAACCCCACGGCTAACTACGATACATGTCCTAAGGTCCAGTGAAGAAGGTATGAAGTTCAAAATTTTTCCAACAAGCAAGTGAGTTCCCGTGATTTTCAAACCTCTTCTCAGTTCTTGATCTTGTTTTGTTTGAGGACAAACAAAGGTCTAAGTCCGGGGGAGTTGATATATTAGTATTTTGTCCCATTTTAGCTAGTCTTTTCATATTTTTTTGGAGTCTTTTCTAGTCTTTTTGTGTCTTTTCAGGTATTTTGAGGCTCTGGAGCATGGATTGAAGATATTGGAAGACATTGGAGCAAAAGAAGCAATTTCGAGCCAAAAGTCGATTTTTCGCCAACCGAGCACCTGTTCGGACCTGTCGAGCACCTGCTCGACCCATTTTACCTAGGGACACGTTTTTATATTATTTTATTTTATTTTTAGAATAAATATAGGCAAGCTGTCTCAGACTTGTATCACGTATTCTCAGACTTCAGTTCTTCGTTCTAGGTTTTATTTTTGGTTTCAAGACTCCATACTTTTGTTCCTTGTTCGATTTGGATTTATATTATTCAGCCTTGGATCTCTGTTCCTCTACTGTCGATCAATCCACAACTTGTTTGAGAAGTTTTCCTGAACCTTATTCTTTCAATAAATCATGAATTCATCTCTTTGCTTTGTTGTATTTGATCTTGCCATGTGTGAGTAGATCCATAGCTAGGTTAGGGTTTTCAATGGTGAATTAGGTTGTTAATGGCTGAGCACAAATAGGAATGGAATTTATATGTCTTCGCCAATAGGGGTTCGTAATACCTAGGTTAGTTTGATCACCTAGCCTATGATTTTTAGGTTAAACTTATTCATGAGAGTGCTCTAGGTTGCTAGAAAAATCATTGGTGAGCAATTGACGTGCAGCCAACGAGAGTTGATTGCTGCGGTTGATTGTGAACATATTGAACTTGTTTGTTAATGCTTATCGTCTTCATTAGATCCGGGCGAGAGTTTCGGACTCTAGGTTGTTAGATAAAGGTGTCGATACATCACGAGAGTGGGGCGACATTCATTTGTGTTTGAGTTCTAGACCGGTAGTTAATTGGCCCTGAATAGTTGCTCAGTTTTATCTCCTAATCACCAGCGAAATACCTTGACCTAGTGCCTTTAATTAATTGTTTGCACCGATTTATTTTAGTTGTTTATTTTTTCCGAAAATTACACCAACCAATATTTTATCTTAGCTTTAAATAAATTCTCATAATTTCATAGTGTAACCTTGGTCTCTATGGATTCGATTCCTTTTATACTATTGTGATTGTTCTGTGCACTTACAGTATTTAATTGGGTTAAAACTCGACACATCACCTGGCATAATCATCTTCCCATTTGAGGCGAATTTCAAAATTGGACCCAAAAATGTATTCTTGATCCTCTTAAAACTGCTCTCCCCCGAGTATTTCTTCCACTTGCTTGATGTAGTTGTAATTTGCAAACTGGTTTATTGCTGTAAGAAAATTTACTGGTTGTGTTCCCATTTTAAAAAGTAGACTAGGCAGCATGATGGCACAAAAGGGGAATGAATCTTCCATTTCTGTTGTTTTACCTGTTAAAACATTAAACAAAAATATCAGGTTTTGAAAATGCTTCTCTACGATTCAGGATAACCTTCATAAAACACTATGCATGTTTTACTTTAGATTAAGAAAACGATAATTTCATAACAGAAACTACAAAAAAACTCTAGCGTAAACGAGCTACAGTACCTCTGTGTTTTGGGAATGCTTCCAAAAAGATTCATATGTTATAGATATAACTTCAAGAAAACATATTTTACAAAATTACAAATATCTTCTTAAATTTAGTATGACCGTTCTAAACTACTACGAAACATTTTCAAATCTTTTCTAAATAACTATGGATCCTTCCCAAATTTGTTTGTCCCAAGTTTTTGAAGTCTCAAGTGCGAGACTGGGACTAGAGAAACTTAAATCAACATCAAATCTATTTAAAACAGTACACCTCATAGAGAGAAAATCATAGAAATTTACCTATTTATGATCGATTCCTCAATAGATTTCTCATTCTTGTAAACCGAAAGTTTCAAATATGTGAACCTGAAATAAACATATATCAATATGAAGGAAATCTATCGAGTACCACACATTCATATATCTTGAACTTAAGTTTACAACATATTCAAACTATTGAAGCTACTAGGTACTCGGATTGAAGCTACTAAAACAAGAAACTATGATTCAAGCTACTGAAACTACAAAATACTTGGATTCAAGCTGTTGAAGATATTGAAACTACAAAATAATCGTATTCAAACTACTGAAACTACAAAGTATTCGGATTCATGCTACTAAAGTTACTGAAACTACAAAAAATTCGGATTCAAGCTACTGAAGCCACTGCTTGCAAAATGATTAATAAGTAGTTGCAACGTATTCGTGATATTGACCGAAATCTCACGAAAAAAAAAACAATGAATTTTTTTAGATCTAAGTCAAAATTGAAGATTTTCTATACATAATCGACGTTCAAAGCATAAAAGAGACATTAAACCAGAACTAAATTCATATCCAAACCCCAATTTCAAAGAAGAACACGATCAAAATTTTCGATTTTGATTTGGAATTTCTCAATCCCAAAATAGAAAAAAAAAAAACATACTCAGCATACCTTCGATCTGTCTCAGTTACGTTGTTGTTTTTCTTCGTCCCTACTATTATTCGATGGAGAGTCACCAGAGAGTCGTAAAATTTGGGTTTTCTGGAAATCGCCGTCGTCACAAAATGTTTTTTTGGAAAATATATGTGTTTTGACATTTTTGTGAAGAATGTTAGAACTGTCTTCTAACCGTTTAATGGAGGCTACATCTGGCCTTAATGAAGCATGTCGGCTAAATTTGGTCCAAAAACTTCATTTGGGGACATATAAGAGAATTGTCATATTAAAAATCTTTAAACTCTTTTATATATGCCTCAAATCCAATGTTTTGAAAACCGGACCGAACATCGACTCGGTATCATCATTGGATAGCTAGTCGGACCGGTTCAATCGGTTGAACCGAGTTTTTGAATATTTATATTTTAGTTATATATATTCTAATATGAAACTTAAAGAAATATGAAAATATTATTGGACAATTTTATTATTTTATTTTTCAACAAAATAAAAAAACAATAGAACATTATATTGATTATTTAAACTTATAAAAAATAAATAAGAAGAAATTATATATGATTTTTTTCTCTAAATTTTAACTTAAAATAATAATTCTCAAAAAAAAATACTAAAAACTTGTAGATATCAAAAAAGTTAATCAATTTAAATAATAATACAACTATTCTGTAGAAAAGTAATAAATTGACTTTAAATTATGGTTTAAATTTTAACTCGAAACTTTTAATTAATTAAAATTTTTGATTTATTTTTTTGTGAACCGGGTTTTGAAGTTGAACCGGATCACCGGTTTTGACCGATTTTAGTTAAATCCGAGTTTTGCTTCAAATTTGATCCGGTTAGGTGGTCGATTCTTGGTTGAACCGGTCCAACCGGACGGTCCGGTCCGAGTTTTAAGACACTGCTCAAATCCGATACAATCCAAATTAAAAAAAAAAATCTTCTAAATCTTATCTTACCGTACAAATCCTATATTTATGCTAGTTAGGTTCCTTACAAAAAACCATTAATGATTTTAAGCTACTTTAGATTAACCTATACTAACTAAAACGACTATAGTCATATTACGTTTCTTTTTTTGTGTGTATTTGTTTAAATGCGAAAGTCTTATTACGTTCATCAATGACATTCTTTATTGACTAAAGAAGAAACCCACACTTGACAAGGCAAATTACGAAAACAAATAAAGAAGAGAATGTCAACTATCAAGTTCTCATGGCCGTCTTTGAAAGTCACCGCAGGAAGCGTTGACCAAACCCAAAGAAGAACTAAATCCAAAAGCAGATCTCCCAACGTCAAACTCCAACAGAATGTTTTCCATCTGATACATTCCGATCACCAACGCCTGCTCCGGCGCATTTCCTCCGTTGAAAAAAGCCAAGCAAGCCACGTCAACACTGACCTTCTTCATCGAGTTTGCAGCAAACACTTTCCAAATCTTCCCGTCAGCCAACTCCAGATCGATCCGAGGCACTTGGAAATTTGTCGTTGATTTAAGACAAAACTCCAAAGGTGTCGTGCCATTGACACGTGGAATATCCAACGTTGCGTTTGAGAATGCTTCAATAAAAACTTTGTATATATCACTTCGTAATGTAGTGAAAGGGCTTGCGGTGCTCAGAGCCACACCTCCGTCACCATTTCCGTCAAAATTAAAAGCGTTTGGCGCAAGCAAAATCATTTTTCCATTAACGGAAATACTCTTGAGTCCCAAGAAATAGTTGTTGAGTTTTCTAGGGTTCTTGATCAATCGAGTGTAAGAAAGCATGGATCTTGCATCAATGTTTCTGAGCTTGTAAGGACCCCCACCAAAGTAAATAGCTCCTTTGTTCATAGGGTTTTCATCAGAAGGCAGACATAACACAAACTTCTTCTCGAGCCCAAGTCTAGGTGGAGTCAGCTGGTTCCATGCAGCGAGAGCCGTGGGTCCAAGCCCCACAACTCCGAAAACTCCAGGAGGGAAGTCCATGAGGAACGGCTTTGGGATGCATAGGTAATTCACATTGTTGAATGTGACCGAGGGAGATTTAGGGTTTAGGGTAGACATGGAAAAATCTCCATACGTGAATTGGTTGGAGTTACATAGACGTTGGAATGGTTCAAAGGCGGTTGCTTGACAAGCACAACTTCCATTGATGATTGTGTTTTGGGGAGGAGGGCATTGGTGAGGGTTAAATCTACGAGTGAGAGCACAAGTGACGGAGCCGCAAGGGACTATGGGTCGAGGGAGACCGTCATTGCAGTTGCGGACGATATAGGGTCCAGCTATGTTGATGAAGTACTCTTCGTTTGTGTTGAGTGTAAAAGTGAAGAGAGGCAAGATGGTGTTCTTGGTGATGGTTGATACTAATGTGTTAGGTTGATTATAGTGAGCAGAGACGTAAGTATAAGCGGAAAACAAAAGGAGGCAGTGGAAAAGACACTTTTTCATCTTTAGAGAGTTTTATTTTGTTCCTTTAAATGGTTGAGAAATAAAATGTAGATATGGATATAATGTAGATATAAATATAATGTATATATAGTGAATTAAGGTTGACTTTTAGAGTTTACCAAAATGTTTGACATTTCGATATAAAGACATTACACGTAAAATGTCAAGTTGATATATATAGGGGGCCCAAACGATTAGGGATGCTGCCAGACCATGCCCACCCTAAATGTATGTCAACTTGGATAGATAAATTGAAAAAGGTTATTGATGGTGATACATGGTCATACTTATCAGAAAAAATCTCAACTAAAAATAAATACTTATAAGAAAATATTGATGGTGATATATATCATTACCACCTGTGTCTACTTTTTCTTCTTAATTGTGCATATTAGAATAATTAATAAACAACTAGCAATTATTTAAATATGGGATGCGTTTGATAGTCTCTAGTAGTTATTTATTTACTTATTTTACGTCTAGTAGTTTTTGCATAGCCTAGTTCACCTAGACGGTTATCTACTAGCTAGCATGTGGATTTACATTGTGTAATTTATAGGAGATGGTTGTGCTATGAAAACAGCAAAATTTAATCGGGTGGTTGTGTAGTGAAAACTGCTTTGAGAGTAGTTCAGGATATGAAAGGAATATTATTCCCACTTTTGTCAAACTCCAATGACATATACAATACTTTCAAAGAGGTGTAAGAGCATGTTTATCGGTAGAGACTCAAATTGAGTCTCTTACCTAATATAATTATATTATGATATATTTATTTTAATTATTTAATTATTTTTAAATGAAAAAAGAGTTTAACTATTAATAATGAGATATGTGGAGAGATGGTCTCTTATGAATTTCTTTGTAGAGAGACGTTTCTATTCTTTTCTCACTTTTTAAATTTTTTTATTTTATTTTAATAGGGAGTCTTTAGGTGAGAGGCCCCAATGAAACTGCTCTAAGTATGTAGTTTTAAATATTGTTGAGAATTTTGGATGAAATATTTATAATCGTATAAAAAATAGTTAATACATGTAGAATACTTGAGACAGTTTTGTTTAATAAAATCAGTATGTGGTGGTGTGGGGTTGATAATCTAGCATTTTGGGGGGTAAAGTTACAGTGATTCTGAGTTTAATACTTTTCAAAACAACCGAGCTTATGGTTTCTAATATGATGGGCTGGTAAAGCGAAGGGATTTGCTATTCTGTAACATGAAACGTCGGATATACCTGAATCACCAATATAATTAATAATTAAAAGAAGTTTGTTTACGAATAAAGAATTAGTCATGAAAAAGATTTAAAAAGTAAAAAAAAAAAAGATGTTATCTAAAAAGAAAAACTGGACTTAAAACTGAAGCTAAACTAGAATAAGGGAATCAACTTTAAATGACTTATATTTAATGAAGTGCTTTTGTAGAAGTTAATACAAGAAGATAAACATTGTTAAGCCATCGTTCAAAGATTGTTGTCAATAGATCATTGCTCTTTGGATTCGTTGAAAACACTTTGTCAATTAGCGATATATATATATATATATCAGGCATCTTCAAAGTGTGTGTTTAAATTAGGGAAGTATTTAAGTTGTTAAACTTACTACGCTTTGCCAACGTTTGTTGCTGTTAATTTACTAAATTTTGTTGTCGCAAAATAAAGGACAAATAAATTATAGCAAATTAATAACGTTTTTTTTTTGTTCATTGTTATTTATCAAGCATTCTTCAAAGCTTGGCAGGTCGCCAAATAATATTGAGTTATCGAAGTTTGTACATGTCGAAAATTAGCAATAATTTCTCTACAAAAAATATTATTCTCACTAATTTGCAGTATACAATGATTTAAAATAATAATAATATATTGATAATACTTGAATTAAATAATTAAAATAAAGATGAAAATTAAATTTTTAAAAGTGTAATATCAAAATGGAATACAATCAATAATTTGTTAAATAAACGGATATCTAAAACATACCGATTCTGCATTTGGGTCCTGAAGATGCCATGCTTAGCCTTTAACATGATTCCCTTAATAGTTACTAATAATCTAATATTGCGTAAGTGTTCTCTAAAATTTGGAGAATCCATACTCTGTATTTAATAAAAATAATTAGTGGCTGTGTTGATGGTTACTTAATCTGAAAACCGACTCCTGTTAAGCTTATTAGTCTTACTAGAAACGTATTTTATTTCACATGAAAACATCAACAAGAGAGTGTCAACATCAAGTCTGTTTGACATTGTGACGGCCATGTTTGAATGTCAACCTTCTGTTTTTATCAGAGTCTTCAACTTGACATTGTCTGCATTGAGCTAAACCAAGCTCAGAACCTTCACAATCTCGGTTAAGCACCTAACCAATTGATATCATTTGGTTCCAGATGTGATCATGTGAATTGACATTCACTTAACAACGAGTTTGTATTTCCTCGTTTTAATAAAACCTGTTGCGACCACAAGAATAAAAATATACACTACCTTTTATTCTGTAAAACAAACTGATAAGTTTAGACTTGAATTAAAAATGCTTTACGTTATTGATTAAAGAGTAACATACAATTATATATATAAGAGTTAAACATGTCTCAATTAAAAATATGAGGTAGTTAATTGTTATGGTATATTTAAATCAATTTAATCTTTATCATAATAAAATTTCTATAAAATAATATTGGATTTCACAGGTTTCATCTCATAAACGTGGTTTGCAAGATATATATGTTGTTTCCAAAACTCTCTCTAATAAAACTAATAGTAACCTCATCAATGGGTTTCTCACCCCAATCTCTAAAAAATAAAATAATAATATTTTTACTTTGATTTTATTAAATAATTTAAATTTAAATTATATAATGGAACTAAACCAATTAGAAGAAGACACATGGACATGTGAGTTTCTCATGGGTTTCTCCATAGAGAACCATTTTCAATATCTAAACCCTAAAACTAGTATTAGGGTTCTGGTTATCCATAGTTTTATCATTTTATGGTTTTATGGGATTAATGGTTTTAAGATTTTATGATGCTTTTATTTATTTAATAACTAGATATTTTTCTTTAATTTGGTACTTGAAAATTCTTGTTAGTTTTATAATTATATAATATGTTTTAAAAAAAAATTAATTATATTTAATTTATATATGGGTAATCCATATAACTCATTTAACCAATGTGTTTAACGATTATGAGTTTGGATATATAAAATTTAACGCATAAAATAAATGGACGAATTTAACCCGCCCATATAAATTTTGAACCCAGACGGATTTGGGTCGAGTCAGATCGGATTACCCATTTTGACACCCCTCTCATTCAATCTCTCATATTTTCATTATTTTTTATTATTTTATTAGTGAGAAATTAGGTGAAATACTCCCACTAAAGTTGCTCTAATGGAGAATTCAATTCTCCACATTCATTATAACACCACATTTTTTATTATTATGAACACTTACATTCTCTGTTAACCAAATATTCTAAAACCACACTTATGGCTGTGTTTGAAAATCACCGCACGAAGCGTTGACCGAACCCAAAGAACAACTAAATCCAAAAGCAGATCTCCCAACGTCAAACTCCATCAAAGTGTTTACCATCTGATACATTCCGATCACCACCGCCTGCTCCGGCGCATTTCCTCCGTCGACGAAAGCCAAGCAAGCCCCGTCATCACTGACCTTCCTCATCGAGTTTGCAGCAAACACTTTCCAAATCTTCCCGTCAGCCAACTCCAGATCGATCCGAGGCACTTGGAAATTTTTCGGTGACTTAAGACAAAACTCAAAGGGTGCCGTGCCATTTACACGTGGAATATCCAACGTGGCTTTTGAAAATGCTTCAATAAAGACTTTGTATATATCATTTCGTAACGTAGTGAAAGCCGGTGAGGTGCTCAGAGCAACGCCTCCGTCACCATTTCCGTCGAAATTAAAAGCGTTTCGGGCAAGCAATATCCTTTCCCCATTAACGGAAATACCCTTGAGTCCCAAGAAATAATTGTTGAGTTTTCTAGGGTTCTTGATCAATCGAGTGTAAGAGAGCATGGATCTTGCATCAATGTTTTTGAGCTTGTAAGGACCCCCACCAAAGTAAATAGCTCCTTTTTTCATAGGGTTTTCATCAGAAGGCAGACATAACGCAAATTTCTTCTCGAGCCCGAGTCTAGGTGGAGTCAGCTGGTTCCATGCGGCGAGAGCCGTGGGTGCAAGCCCCAAAACTCCGAAAACCCCAGGAGGGAAGTCCTTGAGGAACGGCTTGGGGATGCATAGGTAATTCACATTGTTGAACGTGACCGAGGGAGATTTAGGGTTAAGGGAAGAGATGGAAAAATCTCCATACGTGAATTGGTTGGAGTTACATAGACGTTGGAATGGTTCAAAGGCGGTCGCTTGACAAGCACAGCTTCCATTGATGATTGTGTTTTGGGGAGGAGGGCATTGGTGAGGGTTTAATCTACGAGTGAGAGCACACGTTGCAGAGCCGCAAGAGAAAATGGGACGAAGGAGACCGTCATTGCAGTTGCGAACGATATACGGTCCAGCTATGTTGATGAAGTACTCTTCGTTTGTGTTGAGTGTGAAGGTGAAAAGGGGCAAGATGGTGTTCTTGGTGATTGTTGATACTAAGGTTTTTGGTTGATTAGAGTGAGCAGAGACGTAAGTATAAATGGAAAACAAAAGGAGGCAGAGGAAAGTACATTTTTTCATCTCTAGCTAGAGACTGTTTTTTTTCTTTAGTTGTTGAGAAGTTGAAGGTAGATATGGATATGATTTGAAGGAGACTGAAGAAAACACATATATATATAGCGAGCTAAAGTTCACATTTCGATATAAAGATGTTACACACGTTAAAAGGCGTCTAATAACTCCTTATAATATATATATCACCACTGTCAATTTAAAGCATGGCTCCGTATCTGTAAAAATTTAGTACATGTATGCCAAGTTGATATATACATGTAAAGTTGGATTATGTCAAGTGGATAGATAATAAAATGAAAAGCTTAATGATGGGGATATATTATATGGTCATACTTGATATATAAGAAAAAATCTCAACTACCATCACCACTTGTGTTTATTTTTCTTCTTAAATGTTCATATTGGAATTATTAATAGACAAATTAGTAATAGTTTAAATTTATATGGAATATTGTATTTGATAATATATGAGCAAATGACTTGGAAATTGAAGCTAATGTCTAGTAGTTACTTAGTTTTTGTCTAGTAGACATCATCCACTAGCTAGCATGGTGATTTACATTGTGTAATTTGTAGCTTCTTATCTATTCGATGTCCTAAAACCGATCCTACTCCAAAATGGCTTGCTTAAACAGCAAATATTAATGGAGTGGTTGTGTAATGAAAAGTGCTTTGAGAGTTGTTTAGGATATGAAAGGAATATTATGCGCATTTGTTTTGTCATACTCGAATGACATATATAGTATTTTCAAAGAGGCGTGTCACGAGCCGAATCAATTATTAATAAATTAATTAAGAGGAGTGATTGTACGGTAGGGAAAATTAAGAAGAGTTTTGTTAAAAAAAAAAAAGAAGAGTTTTGTTTCTATTGTATCGGATTTGAGATCAATATAAGAAGTCTAAGAATTTGTGATGTTATTTTCTGATTAATAAAGAAATTCTAGAGGTAAATATCTATCTATATATATATATATATATAACTGTTATTTTCGTTCTCGTTTTCATTGATTTTATTTTCTTAAATTCTGTTTATTTATCCGAATTCACAACATCTTATAAAAGATTAGTTAATGCATGCATGTATATAGAATGCTTGAGACAAGTCTTGTTTAATGAAACCAGTATGTGGTGGCGTAAAATTCTGCAACTGAGCTACGACGAGTAGGTCAGCTCATGGTTTCTATTTTCTAATATGATGGGCTAGTAAAGCAAAGGAATTTGCTAATCTTCGGCTATACCTGAATCACCAATATAAAAATAAATAAAAAGCCTTTTTAATAATAAAGAATTATTAGTGAAAAAGTTTGAGGAAAGTAAAAAAGATGGTATCTAAAAGGGAAAGTAAAAAAGATGGTATCTAAAAAGGAAAAACTGGACTTAAGACAGAGGCTAAGTGAATAAGTGAACCAATTCAAAATAAATATTGTTGATGTTAATTTACTACATCTTAACGTGGCAAAACAAAGGACAAATAAATCATGGTAAATTAACAACATTTTTGTTTCGTTATTATTTACCAATACTTTTTCATGGAAAGACTTCCCTATTAATTTAACAAAAAAAACAAAAATTCATGGTAATGATATATGTAAACCTGTTAAATTTATATAACCGAGTTGATTAGATTTAAATGTATCTCATTAGGTCGCAAAATAACTTTGAATTAACGAAGTCTATACAGATAGAACATTTGCAATGATTTCCATACAATTAAATTATGACTAATTAACAACGATTGTTTAAAAATACATAATGTGTTAATAATACTTGAATTAAAGAATTAAAATAAAGATGAAAATTAAGTAATAAAAAAACAAATCTACTAATTTTCATCTGAAAATTATATTAACGTGGTGAAATTAAATTTACCGATCCTGAATTTACATTCTGAAGAAGTCACGCTTAGCCTTCAATATTGTTGTTCTTTAAAATTTAGAGAATCCATATATACTCTCCCTAAAATGATAAAATTATTGGCAATGTGTTTTTTTTTTTTTTTTGAATTATTGGCTGTGTTTTTTTTATGCTTAGTTGATTTGAAACCGAGTCTAATTAAGCTTATTGATTGGACTTATCCAGACTTAGTTCTCTTTCTTTAGGTCTTTAAACGTATTTTATTTCACAACATCTGTCAACAAGAGAATGTCAACCATCAAGTTCTTTTGACATTCTGATCGTCATGTTTGAAAATCACCGCACAAAGCCAATTCGCTCTTCATTAAGCTAAACCAAGCTCAGAACCTTCACAATCTCGGTTAAACACCTAACCAATTGATTTCATTCGGTTCCAGATGTGAATTGACATTCACTTAACAAAAGACTTTGTATTTCTTCTGGTTAATAAAATCTGTTGCGACCATAAGAATAAAAAATATACAGAACCAATGGAGAATTCTCCACATTCATTATAGCACCAAACTTTTTATTATTATTATTATGTTCACTTACATTCTTTATTGACCAAATATTCTAAAATCATACTTGACACACAAAAAAACACAAAACAAATGAGGCGACAGTTGCAAATAATAATCATCAATCAAATTTATTCACGAGTTGACATTCTTATGGCCGTGTTTGAAAGTCGCCGCAAGAAGCATTGACCAAACCCAAAGAACAAGTAAATCCAAAAGTAGATCTCCCAACGTCAAACTCCAATAAAGTATTCTCCATTTGATGCATTCCAATCACCACCGCATGCTCGGCCGCATCTCCTCCGTTGACGAAAGCCAAGCAAGACACGTCAGCACTGATCTTCTTCATCGAGTTTGCGGTAAACAATTTCCAAATCGTTCCATCAGCTAACTTTAGATCGATCCGAGGTACTTGGAAAGGTGTCGTTGACTTAAGACAAAACTCAAAAGGTGTTGTGCTTTGTACACGTGGAATATTCGACGTGGCTTGTGAGAATGCTTCAACAAAGACTTTGTATATATCGCTTCGTAACGTAGTGAAAAAGGTTACCGTGCTCATAGTCACGCCCCCGTCACCTTTGCCGTTGAAATCAAAAACATTTTGGGCAAGCAATATCGGTTTTTCATTGACGGAAATACCCTTGAGTCCCAAGAAATAACCGTTGAGTTTTCTAGGGTTCTTGATCAATCGAGTGTAAGAGAGCATGGATCTTGCATCAATGTTTCGGAACTTATACGGACCTCCACCAAAGTAAATAGCACCTTTGTTCATAGGGTTTTCATCAGAAGGCAAACACAACGCAAACTTCTTCTCGAGCCCGAGTCTAGGTGGAGTCAGCTGGTTCCATCCGGCGAGAGCTGTGGGTGCAAGTCCCATAAGACCAAAAACCACGGGAGGGAAATCGCGGAGGAATGGCTTTGGGATACATAAGTAATACAGGTTATTGAATGTGACCGAGGGAGATCTAGGGTTTAGGGTAGACATGGAAAGACTTCCTCCATATGTGAATTGGTCAGAGTTACATATACGTTGGAATGGTTCAAAAACAGTTGCTTTACACGCACATCTTCCGTTTATGATTGTGTTTTGGGTCGGAGGACATTGGTAAGGGTTGACTCTACGAGTTGTAGCACACGCGGCAGAGTCGCATGGGATGATGGGCCGAGGGAGGCCGTCGGTACATTTGCGGACGATGTAAGGCCCGCCGATGTGGATGAAAAATTCTTCGTTTGTGTTGAGTGTGAAGGTGAAGATTGGTAAGATGGGGTTCTTGCTGACGGTTGATACTAAGGGTTCGGGTGAATTATAATAAGCCAAAACGTAACCATAAGATGTAAGCAAAAGGAGGCAGAGGAGAAGACTCTTTTCCATCTTTTCGGAGTTTTTTTCTTTTTATTGTTGGAAAGTTTAAGGTTTATAGATTAAAGATTTGATTAGAAGGAGAGTTAAGAACTCGTATATATAGCGAATTAAAGTTGACATTTTAATGTATGGACGTCACACACGTTAATGTGTAAGAACACGTAAAAAAAAGGATACGGTCGGATCAATACAAGTGGATATATAATAAAGGACAGCTATATATGCGTACGGTCCGGCCACCATAATAGATTATATACAAAAAGGTTTTGAAGGTCAAACCATAATTAACCGGTCTTTTTATATGTCTAGTTGATTAGTAAATTTAAATAATTACTGATGGGTGTATTTGGTCATAAATTAATAAGAAAAAAAAACAAAATTTAAACAATCATTACTAAGTTCTACTTGTGTTTTTTTTTTTGGATGGATAACGAAAACTGCAGGTCTGCTTTAATCGTATGGCTGTATAATGAAAACTGCTTTGATAGTTTTTCAGGATATGAAAACTATAAGCGCACCTTTCGTTAAACCCAAATGACGTGTAAGGGTGGTTTAATTATTGTTGTGATTTTTTGGGAGTAAAAATTTAACGAATGCATGTAGAAAGCTTTTGAGAAAAGTATGTTGTAGTTGACATAGAATTGGTCGCGACATTTAGTAAAACTGTAAAAGGTTTAGAACCGTAAAAGAATATTTGAAATCGAAACTAACTAAAGTTATATGCTAGATTAGACAAACATAAGTTAACCACCTTAAAATAATTCTAGAATTAATGAAGTGGTTTAAATTTGTAGAAGGCGTATTTTTTTTTTTGGTATAATATTTCTTCAGTTGCTGGAGTCGGCATTTTACAGATAACACTTTAAAAAAACTGCCGCTTATACCAAGGAAGGCTCGAAGCTGAATTCAGTGAGCGAATTCTCCTTTGGAGAACAACTTCGTGACAAGGTGAACGGCTAACACTTGGTTATTTTGTAGAAGTTAGTGAAAAATAAAAGTTGTATATTGGAAATAGAATAAATATTGAAAAATGTATATGCGAAGTGATAAATATATTTTTGTGAAAAAGGAGTTTAGATTTTATCAAATTTTTACTTTATTATATCTCATGTTAAAAATGGGCAGTTGGGAGATGAGAAAGGAGAGACATAAAAACATGGAGGAGCCTGAAGAATGGAGAGAGAAAAATCAAGTGGTGGTGATTTAGTGGTTCTCACTTGAAGATGAGTTGTTTTGTTGGTTTAGGCTAGAGATCGATTCTCCTCAATTGCGGAATTATCTAAATCATTACCATGTTGGGCATTTATGCCATATTTTACGCACATTAGAAAACCCGGTGAGTGGGCTACTCGAAAGCTACACTCACCCTGGAAGAATTAGTCGGATGTTAAAAGTCTGAATCACCCATTGGTCATCAAAACAAAAAAAAAAGAGAGATGATTTCTATTAGAATGAAATCAATTGGTTAAGTTTGCATAAGTCGAAAAAATGTGTCGTAGGACTTTAGTAGGAAACTTCTGACATTTTTTTGTGATAAGTGTTTGTAGGAAATTTTCTACCAATTTAATATCATTTTGATTTGTTGTAAAAAAATTGTTGATTTAAAATATGAATATATTATTACCATAATTTCTGTAAGAACTTACGTAGGAATTCATGATGTTTTCTTAGAGCAACTCCATCTATGGAGAAACCCAAAATAGTTTCTTAAAAGTTTTATATTAATATTTTATTATAATTTTATTATATAATTAAATTTATTTTTTTGGTAAAGAATCAAACCAACACGAAAAGAACACTTGTTGTATGAGTATCTGAAGGAGTTCTAAAAGTCTTTCAAACAAGAGACCATTTTTCTCTCTCTCTTCACTTTTTTCTTTATTCCAATTTTTGAATTACTGAGAAACTCATCTACAACCCACTAATGGAGTTGCTCTTATAGTGTTTGTTGATGCTTACTTGATTTGGAACCGATCCTAGTTAGGCTTATTAGACTTATATCCAGACTTAATTCTTTTTCTTTATGGCTAGTAAAGTATTTTATTTCACAAGATAATGACAGTAAGAGTATGTCAACTATCAAGTTCTTTTGACATTCTGGTGTCTGTGTCTAAAAGTCACCGCACAAAGCCATTCAACCACCTGAACCTTCTGATTTCATCAGTTTTCAAATTGATCATTCGGTCTTCAGTGAGCTAAACCAGGCTCAGAACCATAACAATCTCGGTTAAGCACCTAATCAATTGATTGCATTCAGTTTCAAATCATCAAATGTGAATTGGATCACATTCATTTACCAAAAGAAATTAATAACAAAATTCTCTATTTGTTCTATGACCACTTTTTTTAATGTGCTCTTTTGGATTACTCCAATTGCAAGTTAATAACAAAATTCTCATATATTTTTTAAATGAAAATTTTCTGAAGTTAGATTTAAAACGAACAAAAACTTCAACCATGCATAGGGTTTAGAAATTATGGGTGTATTTATTTCATGCCATTCAAATTATTTTAAAATTTTGAATAAACAACACAGAGAAAATATATTCAAAATTAGAAGAAAATTTCTTTCATGTTTTTGTTAATTATTTTTTTTCACACAAAAATGGTTAAAATATTAATGGGTATACTTAGATACATTGAATAACCGAAACAAAATCTAGAAAATATATGTATTCAAATACTTAGAAACATTGAATAACGAAAAAAATCTAGGAAATATGTGTATTCAAAACACAAACATAGATAATATATTCAAAAAAGGAAGGAAAAGATTTTTCATGTTTATGTTAATTAATTTTTTAAGACAAAAGTGACTAAAACATTAATGGGTATACTTAGATACATTGAATAATAATGGGGGAAAAATCTAGGATATTTTTCTTCTTGTAAAAAACAATACATCATTCCAAAATACTTTTAAATAGATGTTCTTTCTTTTACTTTCTTCTTCACTATCAAATCTCCCAAAACCAATTATAATTTGCTACATCAATCATTTTCCGTTCAATAACTTTTTCCTTCTCTCTTTCGCTCCTGCTTCTTGTTCTTTCTCCTCTCTTAGTCTATCTTAAACCGTATCTCTCATTTCTCGTCTTACAAAGGTACAATGTGATTGATTTATTGTTTCACTATTATTTTTTTTGTATTCAGATCGTGTTTTTGGCTATTGTTTAACTGCATATCAATTTTTTATTGATTTTTTTTTCTGTTCATTTTGTTGTTGGAATACAATTTATGTTTACATTTATACATATAATGTTTCTAACACTAAGATTTAAAACTCTATTGTTTTTCTAGATTTATATTTCTTCTTTCTCTTTGCTTTCGAAGATTCCATAAATATTTGATTAAGAGTTTGTTTTGAATAGTATTTACCAAAACAATATTTAATTAAGAGCTCGTCTTGTTTATTGAATATTGTTTCAAAAAATATTTCACAGTTTTTAGGAAAGCTAGAAGTCGTGTTTAAAGCATTTACCGTTAGAAATTTTATGGAAACAACTCTTTTTTTTAGGTTAAATTTTACAATATTTACAATCTTGGAATGAATGTTCACATCCATGCATATTTCGTAAACCTCCTCGTTATGGTTACTTCTTTAGTTATGAGTCTAATATATCTATCTTTTAATTTGCATGGATTTTCAAAACGTATTATCTTTACTAATTCATCCTTGATTTAGACTTTTTACTCGTATATTTTTTCTTCAGTCTCTTATTTACATTTTATGTTGGTTTAATGGTTATTAACTTTTAATCATTCATTTTGTATCTACAATGATAGGGTTTCTTTAACAATGGATAATTCTACTCCAATTGAAGCCACACCGCTCAGAAGTATCAAGCCATATTTTGAAGATGATGATCACAATCAGACCGAAAACACATCAACACCAACTCCTCTAGTTGTCTCACCTATTCAGATGGATAGACAATATGAAGCATTTGATGATGTGAACGATGACATCTCCTCCAATGGTCACACCACTACAAACCAGTAAGCCATTCTCTGACTCCAATGGTACCATTCCAAAGAAACGAGGACGTGGCCGACCAAAAGGATCACAAAACTGGACAAAGAAGCCAAAACCAGATGAGCCTAGCAGCAAAGTCATTATACCTTGTCCGAGTTTTGACTCTGGGATAACAGAAGCCGAGAGAGAAACTGGAAACCAAGAGCTGGTTGATTCAGTTTTGATGCGGTTCGATGCGGTCAGGCGCCGATTGTTGCAAATAAACTATGCCAAAAATGTTGTCATACCCGCGTCAACTATTTGCAAGAATCAGGGTATAAAGACCAATACCAAGAAGAGAATTGGTCAGGTTCCTGGAGTACAAGTAGGAGATATATTCTACTACTGGAGTGAAATGTACTTAGTCGGGCTTCATTTACAGACGATGGCTGGTATCGACTACTTTACGGTTGAAGATGGAGATGTAGGCTGTCCTGTTTCTACGAGTGTAGTGACATCTGGACACTACGATGATCAAACGGAGGAGATTGACACTTTGATCTATACTGGACATGGTGGAAAGGATAAAAATGGTCAACCTCGTGATCAAAAGCTGGAACGAGGAAACCTTGCTTTAGTAAATAGTGAAAAGATAGAGAATGAAGTTAGAGTCATCAGAGGAAAAGAAGATCCAGATGATAAGAACAAGAAAGTCTACATCTATGATGGGTTATATTTTGTTTCTGAATTGCGGAAGGAGAAAGGAACCACTGGTTGCGAAGAGTTCAAATTTGGGTTAAAGAGAAAACAAGGTCAGCCCAAAGGTTTTGAAATCTGGAAATCAGCTGAAAAGTTGTGGAAACATGGCTTGAGCAATTCAAGAAAGAGTTTCATATTGGAAGATATTTCCTATGGAAAGGAGGCTATACCAGTATCTCTTGTCAATGAAGTTGATGAAAATGACAAAAGTACTCCTCCAGGTTTCGAGTACGTCATATCTCAGAATAACTCAAATCCAATGCTTGATTGTGTATGCCTTCAACGGAACGAGGGAGCATTACCATACCATGGCAGCGTTTTAGTTTTTCGTAAACCAATGGTTTACGAATGTGCTTTTTCTTGCAAGAACCGGGTGCTTCAATCCGGTTTGAAGATTCAGATGGAAGTGTTCAAGACATCAAACTGTGGTTGGGGATTACGTTCTTGGAAACCTATCCGAGCTGGCACGTTTATTTGTGAGTTTTCTGGTGTGAAAAAGAAAAAAGAAGAAGTAGAAGAGGACGATGACTACTTGTTTGACTCTTCTAGGATATATAATCGGTTCAAGTGGAACTACGAACCTGAGCTTCTAGGTGAGGATGCTTGGAAACCAGTCTCTGAAGTATTCAATCTTCAGTCACAAGTCTTGATCAGCGCAAAAGATTCTGGGAATGTTGGAAGGTTCATCAACCATAGCTGTTCGCCGAATATTTTATGGCAGCCTATTAAGTGCGGAATAAACAATGAATCGTATGTTCGCATTGGATTTTTTGCGATAAAGCACATTCCTCCATTGGCAGAGTTAACATATGACTATGGAGTTTCTTCTGTGGAGAAGATTGGAGAAGATGAGACGCTTTTTAAAGGCAAGAAGATTTGTCTATGCGGTTCAATGAAATGTCGTGGCTCTTTTGGATGAGTTCGACTTATAAAATTTGTTCTTTTTTTTTTCTTTTGTTATTTACGTATCATTTGTTTCTTTTGTATTTGTTGCTTTTGTTTTATTTCAACATTAATGAAACCAGTCGAATTTTCGACTTCTTAGTCTGATATGCATCTTGTTTTCGAAGTTGGTTTCTTTGCTTTTTTACTTTATATATTGAAACCTTGTTGTGTTATGATTTGTGTTTAGTATCATCTTTCATCTATAAATTGTGATGATCTGATTTACAAAATTTTATTTATTGGGTATTTCTTTTCAGTAGTATTGTCTTTGTGTGAGCTATGTATATATATGAATACAATACAATCCAAAGAAATTGGAAACGATTCTTGTGGAGGTTAACAATTTGGCTTCTCAGGTACATTTGCTAGTGCTAAAGAATGAAGAGGTACCATTAGGGTAATTAATTAAAAAAAGAAATGGTATTTCTTCTATTTAATAAAATCTGTTGCCACAAGAATTTAAAAATACACTACCATGTAAACAAACTAAGGGAATTCTCCATTCATTACAACACAAAACCCTTTTTTTTTTAATTAATGTTCACTCGCATTCTTTTTTTATTATGTTCACTTACATTCTTTTTTATTATGTTCACTTACATTCTTTATTAACCAAATATTTTAAAACCACGCTTGACACAATCATTACAAACAAATGACGCGAGAGTAACTAATATTCACGATCCAATCATCATTCTTCTGAGATTCTTATGGCTGTGTTTGAAAGTCACCGCACGAAGCATTGGCCAAACCTAAAGAAGAACTAAATCCAAAAGCAGATCTCCCAACGTCAAACTCCATCAAAATGTTTTCCATTTGATGCATTCCGATCTCCACTGCCTGCTCTGCCGCATTTCCACCGTTGAGGAAAGCCAAGCAAGCCACGCCAGCACTGACCTTCTTCATCGAGTTTGCAGCATACACTTTCCAAATCTTCCCGTCAGCAAACTCAAGATCGATCCGAGGCACTTGGAAAGGTGTCGTTGACTGAAGACAAAACTCCAAGGATGTTGTGCTTTGGACACGTGGAATACCCGACGTGGCTTTTGAGAATGCTTTAATAAAGACTTTGTATATATCGCTTCGTAACGTAGTGAAAGGGTTTACGGTGCTAAGAGTCACGCCTCCGTCACTCTTTCCGTCAAAATCAAAAGCGTTTTGGGCAATCAAGATCTTTTTCTTATTAACAGAAATACTCTTGAGTCCCAAGAAATAAGTGTTGAGTTTTCTAGGGTTCTTGACCAATTGAGTGTAAGAAAGCATGGATCTTGCATCAACATTTTGGAGCTTATAAGGACCTCCACCAAAGTAAATAGCACCTTTGTTCTTAGGGTTTTCATCAGATGGCAGACACAATGCAAACTTCTTCTCGAGCCCGAGATTAGATGGAGTCAGCTGGTTCCATCCGGCGAGATCAGTGGGTGCAAGCCCCATAAGGCCGAAAACCCCGGGAGGGAACTCGCCGAGGAATGGCTTTGGGATGCATAGTGAATACACGTAGTTGAATGTGACCGAGGGAGATCTAGGGTTTAGGGTAGACATGGAAAGACTTCCTCCATTTGTGAACAGATTTGAGCCACATATACGTTGGAATGGTTCAAAGGCGGTTGCTTGGCAAGCACATCTTCCGTTTATGAATTTGTTTTGGGTTGGAGGGCATTGGTGAGGGTTGAATCTACGAGTTTGAGCACACGCGGCCGAGCCGCAAGAGATGATGGGGCGAGGGAGATGGTCATTACATTTTCGGACGATGTAGGGCCCGCTGATGTGGATGAAAAATTCTTCGTTTGTGTTGAGTGTAAAGGTGAAGATGGGCAAGATGGGGTTCTTGGTGACGGTTGATACTAAGGTTTTGGGGTGATTATAGCGAGCAAAGACGTAAGTATAAGCGGAAAACAAAAGGAGGCACAAGAGAAGACTCTTTTCCATCTTTTCAGAGTTTCTTTAATTTTTCAATTGTTGGAAAGCTTACGGTTTATAGATAAATATATGATTAGAAGGAGATTTAAGAACTCGTATCTATAGGAAATTAAAGTTGACATTTAGATAAATAGACGTCACACACGCTAATATGTAAGAACACGTAAATACTAGGGATACGGTCGGATAAATACAACTTATATATAAAAAAAGACAACTATGCTACGGTCGAGCCATCATAATAGATTAGATTGTATGCAAAAGGTTTTGGTGCTTTTGACGCCAAACCAAAATCGACCTGTTTATATGTCCAGTTGATAGGTAAATTAAAATGATTACTGATGTAAATATATATGGTCGTAAATTAATAAGAACAAAAAACCTTAAAATTACCATAACTACTTGTGTTTTCTTTGTTTGTTATTAAAAATCTCATAAATGGAATAATATTTTTTTTTGGGCAAACCATAAATAGAATAATATAAAAATAGGTTTTCACCTTAAAATATATATGTATATAAATTGATACCAATAGTTTAGACCATTAATGGTTGATAGATTCTAAATGATTTTTGGATTTTAGTTTTTGGCTTTTGGTTTTTGGTTTTTGAGTTTTGGTGTAGATTTTAATAGAGAAACAAGTTTATTGTGGTTTTTGGTTTTTCTTTGAAAATTAGAGAAACCATCAAATACTAGTTTTCGTAACTTTTAAGAAATTTACTTTTATAAAATCTTGAATAGGTAAAAATTAGATTTTTAAAAATCTAAAACCAAAAACTGTTTCAAAAACTACAATCAAGGCCTTAATCTAATATGGAATATGATAGTTGATAAATGATAATGTACCAATAGTAAGTAGGTTTGTCGTAGCTAGCCCTAGTTCACCTAGACGTTATTTGCGAGCATGTGGTTTAGTGGATAATATAAATAGTGTTTCTTCTTGTCAATTTGATGTCTTAAAAGTGATCATATCGCATAATTGCTTGCTTTAACAACAAATTAACTTCAATTGAGTGCATATATATATCATTAAAACTGCTGGCTTACTTTAATCGGGTGGCTGTATGATGGAACTATTTTAATAGTTTTTCAGGATATGAAAACCATATGCGCACCTTTATTTAAACCCACATGACGTATATTTGCGAATGAGTCGCGCAAGTGTGGTTTAATAATATATATATTTTTTTGTTAAAATGGTTTAATTATTGTTGAGAATTTTTGGGTGAGATATATCGTTATAATCCGTATAACACTTAACTAATGCATGAAGTAATTGACATAGAATATGTCGCGACATCTAGTACATTAGAATCTTTATAAATTAATACTTTATAAATTAATAACTTCTATAAATTAATAAAATTTTTCAATCCCGAATTAGATCAATGAAATATTTAATATAATTTGATAAAATAATAAGATAATAATTAAAAAAAAATCCTATGTAATTATATGGTTCCATCAATATCATAAATTAATAATTATATAAAACTATAAAATATAACTAAGATAATTTAGTGAAATATGACTCTAGTATTATTTGTTTATTCATAAATTTGTATTTTTGTGTAACCCATCTATAATTTTATCATATTACATCAAAAACATATGGTATTATCTTTTCAAATTACATCAAAAAATTATTAAAAATTGCATATACGATAATTGTTTCCTAAACCGCTAAAAATATGAAAGAATTATTTTTAATTTTTTACTTTAAATATGAATTGTATTTTAAAATTATGTAAATCTCTCTATAAATTTATAATTATTAATTTATCGATAAATTAATAATCTCTCTAAATTAATAAAATATTATAGTCCCAACATTATTAATTTATAGAGGTTTTACTGTAAAAGACTTAGAAAGGTAAAAGTTACAAACCGAATCTAAACTGTAAAGCGAGCTAGACCAACATAAGTGAACCACCTTAAAATAATTTTTAGAATTAATGAAGAGGTTTTGTAAAGTTTGTTTGTTCTTTTTAATTAAGGAAATTTTATGCCTAAGCTCATATTTTCCATTTGTTAGAGTAAACGCTTTAGGAAAATCTCCACCAATGTATTCAAAACCAAACAAGCCGGCCATATTTTCTATTTTATGCAAGTTCTAAGTCGCTTTGCTCATAATGCAGTCGTGAAGTTACGGTGAACATGTCCACAGAAAAAGGAAAGAAGAGAGCATCAGTTGTCTCTGTCATCTGTCAGCTCCACAAACAAACTCGGGGACCCTAACAAATGAGGGAACCCAGGTCTCAGGTTCGAACACCAAGAGTTTCGGGAAGATGATTTCTATCCTAATAGAGTAATAGTCTTATCAAATGTTGCTTCAGGACATAGAAATACTATAGGTCAAAGGTTCAAAACTTCTTAGTTAACAAAAAAAAGAAAAAAAATATCTAACGAAACCAAAACAACCAAACACAAAACCCAACTATATCTAGTTTAGACCATTTCCTTTTGACAATCCATACAGCAACCACAATGCTCAAGAGTATTCAGTCCCTTAACTAACAGAACTGCTTCCATTTCCTCAGCAACAACGTCCTTTAACCCCAAAGGTTGAACTATCTACCTGTGGAGGTTTCCCCAGTACCATGTCCGATACCATTTCTGCTGTCCCGAGAGCCTAAAACGATTTCAAGAAACCGAAAATCATGATCGGGTTCTTGAGAAAGGTTTTAGAATATTAAGATGAATCTTACTTACCATGGAAAGTCCACCTCCTTCATGTCCAGCTGCTAAGTAGAGGTTTTGTAATCCGGGCACGGATCCTATTACTGGCTTCCCATCAGGCACTATGATCAGTTAAAAGACAAGTTCAGGTTTTGTGATCATTCCAAAGGCTGGTTTCACGCATTTTTTGGAGTATTAGAAGCATGAAACTTACTGTAAGGACGCAACCCGACTCTCACTTTCCTGTTACCGATGAAATCTTCAAGGGAAATATCTCGTAACTTGGGGAAGAATTTTGCAGCACGCTCCCATATGCAGCGGATGATAAACTCATCAGCTTCAGTGTCAAACCCGACAAACTCACGGCTACTCCCTGAAACTCAAACATGGATTTTACTGGTTCAGGGGTTTAAGAGGTTGGCATAGATTAATGAAATTATAAGGAAAAAAGTTACCGAGAACAAGGTTTCCTATTGTGTCCATTGTGGCTATCATGGAAATAGATAGCATCCGCTCCTCGACATTCGAGCCTGGAGCTGAAGCACTTTGATGATCCGCGTAACCAGCTTCCATTATCCCGTGATTTAAATGGAAAGAATCAAAATTTTCTACCACAAGCAAATGCCCCTGCAAGGAATAAAGTTGGATACAGCATTTTAAAATTATCAGCGCAGTCCATTTGCAGAGTCTGCATATTCTGGTAGCTTGCAGAGGATCAACTCGACAAATAATATCCTCAAGAACTCGGAATTTCTAGACCTGATGACGATGATACACCTCGATAAATAAATTTGAAATGCCAACTCTTTTGCTCTAGCAGAGAATGATGCCAGGGGTAAATAAAATGCAAGAACGGAGCAATGCGTCAAGAGTTTAAACCTTTCTTGGCTTCACAGGCACGTCAACGGAAATGTTGCAGTCTTTAAGCAATTCATGCATCAGAGATCCACTCCAGCAACCAGCAGCCACTATAGTAGCCTTCTTACCAAACAAGCTGTGTTTCAAAGTCTGAACACCTACAACCTCGTTGCTACACCCATCAGACCTACATAGAAGATACTATAAACATACTAATAAAACCCTACCAGAAGAACGAACAATTAGTAGTGTGCAGTTAAGATTTACAGAGACTTAGATTAACTTTTTTTTTAGTTTCAGCCACTTAACGTACAAGTATTAGGAGATTTATGGAACATCGATCCATAGAATAGAGAATGCAATTTTATTCTCGGGTTCAGAAGAGTTCTAATTCAGCTAAACAGAGATTAGCAACCTTATTAAACCAGTAACTGGTTCATGATAAAACTCTGCATATCTTCCTTGTGTTGCAAACTCTCTGTTACCCTGAATAACTCAAAGAAAACCAAGTAACCGCAAAGAAAATAGTCAGATGAGACTTTCAAAGTAAAGTGTAGCAACCTTCTCAATATAAGCAACAGCACGATGAGCATCCAATTGCGAATCATCAGGAAGAAACGCAGCCCCGCTATCATTATCCACAAGAACCGCAGGCTCCTTTAGAAACAAATCAGCACTAGACAGATACTCAGCTCTTAATCCAGCTTCAGATAGCTCATGAACCTTTTGTTTCAGAGCAACACATTCCTGAGAGGTCTTTCCAATGAGCAAGCTCCCTACACATGACAACTGAACTATATCATCTACAAGAAACTCAACATTCGTGGAACACAATGAACCTAATATTGCCCAAAAAAGAACGTAAACAATGGTGTAAACTGTAAAGTGAAGAACTTTATAAGAATCAAGCCAAGAAGATGTCGTATTCGCCAAATTCTAAACAAACGGAAGTGATGATAACAATACTCTGAACTATATCATCATCTACAAGAAAGTCGCCATTCTTGGAACACAATGAAAGTAACATTGCCAAAAACAGAACCTAACAATAGTGTATAGAACCCAAGTGGCTAAATTGAGAAACTTTATAAGAATCAAGCCAAGAAAATGTCATATTCGCCAAATTCTAAACAAACGGAAGTGATGATAACAATGCCCTAAACTATATCATCATGTACAAGAAACTCACCATTCATTGAACACAATGAAACTAACATTGCCTAAAAGAACTTAACAATGGTGTAAAGAACCCAATTGGCTAAAGTGAGAAACTTTATACGAATCAAACCAAGAAGATGTCACATTCACAAAATCCTAAACAAAATTGAAATGTTGAATCAAAAAAAACCTCTCTTTTTCCAACCAAGCAACTCTTCAGGATCAAGACCTTCATTGTTTAAGCTCTCAGCAAGGCTATGCCATAGTTGGTGGCTTCTCATAGTCAAATCCCATACATCACTACCTGGTTTCTTATGTGTCATCCATATATAACCTTGCCCTGAATTTAAAAATCAAAACTTTCATGTTAAACTCAACTCAATTTGACTTCAAAATTTCCAAATTTTATAACAGAAAGGGTTAGAGATTACCGGCACCAGTGGCGCCGGAGCAAGGGACGGCTTTATCAACAACTGCAACGGAGAGATCGGAGCTTGTAAGGAATTGGCGGGCTATGGTTAAGCCGATGATCCCACCACCAACAACAACTACATCGAAGGACTTGTTAGAAGCTGTGACACGAAGTGATGGAGAAGGTCTATGTTGGGTTCTCCTGGTGAAGCATTGAAATGAAAATGAAGAAGTGTGGGATGTTAAGGAAGTGAGTGATTGAGTGAAGAAGATTGAAACCATTGGAGTGAGGCTTTTGATATCGTAGAGGTTTTGAAGTTGAGAAAGTCAACGCCAGGGTGTATAATGTGAGAACTGGAACTTGGAGTAAGACTTTGAAATTTATTGAACTCTAAAACATTTTTAACTATCTTGGTTTTTGGATTGGATAAGTCTTCAATTGTGTACAAGTATTGGGTAAGTCTTCGATTCAATTCAAGTTAGCCCAGAACATTCTCAAATTAATTTAAGGGAGGATTACTAAAATAATCTAGAATAAAGAATTAATAACTAAAATAACCTATAATTTATTTTAATATTATTATCTTATCACAAAAAATCGAATTATATCTAAGCCTTTTTTTCAAGATTTAATTGTTGCATTGATTCATGTGTTTTATCATTATCATCTTTTCAGGAAAAGTCTAATCAATCAAAGCCATTTAATTTTTTTGACCAAGATCTAATTGTTTCATTACTTAGTCACTTCATATCTTCCATCATTATTATCTTATCAGAAAAAAACGAATCAATCTAAGCCCTTTAATTTTTTTATCAAGATCTAATTGTTGCATTAGCTAGTCACTTCATGTCTTATATTCATTATCATTTTATCAGAAAAAGCTGAATCAAACTAAACTGTTTTATTTCTTTAACCAAGATCTAGCCGGTTATTCTGTTTTCACCTCTCTATATAAATGCATACTACTCTTTGAATAATCACACATCTTCAACTCATTTTCTTACCTCTAAAATATTTCTTCTAAAATGACTTCAAATCGATCTTTGTCATATTCTATTGACAAAGATGTGCATTTATGTCATGTTTATCTTGATGTTTTCCAAAATGCAATCATAAGAATAAACCAATCAAAATATCAATTTTGGACAAGAGTTGAAGCCTAATATAAAAAAAATCCAAGATTTTTTGTAATCAACCATGGCCAAAAAGATCTTTATAAACTCAAATGACAACAATTCTTTCTGCAATCGCCAAGCTGAGAATAAGAATCCTAGCGGTGCTTCTGAAAAAGATATATTATAAGTCTAGTATGTACACACTTACATTATTTGTACTTACATTATTTTTATTTAACCGTACTTACTATACTATTTACATTTTTTTTTGTCAATAATTAATTAGCTAAACCAAACGAAAATATTATTAGCACAAGATATCAAATACCATAGAGGATTCAGATTTGATCACGTTTGACCTATCCTTAAAGGTATTGAAAATTTTACAAACAGAACACTAATACACTCGCTTCATTCCAAGAAGAAGGTCATGATGTTATGTCATCTCCATCGTTTTCATTGACATTCCTTGTAAGAGTTCAATTGATCTTAATATAAATATTGAATAAGCCACATTTAATTTATCTTCAAGACCAGTGGATTCGAAAAAAGCAAAGAAAAAACAACAAATTGATGAACATTTCAAACAAATGATGGACCAAAATGAGAAATTTATCAAAACTGTTATTAAAAGCTATTTTGTATTAAACATGAGATACATATCCTACAATATAAGTTTCAAAGGACGTTCTTGCTAACTTAGCTCGAGCATCAACTACATGTAACAAAACTCGACAGGTATACATAAACTGATAAGTTTTGTTTCTTTTACATATAGTGAAAAGGTCTTTGATATCCTTGTTCATGTGATTTAAATTCAAAACCAGATATATAAATTAGTACGGAGTGCCAAATTTTATCAACAATGTATTATTCATATCAACACTGCAATGCCGGTTTGGGCTTTTGAACCATTTTAATGCATTTATAATCGTTGAAAAAAAAAATTATGTCATACTGATGATGAAAAACAAAAATTAACAGTTTAGATCTATAAAAATTTTACCATAACATAAAAAAAAAAAAAGAAATGTGTAATCACGATACATGTTTCATCAGCAGTTTTACAAATTTAATAATAAAATTTACTTTTTTTTGTTTACCCATAATTGTTTATTTTACTTAATACTTTCATCTTATTAAAATACTTCAAAATCTACAAACATGCGTACCCTATAACTTCAGAACATTTTATTCGTAGCTCATTTACGTAGGAACCTTTAATTACGCTGTGTTACTGTCGTGATCGCGGGTTTTGACTCACTAGGAGGTGTTCGTATCCTCACTGCTGTTAGATAAGTTGAGGTTAGTCATATAAAAGGAAAAATATAGAAAAAATCGGATGACATATATTGGGAGTACTTACAAAGTTTGTGGATTTTATATGGTGGAGTTGAAGCTGCATAAGATGATATTGCCAAAGAGAGAACCAAAAACAAAACAATCAACCATAAGTTTTCCTTCATGTTCTTCTATCTTAATTTGTGTTGTTGGTTAAAAATTTCTATGCATGTACATATGTATATATATCAATTCAAAATTTAAACGTGAGGTTTAGAATGAAGCAGCGTAGGGAAACCTTATAATTAAGAAGATTCTTTGATGTAGACAAACATGGGAAACCTTTTTTGTTAGTCATTAATTTCTATCAAGAATTTATATGTATATGTTAGGAATTCTACGTCAAAAATTGAGATAACTTAATAATAATAATAATAATCATATATATGAAAGAAGAATGACACTCTCCCACTTTCTACCATGTCGATGCATAAAAAGCCAACACATGTCCTTCTTATTATTTTCTATGAAAGAAAATTCTTTCTATTCTCAGGCTCCGTATCTTAATTTTTTTTGGGCCATAGACAAATTAAATTTGCAAGACTTTTTATTTATAGCAATGAAGTTGTGGCAAAGTGTATGTATTGAGTTTACAGAAAGTTGGATATGTTAGTCGAGTTTGCTTTAGACGTGCCAGCTAACTTCTTGTTAACACTTTGAACAAAAACGATATAGCGTTAAAATCAACAACCCAGAAGAAGACAAGGCTGCATACATAGATGTGAACCATAATGTTGTTAAGAGGATTCGAGAACAGTTGATTAGAGCAGCAGCATCGAAGTAGAATGGTTATGTACGGACATCTTGAAAAATTGAATCCGGAGAACGATTATACATTAAAGGAAGAGATGAGCTATCATCAATGGAAATCGGAGCGTTACGATTGTTTTTTTGGTTGATGTTTAGTTTTCTTTAGACCATCAGCATCAGAGACATTGTGTCTCTGGGAAGACATTGTCTTTTCCAAAATATTGCCACGTGTCGCAACGTGATTTGTTGCGACAAAAAAAATCAATTTTTTTTTTTAAAAAAAAAACATTGGCGAAAGACATGATTTTGGCGGGCCCATATCGTAAGACATGATTCTGGATCTGCAATGCAGATGCTCTTAGAATATAGTTTTTTTTAATGAAAAAAGAACAAGACACATGTCCTCTTCTGGTATGCTGACTTATCACACATGTAGGAGAGTGCAAGCACTTGCACTTTCGTATGTATAATTAGACATTACAAATGGATGTTAAATGGGTTTAATGGAATTGTAATTTAAGATTATAGCTTTTAAAAAATAAGTTGATGAGGTATCATCATTTTATACAATAAATTAATGAGAAGAAATAACATTTATTTATATATATATATATATATTAATAAAATTATATTACATAAGAACGTTTTATTCGTAGCTTATTTATGTTGATTCCCTTTCTTTTTTTTTTCTTTTCAAAACTATAAAATAAAATTATATTTAAAAATAGTCCATCTAACCACCACGACCCATAGACAGTAGCTCTAGTGCTCTTCTTTCCCGCTTCCTAATGAAATTGGGGAGCTTGTTGTGAACCACTAGGTGGTGTTTTTATATTCACTGTTAGATAAATCGAAGTTAGCTAGTCATATAATAAAAAAAAATATGGTGAAAATTGGATGATAAAATATTGGGACTACTTACAAAGTTTGCGGATTTCGTATGGCCGAGTTGAAGCTGCATAAGAAGAAATCACCAAAGAGAGAACCAAAAACAAACCAATCAACCAGAAATTTCTCTTCATTTTTTCTATCTTAATTTGTGTTGTATGTGTAGGTTAAAAAGTTCAACGCATGTATATGTATATTTATAACAATTCAAATTTTAAATGTGAGGTTTAGAAAGCAGTAGCGTAGGGAAACCATATTCTTTGACTGACTATATATAAGAAGAGTCTTTGACGTAGACAAACATGGGAAACTTTCTCTGTTGATTATTTCTATCAAGACTTTACAAAAATTAGGTGCTTTGAATATGACTGATTTCGAGTCATCTCATTTTTTTCAAAAAAGAAGAAGCATAGGTCGTAATACTTGTGATTTACTCACTTTTTCTGTTCAGATAATTGAGCTCATTCACATACATTTATGAGTTAAATCATTTTTTCATTTTATATTACGTAGTTTAAAAGTATATATTACAGTGCAACTTTTTCGTTTATCGCCTTTGCTAACGGACTAACGGTGAATGAGACGTAGCTCCGCCAGTACTCAATTTAGTACTCCTTACGTTTCAAAATATATTTCTATTCACTTTTATTTATTTTTATTTATTTTTTTATTAATTGATTTAAATTTATAGTAATTATTAAAGAATATAGTTAAAGAAGTTTCACGCTTTCAGATGCCGATGACAATTCACAAAACATTTTTATTGGCAGTATTTAAAATAAAGTCAACATTAATAATATTTAATATTTGAAAAGGTAAAAAGTAAAAGAAATTCAAGAACGTGTTTTTAGCTAAAACATCATATATTCTGAAATGCAAGATTATAAATAAATGGGACACAAACAAAGTGGTTGGGTACTAGTCATATATGAGTAGGGCTTTAGTGAAAAACTTGAAGAATAATAATAGATGAACCAAATCTACTTTTAATAATTGAAGCGATTACATTCAAAGAAACAAAATTTTTTGCCAGAAAAAAAAAACAAATTGCAAATTCAATATGTGTTTTAGTTGCTTAAGAAAACGAACACAGTGCCAAAAGAATAATAACATTTAAATTTGGACGTAAAACAAGAAGCTGGCGAAGAGAGTTCCTCAATAATTGGAACAGAGTTATCAGAAACTACATTATGACATTTGAAACACAAACATATCTGAATTATTGAACATAGAAGTGTATATATAAAAGATACAACAACACATATATAAGAGATGAGAAATTTAGAGCTTTACTCATAAAGGTAAGAAACGGGCTTTAGATGCATTGTCCTCCCATTCCAACAATTTGGTTATCAATTTGGTAACCTCTTTTAAGCAGTTAGGCTCTCAAACTCTTAGTAAACCAGAACTGTATTGATATTCCAACAATCCAATGGAATATAACCGAATTAGTTTCGGTTTTAATTCGAACCTACTTTTCTACAAATTTGAAATCCCAAATACCGAAATTGAACAGAAAAAAAGAGTGAATGTCCATTTCCTAAGAATAGATGTGGTTTGTGAGCACATTGGAGATGACATATGAAAACATTCCAATAAACTTAAAACGGTAACCATTGTAGAATTGTTGATGCAAATATAAAAAGAAGTCACATTTCATAGAATGCAACATATACAAAAAGAGTTTTCCCTTTGGAATAAACCAAAATGACATCATTAACTTCAAACTTGCTGCCTTAGTGTATTATTTAATAATATAATAATAGAAAATATTATTTTTAGTGTGATATTTGGTGTTGTGATTGGAGAAGAACAAAATTTTAGTGCTAGAACTACACTAAAATGGTGTGGTTTTGACACCAAAATAGTGCTATACGTTAGAGATGCCCTTACAACACATGATTGATGTTTTCTCACCAAATTCATCTAGACATTGAGCTTCAACTTGAAAATAATATTCTTTTACAATACAAAGCCTTACAGCATTAGCATACATTTTGATGGCTTAATAGAAGAACTCTAAGCATAAACAACAAAAACCAACATCTATGATTTTCAACACTTATCTTCAAGCTTCTACAGTTACACCAACACTATGAGCATCTGAAATGATGTGAGTGGCACTGGTACACCCAAAAAGCTCATTATCGTCATCTTGCTAAACTACTGACTAAGATTGCAAAAAGAGTAAGCAGAATCTCTGTGCTTGTCAAAAAGATGGATCGCGATGACCCCGAGAAGTTTACCCTCTCTGCCTGATCCCTGCAAACAAACCAAAACATCGGTCAATGCAACAAGTTTGTCTAGAAAACAATAGTCTCTAATTAAACAGTCTCCAGCAAACACCAATTGCATTGCCTCTAATCGTATTATGTGCCTCTAGTTCCTCCAACCTCTTTATCTTGAATCAAATTTGGAGATGTTTGGGACTAACTTAAGAAGGAAAGCGAAAATACCAGGCTCTTTCTATCTTATTTATGAAACATTCTGTTCTAAATTTTTCTTTTGTTCCAACTTTTAGAAATAATATGAGAGAGCATCTTGTGTTGCTGAGAATCTTACTTTTGTAATGGTGAGAGCCGACCACAATATATGGTGTTTTCAGGAATGGAATTCTCAGATGTGTCAATCTCGGGGTTAACTACACTCAAGTATGCTTCTTGGCCTAGATACCATGAGGCGAGATTGTCTATTCGAAGATTCCACATACCAGCATTGTCCAAATAAACTAAGATAGCCGTCCATGCACCGGGGAACACCTGTAACACACATGAGTCATTTAGAAACACATAGAAACGAATGTAAAATAACAGTTTTTTTAGGTGTTAAGACATAAAACCTGCGTAGTAGATCGAACAATCCCATCCCCTTTGTTGTATGAGCTTCTGCTATTCTCTGTCCATAGACCAAAGTCCATCCTTCAAAACAAACATGATTCTACTTTTTATAATCACAATTTCAACTTATGGACATGTATATGGATCTAATAGAACTAATGCAAACCTTAC
Organism: Cardamine occulta; assembly: GCA_028015245.1. Lineage (NCBI taxonomy): Eukaryota > Viridiplantae > Streptophyta > Magnoliopsida > Brassicales > Brassicaceae > Cardamine > Cardamine occulta. The sequence goes on from CM051384.1 coordinate 9,368,979, forward strand.
CCGACAACAAAAAATGCATAGCCATCCAAGTGATAGCTCTTAACAGTAGTGTCACTATTCTGAAATATGATTTCCATGAATCCCTTGTATGTGCCATTTATGACAGAGGTATCAAACTTAGGATGCCTATTCATCGGTCTTTTTGGGAAATCCAGCTTGTATACCCCTGAGATGTTGTATTGCTGAGCAAGCTTTAGTGGTGTGGAATGAGGTAAGTATGATATACCATTAAGAGTGGTACGCAATCGCCCATTTATCATCTCTGGTGGTCGGTTGACAATCACATAGACATCAGTTACTGTAATCTGACCATATTTGAAAGATCCTTGAGGGTTTGGCCTTGCAGCTCCAGCTGAAACATTCAACCTACCAAACAGAATTTTTCATCAGCAACAAACACATTTCCGGATTGTGCTTCATAAAAAACTAGCATTCAGTCCAAGATATTTCCTAGTATGAAACATAAACTATACATAGTCGTTAACAACCTTATGGATCGTGCTTGGTTCATTGAGAAAGATGTGTCCAACTCAATAGGAGGATCAGGGAGTGGACCTGAAGCGGGTCCTTGGGAGTTAGAGTAGTGCAAGATAGCGACTCCACTAGCTTTAATGGACGAAGATGAATTAGCAAACCTTGGACTGGCAACAATGTAGTAGTCATTACTACCAGATTGATCCATAGTGACCAGAAATGAGAAAGATTGACCCACATGAATATCCATATTCGTATAATTCTGCTGAACCGTGTATGACCCTTCTGTCTCCACAAGAAGCAGGTTATGATTCTGTATTCTAAAATTCAAACTGGTCGCAATTCCACTGTTATGAACACGAAAACGATATGTTCTTCCTGGTAAACACAAAGATATAAAAATGGTCAGAGACTAGACAAGAATCAAACCATAAACCGTACCACATCTATGACAATAAAGAGATACATCAAGCTACCTGGTTCGACGTTTATAATCCCATAAGAAACAACATCGGAAGCAACCTCACGACTGTAAGGAAACGGTCCAAATCCATTAATGACAATACCATCAGGATGTCCAAAATCAATCTTATTCTCAACATCCTTCCTCAGCTTCTGAATTCACCAAAACCATTACACATTAGCAATTTGTAGACAGGACAACAAACACAATAAAAAAGAAATGTTAGATTTTTACAAACCTTATGACTCTTAGTGAACCAATCACTAATAAAGAGAGTAACATCTCCATCAGGAAGATTAAACGGAAGTGGAATAATATCTCTATTGTTAATAATAATCCCTCCATACCCCCCAGAAGCTCTTTGAAAATTTGTAGAAGGAAAATAAAAGAAACTTCCAATTTGGTCTTTAACTTGAAACTCATAAGTCCAATTCCAACCAGAAGGTATTGGACAATTAGTTCCTAAAACACCATCTTGCCATGAATTTTTCCTATGTTGTATTCCATTCCTACACTCACCACCACAAAAACAATAGTTTTAGTAACTAACCCAATCAAAAAATCATAAATTTTGAAACTTGAACAGAAGAATGTCACCAATTATTACCATGTGAGAAGTAATGGCTCATCAAGATTGTTCTTTACGTTTATAACAACATTCCAATTTGTAGTAACATTGAGAACAGGACCTGGGAATTGCCCATTTATTCCAATTACCTTGTGAATCCACAAAAACACGAGATCTCAGTTTAAAAGTTTCGATTTTTATAATTTGATAAACTAAAATAAAACAAAAGTTAAGATTTTTATGATGATTTGATAAAATATAGAAAAATTGAAACCTGTTGACGAGTGTTGAGAGGTGAAGCAGTGAGGTAAGAGACAGTCCAGTCAAAGAAGACGTAAGGGTCGGCGGCGAGGTTTCCGGTAGCTGAGAATAATATGAGTACGGTGGTGCACCATAAGTGCGGTGTAGAGCACCGCATTGGATCTTTTCCTCTGTCTCGTTCTGAGTGAAATCGGAAAACACATGTGCAGAGGTTGGGGGAAGATTTAAGCGCGTTTGGAGATGTGAATGTGAATACAACCCGAGGCGCCAAAAGAGCACATACTTTGGTGGGTCCCATTTCACAGAAAGTTCAGAGAAAGTTTTTAAATGGCTACAATCTTTAGGAAATATTCAATTTAACCCCAGACTTTTTATTTGAATCTATGATTTGAGTGTACTTTAAAGTAAGGCTTAAGAGTTAAGAGTTAAGACTTAAGACTTAAGAGCCAATATTTCTCTATCCCGACGTTTATATTCCTTTGATTACTTTACTTCTACCTCAAATTGTTCATTTTAAGAAAATAAAAGGATATGTTCAATTAAAGTATAAAGTAAGTTTTTTTTTGATAAAAAAGGTATAAAGTGAGTTGAACAGCTTTGCGATTGTTGTACATTCTTGTTTTCGCATGTGGATCATTTGGTTATAAAGTATTGATTGAAATGGATCTGAATAAGTGAATATATACATGTGTTTGTGGATCAAGGATGATGTTTTGTGGAAACAAAAAGTCTAGTCCAATAAGATTATATTTACCGTTACCAATGTATTTTTCTTCCAACAAATAACAAATAATGCATTTGCTTTCGTTTTTTCTTTTTTTTTGGTGCAAAATAATGCATTTGCTTTCTAAGTAATTTTTTTGGGTCAATTTGTTCTGTTTTTCTTTTCAAAAATTCGAAAACAATAGTACATTCAATCGGACTGAAACTTGGATTATGGTGATTCACTTGGTAAAAATATTGTTATGTAGCATATATATATATATATATTTTTGCTAATAACGATAGATATGTTTCTGATTGTAACATAACAATCTCACTTGTACAACAATTGAAATTATCGTGTACTATAATGGAAATATATTCTTTAGTTGTTCATTTTGGGTTCAGAGTGATGAAAATGGAACAAAATGAACATATACATTCAAAATTTCAAACTCACGATAGAATCAAAAATGTAAACTCTTGTGGCTAAAATGTATATCTAACATTTAATGAGTTTGTTTTAGGCTTTGAATGGTGGTTGCAGACACAGTGGACAGAACTATCAGCGGACTAAACCATCTCTTTTTTTGGGCGGTTCCATAGTCCGCTGCGGTCTTAGTTTATTTCTTTGAAAAAATGGACCGCAGTTGGTCCGTAGCGGTTTTCTTTTTTTCTTTTATCCGCACCACTGCAAATTATAACTTATAAATGGTAAAAAAGGTTTAATCTGCAGACGGTTTTGGTCGTCCCGTCCGCTGCATCCATTCAAAGCCTTAGTGGTATCATTCCATTCGCCAAGGACCAAAGTTGGGTTAACTAGTCTCATCTCCGTCGCAACGCAGTACTCGAACTTGGGATCTCCAAAATCTTTCCTTTGGAACTACCGATGACAAGTATCATTGTATCAATGTATATCATTCCATAATTGGATTGGATGTACAATGTCAATATTCACCAAATGACATTTCAAATTTTTAATATTGTTTTTACACCCAAAAATCAAAATACAGAGCAAAATAACTTAATAGCATTATATATAAAATATAAAAAAAATTCTGAAAATATAATTTCACTGTAAAACGGATTTATTCTAAAGAGGAATCCGAAGTAGAATCGTCGAGTATACTTCCACTGTGGCTATCGGGAGATCCGGTAGGTTTAATAAGCTCAAGAGGTTGTTTAAGAGTCCAATACATTATACTCGCCGTTAATGTCAGCATCATCTTCTGATTCACCTGTTCATATATTATATAAATAAAAACCAAATCTTCCACTGTAATGTGCTTTCTGATATATTGTTAAGTGTTAGGTTTCAAATTAAGTACCTCAATTATGTCTTCAGGGAGTAAAAATATGGAGCAACCAAGCTTCCTGGCTATGCTAATCACATAAGTAGCATTCATCTTTTTCTCTTCATCTGTATATTAGCAAGTGTCATTATATAATAATGTTTAAAACATAAACAAACACAGAAGATTAAAGAAGTTAATTAATTACCAGTTACTCCGTTTTTAACAAGACTCCAGTTTACAGCTCTTGGCTGCACTGAACTCAGCAGCTCCAAGAAAAATATCCCATCGGACAAGCTCTTGTCCTGTCAAATTTCGACATCTTTCGTTACTCACGCATGCCCGGTCCAGAGGATAAACCGGTTAACAACCGGCTAAGCAAAATATTAAAGGCATTTTCAATCACACTCTATTTTTTCTTTTAAACTCTATAATAGATTAATTTTTTCCAATCTCACTCTATATGTCACTCTAAAATAGAGTAACTCTATTTTTTTCTCTACAAATAGAATAACATTAAAATAGAGTAAAACATTGGAGAGTAAAGAAAACTTAGGAATAAAGAACAACACTCTTTATTAGATTTAGAAAAGCTCTCACGAAAAACTATATCTCTTTCTCTAAGTCTTATGGTACATCACACCAAAGACTCATATTTATATGAATTAGCTACTCCTAATTCAACTAGGAATAGATAAACACAAAACCTCTATAGAATTATCTAAAACATGTTTGTATTTATCTCTAATATCTATTAATCCTACTCGACTAATAGATAACTTCTTCCGGAAGCTACTGGAATTATTCAACATTCTCCCCCTTAATTCCAACATGAATTTCCGGGTCTTGAATTTCTTCCACTCCGATGAGACTTCGCATCTCCTTGAACTTGATCCTTGCTAACGGCTTTGTCAAGATGTCAGCCTTTTGCTCAACTCCGGGAATGTGATTGAACCTCTTCCCTTGATGTCAACGCATGATTCATCTTCGAATCTTACTTTCCCGGTGATCCCCTCGTTTAGCTCCAAAAAATATGATTTATTTCCCGTCATGTGATTACTCGGTCCATTGTCTAAGTACCACATATCACTTTCTCGCTTCTCGATTGCAAATTTCTTTGGAATCAAATTTTTCTCATTCAAAAACACCACCTCGTGCATGTAGAGAGGAGTGTCGGCTTCTTGAGTCTTGTTAAGGTTTGTCTCTTGATTTTCTTTCTTCTTTTCGGGACAAGCTCTCGCAAAGTGTCCTTTCTTGTCACACCGGAAACACATAATTTTTGACCGATCCTTTAGAGGGTTTTCAGTATTGTCTTTTTTCGAGCTGTGGCCATTAAACCTTCTTCTTCCTCTTCCTCAACCTCCTCGTCCTCATCCCCCTCGACCTCGTCCTCTAAAATTGTTGAACCCACCACGAGAACCGTAAGAATCGGTGGTGTAAAGGAGCTTACTTTGATCATTGTCTTTTGCTTCATCTCCGATTCTCTCTTCATAAGCTTTCAATCGTCCAACAATTTCTTCAAAGGGAGTGGTATTTAAATTCAATACTTGTTCAAGCGAGGCTGTTATTTGAATGTACTTGCTCCTCGAAAGACAATTAAGGAATTTTTTCACCAATTTTGATTCTTCCATTGATCCTCCTAGCGCTACCGTCTTTGAAGCGAAACTTGATAACTTTCCTGCGAAGTCATCTATTGAGTCCGTATCACCCATCTTCAAGCGATCAAAATCCGCCATGAGTGTCTGCAACCTTGCTTCCTTCACGCGATCTGCGCCGATGTTGCGTGTCTTCAACGCTTCCCAAATTTCTTTTGATGTTTCAAGATCTCCTATTTGAAGAATAAGACTCTTGGGGATAGATTGAAATAACAGAGCAATAGCTATATTGTTTTTCTTGACATCGACTGATCCGTGTTCAATCGTATCCCACACTTCTTGTACCTTCAAAGTTACTCTCATTCGTATCGCCCAAACGGTGTAGTTCGAAGATGTGAGCATAGGGCAACTGATCGATGGAGGTCCGGTCTCCTTCGTGCGTGGCTGCACGTTCGTGTCATCTCCCATGGTGTGGTGATGGCGTCGGCTATATGTCCATAAGATCTTCGTGATTCGATCAACTCCTAATCGAACTCGTCAAGTCTCAAAGCTCCGCGATCGATTCTCCAACACGGATCGATTTCCTTAAGCTCTGATACCAATTAAAGGAAACTTAGGAATAAAGAACAACACTCTTTATTAGATTTAGAAAAGCTCTCACGAAAAACTATATCTCTTTCTCTAAGTCTTATGGTTATGGTACATCACACCAAAGACTCCGATTTATATGAATTAGCTACTCCTAATTCAAGTAGGAATAGATAAACACAAAACCTCTCTAGAATTATCTAAAACATGTTTGTATTTATCTCTGATATCTATTAATCCTACTCGACTAATAGATAACTTCTTCCAGAAGCTACTGGAATTATCCAACAGAGAGAACCTCTAATGTAATCTAATTTAGAGTTACTATATTTTAGAATTACTCTATTTTAGAGTAAAAAATAGAGGAATACATTGGAGATGGTCTAAGGCCACCCAAATTTTTATAAATTTAGGTTTACTTAATTTTATTTTATGATAATAGTTACTCCTCTACTCCATTATAAAAGATGTTTTAGAAATTTTATAGAGATGTTATAGAAATTTCATTATAAAGATGTTTTACAAATTTATATTCAAATTTACATCTTAAGCACCACCAAATTTATTGTTTTTTTTTACTAAATTTTGTTGTTGTTTAGAAAGTACTTTCATACAGTTTTACACATTTTAAAAGCAAATAATATGAAAAAGAACTATATTATTTTCTTCTGATTTGAAATAAATGTGTAAAACAAAGGAGTTTAGGAGAGTACTTACCCTGAAACTGTACATACGAGTTTGGCTACCGTTTTTTCTCACTTTAGCATTAGCCCACTCCAATATATCAACATCTGTTATTTCTTTACCATTTGAATGAAATCTCAAGTTCTTAAGAAGTTGCAAGATGTTGTATCTCATCAATTGCCATAAGTATGCTGAAAGAGGTTTAAAACACATATCATTATTAAAGTTAGTGATTTATAAAAACATAGAATTGGGAAAAAATTTACCTAGTATGAGCTTCTTGTTTCCTTGAACAATATCATTTCCAGCAATGTTAACCAAAGAGAACTTGAGTTGCTTTCCTAATTTCACAACTTGATTACAGTTTTCTACTTTCTTGAATGGTAATTTGATTGGAGGCTTGCTTGCTATTTTCCAATTAACAATGCTTGGAGACACCTTGTCTAGTGTCTGCAACAGTATCCACCTGTTGATGAACACATACTCAGTGTTAAAACTCGAATAAACAATCCTTATACTCAATGCTGAAATACTAACCCATCTCTGAGATCTTCAAAGACGTTGTTTATGTATACTGAACTATCAAAGCTATTAATCCAAAACCGGAATGATTTTTCTTCTCTTGAAATTTGGATGTCATCAGCTAGAGTTTCGAGGAAAGATATCTGCTTCGTTTGAGTTGAAAGACCGTTCCTGCGGTAAAAAAAAAAACATAGTTCTCATATGTTAGACAACACAAAGATATTGCCCAAGTCATGTAAGTGTATTATCTTTCACCTGTGCTGGAAAATATGTGCTACAAAAGCAAGGTTAAGATTCGGGGAACCTTCAACAATATCCTTTGCGGTCAAGTATCTCCTGCATCCCATTCTGTCTGCATGTTCAAGAACATGTTTTGCTCTCTCAAATGTGTTTTTAACCACTACATTTGATGGATTCTTGTGTTCTGGTGCCAGAACATTTAATAGATTAGTGTAAGCTTCAGCATCCTGCACAAAACCATATCATAATCCATATTAAAAGAGTCTATAAAGCATCTACTAGAGAAGTTTGGTCAAACTCATAACTTGATATGATCAGACTTTTGTATACCTTTACATCAGAGGAGAAGTTCGAAACGGTTTTCTTGTATTCAGTTTTTTTTAACTGAAAATTCATCCACCTCAACAAGATCTTCTCAGGTGGTAAACTCATTAGCTCTTCCACATCCTGTTCCTCCCAAAAGTTGGAACAAAGTCAGCAAATTTTTTTAAAATTATGTCTTTCAATGTTTGTTTTAAACAGCAGGAGGTATCAAGACAATGAATGAGTAGTATTAACCTTGCTATCACCGACCAACTCCACCAGCTGGGGAGTTTTCTTCAAGTTTAGGTCAGCTAGCAATTGTATCTATACAGAACAGTCACAGTGAAAAGATGAATTACACAAAGCCATAGCATAAACATATAGCAGTAGAAGCATTAGAAGTCTCGCCTTAATGATTTGAGAAATCACACCAAGAACAAGATGACGCTGAAAATAGAGAAACACAAGTGTTAATCATAACCATCACCAAATTTTCAAGATTGATGATTTGAGTTAGAGTTACTGAATTCACATACCCTTCCTTCAATAATATCTTGAGTTCCAATATTAACCACAGTACATCCAATAGCCTTAGCAGAGTTAAGACAAAGCGTATGATTTTCATTTCTCTCCCATGGATTAAGCATACTCTTAGTATTAATCGCTCGTTCATCAATCGTCCCAGGAACAGCCACATTTATAAGTTTACTACACCAAATCAAACACAATTTGTCATCTACAAAACTTTCATAAAACATAGAATCTGATAAAGAAGCTTAAGCTTACCAAAGTAAAACACCATCTTTTGCTACTTCAAAGAGATCATTAGAAGAAGGATTAATCGGAAGATACTTCTTTAAAAACTCATCTTCAGAGAGGTAATTATTGATATGAGCTACATAAGAAGATTTCTCAGAATCGCTAATTGTATGCAACAGAGTCGTTGTAGCTGCTTTAAGAAACGCAGATGAGTTTTTCACTCCGCTTCCGATTATAGCGTTCACATGCGCTTGAAGATTCAGATAAATCTGCAAATCAAAACATCCCAATCAAGAACAAATCACCAGAAACACAAAGATCTGTGATGGTGGACGCAGAATTTACAGAGAAACGATACTGACTCTTAAGTAAAACTCGAAATCGACTTCATCATTCAAATTCGGATGGAAGTTTTGGATCAGAGTTGCTCTTTCTTCTTGACTGATATTTTGATCTCCGACGACCTTTGATCTCCCCATCCTTGATGCGAGGTCTGATACTGTAAGCTTCCCGCTCTCCCTCTTCATGCTCGTGAACTATTGAATTTGGAAATTGATAGAATCAGATCTAAACATCAATGAGAAGAAACAAAACGAGAATCAAAAACGGACTCGATTAGACGTACGTACGTGAGATTTCAAACTTCGGAGCTCGACTTGCGTGAATTGGTTCTGTAGCCATGGATCCGATACCAAAATACCGACGAAACCTGACATTTTTTATATTTTTCTCTGAACGAATCAGATCGATCTATGAAGCGAATGTGAATCTTCTTGTGACTGTGAACGGAGAAGAAGAAGAAGAAGTAGAGCTGGCAGTGGTAAGGAAAGAAGAGAAAGAAAAATTCAAATTTATGACGAAATTGCCCTTTTGAGCTTTTTTCGTTTTTAAATTTCGCAATCACCTTTTATTTGTGTGGGCAAGAAACTGTGACCTGTGAGGGTCCATCTCACTTGCTTGTGGTGGGGTCCATATTGTCGTTTGATATTTTATGGAATTTCCGGTTATACCCTGGACTTTTTACGACTTCTCGTGACTGTTGAGAGGGTAAATACGGGATTACGAAGTTACGCTAATAACTAGTTGGAGCCGAATGTAACGGTCGTTTTGGGTAATTGGTTAATTCATACGAATGTGGATTTTATTTAAAAGTTCAAACATAGTTCTTTAAATTTTGAAAGTGAATGGAAAAGTTATTATTAAAACTTTTTTGACTTCAGGTTTTTATCCGTCACTATATTTGCTTTAGTTTCGGAGCTCAAAAACCTGTTTATTATATTTGTACTTGTACGGCATAAATAAAAAATAGAGAAAATTTGGAAAAATACCATATTTAAGTTTTGTAATTTGAAAAATACCTTCTCCTTATTTCCTCTATTTTTAAAACAAAATTGATATTGTTTTACTAAACTACCATCTAAAGGCTGAACAATATTTTTTTAGAAAAAACCAATAAAAAATAAAATCGCTAATGTTTTTAAAGATTAAAAACATATTTTATTTCATCCAAAAAATAAGGATCTTATTTGGAAAATTAATATTTTATATAGAAACAAACTCTAAGAAAATCTCTTAAAAATATTGATTTATCTATTAATAAATTATAAATAAATTCTATAAATTTATATATTAATTTACTTATTTGAATAAAATAAAAATTTTCCTGATTTACTCTATTTGTTTTAAAAAACTGATATTTTTTACTAAAATAATCTTAAAAGGATGAATAATAATTTTTAGAAAAATTAAATTTTAAAAAATTGATAATGTGTTTTGAAGATTAAAACATATTTTAATATATAATTAAGTAAAGTTATATTATTTTATTTTTTTGGTTAATTTCTAGAGACTCATCTATAAGTGAATTTTAACATCTTTTTCTCAAAACTTTTAAAAAATTATAATAATAGTTATAATTATTTAGAAAATTCGTTTTTATCTATTAAAAATATAAATGACTTGTAAATCTAATGAGGGCAAAATGGTCATATCATATATGTAAAAATAGATTCTAAAAATAAAAATGAAAGGTATATTTTTCAAATTATGAAACATAATCAGGGTATTTTTCAAAAAATAGAAAATTTTGATTTTCTTGTTTTTCATTGAACTATTTAAATTTATTGATTTAATAAAATAATATATTTGTACAAACTTTTTTTTTGGGCAAAAACAAACATAAACCTAAGGGGGGTGTATTGAACAAAGTATTTGAGGTGATTTGTATTAAAGTGATAAATCATGTATTATTCAAACATGAATTTTAATATATCTTCTTAAATCAAGTGTTATTGAATTAAGAATTTTAAAATTTACAATCAAATCCACTGTTATTAGAAATATTTTAAAAATTGGATTTAAAAGTTTTATGTGAGATTTGAGAGGATTTTTTAGTTAAAAATTCAAATATCAAAATCTCATGGTTTTAGGTGACAATTCAGAGAATTAAATAACAAATTTTCTAATTCACCAAAATTCAATCAAATCCTCTCAAAATTCATTAAAACTCAAATCACCCTAAATATCTAGTTCAATACACCCTTCTAAATATCTAGATGCATTATTAGCTACAAGAATTAGCTAGAAACATAACGATTTTGTGCAAACAAATAGATTCATTAGAAATAGATTATTGATGCATTAAAGCTATAGTTTTATTGAAATTGAACTGTTTATTGTGTTGATGATAGATGTGCTTCCAACCACACTCAAATTTTGAAAACATATTATAGTGAATACATGAACATTGTGATTTTGCCGAAAATGTAGGAATATATTAGAACAATAAAGGCAAATCAAAATTATCAATCTACTATTTTGGCATAGAAAAATGATGACATCGTAAACAAATAAACGCGTGACTTTACTAGTGATTTGGGTGTCTTGTTACAGAAATGACACATAAAAGTGATAGAAGTATGCTGTTTGCAGATTAGTGTGATCGACAATTCAACATCGCTATGAAAAGAACAGATTTTATCTGATGTTGCATTGGAAATGCTAAAATTATGATAAAAATTCAAATATTATTCGATGTTATGATGTTGTGTTTTCCTTTGTTATAGTGATTTCGGTTGTATGATATGTATCATTTTTTATTACTATAGCAAGGAATCAAGATCGATATAAAATTGTTGATATTCCAAGCTCAATTTGATCTAAGATATAAAATAAATTAGTTAATAAAAATAACAAATTCATGTAATACAACAATGAAATAAAAATCTGAAATAAAAAATAAAGCAAATCACTATATGCATCTTAAAATAAATTACGTAATAGTGGTATTTTTGAGTGGTATCATAAAAGCGAAATTTTTTAAATTCTCCTTATTATCAGCTTTACAAAATTTTTTTTTTCACTTTTTTCTCTTGATATTAGGGTCCAAATTTTTTTTTCTTTTTTCTCCTTACTAATATTTTTTTTGTCTTTTAGCACATGGCCCACCAAAACTTTGAGCGGCCCCTGGATGCGGTCATCAAACCAAGCATCTACCAAAATCAAGTAACTGAGTTCAAGAGAGCCACAATGACATATTCCAAGACTAGGAGGCTAAGGGAAGAAGCCTATAAGATAGCAGATAGTTGACGCCACCAGCTTTGTAGGGTTCCACTGTGATGAAAGATGAGAATTTCTCTCTCATCATTTTCGCGGTTTGCACCATGATTCTGTAGTTCTGATTCCCGCTATCGTCATCAAAATTCATATAAAGTTGTTGATATTTGATGAACATTTACAATGAAAATACATTAACTCTACTAAAATGAGTTTTCGAAGCTCATTTTGATCTTAGATATAACATAAATTAGTCAATGAAAATAACAAATTCATGTAATACAAAAATGAAAAAAAAAACTAAAATAAATAATAAAACAAATCATTATATGTATATAAAATATATAACATAATATTCACGTAATAGTGGTATTTTTTAGTGGTATCATAAAAGTGAAACTATGTGAACGATTTACTGAGAAAGTCTTGATCCGACAATTCAACGATACAGAAACCTCCTCTAGCAAATAAAATCTACCTCTCAAATCAGAAAGCTCCAAGAAGAGGACCTGAAGCAATCTTTTAGAAGTGGAGATGTCAACATATAACTTTTAAAGCCTCGATAGAAACCTATTGAAAAGCTGATTTCGCTCAAATTTGTATCGTAGAGACAAGGAGCGAATACAAGCCACACCATAATGAGCCGATCTCAACAAAACGAAAAAGGCAATAGATCGAAGCTGGTAAGACTCCAAGGATAAATTCACCGGAAAGACAAAGATGACTGTAGGATCAGACGAAGCAAAGAACAAGCTATCTGATGCCTTTCCCCAAAAAAGAAAATACCTTTACCAAGAATAAAAAGAGCAAACCTGTGGACAAGCAGAACCAAGCCGGATGGAAACCGTTTGGTTGGAAACGCTAGTGCCATCTTAGAGAGACAAAATCGGTGTTCCAAACACCATCGAACCAGCAAACTACTAGAGCCATTACAAAAGAAACATAGAAGACAAGGAGAAGATCGAGCCAAACGAAAAATGGGGTGTATGCGGATGAGCCACTCCGTTGATTGTGAAATCTGGCACCGCTAGTTTCCCCGTTGTACTAAGCCACAACCAGATCTGCCATTCCTTACTACTAAAATCACCAAAAATTCACAAGCTTTTCAAACCAGAATCGAAAGCCGATGAAGCAAGGGAGAATTAAGGGCATCAGCGCTGAGGGAGCCGCCAAGCGCCGGATGCCGGTCACCACCTTACGGACGAACAGCTGAAAGGATCAGCAGCGGAAACCTAGGATTTTTAGAGAGAAGCGTTTCGTGATTGACATCGCATATGTTTAAAACTGTGTTAAAGTTTATTATTGTTTTATTTTTACGACAATTATAGTTTATTATACTAAGAAATATAATTTGAAATTGTGTTAGGTTACTGTAAGGGGAGTGTACTGATGTGCGCATTTGAAGTGATTTAAGTTTTAATAAAACTTTAGATGATTTTGATGAATTTAAGGAAGCTATTATGATTTAATATTAAAATTTTCTACAATCCCACTTAAAATAATGAGTTCTGGATCTTTGTATTTTTAACTAAAATCTCCTCTAAAATTTCTGAAGTCATTAAAATCTCAATATTTAACATTTCCAATAACAGTAGGTTTGATATTTTTTTTAAAAACTATTTATCCAATAACACTGAATTTTAAACTTTTTTTTTTAAAAATATATGTTTCAATAACATATTAACTCAGTTCAATACATCCTTCTAAATCTCTAACTACTAATAATTCTGAATAAAACTCTGTTATAAGATAACGTGTGTATTATACATAAGCATGGACATATTTGATTGCAGTGGTGTACTATAAAGCTATACCTAAAAGAAGATTTGGAAATAAAGCATGTGCGAGACATACTGAATGAAAAAGAAAGTGTGATTTTGTAATAATTGAGCCAATATTAAGCAATCCTTGCCATGCCTACTTTATGGCTAGCTCATTTTAAGAAAATTAATTTATATTGCTAAGCGATTGTGTCTTACCTTGAATTAGATGGATTATTATCATGTGAATAAAACAATAAAAAATGGTTTCTCATTTACCAGTTGATCAAACTATATTGAGAAATTTATATGGAATTATTGATATCATAACCCAAGTTGTTTTAAGTAGGCAATAAGCAATGAACTTAATAGGAATAATAAAACACCATTATGTCATTTTGGACCCCTCCATGCTTCATCCACATGGTCTAAAGATTTCCATAATTGAAACTTGATTTTGTGTATCAAACCAATATTGATAACTAGTCATATTTGACAACCAATCTTTATTATCCGTGAAAATGGTTTGCTTTAGTTAAAGTTTTTGTTCTTTTTTGGAAAAATACCATAAAAAATATTATTTTTTGTTTTATTTTATTTTTACATTGTTTTAGTTTTTTCGTTATGATTTTTTTTGTTTTTTCTAATTAAATTGAAAAAATAATAATTGTTTAACAAAATAAATTGATTTTTGTTAAAGGTGTTAGATGTTGACCGTTAGTTAACCCAACCTTACGCACATTTTAGATTATTTGAAGGTTTGTTTTGGAAAAATAATTTAGTTGGAGGTTTTAAGTAGAAACACAAAAAGTTGGATGTTTAAGTTGGAAAAATGTTCAAAGTTGAAGGTTTTTTATGGTATTTTCCTTTTTTTTTTTGTTAATGGTATGCTTTAATTTTGGAAGTATTCATTTAAAAACTTTTATTTTTATAAGTTTTACTTGATTAAATTTTAGAATTTGGTGTCCAAGCTCAGTGGTAGTGAAATGCGTCTATGAGGTTGTGTTCAAGGTCGTGGGTTCGAATCTCGTGACCGGCATAATTAAATTTTTCGATAGATAGTCTTCTTCTATCTCCCATCTTTCTTCCTTTTGCTTAAACCCAAAACCTCAGAAACATTTGAATCTAAAACAGGAAACACAAAGTATGTTACAGTCAATTCATCTTCGTTTTTTCTCCACTCCATCTTCTTCAAAAAGAGAATCTATTATCATTCCATCCATTTCTTGCTCCATACCTTTCTCCTTTTGTTCATTCCGTCAAAAACAAACCCAGAAATTGAAGCGTCTGGTTCAATTTTGCGCCCCTTACGAAGTGGGAGGTGGATATTCCGATGAGGAACTGTTCGAAAGATACGGAACACAACAAAGTCAAACTAATGTCGAAGATAAATTAGATCCATCTGAGTATGAAGCTTTGCTTAAAGGAGGCGAACAAGTCACCTCTGTTCTTGAAGAAATGATAACCCTCGTAAGTATTTCGAGTTATATTTCATCTGAACTTGCTTTTGTGTTGTTTCTTAAAGCTTGGCATTTCGTCGAACAACTTATAAGCGTTAGGCTTGATGATAAACATAATCGTTACTTACTCGTTAGTCGTTTGAAGAAACTATAACCCTAGGACGAATTTCTACGTTTCCGTGGAGTTATGTTTCATCTAGGCTTGCTTTTGTATTGTTTCTCTAAGCTTGGCATTTCATCGAACAACTTGTAGGCGTTATGCTTTATGATACATAGAATCGTTAGTTACTTGCTCGTGCGTATTTATACGTTTCCATGAAGTTATGTTTAATCTGTGCTTGCTTTTGTGTTGTTTCCTTAAGCTTGGCATTTCGTCGAACAACTTAAAGGCGTTATTATGCTCAGTATTTTCCACCTTTCCCAGATGGCAATATAATACATAGAAATTGTTACTGGTTAGTTATGGGAATTCTCGGTTTTTTAATGGATTGACATGTTAATGCCTATGATGTGTTAGTTAGAAGATATGAAGATGAATGAAGCATCAGAGAATGTTGCTGTAGAATTGGCTGCACAAGGAGTTATAGGGAAAAGGGTTGATGAAATGGAATCAGGGTTTATGATGGCTCTTGATTACATGATTCAACTTGCTGACAAAGACCAAGACGATAAGGTAAAGATCTCTTATATATATATTCACTGGATTTTAAGCATGTTGTTTACCTTTGCCATTAGTTCTGTAACATAAGCTGGGAAAAAAGATCAAAGAAATGAACTTTTTTTTGTGTGTTCAGAGGAAGGCTTTACTAGAGGTCGTCAAGGAAACTGTCTTATCTCATCTCACTAAAAAATGTCCTCCTCATGTAAGTTAATATTTAGATCATCAGTTTCTTCTTACTCTCAAGACTTAGCTTCATTTCATGTTTTTAATTTTATGTTAGTGTTGCTGTTTTATTTAGGTCCAGGTGATTGGTTTACTCTGTAGAACGCCTAAGAAGGAGAGTAGACATGAGCTGCTGCGTAGGGTGGCTGCAGGTGGTGGAGCTTTTGAAAGTGAGAACGGTACTAAACTTCATATACCTGGAGCAAATCTGAATGACATAGCCAATCAAGCTGATGACTTGCTAGAGGTATTTTGTGTTTGGTTATGTATATAATACTATTTGTTTTTGAGATGTGAAAATGTCTGAGGAACTTTTGCAGACTATGGAAACAAGGCCAGTTGTTCCGGATCGAAAACTACTAGCGAGGCTTGTTTTGATCAGAGAGGAAACACGGAACATGATGGGAGGAGGTATACTTGATGAGAGAAATGACCGAGGTTTCACTACTTTGCCTGAATCAGAGGTTTTGTGTGATAAACTATTATTATACCGTGTTTCGGAACTTGTTTACAATACATTGAAATAAAAACAACTTGTTGCTTGATTGTCGAACAGGTGAATTTCTTAACCAAATTGGTAGCTCTTAAACCTGGAAAGACTGTGCAGCAAATGATCCAGAACGTAATGCAAGGGAAAGATGAAGGTGCAGATGATCTTAGCAATGAAGATGATTCTTCTACTCAAGGAAAAAGACCGAGTGGATTACATGGAAGGGTAAGTATGATCAACTAACTCAAGAATTTTGGAGTACACACTGAATCAAGGAGAAGTCTTTGTTTTTAACTTGGCTTACTTGATGCGACCCAGGGAAGTGTTACGGGAAGAAAACCATTACCAGTAAGGCCAGGAATGTTTCTAGAGACTGTCACAAAGGTATATTTCAACATTTCTCTATCAGCTTGTACAACAGATGATAGGAATTGAGAATCTTGTCCATTTTGTGTGTTGTTTTAATCCAATCTTGATAGGTTCTTGGAAGTATATACTCGGGTAATGCCTCAGGTATCACAGCACAACATCTAGAATGGGTTAGTTCCTAACAACACCAAAACATTTGCAAACAAAGTCTCTTTTCTTTGCGTTAATCAGAGCTTATTTTGTGTGTGTTCACTTGTGGTGATGATAGGTTCACCAGAAGACACTCCAAGTTCTTGAAGAAATCGCGTATTAGTAATCTTCAAGTAGAGATTGTATCCTTGAATAATGTTTTGTTTGGTATATAATAGTAATACGATTGGTTCATATGACAAATGTCGCCTTTGAAAGATACGATCCATCTCCTTCATTTAGACTTAGTTATACATCTTGCTCATCTACATGAGCTCAATATTATTAAACTATACACATCCATTAATTTAAAACTTTGGTTAGTTAAATTTGATGTTGAATTCTATTTATTAAGGAGACTTTAAGGAAAAGGTATATTGGTACTACATAATATACATATATTAATTAATACAGAAAAAGAAAAATATAATTTGTCCTATATACCTAGGCCTGGATGTTCGGGTATCGGTTCGGGTTCGGTTCAGATTTTTTGGGTTTTCAGGTTTAGAGATTTAATACCCATTCAGATATTTATAATTTTCGATTTGAGTTCGGTTCGATTCCATCCGGATTCGGATCGGATTCGGTTATTCGAAATATTGGAAGAAAATTAAAAAATTAGTTAAATTTAAATAAAATTGGTTAATTTTTCACAAATATAACTAAGAATTTAGAGATATTCGATTATTTTAGTCTTAATATAATTGATATTTTTTAGTTTATAACTATAATTTTGGGTAATTAGGTTAAATCAAATAAAAAAATAATTAATATTTTTGTATATAATGGTATTTCGGATATCCGTTCGGTTTTTGGTTCGGTTCGGATTCGGTTTTTCGGATTTAAAATTTTAAAATCCATAAGAATATTTTGTCGGTTCGGTTTTGAATTTGGTTCTTCTTTTCAGGTCGAATTTGGTTCGATATTTCGAGTTCGGTTTTTTTCGTCCAGGCCAATGTACTTTTCAGATCGATAAGGATCACAAAACTAATTGTGATTAATATAATAACATCCTCTTATTATATAACAAAACATAAATGCTTCCAACTTTATATTTAAATAAAACTCGAGGAACCAATTTTCGTGTTAATTATTATTTTAGTTGTTTTAACGGTTTAATAAGTGACACGCGGAAGAGAGACACTAGTCCGTCCTATAGGGTAGGAAAAGATAGTAGAAAAAATGAAAGGGCATAATAGGGGCATAATCTCGTAAATAAACCAAAAAGCAAGGGTAAATCCCGGACGCGAGATTGAAATTATTATAATCCATTTTGAATCCTCGTCAGGTTACAAAACGATTCCGCTTCTCCGCTTCCTAAATAAATATCTCATCACCGTCTCTAGATTGTTCTTTCCACTCACACACTCACACTATTATCATTTCTCTCTAAAACCGTAACGAATCTTCATCGTTCTTAGTTTTTTTTTTTCTTCTCTCTAGCTGCGATGGCTCACGAAGAGGTTAACAACGGTGCTGCGGCGAAGAAGACGGTTACCTTCACGGCGTTCAAGCCGACGTTGATCGTTGAAGCTCAGAAGGTCGGCGATGCTGTTACGTTTTACAAATCTGCTTTTGGTGCTGTTGAGTCTGGTCATTCTCTTTACCCTAAGCGTAAGCTTGACCAAGAGTTTCCTCATGTTCTTTCTTCTGAGCTTGAGCTTGTTGGTTCTACCTTCGTTGTTCGTGACGTCTCTACTCTCTCTGGTTCTATGTAAGCTTCTCTCTCTCGTCTTGTAGCGTTTCGCGTCTAGATCTCGACGTTTTCTCAGTTTATTAGGTTTTACTTGTATGGTGCTTGATTTTGCTTTAGATCTTCTAGTTTTTTAGGTTTTTTTATTCGTATTGTGTTTGATTTTTCTTTAGATCTCCATGTTTTCTCAATATATAAGTTTTTTTATACTCGTATGGTGTTTGATTTCGTTCTAGATCTGGATTTAGGTTATAATATGAAACAATTTAGTGATTATTCTCAGTTCTTCAAGTATTTTTTTCTGGTTTGGTTTTGATTATATTCCATATGTTAAAACAGTGCAAAGCCTGAAGGTGCTAAAATGACTCTGAGCCTCGAATCTGATGACGTTGGAGCTGCTGTTGAGAAAGCTGTAACCGCCGGAGCTCTGAAAGTGGAGGTTACAGAGGTTGAAGCTGAAGGTGGAGTGAAAGGAAAAGTTACGGATCCGTTTGGCTTCACTTGGATCTTTTCGTCTCCGGCGAAGAAGATTGAGAACGTCGAGAACGACGAAAACAAAGAGGTTTAAAATAACTGACCGTCGGATCTGATTTTTCGTCGGTTTCTGAACAAAAATCCTAAACTCTTATTATCCTATTTTCGTCTTTTTGCTTATTATTGTCTTTTGTGGAATCCGGTTTGGAGTAAACCGGATGGAGTATTTAGCTTAATGACTTTTGTTGGAGTTTAATTTCACCCTTTTGACAAACTCTAATAATGGTGAAATGAAATATTAATCTCGGGTTATATGTTTTTTTGTTGATTTTGGTTCTCTTTATTTTTTTCTATAATCTTCTATCTGTGTTTCTATTTTATTTGTCGATATGCTGGTTTTGTACTAGGGGTAGAATCGTCCAGTTTGAATTAAAATTAGTGGTTTAGATGAGAAATTGTCATGAGAATCACTCGATCTGCACTAATCATGGTGATTAAAAATATTAATCTCGGATGGTACGTCTTGTTGATTTCGTTTCTGTAAATCTTACCTTTGTTTCGTAGTAGGGGTAGAATCGTCTATTTAAATATAAAATGAATAGTTAAGATAAGAAGGTACGAAGAATAAATAAATGAAGAATTTCGAATATATATAGTTTAATTTTTTGATTGGTGTTAGTAGGTTGAATACAGTGTCGGGAGTAGTGAAACCATAAAAACCTCTGGGTTGGGTTTGTGCGGCTTTGTGTTTGTGGTAGGTTAATTGGTGTCTTAATTTCGAAATTGCCATTATGTGATTGGGCCTTGTGAAGTTTTCAATTGGGTCCTCTTATCTTTTGACCACCTTTTTTGGGGGTTTACCCATAAACGCCATTTGGCAGAAAATAAAATGATGGTACCAATAGTACACTATTTTAGTATTTATTTCTAACATATTTATTTTAACATGTACATTTAATTTTTTTTTTTTTTAAAGAGAAACAATTCAAGCAGTCGTATAAATTAAAAGAGAACTAATTCAACCACCGTTGTAAAATGTACTATAGAATACTAGTAATCACAAAATATTAAGTACATTTAAACTTTGCGTTAAAAATATATAAAACATCTTATAATTTAAAACAAAATAAAACTTTTAAAACATTCTATATAATGGAACATAAGTAAAACAAAGAGAGGGAAAAAAACACAATAAATACGATTACAAATAATTAAAAAGAAAACAAAAACACCCGATATCATAGAATAAGAGAAAGCACAAAGCTTAACAAGACTTCATTTTTTTTTTGTTAATGGATTTACAAAGCTTAACAAGTTGGGGCATTGGCTAGGCCACACTCTTTAGGGAGACCAGAAGCGAGCTTAGGATCAACACCGAAAGATCCAAGAAATGGAGAGTTCTTATAGCCACAAAGACAACTGAAGTCAGCATGTTGTAAAGCATTGCAGCAGAGCTGTGATGGGCTCGTTGGATTCTCTTTGCTAACCGCTGATCTACACTCATTCAACTCTGCCTCGGTCATGCCACATAGGTCAATCGCTATGGACCTATCAACAAACATAGCCATAACTACAATCATCATCACCATCATAGCTATCTTCTTGCTCGCCATTTCTATCCTATTCTCTTTATTTTTAAATATGTTTGTTGTGTTTGTGGTGTTAGAATGAATGTACATGAGAAGGTCTATATATATATTATACGTTTTAGAGAAACCCGTGAATAAGATTGGATTGTTCTATAGTCACGGGGTTGGATTTGTTTACTTTACTTTTGGGAGTGAGTATTGGCCACTCATCTTACTATTGCTACTTTTTTATATAATTTATACATATATAATCATAAATCTGTTTATTGTGAGGTGTTTCCAAGAGATTCCCACAATTATGTTGTTAGCAAAGTTTATTCTCCTTTAAGTTTGGTAGATCTTGTTATGTTATGGATGTTTTAACAAACTTCAAAACAGCTTTGAACATTTTATTGTTTGACCTGTTTTTTTTTTGTTTTTCCTCTTAACCATTAAATCTCACGGATTATAGAACTATGAAAATTATGAAATATCTGATTGATTCATTTCAACAGATTTACAATTAATGTAAGGGTATTAGGACTATTTTGAAGAGATATCTGCATAGCTAAATACTATAATTTAGGTCCAAAGCGATAAACCTATAAATTTAAGATTAATCTAGAAATGAGAAGTATATGTATATTGTAAACCGGAGGATGAGATGTGCAAGAAAATACTAGTAAGGAGCTGTTTGTTTGCTCATTCAGATGGATCAACTAGATGAGAATGAAAATTGATGTTCGTTTAATGCTAAAAATGAAACATCTGAATGGAGTATCTGAATGGTGCATCTGAATAAGTTTTTAAAATTAGACGAAATTTTCAGGTCCATTTTGATGATCCAAATTTGACCATTTGGTTGGAGATGGTTCAGTCCAAAATAGCTAATGACAAATATATCACTAACTAAAAGTATTTGTTTTGTTGGTTTAATTTGATTTTAAAATATCTACATCAACAACATTTTATAATATTTGAATACTAATTTTTTCATAAATGAAATTATATTTATTTTTAAATTAGATTTATAAATAGTGATATAATTATTTTCATAATTATTGATACAATTATTAAACATGTAAAAATAAATAATAGTATATTTATTTTTGAATTATGATTATAAATATTTATATACTATTCTTATAAACTTTATAAAATTTATAAACCTTATAAATATTTGCATTTGTTGATATTGTTTTTCCGTCAAAATTATAATTTCACGGTTTTGGCGAGAAAATATAATTTTGAATTTTTTTGGTTTTGGCGGGAAAACACCATTTTACGATTTTTACCAAATTTATAATTTCACAGTTTTGGCGAGAAAATGTAATTCCGATATTTTGTGGTTTTGGCGGAAAAACACTATTTTGCAATTTTTACCAAATTAATGATTTCTCAGTTTTGGCGGGAAAATATAATTCTGAGATTTTGCAGTTTTGGCAGAAAAACGCTATTTTGTGATTTTATCAAAATTATGATTTCATGATTTTGGCAGAAAAATTTAATTCCAAGATTTTGCGATTTTTGCAGGAATACGCCATTTTGCAATTTTTACCAAAATTATGATTTCTCGGTTTTGGCAGAAAAATGTAATTTCGAGATTTTGCGGTTTTAGCAGAAAATACCATTTTGCGATTTTTACCAAAATGGGTATTTAACGGTTTTGGCAGAAAAATGTAACTTCGAGATTTTGCGGTTTTTGGTGGGAAAACATCATTTTGAAATTTTTACCAAAATTGTAATTTCACAGTTTTGGCGGAAAAATATCATTTTACGATTTTTTGTCAGAATTGCGATTTCATGGTCTTGGCGGAAGAACGCAATTCCGAGATTTTATGGTTTTATTGCAAAAACATACTTCTGCAATTTTGCATTTTTAGCAAAAATAGATTTCACGATTTTAACAAAAACGCTAAGTCCAAGATTTTGCGGTTTTGTTGGCAGAAAAACACTATTTTGTGATTTTTTGGATTTTAATTTATGTTTTTACTAGGATTTAACCCATGGTACACCAAAATTAATTTATAAAATTTAAAAATAATAAAAATTAAAGTCAATATGGTTAAGATTAAGATTAAAAATATAATTATATTAAAGCATGAGCATTTTAGTCATTTTTAGTATAAACATAAAGATAGAGATGTAGATTTACAAAAACTAACCATACAAACAATCCAAAATGGAAACGAACAACATCCAGATGGATTATCCAAATGGAATATTTGAATGTATCATTCTGATGGAAATGCTAGATGAGCAAACAAACTTAATTAGACACAATTTTAGTCAATGATTCTTCAACAAAGACCATCCTCAATGTAATGGTCAAATCTGAGGTTGTGAATAGATGCTTGGAGACATATTTGAGGTGCATGTTGTTAGTTAGGATTATAGCTTTAGTCAATGTTCAAGAAAGCGCTAAGTACTAACCGGACGGTGACCCTCAGTCTAACGCCTAGAATGCTTAGTCGGGGCCTAGGCGATCTTAACCGGTTTAGGCAGTTTTAGGATAATATATATATATATATATATATTAACAAAATATAATATAACATAATAAAATTATTTAATAGAACAACCTACAATTTTCAAATTAAATAAAAAATTTAAGACTGCATTTAAAGTTCATGATTTTTTTTCTTGTTTGTGACTGAATTTAAAGCTCATCGTTCTATAAAAATAACAAATCCTATAATTTTACTTTTAAAATTCTCAAAACAGAGAAAAATATAGTTTCAAACTTTAAGGCCTTGAATGGTTACCACGAACACTGTGGTTTTATCCATTTGTGGTTTGGACTACTTTTAATTTACCATTCATGTGTTTGTCCGCAATAAAGTAGACTAAAAAAAAAAAATCTTAAAAGCGGACAATATTAAAGAAAGTTCACAGATTGCCGATGGACAGAACCATGCACAAGAGAGGAGTGATATACTCTTTGAAAAAGTAATGTACTTTTGACCCACCAATCAATTTATTTTCTTTAGCTTTTCATTTTTTTTTGTGGCTTCGAAAAAAAGCCTGAAACTCTCTCACATCATTTTTCTAACTTATCCACAAATCGTGAAACTCACCAACACTCTCAAAAGTTCTTGTTCAACTTGTTTCCCTTCAATAAAAATACATATATATATATAAAATAAAATAAACTCTCTTTTCATGATGTCACATCATCTACTCACATTCTAGAATTGTGACATATCATCAAATGTTTTTATTAATTTTAATTTGCTTACTTGATATATTTATTATGTTAATTACAGTTTAATTCTCACAATAACTAGCATTATTTAACAGAATAGTATCAAAAAAAGTTGAAAAGCCATTTCTTTAGAAAATGATCTAAAAACTATAATATAATAATTTTAGTCTTATAGTTTAGAAAAATAACTACCATTGTTTAATATAACAGTCTATATATAAAAAGTAAAATAGTCTCTCTTCTCATGATGTCACGCCATCTACTCACATTCTAGATGTGTGACACATCAACAAATATTTTTATTAATTTTAATTTGCTTACTTGATATATTTATTATGTTAATTACAGTTTAATTCTCACAATAACTAGCATTATTTAACATAAAAACTATGATGTGTGCCGCGAGTTATATGAAACACACTGCACTACCTTTGGTGTTCTTGAACACCTCCATGGCACTGTTGTTTCCACACCAGCCACTGCTAAAATTTGGAAAGAACGTGATGGTCTTGTAAAATGTGGATTTACGGAACCATCACTAATTTTTTGGTGGAGACAATTCTCAAACCGAAAAGCACTGCACATGATTTCTAGGTGTCGATTGAATCTCTGCTCCGAGACAACAAATTAAGATAATTAAGCCTTGCTGTTGGAGAATGAGCTTCGCACAATCACCATCAGAGACCTCACTGTTCAAGAGTATTGTCGCAAAGCTCAAGAATCTGTCAGATCTTCTCTCTAACATGGACTCTCTTGTCTCAGATCATGTGCTTGTGATGCACTGTCTCAATGGCCTCACAGAGAAGTTCTATGGAATCCATAATGTTATTCGCCACCGATCGATTGAAGGCATTCTACATGTTTTTTTCCGAGTTTGCCAACTGTTCTGGACTGAAACAAAAGTTTAAAGAAGTCAACTCTATCTATGGATGGTGTGCCGGAGGAGGTAAAGGTAACTATACTTGATAAATTCCCATTGATTCAAGTACCTTGCTAGTGAGATATTTGGGATTACCATTGTTGACAACGAGGATGAGAGCAGAAGACGACAACCCACTTTTAGAGAAGATTCGAGGCAAAATCAAATGCTGGATGGTGAGATATCTTTCTTTTGCTTGAAGGCTACATCTGGTTAGTTATGTCATACATAGTTTGACAAATTTTTGGATGTCGGCATTTCGATTACCAAAGGTGTGTATTGCGGAAATAGACAACTTTTGTTCTGCTTTTTTCTTCTTAGAGTGCCACATCATCAATTGAATATCTAATATTTTGACACATCATCATCATTAATCTAATTAGGTATCCCTCTATAACTCTTATGAAATTGTGAAAACTTACAATTTAATGTGTTAAATTCTAATCCATTAAAGATCTATACATGTACTAATCCCAACCCAAATACATATTATCCTGAGAAAGATGAAGAGAAAAAGATATATATATATATATATATATATAAAGATTTTACCCTGAGAGAGATAAAGAGAAAAAAAGATTTAAAGTTCCAAAAATATTTGAAATATTCAAAAATATTTGTGTAGTACTCCCACAGATTTTTCTATCATATATTCGTTTCTAGTATTTGAGGAACCCAAGCAAAAATACATAAAACTCAACTCTAAATCTTTTTTTCTCCCTCACAATCAAAATCTGAAACCTCGATTTTTTCTCTCATTGTTACAATTTGCTTTTGGGTAAAATTAAACCCAAAGGATTAGGAAAAAAGAACCCAAGCAATTGTGATTTCACTTTGCTCACCATCGTGGCCATCATCCTTGCTTCTCACGCCGTCCAAGCAGTTGTTGTCGCCGGAGATCAACACCGTTTGAAAATTGTTGTTGCTAGTCGTGTTCTCTCTATCATAGACTTCAAAGATGAGTGAAGAAAGAAAGGTAATCTTGTCTTTTAACATTAATGAAAGTGCCTAATTCTATAGGTATTGGATGGTTATGCCCATTTGGACAATGCTCTTTGAGAATTATGATTTTCCCATAATTAACTCTTTAATTAATTATTATTTTTTAAATATATAAATAACTTACCAAATAAACTTTTTTTTTTGTCAACAATTATTTATTTATTAAAACGGTTCAGAAATCCAAACCGGAGGAACAAAGTTTACATGAATAAAAAAATACGGATAAAACCTAGCACTGCGTGCTAATTTATCCGCTTTAAAATTTAAATTACGAGAAATTAAAGAGAACAAAAAAAATACGAATAAATTCTTGATCCTCACAAGATCTTCAAGATGTGTCAAAAAACCAGGCAAATCCGCTGGTGTAGACACCATTTTCACCAATTCGGTGGAATCCATCAGGAAAGCTATTTCTGTTTTTGTTGTGCAATCAAAGATGTCATGACCCAGATAAGAGCTTCTAACTCGGCATGCAAAGGGAAGAGGCACTTATGACTGTTACATGCTCCCATAATTGTTCTCTCCAGGTCATCTTGAGAGCAGAACCATCCTAATCCAGAGAAATTGTTCATCTCTTTCCACGAACCATCTTCATGCCACCGAAACCCTTTAAAAGTTGTAGTTCGAGACAAAGGTAAAACATAGGCAGTCTGAGAGATTTGATTACTCTCATCATTATCTATAACTTGTGTCGACTCCCAAGCTAAAGCTTTGGTTTCCGCTAAATTTATTTCGGATTTATATCGATGTTTTTAAAGACCTTATCATTTCTCGCTTTCCAGATATAACATAAAATCCATGGAAAACTATCATCCTTGAAAATTTCAGGAATTCTTCAGAATAAATGATCTATATTTTGAGAACAACGAATTTCCTAGAAATCCAATAGCTTGCCATATAAATGACGTATTTTAGGAAGATATTTTAATTTCCATGTATGAGCTTGTAGAGGCTGAATGTCTGGGCCATAGTAAAAAGGTGTCATACCGAATGAGGGAAAATTATATTCCGTCCAATATCTTGATTTTACCGTATATTTTTTAGATTTTGTAAGATACCAACCAAATGTATATTTTTTAAATATTATACTGATTAGGATACCCCGAATCACTGGAATATCTGATTGGTCAATGATTTTATTGATCAAATCCATGTCCCACATCATGGATGTCGAGTCAATTAATTGATTGACCGTCAGATTAGGGTAAAAGTTATGTCCTTTACATAATGATGGCCTCGGGAGATCAGCTGGTATCCATGGATTATTCCAAATAAAAATGAAATGCTCTGAAACAACTCTTTTAATTAGTCATTTTTTTAACTAGAGGTCTAGCCGAGATAATATTTCTCCATCCATAGGAAGGACAGTACAATTTAATTGGATCTAGTGGATTTGTTTTCCGATAATATCTACCTTTGAAAATTTTGGCGAACAGAGAGTCTGGGTATTCTATTAGACGCTATAGTTGTTTTGCTAAAAGTGCTGAATTGAACTCCTCTATAGTTCAAAAACCAATTCCTCCTTTTTTACCGTGACACATTTTTTTCCATATCATCTAGTGAACTTACCAAATAAACTTAGGAAACATCTATTAATAAACTCTAGGCCAACATTCTTGAAATTCTCATTGTATTAAGTTTACATATTTGTTGTTTTGTCTTCACTATTATTATTATTATTATTAAAATTTTGTCTTTAATTTTCTAAGACATATCAAAAAGTTTTCGAACAACTGAGAACTAAACAAAGTTGTCAAAACATTGATAGAAGCCAAAGTGAGATAACCTTTCATACCAAGTCTTTTGTGTCACATGTGTGTGTTAGTGTTCTCCACTGCAATAATTTGTTTGATGCAATTTGAAAAAAAAAATAGTCAACAAAAATTCAAAAATGAAAAATATTCTTAAATATTACAACAATAGGAGAAAACCAATTTATCATATTTGTTGGTTCACATCATCTCAAAAGTTTTGTTTTGTTAAACATCATCCCAAAATTAAGTTGTTATCTTGAACAATGTATATAGTAAAGGCATGCACTGCTAGGGGTAGGTGCATCTTCTATAGTTCTATACCTCCATTAGTGAAAGTTGGTGTCTTTTAAGAAAAATATAAATAATTTTCAGATATTAAGTAATTTTTTAGTTCGTGTCCATTAAAAAAGATTAAAATAATCTTAAAAAGAAATGTATAACATAATAATAATAATAAATTGTAGAAAGGAAGACGACAAACAAATTGTAAAAAGGAGAAAAAAGAAAGAAAGAAAGTTGGATCGTGTTTGATTTTCTTTTATGTTTCTATTGAGGCTTCTAAGTAGTTGCAGACTTGGCCGCACCCGAAAGTTGGTCTTAGGTCTTTGCTTAATTTTTGCTTGTTGGGTTATGAAACCTTGGTCCTTCATTTGGTGTGGTACCCTTAATTCGCTATAGGAGGTCTCCGTTATCGCTGGTTTGTTTGGCACAACTTTTTCGGTAATTTATTGTCAAAGGTCTGATGGGAGATTCAGTTGTTATTAGGACATGTGTATCGGCTTTCTTGGGTGTTCAACATGGCTTTGTTTCGATTTAGGGTGCTGAGTTCCCCTCTGACTTTAGAGTTTATTGGTGCAATGAAGTCATCGGATCCTCGGATGACTGTTCTGGTTGCTTTGGGGTTTCTCTTTTGGCTGCGCATTCCTTTGGAATGAGTGTGTTCGTCGTCATCTGTTTTGTATCATTTTGGGGTATTGTACCTCTTGGTTTTTGGTCTTTGTAGGGTTAAATGTGTTAGTTTTTATTACATGTTTTGGTCATCCTCTTAGCATAAAACTGAAAGGTTTGAAACTTGACTTTTTATTTTCAATAATATTTAGATGATAAAAAAAGTAAAGGCATGCACTGCTAGGGGTAGATATGCATCTTCTATTGTTCTATACCTCCATTAGTGAAAGTTGGTGTCTTTTAAGAAAAATATAAATAATTTTCAGATATTAAGTAATTTTTAGTTCGTATCCATTAAAAAAGATTAAAATAATCTTAAAAAGAAATGTATAACATAATAATAACAATAAATTGTAGAAAGGAAGACGACAAAAAATTGTAAAAAGGAGAAAAAAATAAAGAAAGAGGAATTGTAGAAGAAAATGGATTTTATAAAAAAAAAATCTTATTTTAAAATAATGTTAATTTATAAAAAGTTTGACGGGTAAAAAACGATTGTATAAAAATTGGTAATTAAAGGCCCCACTAAACTCTGAAACCAGTAGGGCTTCGATTATATATGTGTTAAAAGTTATGTCCATGAGACTTTTATGTTAATATATAAAGATATTCAGAGTCTGTACAACAGATCTGACAAAGAAAAAGAAAAAAAAACGATGACGACAATCTCTGATCTTCCAAAAGAGTTGTTGAAGGAGATAATCTTTAGAATTCCATTGAATTATACGAGAGCTGTGCGATTGACTTGCAAAAATTGGGATGCTTTACTCAGAAATCGGACCTTTATGCGCATTGGTGAAGAAGCAGAAGCAACAAGGGAAGGAGAGTCTCGGATGGTGGGGTTGATGGATTACAATCTTTACTTAATGAGCATCGTCTTCAATGGAACTGACATTGATCCAACTGCAGAGCAGAAAGGTAAACGTATTAGCCTAAACGACGATTCAGAAATCAAGATATCTCAAGTCTTTCACTGCGAGGGTTTATTGTTATGCGTCTTGAAAGATGACAAGTTCAGGCTTGTGGTTTGGAATCCGTATTGGGGACAAACGAGGTGGGTCGAACCCAGATATACTTTCCTAAGACGCGATCGAGTCGACAGGTACAGGTACGCTCTAGGGTACGAGAATAAGAGTGACAGCCACAGTCACAAAATCTTGAGGTTTATAGATAATGAAGTCCATCACCCTCGTCATGCTGTTATTTTATGGTATGAAATTTACGACTTTGAGTCTAATATATGGACGACTCTTGATTTTACTACTCCACACTGGCGTATAAGTTTTGGTCGAAGTGGCGTTTCTCTCAAGGGAAACACTTACTGGTGTGCTAAAAAGAGGAACTCAGACCATTATATCGATCACATTGTTTGTTTTGATTTTACAAGTGAGACATTTGGGCCGCTTCTTCATCTGCCGGTTAGAGCTTGGGATGAAGTGACTCTATCTTGGGTTAGAGAAAAGAACCTTGCGGCTTTGTATAGCCACGAGGAGGGTGGTATTGAGGTATGGATTACAACTAAGATTGAGGCCAAAAAGGTGTCGTGGAGCAAGTTTTTGAAAGTGGATATCGCTGCGGATGCTGACATTCCGAGCTCACTTTCAACATTGAGTTTCTTCATTGACGAGGCCAAGAAAGTTGCCATGATTTTTGATAAAATGTTGAATCGTGACGACTCAGTTAACATCATTGGAGAGGCTGGATACATTAGCCAAGTTTATCTCGGAGAACCTTCTGACAAAACCTCCTGTTGCCCACTTGGGTGCTCTTATGTTCCAAGTTTAAAGCAAATCAAGCAACCTGCAAGAGGAGGCAAAAGGCAAAAACAAAGCAGTTTAGAAAAGCGTCTATATGATCAATACATGTCGAGACTTGTCCCTCATGAAGACCCATATAAGATACGATATATCTCTGAAATATATGATCCTAACTTGTATATATACTTATGTACATGATTAATAAAAGATTACCAAGTGATATTCACTTATATGGGTATCAGCCTAAAATCACTCGATCCCACTTGATCTCGTCATCAAACACCTCTTTCTTCTTCTTCTTCTTCATTACTCTCATTTTTCTTCTTCTCTCACACTTCCGCATCTCTTTTCCTCTGTTTTGCTTTTGATGGCTGAACAATCAACCACTGTCTCATCTGACAAACCGTTTGATATCAGTCAAATTAGAGCTTACATCCCGATCACTCTCGATCTGGATAATAACTATGATGTGTGCCGCGAGTTGTATGAAACACACTGCACTACCTTTGGTGTTATTGAACACCTCCATGGCACTGTTGTTTCCACACCAGCCACTGCTAAAATTTGGAAAGAACGTGATGGTCTTGTAAAATGTGGATTTACGGAACCATCACTGATTTTTTGGTGGAGACAATTCTCAAACTGAAAAGCACCACACATGATTTCTAGGTCTCGATTGAATCTCTGCTCCGAGACAACAAATTAAGATAATTGAGCTTGCTGTTGGAGAACGAGCTTCGCACAATCACCATCAGAGACCTCACTGTTCAAGAGTATTGTCGCAAGCTCAAGAATCTGTCGGATCTTCTCTCTAACATGGACTCTCTTGTCTCAGATCATGCGCTTGTGATGCACTGTCTCAATGGCCTCACAGAGAAGTTCGATGGAATCCATAATGTTATTCGCCACCGATCGATTGAAGGCATTCTACATGTTTTTTCCGAGTTTGCAAACTGTTCGGGACTGAAATAAAAGTTTAAAGAAGTCAACTCTATCTATGGCTGGTGTGCCGGAGGAGGTAAAGGTAACTATACTTGATTAATTCCCATTGATTCAAGTACCTTACTAGTGAGATATTTGGGATTACCATTGTTGACAATGAGGATGAGAGCAGAAGACTACAACCCACTTTTAGAGAAGATTCGAGGCAAAATCAAATGCTGGACAGCGAGGTATCTTTCTTTTGCTTGAAGGCTAAATCTGGTTAGTTATGTCATACATAGTTTGACAAATTTTTGGATGTCGACATTTCGATTACCAAAGGTGTGTATTGCGGAAATAGACAACTTTTGTTCTGCTTTTCTATGGTCTGGTCTAGAGCTTAATGGTACGAAGCTGAAGATTGGAAACCTAAGGAAGAAGGTAGACTGGGATTAAGACCATTGGGAGAAACTAATAAAGTTTGCTGCTTAAATCTGATTTGGCAAATTGTTTCAGCACATTCAACTCTTTGGGTAAATTGGGTTTGATTGCATTTGATTGATATCACAGGGGAACGAGGGTTTCTTAACTTTGGTATACCCAAGTTAGCTACGGTAGAGCTGGTATTCCACACTCACAGAATGAAGAGACATTGAATGGATAATTTAAACAGAATTGAAGAGCTAATTGATACCAAAAGAAATAGCAGGCTCGGTGATGTAGTGATGCAAGGCTGATAAATTCTCTACGAAGTTCATCTCCAAAAATACATGGAAGTTAGTGCGACAAACTAATCCAATTAAAGAATGGTGGCAGGTATATAGTTCTCTTTTGCAACACCTAAGTATGTTTTCTATTCATGGCTGGCTGTTCTTAATCGGTTTTCGACAGAGGATCGAATGCAGAAACAGAGTGATAGGGAAAATGCTACTTCTGTTTTTTTGCCAACACAACTTGGAAACTTGAAACCACATTTTTTCTCTTGCAGTTTTTCCGCGACGATATGGGACAAACTGGTAAAGAATTTGCTAAAAATGAAGCACACAACAGATTGGAATCAACTCATGAGATTATTGGTGGACACATCACATGATAAGGTTCATCTTTTCCTCTTGTGCTACTCTTTCCAGGTTGTGCTACACATTATTTGGGAAGAACGAAACAATAGAAGGCGTGGGAAAATCCCAAAACTGATACCAACTATCACTCAACTCAATGACAAATAAGTGTGAAACGAGTTATCTTCCATCAGACTTATGGGAGATCAACAACTTGAAAAGGGAATGGAGGACATAATTTCCGACAAGATAAAATCCTAGCAACTTTCTATGTTTGATTTAATTTTCAAAAAAATTTCAAAGCTCAAAAATTGTAGCATCTAGTTGTAAAAATACATTTTTGAGTTGAATAAATTTAACATTCAATTAAAAAAATATCATGAAAGAACATGAAAATAGATATTATGGTGCAAAAAAGAGTAGGAAAATTACTAAAACCCTAAGCAAAATTCTTACTAATTTTATTTAATTAAAAAATATTAGTTTCCAAAACCCAATAATTTAAAGGAATTTGGTTTTAATCATATGATATTGTAGCACTATGGTATTTTGAAAACTTGGTTGAATTTGGCTAAAGTCTTTGTTGCCATTTCTGTTGCTTTAGCTCGTTTGAAATGTTTTTTATTCGAGTTTTTTTTTCAAAATTTAAATTTATTTTTGGCATAATTTCAGGTTATAAGGTTATATATCATATGCCCTAAATAAAAACAAATAATTTTTAGTAGAAGAAATTATTATTGATGTTAAAAAAAAAAGACATGAAACTGTTATCAGAGAAAGCGTCAGCAATTCACTTGTTATCCAAAATATGCCTAATAATCACTATAGAAAACAAACCATATGTTCATCTGATTCTAAAAATGTTGACTTTGACCCAATCTTGAAGCTACTTAATTTAAGATCGATTTCAAGAAGATATAAGAGCACCTCCATTAGTCAACAAACTCTAATGGGTTTCTCAAACATTTTATATTAATATTTTAATATATATTTAAATTTTGTTTTGTTTTAAAAAGTTAAGCCAATTAAAAACTGACACATATGAGAGAGGATATCTAATGGGGTTCTAATAGTTTCTCAAATATCTCTCTCTTCAACTTTTTTATTTTTTTATTAATATATATATTTTTAGATACTATCCTCTATCCCACCGATGGAGGTGCTCTAAGTTCTCTTATGGTTGTTTCCAATCAGTAGCTTTATTTTATTTCACGTTGATTTCTTCGTATATATTATATTTTAGTTAAATAAAAATATATATCAGTTTCATTAAAAATATATTTTTTTCTATATTAATTTTGAAAAATTGTAAATATACATAAAAAGTTGATGATATTTATCCTCTATATTGTAACATGCATAAAAATTTATGTGAACATAATTATCTACATTTTTGAACAAAAACAATAGGATTAAAATGCACACTACATACATTCACATGGTACAAATTATGATTGGCCATTATAGAGACGAAATCCTTACAAGACTATCCCCTAGTTTTTCCGCTCACCAGCTACGTTCCCGAGTTGAGATCCTTCACATGAAACAAAATTATCAGTACAAAATTTGTTGACAGATATCAAGTTTCGTGAAATATCAAGAACTCGCAAAACATTCTTAAGATAGAGATCACCAGATGAATTTGGTAGAGAGAGAGAACCAGTGTGTGATCTCTAGATCATACCCATTGCCGATTATGACTTCGTCGTTGCATGAGTAGGGAGAGTGAAGTGAGAGGTTAGCAAGGTCGTATGCACGGCTATCGAGGAGCCAAGAAGAAAGATCTGGTGGACGTGCTGAGACATTGTAAGCCCTCGGTGAGCAGCCTGAATTTCCTTGGCCTTGAGAAGAAGCACAAGATGATCATTCATAAATCAAGCAAAACATAGGAAAACATTTCGCACTTTTTCCTTGTGTTCTGCAAGCTTGGCATTTCCCTAAGTAGGGGTTAATCCTGATTGGTGCGAGGCGATGAGTTCTGGTTCGTGGTGTTATTGTTCTAAGGCTTCTAGTTCCGGTTGCGATTATGCATGTGGCTCGCATTGACCGGAAAAGAAGATTGCATCGTTTGAGTGCTTGATATCTCAATTTCTCGATTGAAAAGTTTTTCGTGAAGCTCAACAAAGAGAATCGGAGTGTCACGATTGTGAACTGAATCAGCTACATGTTTGTACTCCTCATCGAGGCCATCCAAAAAACAGTCGGTGAGATCCTCTGGATCAACAAGACTACCAAGTAATGCTAATGCATCAGCCTTGATTTTGATAAGCTGCATATATTCGTTAATGGTTTTGGTTCCGTTGACGCAATGATTGAGCTGCTGCTTTAGCTGTTTGACGTGACCTCGCGTGGGTTTGGCGTACGTCGATGCAAGTTTGAGATAGCTAGCTGAGATTGAGAGAGATACAAGGAATATTGAAAGATACTCAAGCTATATTTCGGGAACCGTGGGGATCTATACTTGTCTCCTATTTATTCGATTGAGATCTTCAGTACAGGAATAGCATAACTGCTGATTTGATTTGATTACGTGCTAATGATGCTTAATGATGTTTCTCTGTAGTTCTGAAAGATGAGGAAAAGAAAAATAATGAAGAGCCAAATGAGAATTAACGTCTCTTAGTATATACTCAAAAAAAATTTTTTGAGTATATACTCTGAGGAAGAAGTGGTAATGTCTCGATTGTATATTAACCTTATATAGTAGGGTTTTTGTTAGCTTTGGTCCCCTAATCAAAGCTTTGAGACTACCTCTTTTTTTTTTCATTGATATAGTATATAGAAAGTACATGGAAACAAATAATAAAGAAATGAGAAAGTGGAGTCGGGTTAGGGAAGAGGAGAAAGTAATCAACAAGTGAGTGAACAATAATGCAATTTTTTTACCTTAAACATCTTATTAAATAATGAGAATAATGCATCTTATTTAACACATGCAAATAAAGTAAATAGAAGTCGTGAGACTTCATAACGTCATCTCTTCTTCGTCATGTACTTGACACTTCGTGACGTCATTGTTTTCTCGCTAAAGCTGCATGTCTGTCTTAGAAGTGGTTTTGCACCGGGGCGGCCTAATAAATTTGGATTTGAGAAGTGCCAACAAAATTTTTTGGCCTTTTCTTTATATTAAATTTCTTTTTTATATAAATTTCGGTCTTAATTGAACCTTAAAAATGACCAAACAAATTTTGGGCCATAGCAAATGTTCCACTTGCACTCCCCATCAAACTCCCCTGGTTTTGCACACAGAAAAATGCAAGTTGTTTCCTTTTCTATCTATATAAAATGACTTCATTCTTTCTTCTTTTTGAAGACAAAAGAGGAATAACCATGGGTGAAGCCGTTAAGGTAACAGAAACTCTTCCTTCTGATTTAGTCCATTTCCATTTTGATGTATTTTTGCTTGCTTAGCATCAGATTAATGTTTTCTAGTTTCACATGTTGTGTGAATGTGTGTGCTTAGGTTCAAAGAGAAGAAGTGATTAATTCAGGCTTAGTATATGGATGATTTAGTGCCCTTTCCATATTGTATTTTACCTTTGCATCATATCGGAGAGTTTGCATTATAGTTATATCAGATTTGATATCCGCTTTGTAATGATTGAACATCATATATTTATGTTTTCTTCTTGTGCATGTGTGTTATTTTTAGGATCAAAGAGAAGAAGCGATTATAGCTTGGTACTTGGATGATAACGAAGAGGATCAGAAACTTCCTCACCACAAGGATCCTAAGGAGTTTGTATCTTTGGACAAACTTGAAGGTCTGTGTGTACCTTCATTGTTGCAGGTATTTTTTTTTCACGTATGGTAATAATGTTTTTTTTTTGTGTGTGTGTGTGCGTGTGTGTGCAGAGCTTGGAGTACTTAGCTGGAGACTTGATGCTGATAACTATGAAACCGATGAGGAGTTGAAAAAGATCCGCGAATCTCGTGGTTACTCCTACATGGTTTGTGACCTTTATTTCATGGCTTTTTATATCTTCGTTTTGACAAAGATATATCTTCGTTTGCAAACATTTTATGTATTTGATGGCTTTTTGTATCTTCGTTTTGACAAAGATCACATGTTAATTGTTACTTTATAGAAAAGGAATGCAAATGTGGTTCGATTCTATAAGCTAAAGATTTGTAAAAATCTATTTTCTTTTTCCATTTGAATTCTCGAAGCAAAAGAAGCACCTCATGTAAAAACGTTATTTTATTTTTAATTTAATTTAATATTATACTCAAAAAAAAATGTTACTTGATTATTTGATGTTTAGTTTTGATTCGCAAACATTTTTATGTGTTCACGTCACATGTTTGGTTTCAGGACTTTTGTGAGGTATGCCCAGAAAAGCTTCCAAACTATGAAGCAAAAGTAAAGATGTTTTTTCAAGAACATTTACACATTGATGAAGAGATCCGTTACTGCCTCGCAGGAAGTGGTAAGTACTTTTATTGCCTGCTTTACTTGAATAAATTCGATATAGTCCTCATGTTTTTTTTTCCTTGGAAAAAAGGATACTTTGATGTGAGGGATCTCAATGATGTTTGGATTAGAGTATGGGTAAAGAAGGGAGGTTTGATAGTTCTCCCTGCTGGAATATATCATCGCTTCACCGTGGACTCAGACAACTATATGAAGGTTTGTTGGTACCGGGTTTAGCACCCTACCTTAGACCCGACACAAATCAAGAACGACTTCTTCTAGTTATTATTAATTCATCATATATTTTTGTTTGCTTAGAAAATTGGAATTTCTTATTGAACAGGCGATGCGGCTTTTCGTGGGTGGACCAGTTTGGACTGCTTACAATCGCTCACATGACCATCTTCCTGCAAGGTACAACACTGTCTTG
Source organism: Cardamine occulta (assembly GCA_028015245.1). Classification (NCBI taxonomy): domain Eukaryota; kingdom Viridiplantae; phylum Streptophyta; class Magnoliopsida; order Brassicales; family Brassicaceae; genus Cardamine; species Cardamine occulta. The sequence goes on from CM051384.1 coordinate 9,406,279, forward strand.
TTCTCCCATATTGTCTCAACAAAAGCTTACTCTGCAGTTTATGTATATTTGAAACGGCTATTTTACAGGAAAGCGTACATGGATAAATTCGTGAAGGTGATTGGGGACCGAAGTACCATAGACGCTTCAGTGTAGAGAAGACTCTCAGGCATCAGATTTCTATAAGCTAAACATATGTTTAGATGTTGTCTTTATGCTTTATTAATTATGTTTGCTACTGAAACTGAAGACACTTTGGTTTGTGTGTCTTTGGCATTATTGTTGCATTGTAATGTTACATGGCGTGTAAACTTATAACTTACTATCTTTATGTCCAAGATGTTCCTGTTGACAAAATACATGAAAACTCAAAAGTAAGATCATCTAACACCATCTCCAACCCTATTCCATATTGTTTATTTTTAACTTTAAAATGGAGAAATAAACAATATTACTCCATATTTAGCATTTTATTGATCATCCTTCCATTTTGGAGTTGAGGTTTTTTTTTTTTATCATCTCTTACATCATCAATAGAAATATTTGATCATAATGCGGTGATTGCAACTCAAGTGAATCATTTACAAGAAAATGCGGTGAAGAATCAATAGCTTTACGTCTACTTTGGTCATCTGGCTGAGAAGGATACCTAATTTGCTGCGAGAATCTTAACCCGAACTGGAATCTGAACCAAAACTGAGACCGGAATCAGAACTGGACCATTCCCAAGAGTTTTTGGCATTTTATTTCTTTAATTTTGTATTAAAACAATTGTTTTTGAACTTTAATTAAATTAAAATTTATAATTTTTGAATTTTATATATTTTCATCGACTTATACAAAAACAAATCTCTAATAAATTTTTCTAATTTTGTTTATAATTTGTAATATCGAGACACTCGTAAATCCCTCGCAATATTGCTATGGACTTGCAAGGGAATTGTGAGGTCATTCTCAAGTTTCCTCGCAAATTTGTAGCAATGGAGCTACAGATTTGTGATGACGCCAACAATCTCTCGCAAATCTGTAGCAAATTTGTGAGTCCTTTCTCAAGTTTCCTTGCAAATCCATAGCAAAAGTGCTAAAGATCTGAGAAGATGGCCCCGGAAATGTCCATAAATATTACATGGCTTAGCAAATAAAGACATGCGACGGATTATTTACTCGCAAAAACATCGCAATCTCTTTTCCCTGAAGATCAGCCTTTTTGGAGATCCGGAACAGAGTGAGGTTGGATATGATCAAAGAAATTGAGAATTTGATATTTTCTTATTATGTCAATTAAAAAATCAAATATGATAAAACTAAAAATAAAGTTAATTCAAGTAGGAATATAAGATATAATTTATCAAAGTTGGAGAAAATAGAAATATGATAAATCTTTAAATTATACCCGATTTAAATAGAAATAGTAGATTAATTCTTAATTTTGTTTAGTTATTGATATTCATAAATCAGTGAAAATATCCTTACATGTGGACCAGAAAGATAATCAAATATTGCTTCTTTTATATCTAAGTTTCCGGTGGCACACTAAACGCTATAGGATAGGGTTGGCCGCTTAGGCAGTAAAGATTTCGGCTCATTTAATATCTAATAACAGTCGTGGAGATTGATCAACTACCCAAAGTCTTCGTTTTCTTGAGTTTTTAAGGCACATTATTGCTAGGAACTAGGAAGGATCAGTTTTTACAATATCGAGTTGGAGATATATCGATGATCAACTTTTGGAAGGATAATTGGCTCCCAAGGCCCAACATAACCCTTCAGACCCCGTAGAGGAATTGGTCGTAACATGACAGACATAAAGGTGGGATAAAAGACAATGTGATCATTTAGATGGAAGGAAACAAAAAAAATCCCTAATATCAAGTTACTAGATTTTAACCCGGAATTAATTTTTGTTTCATTTATGTTTTATTTAAAAGTTATCAATTGTAATAGTAAAATGTTATAAATAAATGTATAATTTAAAACTAAAACTTATGTATATGAGTTCGACTATTGTTTGTCGTATAACATTTGAAATTATAAATTGTTGATTGTAATAATAAAGAATTAAATTTATCGATCTATACATGGGACGAGATAGATATATCCGTCTGTAGTTTCTTCGTGCTCCTATAAATGTTATAAGATTGTTTTTAAAATATTTTTCAATTGTCATTCGTATTTAAAGCCGATGTGAGATTTTTAGCACATACTTATTTTTCTGAATTTTTAATTTTCTTAATACATCGAGGTGAAGCTGGAGGAAGTATATGGTACCATCTCCCATGATGGTATACCACAGCTACGTAGCTGTCGTGGTTAAAAGTTTCCAAAATGATTACTTTTTTTCATTGTTTTTACTAGGACTTAATACTACCTTCTTTTTCCTTGCTTATATCAATTTTTAGTTATTGTTTATTCATAATTTCTTATTTCAACATTGATTCACAAACTAACATTGATTCACTAGACATTCACTTATAGTTTCTTCTTATTCACAAACTATTTCATCTTAAAATAGTTTCTTTGAATTGGGCCAGTTATTCTGGCTAAAGAAAGTGGCAAGGATTGTATTATATTATCTATTGTTCTTAACTAGACATTCACTTATACAACCAAATGAGTTTTAGCAGAATTTATTAACAGTATTTGAATGGTGCATGTATAAATCAATCCATACTATTCTGCTAAGGTAATCAACATAGATTTCATATATACACTTCTATTTGCCTTGTCACTTAGCAATACAACACCAACTCTCTGTTCACACAGGAACTCATGCGCCTTAGCGGATTAACCACAGTGGGAAACTCTGAGATCATCATGCGCCTGAGCGCATTGACCACCAACACGTCTGTTTTGCGAAGCTCGATGTGGCCTAGTCATCCTTATAACTCTCGGAGGAAGCTTTGGTACGAGGCAATGTTCATGTCAATTCCCAAAGTACTACAAAGCTTTCTGATCCTTCTTTGCTTTTACAATGGTTTTATTTAAAGATTTCCATGAAAAAGATTAATTCTCAAAAATAACACAAAATTAAGTTTTTGTGACACAAATAGCACACATTTTTATTTAGGACAAAAAATATCATTTTTATTAAAGGTCAATTCTCTTATATAGCACAAATCTATTAATCTCATATTTTAGGGTTTAGGATTTAGGGTTTTCTAAACCCTAAACCATACCTCATACCCCTAAAAACTATACTTTAAATTCTAAAATACTTAACCCAAACCAAAAAAATAAATTATTACCCTTTATTAAAATGCTATTTTTTGTCCTAAATTAAAATTTGTGCTAAATTTGTCACAAAAATATCTTTTTATGCTATTTGAGGGAATTTCTCATGAAAAAATGGTTTTAAAACACATCAAAGTGTATGGAATTGGCCAAGTAATATTTTACACTACATTACAAACGCACTCAATAAGGTATATTTGATGTGTTAAACAAACACGAATGATTTTACTACTTTTGGAGAAAGATTGACATAACGATAAATAACTAGTAAACACATTTTAGCTAACAAAATATATTACTAGGCAAATAAACAATATTAAACTGAACCAAATCCAATATAGCAACAAAATATCCACCTTCAATATTAAATAAAGCAAACTCACTAAATGAGAACATTTTCCATTAGAAAAGTTTCATCAAGCACTGTATAGAGTTATTAGTAAATGCCTCGAAGCTCTTTTGAATTTCAGCTGAACCTCCTTGGCTCCAGCAAGTACCAACTTCTTTTGATTATGGTTCAATCCCTTTGCCTCATAAAGGTCAACCCGTTCCATCACACACCTGGTTCGAATAAGGTAGTTAAGCACTTGTAACTCATTCGAGCCGCCACGGAAATTCTTCACCTTCACAAACTTGAGCGTTTTCTCCACACACTCATAAGTTTTGTTAGTGAGCCAATGCGTTTCGATCCGGATCTACAAATGGCGATGAAAGTTTCTGCAAATCCAATTAAAACCGTGCGTTATAACAAATAACAATGCCTAGATGTATATTGTAATAATGTTTACTGACTCTAGGTTATATATATAACTTACCACGACACGCCTAGTAGTGACCATATCGAACGTGAGAGATTCCAATTCCGAACACCTATTAAGAAATATCCTAATTCCCATGAAGTCATTTGCGTGCAAATTTGTAATCATCACCAAATGTCGTGTTTTCATCGGATAGTACAATTCCATAGGATCATCACAATCTTGGATCATCTTCTTCCATGAAAAAAAAGAACATGAATTGACAAAAAAAGAAAACTATGCATATACTGATATACACAATGTTTAACAGTAAGGAAAGCAAGAATACTCTTCAAAAAAAAAAAAAAAAAACTGAGAAAAGGTTCTAGCAAAAATAACCCTTACCATAATTTATACATCTTTAACCTAATAACTTAATCATTTATAATTTAAGAAAAATAAAATCTAATCGGTTATTCTACTGACACTGCAAAGAGTTTGTAGAAAGATCAAACCACCAAATCGAAATTTTCTTTTAAAATTTATACTTAACCTAACTTAATAAATCCAATGTAAAAATAATGATCTAGGGGGTGTATTAGAATGAGTATTTGGAGAGATTTTATTTTTAATGACAAATCATGTGTTATTGAAACATGAATTTTAAAATATCTTTTAAAATCCAGTGTTATTGGATTAATGATTTTAAATTATACCCTCAAATCCACTGTTATTGAAAACATGATTAAGATTTGATTTAAAAGTTTCAGGTGAGATTTGAGGGGATTTCTTAGTTAAAAATACAAAGACTCAAATCTCATGGTTTTATATGAAAATTTCCGAAAATTTAATAACAAAATTCCTAATTCACCAAAATTTCACAAAATTATCTCAAAACTCATTAAAACCCAAATCTCTCCAAATATTCAGTTCAATACACCCCCCTAGTTTTACTAAATTCACATATTACTACATCTTCTTTCGTCTTCAAAGAACTAGAATTATACTTTACTTTGAAGAATTCAATTTTCTCAAGACACATTCATAACTTGAACTTATAATGAATAAATTAGTGAACTTGACTTCTATTCCATGACAAAGGTGTGAAAATGTAATGTACATATTATAGATCTTAAATCATTGAAATAATGAAAAAACAATTTACCTGAAGGAGAAAAGAGCATATCGTTAAGATCCTAACATATTGAAGATTAAAAAAGAGACGAGAATGCTTTCCCTTTGTAATGAAAATATGTGAGCAAAAGCTCTAGTAGACCAACTTCTCTCGAGGCAGGAATTAAGAAATCAAGAATTATACTACAAGAAAACAGCCGGAATCAGACGGAAAATTCCGTCGGAAATCCGTCGGAAAACGGGAATTCCGTCGGAAATCCGTCGGTTTTTGCCGTCTGAACTATGTCGTTGGAATTTTGAAATCCGTCGGAAATTCAGACGGATTTCTGACGGAATCTAGTTTCTGGAAATCTGTTGCTAATCCGTCGGATATCCGTCGGAATATATTACGTCGGGTGTCCGTCGGAATATTTCTGACGGAATTCCGGTATTTTTAACCGACGGTGACCGACAGATTACCGACGGAGAAAAACCGACAGATTTCTGACGGATCTGAACACCGACGGATTTCCGATGGAATTCCGATGTTTCTGAACCGAAAGAGACCGACAGATTCCCGACGGATACAAACCGACGGATTTCCGACGGATATAAAACCCGACGGATTTCCGACGGATTGCAAATTTTTTTTTAATATAATATTTTGAAAAATCAATTAATTTGAAGAAAATTAAATTTTTAAAAAAGAAATGAAAAATAAAATTTAATAGTATTGAAAATTAAAATAGAATATTATTGTAATTTTTTAATAATTCAAAAAGAAAAAAAACATAAAATTGTTTATAATCCGAAAATGAAACTAAACGCCCGGTGGACGTGGTGGATATTGCGAAAAGAAATCGTTCATCCGTTGGATCATCGCTTGTTGATCAGCTTCATATTTCGCCTGTTGAGCTTCCCTGGCCTCTTTAAGGCGTTGCATATCCGCCTTCAGCTCCTCCATTTCAACGTCTTTTGCTGCGAGCGTCGCGCTAAGATCTTCGCTAGGATCTCCGTAAAAGCATGAAGTAGCCGAGTAAGATGCTGAATCATCGGGAAGACCAAAGACCCGACCTTTGGTCTTCGGAGTACACTGCAGAAATGAAAAGTTGAATAAATATTTGAAAGTAAAAAAAAATTGATTAAAATTTTAAAATTTACTTACCGCGTAGACGAATTCGTTGATCTTCTCGATCGGGACTTCGGTGAGAGGCGGGGTTCCTTCAATGATTGGTTGACTAAGAAGATAGTCAGCACCCATCGTCCTGACATTGCCAACGATCTCCCGAGCTACACCATCTTGGATTTCATTGGTGTACTTGTTGGTGTGAGCAACTTCGATCAATTTAAGGGCAGAAGGTTGGACACCATCTTGCCGAAACTACAAATATAGTAAATATTTTGAATATAAAATTAAAAAAACAACATATGATTAAACAAAAAACTTACAAGTTGTTTCGCCTTTGTGACCAAACTGGTTGCTCCTAGATTGTGCGTCGCCTTACCCTTTCCTTTGCGATCGCTGTTCCGGCATGCAGAGTGGGTTGTGGAGCTAGCCTTCGTAGCGTCTTCACTCCAGTACGCTATCAACCAGTTCCATAGGGTCGGGTTCATAACCAACTCCCTTGGAACAAGATTCCTTGACCACAACGCCTTCCACTCGTTCATCTTCCGTGAATACATTATAGCCACTTTTTTGTGGAAGTCCCTTCTAACCAAAGCGGTAATGTGACTCTCCCAAGTAAATTCTTGCTGAAAAAAATGAAAATTAAATTAAAATAAATTAATAAACTAATTAAATTCAAAGTAAACAATAAAGAAAATGAAAAACTTACCGCAAATTGCCGAAACCACATTTCCTGCTCTTCTAAGGGCATTTGGGTGTACGTCGGATACAGATGCTGAAGCAATCCATTAAGCATCCGGTTGATAGACTTGGAAATCCCATTTCCCGAATCTTTAAACCTTCAAAACAAAATGTTTTGTAGAGTTTAAATAGTTTATTAAAAAATATTAAATAAAATTTAATAATTTAAAATTGGAAAATGAGACTTACCATGTGTCTGTCCCAACACAATCCGGATGAAGACGAGTGAATCTCTCTCGTCCAGGTAAAGCAACGAAGTCCTCGACGCTCATTGCAGACGGTGCAGTAGGGGGTGGTGTCGATGCAGCAGGGGATGGTACAGGTGATGCGGTCTCCGGAATATGGGTAGACGCCGTAGACTGACTCCTCGCAACTCCCCTACGCCTACCGGAACCTCGACGTACTTGGTTCCCAGAACCCTCGTAATATAATCCGTAATCCCTTATAAATTTTTTTAAAAATGATTATAAATTTATACAAATGATTTTAAATATGTAAAAATGATTTAAAAACTTTGAAAATGATTATAAATTTCTAAAATAATTAATAATTTCAAAAATGATTAATAATACAAATGATTATAAATATATAAAAAATTAATTATAAATTTATAGAAAATTAATTATAAATTTTTACAAAATTTATTATAATTTTTTTAAAATGATTATAAATTCTCCAATCTAAATTAATAATGTAAAGTAAATTTAAATAAATAATGATTATTTATTAATAAAAACATTATAAATAACTATAAATATTTAAAAATGATTATAAATTAATAAAAACAATATAATTTTTTCTAAACAAATATATAATTTATTCTAATCTAAACAAATTCTCTAAAGTAAATAATTCTCCAAAATAACAAAACCAATTCTCAAAATTAAAAAATTAAATCTAACCACATAAATCTTGAATCAAACACTAGAAAACCTAAATCTAACATCCAATAACATAAATCTAACATCCTAAAACCTAAATCTTACATCCAACAACCTAAATCTAACATCAATCTTAAAACCTTAGAAATCTTTAATTTTTATAGTTTTGGAAACTTACAAATTGGATGGAATTGATGGAGGATTGTTAGACATGTTGATGCTTGATGATTGATGTCAAAATCGGAGCTTTAATCGGACAAAAATCGGAAGTCGAAATCGGAGGTTTGAGATTTTTTGTTTCGTTTGCGGTTCAGATCCGCGAGGAAGAAGATGACCCTATTTATCAAATATTTCCGATGGATTTCTGACGGAAAATCCGTCGGAATCTTTTTATATTAAATGACACGCGGTCTCGGGAAGATTCCAGCCTTAATTTTCGCGTATCCGTCGGAACTCGAATATTAAATGACACGCGGTCTCGGGAAAATTTCATTTGCCGCGTTAAATTTCGCGTGTCCGTCGGAAATCCGTCGGTAATTACCGACGGATTTCCGATGGATACGCGAAAATTAAACGCGTGGACACGTGTAATGGATCAATATAAATGGAGCGTAAACGACATCGAAACCACGAATCCGTCGGAAATCCGTCGGAAATTTTCCGACAGATTTCCTACGGATTTCCAACGGGTTTGTGGTTTCGTGGTCGTTTACAATCCGTTTCTTTTGAAATATGTTTGTAGTAGGATTTGTTACTCATTTCAATGATAAAATATAAACAAATACATTGTTACAAATGAAATATACAAAATCCAAAGAAATTTAGTTGTTATGGTTATAAATCATCGTTATAAGATATGTATCATGTAGTAACATGTAGACATGATAGTTGGGATTTTTTTTATTTTGATATATATAATATGTTACAAGGTATATGTTAGTATTTTATCATTGAAATGAGTAACAAACCCTACTACAAATATATTTCAAGAGAAACGGATTGTAAACGACCACGAAACCACAAACCCGTTGGAAATCCGTCGGAAAATTTCCGATGGATTTCCGACGGATTCGTGGTTACACGTGTCTCAGTTTAAGGATTGACTGACATTGGCTGCTTTCTTTTCCTTTGTTATCCGTCGGAAATCCGTCGGAAATTTCCGACGGATTTCCGACTGATTATGTAAAATTTGGTTTAGATGTTTCTTGTATAGTAATTTTTTTGGTTTTTTTGGTTTAATTTAGGTTGTTTTTTATTATTTTGGTTTGTTTATGATTTTAATGTTTTTATTTATTAATGGTTTTGTGGTTTTAATTATTATAAAATGTAATATTTAAAATACAAATTAAAATACAAAATATAAATAAAAACAAATGTTTGCGGTTCAAATACTAATCTGAATCAGATAATGATCCTTCTGAAGGAATATCATCTTCGGCCTCATCAAATTCTCCAAGTTCTTCCTCAGATTCTGAATGAACTCTATCATCACCAATTTCCATCAAATCAACCACAAGGAATGTATCAAAAGAATGCTCAACATGATCCATTGGAACACTTCTAGTTGGTTGTAAAGCATCTGCTCAGAAACTCCATAAAATTTTCCTTTTGGATTAATTGGAGTCACTGTAATCCAAGGATCTGAACGCCGTGTTACCCTAGGATAACGAATATAGCATACCTAAAAAAACAAATGTAAGTTATGAAGTCAAATAAAACATAAATAGAATCCAAAAACTTTAATAAAATATTTATTAAAATATCCGAACCTGGTCTGCCTGTGATGCTAGGATGAATGGGTCATACGTACGAATTCTTCTTCTAGCATTTACTGACGTGACGCCAAATTGGTTCACCTTAACCCCACGCCCAACTTCTGGATCATACCATTCACACATAAAAACAATGCACCTCATGTCCAACATCCCTGGGTAGCGAACTAGCAATATTTCTTTGAGAATCCCGTAGTATACAACATCACCAGATTGAGCCGAAATCCCATAATCTGCAGTTGGTCTTGACCTTCCTTCATCGTGAATCCTAAACGCAAATCTCCTACTGCAATACCTAGGATATGAGGTCGCTATGTAGATTGGGCCAGTAACTAACTCTACTAACCATGTCGGAAAAACCGAGCCACCTCTAATTCCTTCATTAACCTAAGAAAATAATATCCACAAAATTAATATAAAACACTAACGTAATAATTGAAGGCATTTATATATTAATATTATAGCCTACTTACGTAAAATTGTAGCCAAGTAATATAATCGTTCTCCTTATGCAGTTCAAGTTCTTCTTCAGTCTTTTCCGGAAAATGGCTACGTATTATTGCCATGTAAAGCCTGAACTCAAACAATATTATATAACCTTTGGTTGCTATTACTTATGTATAAAATAATTTAGTATTTAAATAGATTTAGTTTTTTACCTTTCGTACTCCGCCATCTCCTCACAGTTTGTTACGATATACTTATGCAAGTGAGTCCACTCCTGTTGTGAAAATTTGCGTTTCTTCCCTTTTCCACTTACTCGACCAACTTGCGAAAACAACTCAGGGACCACCAATGGATACATGGCTTTCTCACCTCTATCATCATGGCGAGCAGGACGTTTACTCTTCGTACGAACTTCCGATGGAAAGTAATATTCCACAAAATGTGAGGTTTCTTCATTGATGCTCAGTGCGACAATTGACCCCTCAACTCGACTTAAATTTTTAACCTTCTTCTTAAGATGGAACATGTACCACTCAAAAGGATACATCCAACGGAATTGAACAGGACCACCAAGTGCGGCTTCATGGGGGAGGTGGATCGGAAGATGTTCCATAACATCAAAAAAGGATGGCGGAAATATCTTCTCAAGATTGCAAATGATCAAGGGTATATTGTCTTCTAAATTGCGAATCCCCTCAAGTGTAAGTGTTCTCGTGCATAAATCCCGAAAGAAAGCACCAACTCCTACAAATAAAAATACACAAATTTAAATATATATAAAATAAAAATATCAGTAATTTTTAAAATACACATGAAAATAATTTATACCTGCAATTGCTTCGTACACATCTTTATGAAGGAGCTCCGCAAAAGCGAATGGAAGAAGTCGCTGCATCACTACATCACAATCATGACTCTTCATTCCGATAAACTTTCCTTCTCCATAGTCGACGCAATTACGCAAATTAGATGCATATCCATCAGTGAATTTGACATCGTCTTGAATCCAATCAAAAAATTCTTTTTTCTTTTGTGCATCCAACCAGTACGGAGCAAAAGGATATTTACCATTGGGAAGAATTTCAAGAAAATCACGATCGCAAATCTCTGCCAAGTCCAACCTAGACTTCAGATTGTCTTTTGTCTTCCCCGGTACATTTAACACCGTATTCATTATGTTATCAAAGAAGTTCTTTTCAACATGCATCACATCGAGGTTGTGCCTAATAAATGGTCCTTCCAGTAAGGCAATTCCCAAAATATACTCTTCTTGTGCCAATTATGAACTTCTCCGGCTCCGTAAACAGTTTCATGTCCATTACCTCCACATTCAGAAGTCATCGGAGCACCAAAATCTCTCAACTGATCCAATAAATTATTGCCGTCTTCCTCATCAATTGGAGCTTCAAACACTTGTTTATTTTTTGTAAATAATGTTTTAGACCGACGATATGGATGCTCCATCGGTAGAAACCTTCTATGGCAATCAAACCAACATGACTTTCTTCCGTTCCTCAATTGGAATGCATCTGTGTTATCTGAGCAATATGGGCACGATAGTCTTCCATGAGTTGTCCATCCAGATAACATTCCATATGCTGGGAAGTCGCTAATGGTCCACATAAGAACCGCCCGCATCCTAAAATTCTGCTGGCGCGAAACATCAAACACTTCAGCACCGTGACTCCATAGCATTTGTAACTCATAGATCAATGGCTGGAGGAATACATCTAGTGATCTCTTCGGATGCTCAGGGCCGGGAACAAGAACGGAGAGAAATAAAAACTCTCGACGCATGCACATACCAGGGGCAAATTGTACGGTGTTACGATTACGGGCCACAACGAATATTGCCTTCCATGCTTCCCAAATGGGTTGAAACCATCTGTACATAACCCGAGGTACACATTTCTTCTCTCAAACGCAAAATCCGGATACATGGATTGAAAATGTTTCCACGCTTTAGCGTCCGACGGATGTGTAATCTCTCCATCTTGACGATGTTCTGCATGCCATCTCATTTGCTCTGCCGTGCGCTCAGATTGATATAACCTCTTCAACCTCGAAGTCAACGGTAAGTACCACATACGTTTAAATGGAATTGGAACTCTCCCACTAGTATCCTGAAACCGTGGTTTACAACAAAATCGACAACTTCTTCTGTCTTCATCTTCTCTCCAATATATCATACAATTGTCGATGGACACATCTATTACTTGATACGGCAAACCAAGACCACCTACAAGTTTCTGTACCTCATAGTATGATGCAGGTGCAAGATTATCTTCAGGCAAAAGATCTTTGACCATATCTGCAATCGCATCAACACATTCCTCTGCCAAATTGAAGTCCATCTTAATGGTCATCATTCTACTAGCAGATGATAAAGGTGAATGACCATCCCTACACCCATCATATAATGGCTGCTTCGCTGCGTCTAACATATCAAAAAATCTTCTAGCTTCTACATTTTGTTCTTCAACCCTATCCTCATCTATTACGGTCGATGAAAAATTTTCTCTAAACGCATCATTCACCATCTCAACGGTACCAACACCAAAATCTACTTCCGTTCTATGTTCTCCTAAGCTATCCGCAACATAGGGTTCACTGCTACTACTACCATATTCAAAATTTCTTTCTCTATGTAGATACCAAATCTTGTAACCCGGCATAAATCCATTGCTATACAGGTGATGCCATACTAATTCTATCTTAACATTACGAGAATTATGACATATTGAACATGGACAATTCATCTTACCACTTGTTTTCACTCGCGGTTGATTTCCAGCAACGGCCATGAACTCGCATATACCTCGTGCATAACCATCGTTTAATAACTTCGACTCCGGATCAAACATTTCTTCATCCATCCACGATCTTAAATCTCTAGAAGATGACATCTCTCTCTCTACACGTTTTTTGAAGAAAACTTACAAAGAATTTTGTTGTTGTGATTGAATGGAGAAGTATGGTAACATATATATAATAACGCTTGCCGTCGGAAATCCGTCGGAATTTAACGGATATAATAACAGCTATAACAACGGCTATATTAACGTTCAAATTTTCCGACGGCAAACCGACGGATTTCTGACAGGAACCGACGACGGATAGGAATCCATCGGAAAAAACCGACGGATATTAAAATTGTTAATTCTGTCGGAAATCCGTCAGAAATCTGTCGGTTTTTTCCGATGGATATTACTTTCGTCGGAAATGCCGTCAGTTTTGCGGTACATTTCTTGTAGTGAATTAGATTCTTCACTTGTTTTGAGGCTACGAAGTCTACCAAAGACATGATATTTTCCTCAAACCCCACGGGTTCAGAGAGATGAATTTCAAAATTTTGGATGTTTGTACTAGTAAATTTTGATATCCATTGGGACATAACGCTAACAAACAAATGTCTCTCAAAACTTGGGGGCTCTACGATTTCTTTGTCGAAAACTGTTGGGATATAATTTCGTATATAATCATATCCCATATGTTTAGGGATTGTATATTCAGCTTTCTATATTTCTGCGACATTAATCTCTCATGATTGGGGGTTCCTTAGGAAAGTAGATACGCTCCTCTGAGTATATAAGCTTGTAATCGTTCTCTTCTAAATACACAAGAAAATTCTTCTCCTTGATCTCTCTTATTTCAAAAACAGATGGTTTCATAAATTCTGATTCTTTGAATACGAGGTTTTTTCGTTTCACGACAAAGATTCCTCCATCGTTTAAAAAGAGTACTCGTCCGTACAGATTCTTTGAGAGGCAAGGCAGAAATAATCAAAACCAAAAGGCAATCAGGTAAATTCGACAATAGATCCGGTTTTTTTTTGTTGAATCCATTGTGAAAATGTTGTGATTTTCAAAACACGAGATAGAGAGAGAAAATGGAGTTTAAGGATAATCCAATAGATTTAAGGTTTCATAGAGTTATATATTTATATGGTTTTGAAAGTCTTATATCTTTTTGGTTTGTGATGTTAGCTTTTTAACTCATTAAACCCAATCTACCTCTTTTTAGACTTCTTTTAATTAATTATTATCTTTGAGTTTTGAACTAAGATTTTGTAGGTATAGAATTGTGGTTTGAGAATGCTTTTTATTATCTTTTATTTAGCATGAAATACTATAGATTTTATTTAAACAATATGCATGCTTTTTCAAAAACTTTATATTGTTATGTAGATAAGTATGTTTTTAAATATAGTTTATGTTAGTTGAACATAAATGGATTTTATTTTCTTTTTAGGGTTGACTGTATAAACCCCCCTCAAGTATACCACCTCAAACGGGATCCCCCCGAACTTGTTGGCTCTTCGTTTTCCAACCTAGAAAGTTTTCAAACTTCATTATACATCACAATCTCTTATTTCCTTCACAATTACCCAAATTCAATTAAAATCACAATTTTGATTAGTTAACCATAAAATCATTTTTCGTACCGCGTTTACGCTTGATCCGGATTTATTTGGATAATCCCATGATCCCGTAAATGAAATACTCTCTTTCTTTTGGAGGGTTTCCAGTGAAATATCTCCAACAATTCGAGTCTTAATTTATCGTCTTCTTCAATCCCAGTCCCAACAAATATCTCACCTCCTGATTCGATCCCTATCCCTAATCTAGTCACTCAATCTGCTCCAAGTCCTAATTACGCTTCCGAATCTTCTATAGAAATCTCCCAAATAGATATAAACTATTGAATTGCTTCAACATCTTTTTATCAGCTTCGAGTTTGTTAATGTCGAGAGGTTTCGTGATAATGGCTACATTCTTGCTCTGCAATTAGAAACTTCAGGAGGAAACGACACGAAGATCACAGTCTTTGCTCCAATCAATGAAGCAGTTCCAAATTCCATTACCATATTCTCCGATTACGCTACTATTTTCAGAAGACATGTAATCAATAGTCTTTCTTGGAAAGATCTTCAGAAATTGGCATGGGAAAGACTCGAATCGTTGGAGATTTTCTTTGGAAACCCTCCAAAAGAAAGAGAGAGTTTCATTTACGGGTCGTGGGATTATCCAAATAAATCCGGATCAGGCGTAAATGCGGTACAGAAAACGCGATTTTATGGTTAATTAATCGAAATTGTGATTTTTATTAAATTTGGGTAATTGTGGAGGAAATAAGAGATTGTGATGTATAATGAAGTTTGAAAACTTTTTGGCTTGGCAAACAAAGAGCCAACAAGTTCGGGGGGATCCCGTTTGAGGTGGTATACTTGAGGGGGGTTTATACAGTCAACCCTTCTTTTTATTTAGTTCTCTCACCTAACTGTTGTTGTGTAGTTCCATAACTACCCCTACTGATGCTAAGAGATACGTCCAAGAGATTTAGCATTACAGGTTTCAGCATTGTTGGATGTGGTCTCTAAGTTTCGAGGCGAAGGGTTTTTTCCTTCTCCTTTGTTCTTGGCGGATATGTAGTTTGGACGAGTGGTTGTGATGGCGTATCTTTGCTTCCTTTGTCGGTTTCTCTGCTGCCTTTGCCAAGCTCTCTGCTCCTTTTGCATGATTCTATTTTGGTTTTACTTGGTTTAGGTTGTTTGTGTATTCTAGGTTTTGAGCTTAATTTTGCTTCATCAAAGCAGTAGTGGTTTAATTAGTTAGGATCTATTTCGAAAGTTTCTTGTGCATCTAGGATGTGCGAGCCAATTTTAGAGCTTTGTCATCTCTGTGTTTAGATCTTTTTGTGTATTTTTTTGCTTTTGAGTTTAGGTTGCTTCATTCTCCTTCTTTCGGTACCGTTGACTCCCATGGTCTTAATCAAATCAAATCATTCATCATTCTTTTCTCTTGAAGTGTTTAGTGAGTCGATTAAGAAGCTTTCTTAGTCTCCTCCGCGTTGTCATCCTAAGGAAGCACAAGTTCCCTAATTTTTCAAGTCTACAAATTTCAAATGGAGACAAGAAAATCAGAAGTCATGGTTTTGAAGTTTTTATTCTTGGTTGAAGCAGTTTCAGTTCTTGAGTTTAGATGGTTGTGATTTTGAAAATCACAAAAGCAGTTTCAATGGATCCTCCTAACACATTGAATAAGTTACAAACGGTACGTTAATAAACATTCGTAAAACACTGGGCCTGATTTTGAGCCCTAGTAGGAGTTATGTTTTTCAAATTTTGAAGTGCGATGGGCCTACCTCAACCCAAGCATTTTAAGAACTTCAGTTCCATAAATAATTGGAAGATTACCCATAAACAAAAACAAAACAGTTAACTATAAAACCAATGAAAACATCAGTTAGAATATAATGGGACAAATTATAATGTTAGGTCTCTCATCGAAACTTTTGAAATAAAAGAAGCATAAAAAGTTTAATACACATTTTAGAATTGTTCACAAATGCTAAGGAAAACTAAAATAAAAATGAAGTTGAAAAATAAGATGAAAATAGCCTTTGACCATTCTTTAGATGAGCGTAGACTGTAGCCTTTCCCTTCATTCTCTATGTGGAGAGGAGAGTCTTGAGAGAATCCAAATCTCTAGATTCTCAGTTTCCTTGACTCTTCTATGTTTAAATAATAGTACTATTTTATTTCAGTCATTTTCATGGCAAAGATTGTTTTACGATTATTCTTTGGTCTATATATTGTATCCTTCAATACATATACGGATGAATGGTTTTTAATATGTGTATTTATCGATAATAGTTAATATTTTCACCATCTCATCTTGCTAAAATTTGGTGGGGGCTGACAGACGTCACAAGAGGATAGCTTTCGAATGTAATTAGATTTGAAATAAATACTTCTTTGGAGCCAATAATGTCTCTAAGCTTGACATAAAATCTAAAAAAAATGTGTAAAATAAATGACGTGGCGTATGCATATCACTAATATACAGTACTTAGTTTTTTTTTTTATATAAATTTTTTTAAACACTTTTTTTATTTTTATTTTGTTAAAAGGCTTAACACTTAATATATTTACAATCAAAGAAAACAACAAACACTGTTTCTAGATACTGATATCATTCAAATTTTGATGTTAAAAATATATATTTTCTAGACTTTGTTTTCTCAAATTTTTCTTCATAATTTTTTTTAGCGAACTTTTGAGATTTTTTAATGATAAGTATTTTATCATGTTTTAGAGTATTAAGTTGATATAATCCTGTGAATCCTATTTATATCGATGATTCTATATATGTACTATATTATATTTTCTTATCTTTCATTTATATTTTGTATCCTTTGTGTTTGTTATTAGGATTAGTCTGATGGACTAAATAGATTTTAGGTTGCATAGAGAAGCACACCTGTATTGTGTGTTGACCATAACTATAACTTGTGACCTCTAGAACCTAACACTATCAAAAGATGTAGCATTTGCTCATTGTAGAGAATATATAAATCAAACACTTCTTCATATTAATTATAGAATGTATGGTTAGCCCATAAAAGAATTAAGATTTTGGAAAAAGTGTAGTTCAGATTCCGTTTTGGCGTTTTCCATCTATAGAGTTTTTAGTTTTTATTTCATTCTTTTTTTTTACGTTTTCCATTTATAGAGTTCAAAGAGTTTGATGTAAATATGCATATATATAAGGTGAAAAAATCACATACTCCTTGACAAATAGAGCAGCGAAACGTAAGCAGAACCACTAACTCCACGAGTAACTCAGAAAAGTGCCTAGTCTACAAACCAAGTTGAGCATGAGTCGTAAGACTCTAGAGGATTTGTTATTCCAATCTCAAAGAATCCCCTCGGATCCAAAGGTCCGAAGAATTTCGAAAGAAAATAAAAGAAAAGAAGATAAATGCCATCAAATATTTAACAGATTCATTAAATGTACAGTAGAGCTATCCACGAAACCTGATGAAAACTAATTTCAATTTTTTTTAATATTCCCGTATCATAAATTCATACAATAAGTTTGATTTTTGTAGCCTTGTAAATACCATTTGGCAACAAGAAAAAGAAATTATAGCAATTATAGTATCTACTAAACATCAAATTAATGTTTTATATATGCGTGAATAGTTCGAAAACAATATTCATAATAAATATGAAAAGCTTTTTATAGTGAACTTACAAAAAAGTATGATGTATATATATTTGTTCTACATTGAAACTTAAACTAAATAAGAGATTCGAAAATCTAAACACGAGTTGTAGAGTTTACTAAATTAAAAAGTATCATATTTTTAAAAAGATTGTTTTTTACTTTTTTACTTTTAAGTTATAATAATATTTTCTTTAACTATTTCATAAAAGTATTGATATATGCCGGTTTTTTTAATTCTTAGCTGATAGTAGGAGTTCACATTTGAGAATCTAAATAATTTCTTTAGATGTATCTTTAGATTTTGATTGTCCAATCTATGTTCAGTTTAAATCGTAGAGACTAGAACAATGAGCAATTTATATAAAAGTATGAGAATCAAACTAATAATTTTAGTGGAGAGTCATTTTAAAATTTGAGTAACTGCAAAAGAACACAAACCCAGTGGATTAGTGATAAAAACATAGAAATGACTAATCATAGGAAAGTCAAACGTTAAGAATAGAGTAGGCCAAGCAAAATAAACAACAGGCTGACGACTCAAAAAGCACGATATCTTAAATATCCCATTCTCTAACTACCCAAAAAGTATGTTATGGATTTCACAAGAATTGCGTCCATTTACTTTATTTTATTTTATTTTGTAAAATATTTCTACAAACTACCGAATACGTTTCTTTTGTAGTTTAAACTTTAAAGTTCATTGTGAATAATTTGCAAATAAGTATAACGTCGAATTTGGGTTTCAGAAAAATTATGAAGATTCGACAAATAGGTGCAAGAGAAGAAGAATGGTTTTCCGACTCTCAATTGAACCCAACATTCTCGAACCCATTTTGGTGAAAGGTTTGAATATAAAATTCAAAGAACATGTTGGTGTATTTGTCGATGAGAGATCTCGGAAAGATACCAAATGTCATAGACAATCTTAGAAGAATATGGAGTTTTATCCAAAAGATGATACCCAAATAAAGAATAGCCAAGAACGATGATCTCATCAAATTGTGATTGATTATGAAGAAGGAAAGAAACAGATTAAAATTTGTTGGCAAGTAAAGCTTCGGTATCGAAAGCAATCGTGGAAATTCGCTTCTTTATCATTCTTTTTAATGATCACTTATGTATTTGTTGATGTGTACGTAAGAGTTGTTTATCTTTGATGTACTAGGAATGTATCAACTTTGGTACTCGATTTGATTTTAATGAATGAATTAGATGTAAAAAAACAGAAAATAGATAGATTTCGAGATTTGAAGTATACGTTTTTCATTGATAATTCAGCAGTTACACAATTGTTTGGATTTTTACAACTTGTGAACACTTCTAGATTTTTCCTTGCTCAAAGATTTTGTGACACTTGTCGTTCATCTATACAATCTCCACAGCTAGGAGCGTATTGTATTTACTGCATAGTACGATTGTTGCAGTGTTTTATCCATCTCTCTCTAATTTGTCGCTCTGTATTCTCTAAGTCATTCGACTGTTTCATTGTTGTGTTGCAGAAGACGCTCATGTTCCAGATCCTTCTGTTAAGTTGGACTTTGCTTGTTAGATGGCCCCATGTGTGGTTGATTTTACTTGTAAGCCCAGAAGGGCTTTGTTGTCTATACTTTTACTAGATATATTTTCAAGTTATAAATGAATATTTTTTTTTTGAATTGAATATTAAATTTATTCAACCTGAAAACCTGTTTACATCAGAGTGGTACTATTTTTTAAAGTTTGAAACTATGACAACAAGAGATTAAATTTTAAAAATGATAATTTTTATCTTGTGGCGAATCACGCTTTCACCCTTTTTTGTATTGATGATCACCAACATTGCGAATCGAGGATAATCTATTGTAAATTTGCTTGTCGATTGTTTGGATGATTTTTGTTGGTGTTTGTGGAAGCTCCCCATGTCGCCTATTGTTTCTTTCTCTCCAGAGTATATGTAAAGTGGCTTGAAATGCATAGCGCAAAAGAAAGAGATTAACCTTATCAGGAGAAGTATCCACCAGCAATTTCATGATTTGGTCCCATTCTTTTGTATATCTCGCCTAGAGCAATTTCTTGACCATTGTAGTCCATATCTTCTCCGAAAAACTACATGAAAAATAAAGGTGATTTCGAGTTTCCAAGATATTTTGGCACATTATGAACCATTTGCACATGTACTCTATTGTAGCATTCGATCACCAGTTGATAATCGATTTTTTATTGCCAACTACATATTGAACACAAATTTTGATGTTGTGTGGGTGAACCATATTCCTTTCCACCACTCTTTTATTGAACTTATCTCTCGCACTAGGTTCCAGGTTTTTTGGGAGACAAATTTTGAAGCAAATTTATACCATTGCTTCTCAATAAAACCACATCTTCACACACCGAACTATGCTTGCTTCGTTGAGCTTCTATAATGTCTTTGATTTTGTTGAAAGTTTCAGACTGGTGGTGCTTTCTGCGATGTGTTAGGATAACATGTTCCACCGTAGAAAACTTTTGAATACCAAAATCTATGAAGCCTCTTTCCCATGTCACCTCAATAATCCTTTCAATATTAGACCAATGATCATACGAAAATGAAGTTATTGCCCCATTACCCACATCTATTTTGACAAACGATTTTGCGAATTCTCTGTATTTGAGCGGCTTCCTCCACATCCATGATCCCATTGATGTAGATTCTCTCAGTCCAGAAATAGCATTTTTGGATGAAGTAAATTTGTATCCATTGTAACCAAAGAGAAGTATTTGCAGATAGAATTCGCCAAATCAGTTTCAAGCATTGTTCACTTCACTCAGAGGTCTTAATCCCAAGCCTACTTCATTCTTGGGCTTACACACATCTATCCATGCCACTTTTGCTTTCTTAGAGTTTAAATCTGGTCCAGACCATCTAAATGATGAGCATAGCTTATCAATTTCCTTGAGGCATGCATTTGGTAATCTGAAATTAGAGGTCCAAAAGCTTGTCAAATTATGGACCACCGATCCAATGAGTTGCAACCTTCCTGCAAAAGAAAAGTATCTTGTTGTCCAACACCTTATTTTACTTCGAGTCTTCTTTATAAGGGGACTATAATCCTCCACTTTCATCCGCCTTGTCAATAGAGGTAAGCCACCAAGTATCTAACTGGAAAAACTCCAAAATCAAATGGAAATTAATCAAGCCCCGAGAAATTTGCAAAATCTGTGAAGACATTGAGGATGCCCTCTATTGATCTTTTTTTTCATCCGCGAATACTAAAAGATCATCTACAAAGCACAAGTGTGTAACCTTAATATTTTGACAATACGGATAAAAACTTACCAGCCTATTTGTAGCCTCTTTGTCAATCATCTTTGAAAGCACATTCATGCTTATCACAAACAAATATGAGGAGGGAGAGCATCTTTGTCTTAACCCCCTTTAAATGTGAAAATAATCAGCCAATTCTCCATTTACTCTAAAATTTTCTGTGGGAAATTAAGAGCTGTTAATGTTGTAAGAAGAAATGTCCATTGAACTGAATCGAAAGCCTTTGAGATATCTATCTTCACTGCACAGCAAGAATAGATTGAGTATTTGTGATAGTTTTTTACCATTTCCGACACGAGGAAAATGTTTTCCATGAAGAGCTAATCCTTAATAAAGGCAGACTAGTTTTGCGCTATAAATTTCGGTAAAATCCCTTTTAACCGACTCGCCAAAATCTTTGATACCACCTTGTAAATAATATTACAACAAGAGATGGGCAAGTAGTCCTTCATATCCTTCACCACTGTTTTCTTTGGAATTGAAGCCAATATAGTAGAACTAATACCTTTGGGGAGAAATCTTTTTATTGAAAAATGATTGGATCGCCGCCACAAAATCTTTTTTTCTGAACCAGCCATGCTTCTTTAAAGAACTCCACTGTATATCCATCTGGACAAGCTGGGGCTACTCTTTATTAAACTAGCAGCATCCAAATCAAAACATTCAAATTTCAGCAGATTCTTCATATCATCCACCGTTTTTCCAGCATAATCAACAACACTATGGCTTAGAAAACCCTCAA
The DNA here is from genome assembly GCA_028015245.1 of Cardamine occulta. NCBI lineage: Eukaryota > Viridiplantae > Streptophyta > Magnoliopsida > Brassicales > Brassicaceae > Cardamine > Cardamine occulta. The sequence continues at coordinate 9,428,343 of CM051384.1, forward strand.
AAAATCGCACAGCTTATACTTTTATCTCCTCTTGTGTACTCACTGTCACACCATCAGGTCTAACAACTTCTCCAATACAATTTCTTACCTCACAAACCTTTAATTGTTGATGGAAATATCGATTGTTTTTATCACCAACATTCAGCCAATGTAACTTCGACTTTTGCCTTAAAAGTTTCTCTTCCAACTTCGCTAGTCTTTTCCATTTACCAAAAGCTTGTGCCTCAATTCCCATAACATCATGATTTGGATCTGTAAGTGTAATAGCATGTGCCGCACACAGCTCCTCATATGCTTCTTTCGTCTTCCTCACCAAATCACCCAGCTTTTCCTTACTTAATCTTCGCAATTCTGAATTTAATGCTTTCAGTTTCTTTGAGAAACAAAACATTGATGATGTTGAAATGTATAACTCCTAGCTCAATGCCTCCCCAAAACTCTTCCATCAAATGCCTAAACCCTGAACATTTGTCTTAGAAAAAGGTTCAATTTGAGTCTTGTTGAGGCAATAGACAATATGGAATCCCCGAGAAATGTTTCTTAGACACTAAAGTGTTAGATTTATGGCTTGTGGAAGTTCTCAAATCTCACCATAGACCTAGAATAGTTTTTTTCATTTTAGGGAGACAGTAAGACAATGTTTCTAGGGGTAAAATATTATCGAAAAATTATTTCGTCTCTTCACTCAGAGATAAAAGATTTATTATATGCATGAAGAATATCAATATCTTTTCAAAAATGATAGATTTTTTGTTTTTTTAAACAGATTTCTATACATCTAGTTTAATGGTGGCATTCTCAGAGAAATGGTTAGTTTTCTCCGATTTATAAGATTATATTAGTTTGTTTCTGCATCTACCTCTTTTTTCTCGTGTTTCATTATTTTTTCAGTTTTACTATATTAAAGCCAATTTTTTTTTCATGAGTGAATTTCTAATTAATGTGTGGTTGAAAAAAAGTTCAAATCGGATACAAAATTTGATATATCCATAGTACATCAAATAAAAATAAATTTAAGTAGACATCAACAAATACATAACTGATCATTAAAGCCAATTGTTTTACCTAGATCTTTAGACTTTTATTTTGAGAGACTTTTTGGTACTTTTTTCTTTAAGATTGGGTTACCAAATTCAAAGTGATTTTCTAATTAATATATGGTTTAGGAAGAAAAAAACTAAGACCTAAACAATCTTAATAAAAACATAAGATATAAATGGAGAAAATAGCATATTTAACTTTGAAAGTGTCAAATGCTAGCACTTTAAACCTCAAATGTATTACACTAACACTTTAAACATTCAAACTGTTTTTAGTAACACTTTAAACTTTGAAACTACCTCCCGTATTTTTTCCGCCATAATATTCACTACAAAATAGTTACCAGAAAACTGACAGAATTTCCGACGGTAATCCGACAAAAATTTCTAATGGTAATCCAAAAAAATTCCGACTCAAAATTTTTAAAATTCAAACGGTTATATAAACGTATATATTTTTAATGGATTTCCGACGGTTACTCAAAAATCTGTCAAAAATGATCCGACGAAACTATTTTGTCGAAAATCTGTCGGATTAAGATCTCATCGAAAATTTTGTCAGTTTTTTGGTAACTTTTTGTAGTGAATTTTATGTCAGAATTTCAAAATTCAAACGACAATAAAACGGTTACATCAACGTACATATTTTTCAATGGATTTCCGACAACTATTTTGTTGATAATCTGTTTGTTGATAATCCGTTGGACAATTTAATATCATGAAATATAATTTCAATGTTTAAAGTGTTAGTAAAAATAGTTTAAAAGTTTAAAGTATTAATATAATATCTTCAAGGTTTAAACATATGACACTTTCAAGATTTAAAATGTTATTTTCTCGATAGAAATGTATAAAGTTTAAAACATAATGGAGTCTACTAAGTTTCTTCTCCCAAACACATCCAATTCACCACCTCATTTTCACACTCAAATTAATGGCCATGGCAATATCATGAGATTCAAACTTTTCTCCCGGTTCATCATCGGTAAATCATTCGCATAATCGCATCGTCTACTGAAAACTCTAAGCTTAGTTTGCTTTCTAGTAGTTGTGTCACCTGTACCATATTTTTACTGCCAATTAACACAATCGATTTTCTTCCATAACTTTTGTTTTTAAGTCCTTCCATAAATATTAACAAATCCATTTGAAAACAAATTTTTCTACATTGGTTGAGAAAATACTATAACAACAACATATTTATAAAAACTAAAACAATTTTACCAACTTTAGTTTGATCAAACAATATTTAAAAAAAAATCTGGTAAAATATTAATTGATGGAAACTTGGGAGAAGCATTTCAAACTTTATTGAAATAAGACCGGCTCATCATATTTCAACATAATATATGAGTTTAATAAGAATCAATATATATTTTATACTTGATTTTTCTCATGTTTTAACTGCCCTAACCCAAATATTTATTACATCAATGAAAAGCCATTCCGTTTTATATGTTTTACTAACTTTTAACTGTTTTCTCAATATCAAAGGCTGCAATGAGCAGTTGCAATGAATTATACTGATATGAACAGTTTCAGTAATTTTGACCTAACCCCACACCTGTCCTCTGTCAAAATAAAAACTTCAGAGAAAAAAAAGTAATTTAAAAACAAGAGACACATTTATTATAAAGATGGAATTTTATAAGGAAAAAGTAAGAGAAATTGACAAAAGATAATAAATGGGGTTGCTTGGAGTCGTGGCAATGTTGGTTGCACACTGCACAGAGCACAAAGTTTCATAACAGAGGTAATGTTGCATGTGGCCCCTTCGCCCTAAAGCTCCTTTCTTACATTTTTCAATTTTTTTAAAAACTAAAATTTTCAAGTTGGATATTTCGATAAAAGACCATTAATGTTATCTGCTCCACACAAAATCTGCGAGTAATTTTTTTTTTCCCCAATACAGAAGATGTCAAATTATCAACGTAATAAATGGAATGCATAAGTCAGCTTTTATAAGCGATAAAATTTGGTCAATAGAATAATATTAACGAAAGTTACGTTACGTTAAGTCTTTTTGTTTGTCAAACATTTTTTCTTATTTATTAGTTTTACGTTACGTTAACTCTTTTTTGTTTGTCAACCATGTATAAAAATGTTTTTTTTTTAATAGAAAAGTTGCTCCATGTAAAAACAAAGTCTAAAGCCAACAAAAACTAACAAAAAAGGATAAAATTTTCAATATTAAAAGTAAAGACAGACTACAGAAAAAACTGTATAAAAGGAAATAAGTTAACAAGAAAAAAACAGTAGATATTTGTTAAAAAGTAAAAAAAAAAAAGATGAAGAAGAGTAGCTAAGCCCACCTTTATTTTATATTCTATTTTTAATATATTATTTTCAATTTATCTACCAATTTTTGAAAACATCACTGTCTATTGATTTTAAAATTATTGTTTTTCTAATTTTTAACTAATTTTTGAAAACATCACTTTCTCTATTGTTTGACAACCATGGAGAAAAAATGTTTTTTTTTAAAACAGAAAAGTTACTTCACGTAAAAACAAAGTCTAAAGCCAACAAAACCTAACAAAAAAAGAATAATATTTTAAAAGATAAAATGTAAAGCCAGTCTACAGAAAACACTGTATAAAAGGAAAATAAGATAACAAAAAAAACAGTAGAAATTTGTTAAAAAGTAAAAAAAAAAGAAGACGAAGAAGAGTAGCTAAGAGCATCTGCATTAGACACCCAAAAAGTATGTCTTCCGGTGAGGCTCGCCACTTTTTCTATTTTTAAAAAAAAAAAAGAAAATTATTTTTTTAATATCGCGACGAATCACGCCGCGACACGTAGCCATCTTTTAGGGAAAACATTGTCTTCCCAGAGACATATGTCTCGGTTGTGGATGGTCTAAGCCCAATTTTTATTTTATATACTTTTTATTTTTTAATTATTTTCACTTACCCTACTTGTTTTTTGAAAACATCACTCTCTCTATTCAGAGCTCACAGACACACACAGTCCCTCTAACTCTCTTTCCTACAAGTAGACTTTAAGGCAAAACTTTGTCTAAGTGTTGAATAATTTTAAAATACTCATCTGAACATTTAATAAACATAATCTATCTTTCTCTCTCTCTTTCTCTATTTAGATTACTTAAACCATAGAGATCCAACTGCATCAATCAAACCATTCATCACTACTAACTATGGACTACGTAAGCTCCTTCTCTTTCTTCTTCTTCTTCCTCTTCTTCTTTAACTTCTTATGTAACGTTTCTTTTGGTTAATCAGGAGTACGGAGGAGGAGAGTACTGCAGGAGAGGACACGTGCCGGCGTTTGGTAGCTGGGACTGGAACGACGCCGTTCCATTCACTCAATGTTTCGAGACAGCAACAACTCAACAACCAGCTTTTCTTCACTACGCTTCTTACCCTCAAGATCGTGATCTTTACCTCGCCGGTGATCTCTACGATAACCATCACCTTGTAGCTCCGACTGTGATTCTCCTCCCTCGCCGTCGGGTACTTTCTTTATCCCTCTTATAGCTCAATACTTCGTCATGAACTTCTTGATTTAGATGTTCTTGGAAAATGTTTTGTAGGCTAAGGTGGGCCAAGAACCGACGGAGAAGAAGAGAAATTGCTCCAAGGAGCATCAAAACTTCAAGACGGACGCGCGTGAGGCGTACGCGCCGCCGAGCTGTCCAACACCGATGGTGAAGCGGAGGACTAAGGCGCCGAAACCTGTGGATGAAGACTTGTACAAAGTTTCTCCACAACTTCTCTCCGTCAAATCCAATAAGGCATATAGATAATAATTCATTTTTATTTTCAAATAAAGGGTTTTCTAATAATCAATTCAATTTATTATTAAACAGATTATCTTAAATTTTCTTCAATTATTGTTATAAGTTTTGATTTTGGGGAAATGTTAAATTGAAATTGCAGAAAAGAGGAGGTGGGTTTTGGGTGCTTTTCAAGGTGTTTTTTTGCCAACACGGGTGCTTTGAAGCCACCACAAGCATGAGAGATTGAGTCAGAAAACACTTTTGTTTTTCTTTTCTTATTTTTCTTTCTAGTATTTTTATATATTAAAAAGATCATGTGTTTGTGAAATCATGTATGTATTTATTTATGCGTAGTAGAGCAAAAGGAGATGAATTCTAAAGGATAGACCAATGTAGCTTTTGGGAAAAAGCGAGCCATATTGTATTTTACCTAAACTAAAAAAAATTGAGACTTGTTTCGCTCATTATCATAATTTGGTCTACAATTTAATTATGTCTTCTGAAATTATGAATGTATGTATTTATGCGTAGTAGGAAAAAAGGAGAGGAATTCTTAAAGGATAGGAAAAAAGGGTGCCATATTGTATTTACGTAAACTAAAAAAATGAGACTTGTTTTACTAATTATCATAGTTTGGTCTATAGTTTAATTATGTCTTGTGAAATTATGTATGTATTTATTTATTATTTATGCGCCGTAGGAAAAAGGAGATGACAAATGTAGCTTTTGGGAATATTGTATTAATTGAACTAAAAATAATGAGACTTTTTTTGTAAATTATCATAATTAATTTAGTTATGTCTATCTTCTAAATTTGTACTGTGTTGACTTGTTAGTGTAACTGTTGGATTTGGTGAGATTAGGGATGGGAAAGGAGTTAAAGCTGAGGAGGGGAATGTAGAATAGTTTCTTAGCTTCATCTACAGAAAGTTTGACTTGTGGCAAAGCTGCCCACCTTTATTTTTTTTCCTATTTTTCTGTTTTGAAAAAGAGAACATTATATTAAAAGTTAATAAAATCAGACAACTGGTCTATATAATAGCTATAAAATTTGGTGAGAAAAATGTATACTAGTGGAATAGATTTTGGCAAAATTATTTAGTGGAGTAACTGAAGAATTATTTGGTCGAATAATCATAAATGATGTGAAGTATTAATTCCTTTAAAAGTTATCTGAGAATAACCATTTATTTAGAAGGCTAGTTAAAAAAATATGATTATTAATGGTTTTATTTTTAGGATTTCTATAAAGAATGGTACTATAAAAGATAACTTCATAATTAGTTCTCTTCTTATATCTTATCTCTTTATATTTTACACAATGAAACATCCACTTAAGTCTTTAATGCTAAAGTTGACTAATAAAATACATATGTTAGACGATAATAATTTTGATATCAGTCAAACATGTAAAACTATTTGTTTGATATCATGGATAACTATTTTATTACTCTGCTAAATATTTCATCGGAGACAATATTAGTTTCAATATTATCTTGTAATTAGGACTTACTAACTTTGTGAAATATTATTAATTAAAATTTACATATATACATCTTTGATAACATTTACCTAGTAATAATATCGGTATCGTAATAGTAAGTCAATTTTTGAAATTCAGAGTTGACATATTCTTCTATTGTTAGAATATTTACTAATGTAGTAAAAATGTTATCTAATAAAATCATAATTATCGATAATTAAATTACTTTGTCATAATTTATATGTTTGTTATTGCGCTAAGAATAAAGCTACCTTGATATTCTGATTACATCAATAACTAATAAATTGTCGCTTGCAACTTTATCCATAAACCATCCGATAAATACATTACTATGTTGATAACATATTTTATACCACGTTAAAAAATAATTTAGATGTGAATATATATATATATATATATATCATATGATATAATGTTTTTTTATCGTGCTAACAAAATAACTCGATACAATTGGACATAATCTCTCCCTAATATTTCGCAAGTTAACAAAACACTCACTCCGATAAAATCGCGATAAGGGTATTTTTGTCTGAAATTAAATGTGGATGAGAAAGAACAAATAAAACAAAAGACATAATCTTATATCTAATTGTCAAGTTATTTGTGGCTATAGATTTAGTGAAAACTTTAAAGGGTCAATTTGCAAAATAACTCTGGATCTAAAAATAATTAAAAAATAACCTATGATAAAAAATCTTTTTTTGTAAAATAACTATGGGCCTACGTTTAAAATGATGAGAATTGACAAAACCATCATATCCAATTAATTTTGCAAAATCTTCTCAGAATTAAAAATAACATTAATTAAAATAAAATAAGGCGTAATATGAAGAAATTGTGTGTGATTTGAAAAAAACTACTGAACTTTTAAAAATAACATGTTTTAAGAACTAATAGCGTGATATATTGAAAAAACTAGTTATTTTGAGAAGAAGATATGCTCACAAAAATGGAGCAATCCACCCAAAATCTGAAAATAAGAAAAACGAAAATAGCAAGATTTTTGAAACAATAACATGAAATCCAGATGAGTGACGTGTCTTAAGACTAATGAGTACAATATCATTTCCTTTTTTTCCTATGACACAACACTGTAACTCATGGATATTTACTTAATTGATTTTTATTTCAAAGCTATCTGTTGCGATTACCCAACTTTAAATATTGGTTCGTTATATACAAATATTTACCGATCTAAAGGTTTTTTTATATATCAATCTAAAGTTTTGTATTTTTCTTTGGGTTTTATATCAATCTAATTTTTGTGTACTAATTATTGAAAGTCCTCTAACAAAGCTTCGCGGAGGTGTCAATGGTGTGGGAGGTCCATGCGAGGAGCCTCATGGATGAGTCATAACAACATTTCTACGAGTCATACTATGGTTTTGTCCATAGGGAAATCAATTCACCTCCAAGGTCTATAAAAATAACTTTATTTTGCATAAACTGAAAATAGTTAATCTTCAATCTTCATAGTTATACAAAATTATTTTTAAGAATCTGAAAAGTATTGAGTTTTTGCTAGAGAAATAAATGTTTAGAAATTCCAAGGTTTGTTTTCTTTTCGATAAAGGGCATTCTGTTGAAGATTGAATGTTTTATAAGATGGTGAAAATACAACAATAAGAGAAAACATTAGCAAGCAAAGGAATAAAAGAGCATGCTTAAGTAAAAAAGAAGGATACTGTGGAGGCGAGACTTCAACTTGAAGATGATCGAACCCGAGGAAGAGATGGAAAACCTCACTCACCTAAAGTTGATGTTGGTGGCTATAGAAACTTACGAGGCAGACTGAAACTGGTGACTGTTTGATGAAAAGCCAACCAAGCTAGGCAACGAACCCCGACAAAGAGTCAAAACCCGAGATCCTGCGTGTTTCTCCATGTCCCAACTCAAGCAACCAAAACCACCACACAAAGCCTAGAGCTCGAGACCAAGCAAGCATCCATTCAAGACAAAACATAGAACCCATGATCAAACTCATATACTCAACCACTTACAACCAATTCCACGCTTTGAAACGAAGAATTGCCTAAGAGAACCTATCTAAGAGCAAGAGATGCACATCGGAGAGGGAGAGAACCAATTCAAACCAAAGACGAGGAATTGTAGAGCAGATAGGGCTGAAGACACATCACCACTCTAAGAGCAAGAGATGGTAAGAGGAGCAAACATAGTAGTGAGCCACTATGATCCATAGGCCCTAATGCATTACAAAACCAACTGGTTGAATGGAGGCAACCTCAACAACATTTAATCGGCCTGAAATAGAGAGGCACATGCCCCGTTGTTGAGCTCGAGATAGACTTGATTCTAGATTGTGAAGGTAGGGGAAAAGGAGAGAGAGTGCCCAAGGCGCTTTAGAAGCAAACCAAATTTGATTCAATAGTCGCACCAATTCAATCATTAGGAGATGCAGAGAGGAATAACAATAATCATTTAGACAGAAACTCAAAGAAGCTAGTGACCCACAAAGCAACACAAGACTACAGCTGACGAGAAACTAGGCCCTAAGAAGACTAATTCTGATAAACTTAAACTGAGGTAAACAATAACTGGTCCTAGCAAGGAAATTGACGAAGAAGATGAGCTACAACCAGAAATATCTTGAGCGTAGCATGTTACTCAGAGATGAAGGAAAGGAGGAGATAAAAGCGAGTAACGAATCTTTAGCTGTCCTCGGGCTTTGAAGAGTCAAATCAGAACCAATAACCTACAGATGCCCTTGAGAGTACCGAATCACGACAATGAACTCGCTAAGGGAGAAGCGTGGAGATGAAAAGCTGAGACCTTCAACAGTGGAGCAAGACTCGAATCAATCCCAATCAAGACCTCGTCCTCAAAAGTACTGAAGAGGAAGAAACGAGAGGCGAACTCCAACGCTGAGAGCACAGAACCGAATGAAAACCGACGCTACCCAAGGAATGCGAGCTGAACTAAATCCTAGATCTAGGGCTGTCTCCAAGCAATCTCGAAGAACCAAAACCCAAGGGAGGAAAAAGAAACAATAGTTTCCTTTTTCTGGCGGCGGTGAGAACCACCGCTCGTCGGATAGGGAGATCGAACCTCATAATGCTTGAATCAATCTCCACAGCTTTTCTTTTATCAATGGGCTTGCTTGTCGTGGAAGAAACCCATGGTTGATCTTATCGTGGCCTGGACATAGAAGAAGTATTTTTCTTGATCTGATATTCAGCTTGGTGACAAGATGTAAGACCTCATGCATTTGATGGTAAGGTTGTCTCTCAACCTTTTTCGCGATACGGTCTTGTAATCCATAAAAAAATTGAGCCATTAATGACTCCTTGGTCTTAGTCAGTTCTAGGCGACCCTTTAAAGTTTCAAACTCGTTATAGTATTCTACCACGGACTTACTTCCTAGAATGAGCTTCTGAAACTTCTTTTGATTCTCCTGGTGATAGTGTGGAGGAACATATCTCCACTTCATTACATCTTTCATATCATCCCATGTCTGAATGTGACTATATCGGTTCCTCCTCTTTTCGGCAAGCTCTCTATCCCACCATGTTAGCGCATGATCAGTGAGTTGTGCAGAAGCAATTACCACTTTCTTTTGATTGGTGTAATTGTAGTACTCAAAGGTATACTTCATGCGCTTCTCCCAATCCAAGTAGGCATCAGGTTCCACTTTACCAGCAAAGGTTGGGGGGGGGGATTAGCTTCACATTAGAGTTGCCTTGTATCAGGAATTCTTCTTGTCGGTATCTCCCTCGGTGACGAGGATCCCTCCTTCCCAGTCTAGGGTTTTGTGCTTGATCATATGGGAGATCATCCTCATCATGATCGTAGAGGTCCTCTTCAATACGAGCACCTCTCCTAGGTTGAATATTTTGAACATTCGGAGCATTAGCATTTGGGGACTGTTCCATGTGAGTCATCCACTCATCCATGGCTTGCAGCCTAGCTTGGATATTCATTAGAACCTGAGCCATTGCATCGAGGGGTTCGACAGGAGATGGTGGTGGTGGTATCTGATTCTCAGCCATGTCGAGACTAGTCATGTTGCAAAACCTTTTGGCTTTGATACCAGATGATATAGGCCTCAGGGTTGAGGTCTACGATATATGGATGGTGACACCAAAGCTGGCGTGAAGCTATCTCTTTGGTGGATGATTGATGAATCGAAGCAGGTGAACTGATGAGTTGGCTTTAACTCTCTCTCGTGGGTTCGGTGAATGGTACGATGATGGATCGAGTTGCAACACAAAGGTATGATAACTCTCTGATACAACAAGATAGCTCTCGTGACAAAGGGGGAAACCGCACCTAAGGAACGAAGAACTAGGGTTTCTTTGCAAGTAAAGAACTACGTTATTTTACTGATAGGTAAAATGTGTGAATCATACAACGCCGCAGGGGAACCTTATAAATGGTTCGTCGGCTAGACCTAAATAGGTCGACTCAAAAGAATAAAAGCGCGACAAACTGACTCAAAAGCAATTCAAAACTCAAAACTAAACAATGCCATTTTTAACATCTCGGCTTAACAAAATTTAAATTAAATTAAATTAACTGAGTGTTCAAAATACTCTAAATGAAAAAGAGTCTTCACTTCGTACCTGCAACAATCACAAATAATGAATGCACGCGACTTACCTTGGCGCAGGTGAGGTTGATGCTTGTGTAGTCCGTGTAGAAGGATTCTCGTCCTTCTCCAAATCCAGCTCGTTCTTCATGTGCTTTGCCTCGTTAGTAAGCTTTTCTTGACAGGTTTGCGAGTAATTTTTGAATCATAGCTCCAAAGCTTGTGGGAGTTCCTCTGTAGGCAGTGGTGGCACGACTTCTCAGTGGCGATGCTCGGGGCTGTTGACAGTGGCTGTGTCTTCACGTTCCAACTCTAGCTCTGTTGCTCTTTTCATGATTCCGTCTCGACTAGATGCTTCTGAAATGTGGGTTTGTTGTGGAATATCGAAGCCCAACAGTTTGGTGCACCTGGATTATTCTCTTGTAAGGCCTGGTGGAATTTCCTCGGCCATGAATCCTTGGTGTCTTCGACTAACTTCGAGTCTGCTCGTTTTTCCTGCAATGTCTCTCGGCCAAAAGCATTAAAATGTGTCATTTCATGAGAGAAATGAAATCTTACCTCCTGTGTACCAGCGTGTTGGTCGCTAGTCGAATAAGCTTTGTATTCCTCAGTGAGGGGTCGGTCCAGTAGCGAGTAGCGTGTTCCCTGCTTGGTTTCTTCTATCAACAAGGTTTGGACTTCTTCATTAAACTTCTCTCTCTGAGTCTTAAGTTTGTTGCGTGTGTTGGGACCTTCTCTAACGACTAGTATATCAAGTCTAGTTTGGATATCCTTATTAGTTAGATTGTTGGAACATTAAATTAGTTTGTATATATACCTATGCTATGATCTATAGTTTGTGAATTTTAAATTAATTTACATGTGTAACTATGTCACGAGACTCATGACTTATAGTTTGTGTTGAAAATCAATTTTCCTTTATTATATATAATGAACAAAAGTGTGAGATTCTCTTAACCCGGATGGGCTGTGCATAAGCCTCTGGTTCGGCTTGAAATTGTTTGAGTTAGCCACTTCAGTTTGGTTTAAAAACTTTGACGCATCTAAATAAAATGCAAGATATTCTATTATTTTTATTTTAAATTGATGTCTACCCTAGCTAATATGGTGAATGATGATCCATCTTCTTTTTTCACTGCTTACTTTGTGTAACACATAACAACGTTGTCGAAATCTCCTCCATTTCAATTTCACTTTTTACTGTATACTGATGGTATTTTTTGGAATTTATGGATTGGATGGATCTTGTAGAATATCTGCTAATATTACCAAAATTTCATTCGCTTTCTTGTACAGAGGGAGCCTTTTTCTTCTCTAGCTAAAAATTCTTTTTTTTTTCCTTTACAATTTCCTCCCGATTTCTTAATAACTTTTCTATAGTACGCTTTTCACAAAAGTAGTTGCATATATTTTATTTTTTTTGTTAAATTGAGTTTCAATCGTTGACAAAAAGAATTGAGTTTATATAACCAAAAGACTTTGTATAATGTTAAAGTATGACACAAATGCTAGGCGTGACTCTTATAGAATTATCAATTATGAAAGCCTTGTCTTTTTTTTTTGGTTAGGTTACAAAAAAAACTATAATTTTCGTAATCAAAAAAATTTAGTCTTTTTATCGTCTTTCAAATAAACAAAAGAAAAGAAAAGAAAATACATGTTCAAATAAAGAGAAAAGTGGGTGTTTTAAAAGAAAAAAGAAGACAAAAGTGGTAGAATTATGGCAATCAAATGTCATTAAAGAAAAGACACACGCTTTAAAATTAGGGAAAGAAAAGGCGTTAAAACGTAGCACTCTAAAGTACAGTTAAAGACATCATGCCATTAGATTAATTAAATTAGGTTCTACTTTTTTACTTTGTCGTTGATTGGGTGTATTCATAATTTCTAGTACTGGGAAAATGGTATATTTTAACCCATATAATTTTTAAAGTGTATTTTCCAACATGTACAATTAGTCAGGATTTAGGAAATTTGGATATGAAATTTAAATTTTTAAAGTGTTTGAATCTAGATTAGCACTACATAATTGTGTACAGGTTGGAAAATGCACTTTGCAAACTGTATGGGTCATAAAAGACATTTTTCCCTTTTAATACAATAGAGAGTTTTTAGGATGCAATCATGCAAATTGTGGAGCCGATTGATAAAGATTTTTACTGTTGGCTTTTGTTATAGACTTTTGATGTAAAGACTGTTACTGTAAAAACTGTAGAGACTTTTACTATCATTATAAGTTTGATTGGTAAAAAAAAACTATAGAATGAGATGATTTAGATATTTTAAAATTATTAATAAATTTGAAAATTTACAAAGAAAAATAAATCTCAAAAGAACAAAAAATAAAATAAACATTAATCAACTAAAATTATTTTAAGATAAGATAGTAATTATTTTTAAAAGAGTTATAAAGCTTTTTGAGGGAGAAAATAGTAAATAGGGAGATTTTTCTCTTTCTTGTAATTTTACAATTTTCAAAAAGTCATAATTTTGTGGCTTTAGAAAAAGCAACATGAAATTAAAAGAAAATAGCAGTTAGACTTTTAAAACTTTAAAAACAAAAAAAGTCATAACAGTTTGATTGGTGAAAACAAAACTTAAAAAACTGTACAATAAAATAAAAGTCTTCAAAGTCTTGTGCCAATCAGCCCCTGTATAATTAGAAAATATAAACAAAACTGAATCGAATAAAATAGTGTCATTCATATAACTAAAACACTGAAAAAACTAGGGAGAAATCCTAGGAGAGGACTAAGGAGAAAATAAGGAGAAGAGCAGCATAGTTCAACTGACGGCTCGAGGCTTTCACAGTTTCGTCGTCAGTTGGATTAAGATTGATTTGTTTCGTATTATAGGTTTTGTGGCGATATCCTTTTACGACCATCTCTTGATTTCATGAAACAGTGAAGGAGAGGATCAATGGTTCTTTCGATAGATCCAGAAGTGAAAGCTCTTGGCGACGGTGTTCTGGCTAATCCTTCATCTTTGGCCTTGTCAGACGTTATTAATTATACTTCTTTATAGTATGTTTTGGTGGTTCATTGTTTTGGGCTAAGTTTTAATCGTAGTTTGTTCTCTTTAATTTTTTGCTGACTTTTTTCTCTTGGCTTTCTACCGGTCGATCTACAATCTTTCACATTAACGGCAGCAAGTGAAGTGGTTGGGTGTTGTCTTTTTCAGGTTGCTCCATTCGAATTCAAGACCAGATCTGGTCGAGAAATTAGTTGTTGCTTTCTCTCAGTCGAACTTTAGTTGAGTATACCTTGACGTTACCGAAGTCGATGAAAAACAGATGTTCCAAAATCTCAAAGAAAGGCACATCAAGCCGGAGTAAGTAAGCATATATTTTAATTTTAGAAGTCTACCAAGCATCAAACAAGGACATGTAGACCAGAACTTTTCGGTGAGATTTGTGGTTTCCATCGACATCAAGACAATTTCTGATCTTGGACAAGAACTAATAAATATATTAAAATTTGGCCTTTGCGGTATTGGTTTGTATTTTTTTTGTTCACAATTATCTTCTTCTAGGCTGTTGTCACAGAGAATCACACTATTTTTCGTTGGCTTTGTTTAATGGATATTTCTTTATTTTGTATGTATTTTCACCTACTTTCTATTTAAACGAAAAACATTGAAAAATTAAATTTCCTTTAAAAAATAGTCATCTACTATTTTATATGGGAATAAGTAAAATGAAATTGTTGTCTATTATATCATCATTATAAGATAATTTGATTTTTATGGTAATAATGATAATCAACGATGGACAAATATAATTTTCAACAACACATAACACAAGAAATTACCATGAATGGTTTCATGAATGATTCTCCAACAGAAATTATATCCTTTACATATGTATTTATGACAAACAGTTCTACATGTATCACCTTCACGAAAGTGGCGGATTCAGAAAATAATATTACCATGGGCAAACATATTAAAAAGAAATTAGCTTACTAATAATTTAAAAGAGTTGAAAAACACAACAATACCTTACAAGTGTACTCTACGCTCACTTATAGACTGAAATCTTTTTCTCACTTTTCATTGGTAACAGACTCAAACAACCCACTTTTAATATAACATATTAGACAATCACTGAGAAACTGATCTCCAATTTGGTTGTGTGATGCTGTCTTCATTAACTTCATTGCCGGAAAACACCTTTCAACATTTTTAGTAGCAACATGTACAGTTAAGACTAACTTCAGAAGTCTATAAACCAAAAGATGTGCAAGATGCTTTTGTGTCTCCACCATAAGACGAGAAAGATCTCCGAGATTCTTCAAATTCTTAAAGCGTTTATCTGATGTACATTGTCAATGTATATTCCAAGTTGTTGTTCAAGAGATAAACGCTCCCTAAAATAAAAGTCCTCAGGATAAAATTCAGCCAATCTCATCAACTTTTCCTTGTCAAACTCATAAAACGAGTTAATAAGACTTAAAGAAGCCATGCAAATAAGCAGATCAATGTTTACCTTGGTAAAATGATCATTCCTCCCGAAGCTGCAAATCCAGAACGGTATATAAACAATTGACCTTATATTGATGCATATTAGTTATGTTGGTTCCTTTTCATCACTTCCTTGAATCAACGAATCCGTCTTCCATAACGAGCATTTCAGCATTATGTTTCTCACAAAAAGAAGAAACTTTCATCAAAAATGAATCACATCTACCATCCCTAAGCTTATGTAGCTCTCTCTTAGTTGATTCTACCAATGACATTGCATTCAAAATATCTTGATCCTTCATTTGCAAAGCCATCGATAAATTCTCGGTTATTCCCAGAATAAGTAACATTAGTTGCATATAGAACACACAACCAAATGTATACAAGTATTTGAGAAGACCATATGCTTGACGTCTTTTTGAGTCCTCAATTCCATCATTCTAGATATACTCAAGAACTTCAATGATACAAGAAAATACCTCAACCAAACGCTGTAAGGTTTTATGATGAGAACCCCAACAAGTATTTTCAGGCTTTAGAAGAGAAAGTTCTTGATTCAATCCTGATCTAGTACTAATGACACCACTACTAATACTATCCTGCACCTTTTTCCGATAACTTTCTCGAATAAAATCTTTTCTTTTGCAAGAAGCTCCAACTACATTCAAAAGAGTATAAATCATGTCAAAAAATCACCAATGTCAAAGTGTTTCTTTGCAACCGCCACCACCACCAACTGAAGTTGATGAGCCAAGCAGTGGACATAATATGTTGAACTATTTTCCCTTGAAACCAATGATCTAAGGCCATTAAACTCACTCCTCATATTACTTGCTCCATCATAACATTGTTCTCTCACATTTTTCAAACTTAACCCATATTTTGCAAACAACTCATCAATAGCAGCTTTCAGAGATAAAGAAGATGTTTTTTTTACATAAACAACTCCAATAAATCTTTCTTTAACCGCTCCACTTTTATCAACAAATCGAAAAACAACAACCATTTGTTATTTGTCAGAAATATCAGCAGACTCATAAACCAGCAGACCAAACACACCATGATCAATCTCTTCTATCATAGATTTCACAACTTCTTCTGCAAACGAATGTGCAATGTCTTTTTGAATCACTGGTGAAACCATCTGGTTATTCCTCGGAGCCTTCTCCAAAATAACCTTACTCACAACATCATTCTGTTCTCCAGTGTATTTCAGAAGTTCTCTAAAAAATTTCCTCTATTAGAAGACTCTTTCGAGTCATCATAACCACAAAAAGGTAACCCTTGTCACAACAAATACCTAAAAGCATTACGCGATGCTCATTTTTTGCCACGTTGCCATGTTTACGCAAAGTATGCACGAAATACTGACCTTGATTCATCAAATCATCACACCTTTTTATAGCAATGTTATGAAAGGTGTTGGATACTCCACCCATATGCTCCTTTAGAGTCTCAGACTTATTCCAACAAGAAAACTCTTTTGTTACAAACACATGATTTCCACCTCTTTTTGGAATGCTATCTCTAAATAAGTAACAACACAAGAAAAAAGCTTTATTTTTTGATACGCTATACTTTAGCCAATTGCCATACATATCAAACCAAGCCGAATTAAATCATCTTAATGCATTTCCAATCCTTTTTTGGGGGAAGATATGACCATAGGGTTGACATGGACCTCTACTTAAATACCTACATCCCTTATATTTGGATAATAATTTGATATCTTTTTTCTTTGAGCAGGATCCCATGGTAAATCATCCAAATTAGTATCAGACTTTGAGTCGGATGCTTTTGAAAAATATCGGTTGATTCGCTCCATAGAATAATTTGCAAAATATTAAACCATAGACAATTGATAACATTGCATTTTGGTATGTTTTTACTATTGTTTTATTGCGACTTAGCATAGGTTTTAGGCATTATTCTTATCACTTATTGTATTTATTTGACATTTAGGATATTTAGTCTCTTTGCATTAGTTTGCATGCATTTTGCATACATGTGGTACTTTCAGGTACTTGGAGCTGCAAGGAGTCATCACTTGTGTGACCTCTCAAGCTATAAATCGACGTGAGGATTTCTGCAAGGAGTCATGACTCGAGTGACATGGAGCCACAGAGTTGAAGACTGCAAAGGAAGCTCAAGTTACTCGAGGAGGCTACTCGGATGAAGACTCGAGGAGGCTACTCGACCAGACCACTTAACGTCTAGGTCAAATGGTGAGCACCGCTTCTAGAAGATTCCGTAAATTATGGCGAATTCTCATTATCCCTAATTCCTATGTATAAATACCGAGGTTAATGATAACTCGGTACGCGCGACCTGACACAATTTTTATTCCGCGCCGCCTTAGCATAAGTAGTTTATCTCTCTTAGTTTTCTCTCTCTAGTTTATCTTTAGATTTCAATTTGGATTTTCTATGACTCTTTGAAATTTTATGAAGATCGAGGTTTGATTACTGTTCCTTTTTCGAAATTTCTTTCTCATCAGATCATCCTTCATCTATGACAAGTCTTAGCTTTTCTGGGCTTTTGGCTTCGATGATGATCTCGATGAGTGAGTAGTCGCTTTCGGGTTTTTGGGGATGAATTAGGTAGTCTCACTCGATCGCCATGAGTTTTTGTTGATTTATGCTGATTCGGTTTTAAAATCCCTCTTGGGTTCTCGTTTTTAATGCTTGTACCTCTCTGATCAAGAGGATCATGATTTTAGATGACTTCATGAGCAGCAAAAGTGCCTTGAACCATCAGATCTAGTTTTTCCAGGGATTACGACACAATAGCGTGAGAGTTGGTGCATCAGATGTTGATTTACATCACGACCCAACTACTCACTTGTTATAAGTCTTTCTTGGCTTTGACGGATTGATCCTTAGTCACTTGTTGAGATCCTTCACCACGACAGTGGGTTGGGTTGGAAGTGAGATCTATCGTCAAGGGATTCACCATGAGTTTAGTAAATTAGCACCCATGGCGTGAGAGTGTAGATGATCCTATGAATCTATCCCCGAGATCCCTTGTTCTATTATTTGAACTAGTCGTTATTCTTAGATCTCTTGTTTACCACTTTCATTAGAATTCTTGTACCACTCGACTAGTCCACTCGAGTGCACCACTCGAGTGACCCACTCGAGTCACCTTAGTTTTCACAACTAGTCTTTGATTTTGCATGTTTAGTTCATGTTTTGTTAGAGTGTGACAGGCTCTGCATCTCTAGTTTAATTTTATGTATTTTAGGTTGTTAGTAAGAAAAACTCGTAAAATATATTGCTTGACTTGCTAGCTTAATCCATGTGTTAAGTGCTACAGACATGCTCTAGATTAGGTTTGACATTTCACCCTCTATACTATCTATCGATTGAAACTGACCAAAGAAATATCTAGTTTCAACAATTAAAAGCAACCCTTGTTAAGCAAAAACATCATAGACAAACTAACAACTTAAACATAAACACAAAGTATACGACCATTGATATATTATATTATCTTGATCGTTGCTCACAAATATGGCCAAGTCTAATAATAATGATTATTGATCACAAACACAGACAAGTTTTGAGAAACGAATATATTATTAATGATCATGATTCACAGTCACAAACGATGATGGCCACTAATTCTCACACAATTTAGGATAAATATAACTATACACTACATACACTACAAGATAACAATGCCATTTTTGACTAATTTTTCTGACTAAGCATGTAGTCGGAAAAATTCTGACCAATATCCGACTATTTTTTTAACTAAAATAGGCATAGTCAAAAAATGGTCGGACATTTCTGACTAAATATCTCAGTCGGAATTAGGTCGGAGTCCTTAGTCAGAAAATTTGTCGGAATGTAATCGAAAATATTTCAAAATTATATAGCCGTTAAAATTTTGAATTGTCCGACTATATTCCAACTATCTTAGCCAGAATTTAGTCAGAAATTTTTAAAACTAATTCTGAATAATTTCCGACTAAGATAGTCGGAATATGTAGTCGGAATTGAGTCACAATATTGTCGGAAATATTTATCAAATTTTCTGACTAATATAGTTGAAAGTTAGTCAGAAAATTTGATTGGAATTTAAACGGAAACAAATTGGAAATAATTTGCTGATTATTTAATAATTGTCTGACCAAATTCTGACTAACATAGTGGGAATTTGGTCAGAAATTTTTAAAATATTTCATACAAAATTCTGTCTAATATAGCCTGAAATTGGTCGGAAAATAGTCGGAATATTTGTAATGGTAACTACTATTTCCGACTAAATTCTGACTATGTTCTGACCAAACAATTTCTATATATACATCAATCTAATTTCATTTTAAAACCACACAAGAATATCATTTCATTTGCTTGCAAACCATTTCCGAAAAAAAAATATTCTTATCATCCTATGGCATCTCATCCAATTTATCGTCTTAGGGAATGAATGTATAAGCAGATTGATGAAAATACTGGAGCGATTCGAGAATAATATAAGGTTGGACTTCGTCAATTCATGGAGGTCATAACAAATCAAGAAATAACACCAGAACAAGGTATATCAACTTGTGCATGCCTAAAATGCAAAAATGAAAAGTTTATAAAAACATATGTAGTTTGGAGACATCTTTATCATAGGAATTTTACTCCTGCATATTATATATGGTTGTCGCATGGAGAAAACTTTGTAGATATACCAGGTAGTAGTCGAAGAGGAAGAAGGATAGAAGAAAGAAATAATGATAGATTTGTCGGTCAAAGTAGTAGAACACTTATTAGAGATGAGGATAATGAAGAAGTGCTGGTTTGTAATGTAGTTGAAGAGCCAATCCCTGATTCTAGAAGCTTTTTTGGGATGTTAGATGCTGCTAAGCATCCAATATATGATGGTTGCAAAGATGGCTATTCTCCATTATCAGCAGCTACTAAGTTGATGGGAATCAAAACCGATTACAATCTAAGTGAGGAATGTGTGGATGAAATTGCTGATTTTTTTCTACGACTATCAGAAGTTGGTAGCTGGTCTAGGGTTACCATATCAAATGATAGATGTGTGTAGAGATAAGTGCATGATTTTTTTGGAGAGAAGATGCTAATTTGGAAGTTTGCAGATTTTACGGTCAAAAGAGATTCCAAGCTTCGACAGGGCAGAATCGAATTCCTTATCAGTGAATGTGGTACTTACCAATCAAAGATAGACTAGAATGATTATATCAGTATGAGCGAATATCAGCGGCAATGCGATGGCATGGAGAACATTATTTCACTGGTGATATTTCACATCCATCAGATGTTGAAGCTTGGAAACATTTTTCGGTATTCGTACCCTGATTTTGCAAGTCAAATGAGGAATGTCTATGCACAGATGGTTTGAATCCATTTGGGAAAGGAGGGCAGAAATATTCACTTTGGTTTGACTGCCATATACGTTTTTTACCGAGTAATCATACTTACCGATGAAACAAACGATTGTTTAGGCGAAACAAAGTTGTCCGTGAGGGTCCACCTCCGTTGTATGATGGTAACTATCTTCTGCAGCAATTTTTCGACTTTTATGTTGTTGAAACTGCAGAATGTGGTGGTAATGGACATGATAAAATTGATGGATATGGGGATCAACACAATTGGCATAAGAAGAGTATCTTTTGGGAACTACCGTATTGGAAAGATCAACATCTCAGACATAATCTTGATGTCATGCATATTGAAAAAACTTTTTTCGATAACATCATCAACACGGTGTTGAATGTGCAAGGTAAAACAAAAGATAATTTGAAGTCAAGGTTGGATCTACCGGAAATTTGTCAAAGGGCGCAACTACATGTTGACGAGAGTGGTAGAGGTCTAGTTCCTACTTTTAGACTCAATCCAGCTAAAAAAAAGCATTTTTTGAATGGATACATAATTCATTTAAGTTCCTAGATGGATACGTTTCTAATTTGAGTAATTGTGTTGACGAGACATCCAAACATCTTTGTGAGTTAAAGAGTCATAATTGCCATGTTATTATGCAACGATTATTTCCATTTGTATTTACCGAGCTCCTACAAAAAGATGTCCACCAAGCAATAGCATGTATTAAATTGTTTCAAGTTAAATGATTTTCAATGATATTTGGTAACTTCTAGTATATTAATAAATGTCTTCTGCAGCTATTGGAACTTTTTTCAGAGATTTGTGCTCCAGATCGTTCACAGAGGTTGATTTACGTACCCTACATGAGAATATTCCTGTCATTCTATGGAATCTTGAGAAAATTTTTCCACCTTTTTTTTGGTGTTATGGAGCATCTCCCTATCTATTTACCTCTTGAAACCAAACTTGGAGATCCAGTACAATACAGACGGATTTATCCGTTTGAAAGGTATAAGTTTCATCTCAAATAGAAAGTTAAAAACCTCAGCAAAGTTGAAAGAATCTCTTGGAGATGCTCTAAGAGCATTATTATTGGGGGAAACCCAAATGAGTTTCTTAAGTACTATTTTAATATAAATTTGAAGTTAAGAAATTGTGTTAAGAAACTGTTTTTTTTACTGCTTTATTGGTAGAATCTCTAATGGGGTTCTTAAAAAAAAAAAAACAAAAGCAAGCAAAAGATCGAACTAGCCAATAGGAACTGCATCACCAAGTTAGAATGCTTTCTTCCAAACAAAAAATCGGAAAATATCTTAAAACCCAAAAGAACAGAAGAGTAAAAAAACTGAAGCAGATCATATAATCTCTGAGGCTGGTCAGAGGCAGAAGCTCCAACTGAAGGTCAAGCCGTCACAGCGCTGGTTGAGCCATTCTCAGGCGGTGGAGCCACTCCCCATTTACCTTATGACTCATGCGGCTCAAATATATGGACTCCACCATCTGAGAGACCCACAGCAAACATATTGGATTCTTGCGGATGAGCTGCGATC
Organism: Cardamine occulta; assembly: GCA_028015245.1. Classification (NCBI taxonomy): domain Eukaryota; kingdom Viridiplantae; phylum Streptophyta; class Magnoliopsida; order Brassicales; family Brassicaceae; genus Cardamine; species Cardamine occulta. The sequence goes on from CM051384.1 coordinate 9,450,525, forward strand.
ACTAGTGGATGGACATTCGAGTTGCTGCATAGACACACATTATGGATATTCAAGATTCAAGATTCAACATTGGCTCTGTTTTAATTTCATTCACATTTTTTACTCACCTGAGAGAAGCTGGCAAATATGCAGAGGGATTGACTCTGCAACGCAATCGAAGGTTTGCAGAGCTGAAGACGCAGATTGTAGCATCCAAGAAACTTGTGTATATCAATTGGCTATCATGGTACTGCTTCTTCTGGATTAGTTTCAGCCACATCATTTTTCATTAAGATCCCACTCGCTGGTTGCCACTGCTGAGGAGGTAAAGAAGCTGTTGCCAATGCCAAAATTGCATTTCCCGAATTTGTGAAACTCAATCTCGATATCTGCTAACATTTTAATTCATTAGAATCAAAGCCATAAAAGTGCAGTTATGTCAGTCTCTGAATTGGTACCTTGGTAACTCTCATATTCTCAGGGAGTCTCAACGAATGGCATTGAGAGGGTTTGCCTACTTCAGTAAGCTTCCATACCTTAGGCTGGTCAGAGGCAGAAGCTCCAACTGAAGGTGAAGCCGTCACAGAAGCATTAATGCCAGTAAAAAGTTGTATATTGTCCATATCTTCATACAACGCTTCCCTCTCTGAATCAGTGATGTATTCCTGGTAGTTGTCACTCAGCTGAAAACAAAACAAGTCAGTGCCCAATACTCTAATGCATACTCCCAATGAAAATGAAGAAAAAAGGATTCTCACTTTGTTTCGCATATCATAAACATAGGACTCAACAGCATTCTTCCGGTCCTTGGTCTCTTCCATAACTCTGTCTTGCAAAGCCATTTCAAACTCCTTCTCCACAGCCTTTTCGACATCCACAGATTGCATGGCACCATAGACCAATTCAGACAGAGGTACCTTAGTTTTCTTCACCTTCTTCTTCGAAGCCTCAGCCTACACATTAGTTTTCTTCACCTTCTTCTTCGATGACATGGGGGGGTTTTTTTTTTCTGGAGCAGCCTTGGAGTTTGCCGGAGATGGTGAATTTTTTGATGAAGACGTGGTGAAACTCATGTCCTAAAATCAATTTCAGAATTGATTTTGAGTTTCTAATTATCAAAATTTCAGTAAAATCCTAATCTCTAATTGTCAAAACAATAAGGAAGAGAGAGATTAGTGGTAACCTGAGATGAACAGAGGTGGCGGTGGTCTGTTTCACCGGAGAAGCTTCATGGGAGATGAATATGGAGCTGTCGGGGATGGAAGTAAAGATACTAAACGAAGAGATGTTTTTTTTTTTTGGTTTCGTCAAAGATTAAAGCCGCCGAGAAGGATGTGTTTTTTTTGGGTCACACCATAGATAATCGTTGGAGAGTGTGTGACGATGATCGGAATTAGCTTCAGATTTCGATTGGACAAAAAAAAAAATTGAAGCACCGTCTATCCATGTCAAAGGAAGAGAATTGGAGGAGAAAGACAGGGGTTCGCCGGAGTAAGACGGAGTTCGCCGGAGTAAATTACAGGTGGAGACTCTGATCTGGTGGTGATGAATTTCAGAAATCTGGATGGAGCTCAGAAACGGGAAGGAAGAAGATTGAGAAGAAGGAAGAAGAAGAAGGAAGCGACGAGAACGAGAAATAACTTAAGAACCGTGTCTTAAGTTCCTTAATTAAGAAACGGTTTTTAAGTGAAATCTCCCTTTTTTATTAAATCAACATTATTATATTATAAGAAACCTATTAAGAACCCTGCGATAATGATGCTCTAAGAATCTCTTGGAGATGCTCTAAGAATCTCTCAAAAATTGTTAATTTTTTTTCAGGGTCCAAAATACATTTTATATTTAATTTCTTTTTTCCTCTACAAATAATTATACATAGATGCATTTTTAAAGTATTTGTAAGTTTTAGTCGATAAAAAAAAAAAAAAGAATTTCATATTAACAATAAAAAGATAATTATTGAAAACAAATGCTTATTTTTAACTTAACTTTCAAAGTTGAGTTCTGGCAAACCACCGTGTAAAGAAGAAATGTCACAATTCAATTTCAAATTTCATTTCAAGGCATCGAATATTTCCCACGGCGATCGGAGATGAGCGGCGCGAGACTGTGCTCTCTAGTGGCGGAGCTAGGTTACGAAGGAGCCGGAAAATTAGACCCGGACAGCTTCGAATGGCCATTCCAATACGACGAAGCTCGACCTATCCTCGACTGGATCTGTTCCTCTCTTCGCCCCTCTAATGTCCTCTCTCTCCCCGAACTCTCCTTGTATGTTATCTTCTCCGATTCACATTCTTCCTGGTTCCAGAATTCGAATTCTTCACTTCTCAATGTTGTTTTTACTGGATTCGGTTGAGTTTTGTGTTGATTTTGGTGAATTAGTTTATATATTCCAGTTTCATGAAGCTTCGATTATTGTTGCTAACTTAGCTTATTTTCTCATTGATAAGTGTTTTTTTTTTCTGCATTTTAGTTATTGTGGAACATATTAACAATGATTCAGATGTAGTTCATCAGCCATTAAAGTTCATGTGCTTCTCTCTGTGTAGTTAGTTCATATGTCAGTGGTTAACGTTTTGTTATCTTGTTTCTTGATTCAGATATGAGCAATTTCAAAGAGAAGGGAAACTCTTAGCGGTAACTACTTGTGCTATTCTGATTTGAGAGTTTATTGAACCTATATGTGTTCATCTTAAGAGGTTATATGCTTGTCTTCTTATGGTTCTCTTTTTTTTTTTTAATGGATTCAGGGTGAGGATCTAGACCAGGCTTATGATAGCATATCAGCATTTTCTTCCAGGAGAAATAACCAGGAGGCGGTTTTTGGAGCTGAAGAAAGTATACAAGAAGTAAGGTTAGACATTCATATCACACATACGATTCTGCACTTTTTTGTTTCACACTTTAAGAGAAGTTTGTACTAGTTTAAGGTTCTTGAGGAATTGGAATAAATACAACTGTCCAGGTTTCTTTATGTGTGAGATCTCCTTAGGGGATCAGAGTATGTAATATGTACACTAAAGTTTTATTGACCTTTGGTGCACTGCTATCCTTGTTAGAATTGGGGTAATACTGTTGAGAACTTAAGTTTCATGTCACTTAATATCTCTTTGGGTCATCAGGAATTTACATTAATGCTTTAGGTTTCTTTGACCTTGTGGTGTTTTATATAAATGTATTTTGTTGTTCCCTGTAAAATATTTCCTGGGACATTGTTTCACTTCACTTGGATTTCAAGTCTTGACTGCAATTTTAGGTTCTTACTGTGTGATATCTCATTTTGTTGACCAAGTCGGGTATACAAGTAAATAAATCAGCACTGCTGACAGATTCTTTTTAATCGACAGAGATGCAACTTCAGCGCATAATGCTGAAGCCTCGGAGTTGGAGAGGCAGCTAAAGCGGTTACAGACTCAATATGATTTACTCACTGGCCAGTCTTCAGCTCTGATTCAAGGAAGACGTGCTCGAGTCGCTGCAACTTCTGCTGTCACTGGACAGATAACAGCTATAGAAGACAGCTTATCTGCTAGAAATTTGCAGGTTTGTTACATGCCGCCACACAATTGTAAAGTGGAATGTGCAATTTTGTTGGTCTTTGATAAGTCTCTGATGTTTTCTTTGAATATATTTGATTTAGATGAATGGAGTTCTAGGAAGACTGGCTTCCACTTCTCAAGAGCTGGCGCATTATCATTCTGGCGAAGGTGTCCTTCGTATCCCTTCTCTATCTTAGGGTTTAACTTTTCCATATCTGCTGAACCACAATAGATCTGCTTTGAAGCTGAAACTTGTAATTGGTTTGAGTGCAGTGTACTTTTAAATTAGCATCGTTGGGGTGAGGAACTGTAGCTGCATATGATAGTTGTGTATCTGGTAGTTAATGGAGTATAAAAGATTGATTAGTTAGATTGGGTTTCTATTTGTATTTATAAAACTTTTCTATTATTTGTCTGTGCTAAGATTTTCAGGGAGACAGTAAGTTCTATTTTCTGTAGACATTTCCTTTTTTCTTTTTATAGATGAAGAAGTGTGTTTTGACGGCTATGTCACCAAAACAGTTTTTTTTTTAACTGATTATTTTCATGGAATATGAATCATAGTAAATTATCATCAACACTTTTAGCCAACTTACTTGGCTGTTTCATATGTGCAGAGGTTGGAATCTACTTAGCATACTCCGATTTTCATGCCTACTTGGCTGGAGATTCAGCTTGCACGAAGGAGCTAAATCAGTGGTTTGCTAAGCAGCTAGACACAGTAAGTGGATGACATTAGCGGTGAATATATTGCTGATGATTTCAATTTCTCTACATCGTATAGAAAAATCAAGCTAGTTGAGATCTTATACTTAGTACCTAGTGTGCTATGTTTAGCGATTCTGAGAATGGAGAAAGCATCAGCTGTTATTCATCTTGCACCTATTTATTTACTCTGTTTAATGTATTTCTGATATCATGTCAGGGGCCATACCGTTTAGTTGCAGAGGAAGGAAAATCGAAATGCTCATGGGTTAGTCTTGATGATACATCAAACATGCTGCGAGGTAATTTTTCTACATTATGATTTTTGTTTTTCAGATATACTATTATTTTACTTGAAATGCGTATGTTGTTGTATAGTTATGTAACTTTCCTCTGTAAAATACAAATCCTATGTTTTGTTGTGGTGCATAACTGTTATTTCTTTGAAGCTGTTGTGCATCTATAACTTGTCTGCTTACAATGCATCAGATTTGGAAAAGTCACAACATCAACGTGTAGCTGAACTGCAACGGCTTCGCTCCATGTATGTGTATTATGTGGTACTCCGGCAATATATCTTTCACTTTGAATGTTACTCTGGATCAGAAAAAATGTATAAGTGCAAGGGTCTATCTTTCTAGTTGGCCAGACTAATAAAATACTGGAGACCACTTATTTCATAGAAAATTTTCGAATTTTCACTCATACAAGTTTTCTCACTCCAAGGATTTTTCCTGTTATTCACAGCTTTGGAACGAGTGAGAGACAATGGATTGAAGCCCAGGTCGAGAATGCTAAGCAACAAGCTATTCTGTTGACACTCAAATCTCAAGTAACATCTGTTGAAGCTCATATTCATTTTGATCTACATTCTCTAAGGTAGGAAAAAGTTGAAACATCGAAGCGTCTTTAACTTTTCATACTGTATACCCGTGGTCATATTCTTACCTGTGCAGGAGAAAACATGCAGATCTAGTCGAAGAAATTTCGACCCTTTATCAAAAAGAAGAAAAACTCTTATCTGAGGTTTGTTCATGCACTCAATTCTTGACATTTTCGGTTTCATGTTTCTTAACTATAATGATTAGGCACTTTTTTTAGTACTGTAACTACATATTTTCTTCATCTGTTATTCTTTTTAGACTATTCCCGAACTATGTTGGGAGCTCGCTCAACTCCAGGACACCTATATTTTGCAAGGTATTCAACATTTACTATTTGCTCTTTACATGTACCTCTGGAATAATTTTGGACTTTCATATGATTCTGCTTGTCATAATCTTGTAGGTGACTATGATCTAAAGGTCATGCGTCAAGAACTGTATATTAGTAAACAGAAAGTGGTATGTTGGCTTTAATTTTCGTTTTCTTTTAATTAGATTTCTTCAAGATATGTTGGGCACAAGATTGCAAATTTTCCATGTTTTAAATTACCAAGATCTACATCCCGAAAACTTTGTCGCAGTTCATCAATCACCTGGTCAATCAGCTTGCAAGACACCAGTTCTTGAAATTAGCATGTCAGTTAGAAAAGAAAAACATGCTTGGAGCATTCTCTCTGCTAAAAGTAATCGAATCCGAACTCCAAGGTTACCTCTCCGCCACAAGAACCCGTGTGGTATGGTCCTAGCCATAGTCATACAATCCAAGCTTTCATGGAACTATCAGATAATGAAACTAATTTATCTTTTCACTGTATCTACAGGGGCGGTGTAGGGCACTGATCCAAGCTGCTTCTGATGTCCAAGAACAAGGAGCAGTAGATGACCGTGACAGCTTCTTACATGGTGTTAGAGATCTGTTGAGCATTCACTCAAGTACTCAACACTATCATATGATATTTCCTTTTTTTTCTGATATTTCCCTTTCTTCTGATATTTCCCAGCCTAACTTAGTCTGATGATCTTCCATTTCTTCCTGTTATAGATGCTCAAGCCGGATTATCAACTTATGTCTCAGCTCCAGCCATCATTCAGCAAATAGTTTCTCTTCAGTCAGATCTTTCGTCTCTTCAATCTGACCTTGAGAATTCCCTTCCAGATGATAGAAATCGATGTATTAACGAGCTGTGAGTCCAAAATCTTCAAGCTCTGTCCACAGAAACCAGTATTTACAAGCTCTTTCAACATATGTCTTTACTGCGTTTCTCAGGTGTACACATATTCAGAACCTGCAACAACTACTCTTTGCGTCTTCAACTACGGCACAACCCATATTGACACCATGGGTAAAACAAATCTCACTTCTCAGTCACCAAACTTATTCCTTAATCTAAATCAAGATCTCTGACTTTTTATTTACTCATTTTTTTTGTCTCATGTAAAACATTTAGGCGCTGATGAAAGAACTCGATGAAATGATGAAAATCAACTCCAAACTCTCTGGAGCTGTGGAAGAGGTCACGCTTGAGCATTGCAATAAAAAGGAGGCAAGTCTTAATCTTATTCATTTTAATTCCTCTCCCACGAATGTCTATACTAATATTATTGATGCAGATCGTGAAGCATCATGCCAAGGACGTGGAACTTCAAAGACGAGTATTTGTTGACTTTTTCTGTAACCCAGAGAGATTGAGAAGCCAAGTTAGGGAACTCAATGCACTCGTTCGTGCTCGCCAAGCCTCATCATAGGTCCTATCACCACCACAAGTACATATCACAAGTGATCTCTCTTAGTTTATTTCAAGTTTGCTATTTCACTTATTACTCTATTGATTGTATACAGAAGAGTCTTTGTCTAGTGCTTGATTGATTTTACTTACTGCACATTCATCTTCAATTGTTTCCGACTAAGTTTCGTTGTTTCTTGTTCACCTATTCTTCTATAAGGGTTGTATTTGAGCCTTTTGTCTTTCGTTTAAAGTTCGTTCAGTACAGCTAGAGCTGTATATTATTCATACACCAATTACAAAGTTAGTTTAGTTTAGTTTTGTATATGAATTAACGAATTTTTGTATTTGGTGTACGAATCTGGACAACTCTATAGTTTGAATGTAATAATCCGTATATCAATTGGCCGTTTTCTCATGAAAGGACTAACAAGCATACTTAGATTTGAAGTGTCATTTCATTATTTAGATTTCTCAAAGAAATTGATGTCATGATTCGTAATCTAACTTGCGGTCATACTGACAAGGTCAATCTGTTCTGTTAAGTTTAAAGATTTCATTTACAAATTTAAATGCATAATATTGTCATCCATCTTAAGAAGGAAATATTGCAGCTATAGTTAAGCCAAACAAACATTGTAGTTGTACATATATACTTAGTTTATTGATTTGGAAATTATTTGATTTGGAAATTCCAAAAAGAACAGATAGAGCTTACAAACCCTTAAAGTGTCAACAAGGAATCTTACTATCAGACTTGTCTATGTTTTTGTTTCTCTGAGAAAATAAATATATGTTTAGAGGGTGTGATTATTCCGTTTTTTGTATCAGTTTTGCTTGGCTTGTTTCAACCATGTGGCCATGCCCTTGCCTTACAGGCTTACTCAGTTATAAAAGGTAGCAAAACTTCAAAAACAAAACTCAATATGTTTTGATAATACAAATAAAAGATTCAAAAGCTTACTCTGCTATAACACAATGATGAATTGAAAGCGAGAGCTCCAAGACTTATCCAAACCAAAAAAAAACAGCAAAACTGACACTGTAGCATGTCATTACTCTATTTCTCCCAATCAAAACCTTAAAAGTCGGAACTTCTTGCGGACAGACCTTTCTAATAGGAAACGGATAAAAGAAAAGAAAAACTTACACAATCTGTTTTTTCATAGATGAAAAATCATCATATCTATGTTTAAGAAACTACTGAAAGTGAAACACACAACCTATTTTGATGATGCAAATCAAAGATTCAAAAGCTTACTGTATTAAACCAATAGCAGAAAACAAAACACAATCTGTTTTTCCTAGATTTTTTTGCAAAATGGTATCCAAATTTACAACAATAATCCACAAAACCAAGGTTCGTTTCTCCACGACATTTTGTGAAAGAGTTCTCAAGCATACATTACATGAACAAATCGAAAATAAAAATCAATTGAGAGTGTTCACATGACTTTCACACAAATCCAGCTATACGATCCAAAACCAACAAATGAACAAAGTGGAAAATAAACAAATATTTGTTTACCTGCTACTGCTTATTCTCTTCATTCATCGTCACAGTTGATAAATAGAACATTGGGAATGTGTTGGACTTTGTAGTAATCTTCTCCACCTGATACCAATTTCTCCTTCCAGTCCTTCTTCATCCCTTCTATCTTCAGTTCCTTTAAGGATGTTATGTACTTTATTCCATCTGGAATTTCCTTCAACTTTTCGCAATTTTCTATTCTCAAGATACGAAGAGATGACATCGACCCTTCTTCTACTATCCACTCTTCCAACTCAGATTCTTTGGATATTAGTAGAGCAGTTAATTGAGGAAATCCGCCTTTTGAGCACACCATTCTACCCCCAATGAAAGCATCCTTTTCTAATTCAACCGACTTCAAATATAGCAACTTTTCTAGAATCGGCATTGGATCCTCCTCCATAAAGCAAGCAATTAGATCGATGTGTGCAAGGTGGGGAGGAATCGAAATTGATCAGGAAACCTTGGCATATGCATAAACAATTGTAAATCCTTTAGATGAATCAAATCCGGCAAGAATTCTCCCACAGAATCAGCCATTTGGATTTCACGACGACCAATTAAAGCAAGTGTTTCCAGGTTTCTCAATTCACGGAGAGATGACGATAGAGTTTCAAAATTACAGTTTTCACTCAATTTTACATCGAGATACCTGAGCTTAGTCATACGGAGAAGGTCTGTCACACTACTGTGTTGCGTTGAGAAATACCCCAACAACTCCAAGTTCACAAGATCACCCAACTCCAACTTGGTTTTATCATTCATTTGTAATGGTAGGTAAAGGAACCTCAACTCTAGCATCTCTTTCAAAATGTTTGGCACATGAACTGGTTCCTCGGAATCAACAAATAAGTTCAAATAGAGCAAACGCTTTAAATTCCCCAGAGAAGATGGTAAATGAGATACCACAGCCTCAAATAAGCTCAAAAACCTCAAGTGGATGAGCTCTCCAATGCTGGAAGGTAACTTCCCTCCTTCAAACTTTACCTTAGAAAGATCTAACACCCTAAGCAATGGTAAACATCGGAAGCCTGAAGCTGATTGTATCCAAAAGTCTTCCTCCAGTCTCAAAACTATAAGAGATCTGACCCTTTTATTGTTTTTATCTCCCAATATACAATGAAGGGAATTACCACTATGTAAGGCGAGTCTGCGAGATCCTCTAAGAGATTGAGCATTGATGGTAGGGGTGGAAGTAGGGACTTTGACAATCTGTAGGAAGTTCTCTTCTTTGGCTTTAGATAAACATATTTCTCTCATCATGTCATGCATTTGACAATATTCAAATCTCCAACCCCCTGTATAGTTTTCTTTAGCAATAACCATATTTCTCCTTACTAGCTCTTCAAGGTAGTCTTCTCCACTATCTTGGATGGTTGGTCCATCGTAAAATGATGTTATTATTCCTTCAGCAGCCCAGAAATTGAACAAGGAATACGTTTTTATCTCGTAATCTTCGGAAAATGAGCTAGGTAAAGGAAACAATGTTTTAAAACTATCGGCAAATCTTCATAGCTAAGAGACAATACTCGGTTAACCGAATTGAGATTGTTGTCGTCTAAGCCAGATGTTCCTACGATCTTAGCTCCAATATTGTCATATACTTTCTTCCACTCGGGAACTGTATGTTTCTTAGCTAGCAAACCTCCCAACACTTTAACGGCTAACGGCAGTCCTCCACAATATGTGACCATTTGTTTTCCTATGGCTTCCATTTCTTCATCAAGCTTTAATTCTGCAAAACAGCCAAACAACACTTTAATAGCTAACGGTAATAAGTTTTAAGATGTGAGCCGCAAAAAAGAATTCACAAGAATCTAGGTCTCCATTTTATAACTGAAAGTTTACCAGTTTCGTCTGTCTTAGGGAATACAATCCTCTCACAAAGCTCCCAGCTTTGTTCGGGAGTAAGGATTCTTGGTTTAAATGCAAAACATGTTGGATCTGCATGTAACCCAACATCTTCATTGCGAGAGGTAAGTAACATCTTGGAACCTGCAAAATATTTATGTTTTCATGTTAGTGAATAAAAGTCATATAGGATGAATCTGCGCTTTATGTATATACCATAAGAGCTCACCTGTTTTCTGCGGAAATGCCGCTTTTATTCGGTCCCAGTCTTCCTCTTTCCATACATCATCGAGGATAACCAAATATCTTCCGGTTTCCAACAATTGAAAGAGTTTACTCTGGAGTGTATCTTCGTCCATCAGTAAAATCTCTCCATCATGTGGCTGAAGGTTTTGCAAGATCTTCTGCCAAATATGCTTCTGAGTAAACTGTTGTGAAACACAGACCCACGCAAATCCATCAAAACGACGTCGGACACTGTCATGACGAAAGACTTGTCTAGCCAGAGTGGTTTTACCAATACCGCCCATCCCAGATATAGAAACCACTTGAATCTTATCATTCTCCACCAACTGACCAACCAATTCTTCAACACTCTGCTCCACCCCTACAAGATTGCTTTCAGAACTGTTAGCAAAGGTTTGTCGGATCTCCCTCTGCTCCCTTTGCCTTTCTTGCAGAGACAGCGAACGGCCACCATCAATGATCTGTTGTATCCCTAATTTCTGCATTCCGCCAATCACTTCAGAGATCCTCTTAGTGATGCCTTCGATATCTAAAGCAAATTTTCGGCGATCCGATAAGAAGCAAGCAAGTCTTCTTACATGTTTCTTGATCCCTTTTTGTTTTCCTTTAAATTCTTTCAGAAGAAAGGATTCGATTATATCCTCAGCATCATAAACAATATCTTTGACATCTTCCACGAAGGTTCTCACCCTTGCACTTCCATGTTTCTTGGCATCTGCATCTTTTAACAATGACTCTAACATTCGCAGCTGACGCTTTAGACCATCAACTTGCTCATCAACTCCCTGCAATCGCTCAGACTCTTTACTCAGGAGATCCCAAAGCTTCTCAACTGCAAACGACACAACTCCTTCAGCGACAACAAGAGCAACAGCTTCAGCCATAAGAAGAACGCCTTGAGGATAAAGATTCTCAGAGAAAGAAAAGATCTAAATTTACTATCGTTGGAAGCAAAGAATGAATTTCATCAAAACTCAGCTAAATAAAAGTCGAGGGAGAGAGTTGAGTCCAAGTCAACCTTATCAAGCTACCACCAATCCATTGGTTGGCTGAGGGTTCTCCAAAATAATATATTTTATGATTGATTATTTCTTCATTTTTATATTTTATATGGCAGAAATTAAAATAGGATCTGTCACATAAATAACTACTATTAAACAGTTTATCTAACACATAAATAAATACTTACCTTCCAGGTAGTAAATTTCCAAAATAATACTATATTTTATGATTTATGATCCATTGCCAACTGTATTTCTTCATTTTTATATTTTATATGTCAGAAATTTTGTATTTGGTGTACGAATCTGCACGCCTCTATAGTTAGAATGTTTTGATAATGAACTTTGTAGAGTTAGACTAAAAAATTATACTCCTATGTAAGTGTTTCTGTATTAAACATGTAAGGGAAACTATACAAATTAATGTTTTTTTTATATATCAAATTATTTTAGACTTTTTAGTTTTGGTATTCTTCCTTTGTAAGTGTTTTTTATCTTGAAATGACTCGTAGCAAGTAGTATGTAGTCATATCGATGAAGAGTTTGGAGATCAGTTGGAGCATATTTGACGATTATCCGAGGAAGTATGTTCATTATACTTGTTATATTCATCACCTAATTTCTTTTTCTCCTCTATAGCCATATTATTTTATATTTCCTTATATTTTAAATACTCAGTCTTACTTTTTTTTTTTTCAGTTTTTTTGTTCCTCTTACAGACCTTAATGGTGTCTACGTACTAGGCTTTGGTTCATATTCATATTTGTTTATATACAAGAGGATGAGTTGTATCAAAAGTGGACAGGTGTCAATGACAAGTAATTTGCACACCAAATTGTTTGATAAATTGCCGCTGTAAAAAGTACATTAAGAGAACAATGTATTAGAGGGAGCAGAGGAAGCACATCAAGCACACATGGAGATCTAAAAGATACTACAATCCTTTTCAGGGCTTGCAATTGAGAGCAACGATGATGACGACGATAGGGCTGTTCTTTCACAAGTGGAACTGCATTACACTGTTTTGACTGATTATAAAAGCATGAATGAGCAGTTGCAGATACAAACCAGGATGGGAATGGCTATTGTTTTATCAAAGAATAATGAAACATTAGTGGCAAAATGGTTAAGTGCACCCATTGACTATTTGAGGTTAATGATTCAAATCCCCATTGTGTCATTTTGCACCCACTATATTTTCCTCTTGCTATTTCAGCCTCAGATCTTCAGACTTTTCCCATTTCACATGACAACTGCTAGAGGCACTCCTGTTTTGATGGTACAACAAGTGTGTAAATTTGAGTTGTTTGCACATTGTATAGAGTACTGAAATTTGGGAGAGATCAAGAGGAGGTGATGTTACACATGACACTTTCAAATAATCTTTTGCTCTTGTAGACAAGAGAGGCTATTTTTCAGTGTGGCACTGTTAGATAAATTAGAGTGCAACAGTGGCTGCGTTACAGTTTGACATCCTTTTGGACACATTGGCTTAAAGCTCAACAATACGTGAGCTAAACGAAGAAGTATTCGACGTCTTGGATGTTCACATCTAGGCTACAGAAAGAGAGAAAAACAGAGGTTACACATTCTGGCTCTATACTTCTTAACGTTGTCAACGAGGAAGTTTAAGGACAAAGGCATGTCTTTCCTGGTTCTTTGTGTCAGACATGCGCATCTAGAGCCCATACAGGGAAGTCTCAGCCACTCTTATATTCTGGTTGCAGACCAAACTGGTGTATGAAGCTTGTACTTGGAGACAACTAGACATCATGGACAGCATCTTGAGTTCTTGTCAAAGGCATTGATGAAGAAATTTCAAGATTTTAGATTGAGGGCAAGCTGAATTTTGGCAAAGGAGTAATCATAAGCCACCAGGAGCTTACTAAGATGCTGAGTTGGCAAAGGAATGAAGAAGAAGAGTTAGTCTTTTGTAACAAAATTTTAAGTAGTTTAAATAGAGATACTCTCATCATGTTAGAGGGTTATCTAATTAGAGAGAATTGGTGTGTTTGTAACTTGAGTTACAGGCTCCTGCGTGAGTTGTTAGGGTTGAGACTTGAGAGTAGAGCGTGAAACTCTGCTTCTCTTCATGGTGTCAGATCTTGACATAAAAAATAAGGAGGATAGAAGTTTGATTCTCATCAAAATATATATTTTGCCAGAAGTTTCTAAGATGAGATTTATCTGTTTATAGTACATCAGTTTCGCTCGTCATGGTTCGGTCATGTCTTGGCTATGCATATATACACAGTTAAGAAAAGGTGGCAAAACTGCAAAAACAAAACTCAACCTATAATAGTTTAAGAAAAACGTTACAAAATTTGGGGTATTATTGAAAACATAACCTATTTTGATGATGCAAATAAAAGTTCAAATGGTAACTGTGTCGAACAACAAACGAAAAACAAAACACAATCGTATTATCATACATTTTTCGGCGAAAGAAAAATCAAAATTTAACAAAGTTACTCCTCCATGGAACCAAGTTTCATTTCTCCATTTTGTGAAAGAGTTCACAAGTATATTCCTTGTATCCAAATCCAAAAATAAAAATCAATAAGTGAATTCTTTACTATACGATAGTGTTCTTGAAATTCAGAGTCACAACATAACGATGCACTCAAAGCTGAAGTAACAAGAAGACTGGCAACTTAATTGCAGGAGCTCTTTTTTGAAAACATTTCTCCCCAAATCCAATGATCAGCAGATTAAGCAGCCTCATGTGGAAGACAGACGACAATTCCTAAAGATCAGTATGTCTATGAGCCCTTCATTTCTCCAATGTGATTTTGGTATGTCTATATCGAATAATTTGGCCTAGCTTGTTGTTCTTTCCTGCATTCTATTTCAGAGATGATCGATTATTGAACAATATATAATACAAATAGGATTCAAAATCAACAAATAAATATAATTGACAATCTAACAATTTTTTTGCCTGCTAATGGTTATTCAACTTGAACCAGTAGTAATCATCAAGTTCTAATTCGAAAACCAATGCAGATGCCAATTGGTACTTACTTTACTTTTCTTTCTTTCTGTCATCTTTCTCTTTGGGTAAGACCTATTGGTTTTATGATAGCCAAAAGCAATCAAAATATCAAAATAGACCATTGAGTCTCAACCTCAAACAAATAAAGAAAGCAAAGTCTCCCACTCTGCTGCAAACAGACTCAATACTAAGACCAGTTTCAGTTCTGTATGAAACTAGAGGAGAAAATATATGCTAAGAACAAGAAACAAACAAGGTGCAGGCTAAAACTTACAAAATAAAAGATTTTGGGTATTACTGAAAGTGAATCACACTACCTATTTTGATGATGCAAATAAAAGATTCAGAAGCTAACAGTATTAAATAAATAACGAAAAACAGAACACAATTGCTTTATCATACATTTTTTGACAAAACAAGTATCCAAATTTTACAATGATACTCCACAAAAACCAAGTATCATTGTTTGGTCTTTAATAGTCGTTGCTGATCCCACTCTCTTTGATCATTGATAAGGTGAAAGACTTTTAGATTTAAATCATTTAGTCTCCTTGTTAACGAATCAATTATACTTATGTGGTTTGTAAGTTATATGAAGATACCTGGACTTGCCAGACAATCGACCTTTGATATGATCAATGGTAATGATGATCTAACCAAATGAATATACACAGCTGATGCATTTCAGTTACAGCAATAGCTAAAAGTTAGATCAACTTATTTAAATAAAGAGAAATTATATGTAAGAAGAAGTTGAAGAATCAGACACCTTTGAGGCAAGAAAGAACAAGTACATGATTTAAGCAACTCATTTCCCATATTATGAGCCGAGCTTGTTGCTCCAACCTACTTGTAAAGCAGAGGAGTGTATAAGTTTCTGCTTCAAAGATTTCGACATGAACATTTTAAGTAATTGTTCTGAGAAATTCTTAGCTCTATTGTTACATTAGGACTCGGAATGCTTTCAACTGCACATTTTGGGTATATTTCCAATACCAAGATCTTGTTTAAACATGACCAGAGACAGATGCATACACACAAATCCAAACAGATTACAGATTACCGTTTCGGCGGGAAAAGATAGCCATTGAGAGAGGAGAGAGCGACAACATGCTTATTACCACCACGCCAATGTGCACTGTCCTTGATTCAATAGCTTTACAGGTTACTGTTTACATTTTATAACACATTGATCCACTGTGTGAACTACAGAACTTCCTAGGTAAAGTTCTGAGTTCAAGAATCAATAAGGGGGCGCAGAAAAAACTACTCATATCATAAAGATCACATGGTTCATAACAGCAAACTTGATTACAAAACTAGCAAAGGAGCTCCTTTCACCAATAGGGAGCTAAAACAAACAAACCATGTCTATGATTACAAACTATAAAGAAGAAGACATCAGATGATTCTCAAGAAGTCACGGTTTTTGGTGTGCATTTCTTGCGCTTTTTTATTTCTATATTATGTATTCGAGGAAAAGAGAAAAATAGAGAACAGTAATCAGATTCTGCTAAGTTAGATTAACTTTTCACTATCAGCAAGTACAACATCGCTTGTTGCCTTGGGATTTTCCAAAAATTCAAGCACTCTCACAGCAAGTTCTTCCTGAAGGTACCAGAACAGATGATGTAAATATAGATCAAGCAAGACACAAATAGAGAGATAGATAGACCAAACATCACAGAAGTCAATATAACTTTTCTTTGATACATTTCTCAAGCTTATCCTTAACTCTTGCTCTTTGTTTTTCCTCCTGGAAAACACATATAAATACCGCTTTCAAAACGAATAATCATCCACATTCCAGGAACCAAAAATCTACAAGATGGTGTTACCTCTTGCTCTGACCATACAGAACCCGAAAGTTTACCAATGTTTTTCTTCAGCGTCTGTGTTTGCACAGTATTTTCCACACAACCCTTGAGTTAATCAATCATGCACTCTGGCAAAAGAGAACAAAACTTGAAATTCCAAGAATATTCATACCAGCTAAACAGAGACAGAAGCTTCAAAGAGGTAATACGAGATCAAACATTCAAAAGAATGGTGTGAAGTAAGAAGAAGTTGTCATCAGGTTTTCTCTCGGATAGTTCATAGGCCACTGAAACAGTTGAACACTTATCAGACAACATTCTAACAACAAAGAAACACAGTAAACTAAAATTTAGACTCATTAGGTAGACACATAAAAGAAACAGTTCCATCATCTCAAAGAGAAGACCAAATCCAAATCTAATTTAATGTTTCCATAACTACACGAACTAATTTAATGTTTCCATAACTACACGAACTATTGACTTCGCATAGTGACATGCACGAAGTATCATGTGTCATGTGCCCCACTATACCAAGTATTGTGACATACACGAAGTATCAAAAAATGTAACTTCAGCGCATAATGCTGATGCCTTGGAGTTGGAGAGGCAGCTAAAGCGGTTACAGACTCAATATGATTTACTCACTGGCCAGTCTTCAGCTCTGATTCAAGGAAGACGTGCTCGAGTTGCTGCAACTTCTGCTGTCACTGGACAGATAACAGCTATAGAAGACAGCTTATCTGCTAGAAATTTGCAGGTTTGTTACATGCCACCACACAATTGTAAAGTGGAATGTGCAATTTTGTTGGTCTTTGATAAGTCTCTGATGTTTTCTTTGAATATATTTGATTTAGATGAATGGAGTTCTAGGAAGACTGGCTTCCACTTCTCAAGAGCTGGCGCATTATCCTTCTGGCGAAGGTGTCCTTCGTATCCCTTCTATATCTTAGGGTTTAACTTTTCCATATCTGCTGTAATTGGTTTGAGTGCAGTGTACTTTTAAATTAGCATCGTTGGGGTGAGGAACTGTAGCTGCATATGATAGTTGTGTATCTGGTAGTTAATGGAGTATAAAAGATTGACTAGTTAGTGGTTTGCTAAGCAGCTAGACGCAGTAAGTGGATGACATTAGCGGTGAATATATTGCTGATGATTTCAATTTCTCTACATCATATAGAAAAATCAAGCTAGTTAAGATCTTATACTTAGTACCTAGTGTGCTATGTTTAGCGATTCTGAGAACGGAGAAAGCATCAGCTGTTATTCATCTTGCGCCTATTTATTTACTCTGTTTAATGTATTTCTGATATCATGTCGTTTAGTTGCAGAGGAAGGAAAATCGAAATGCTCATGGGTTAGTCTTGATGATACATCAAACATGCTACGAGGTAATTTTTCTACATTGTGATTTTTGATTTTCAGATATACTATTTTTTACTTGAAATGCGTATGTTGTTGTATAGTTATGTAACTTTCCTCTGTAAAATACAAATCCTATGCTTTGTTGTGGTGCATAACTGTTATTTCTTTGAAGCTGTTGTGCATCTATAACTTGTCTGCTTACAATGCATCAGATTTGGAAAAGTCACAACATCAACGTGTAGCTGAACTGCAACGGCTTCGCTCCATGTATGTGTATTATGTGGTACTCCGGCAATATATCTTTCACTTTGAATGTTACTCTGGATCAGAAAAAAAGTATAAGTGCAAAGGTCTATCTTTCTAGTTGGCCAGACTAATAAACTACTGGAGACCACTTATTTCATAGAAAATTTTCGAATTTTCACTCATACAAGTTTTCTCACTCCAAGGATTTTTCCTGTTATTCACAGCTTTGGAACGAGTGAGAGACAATGGATTGAAGCCCAGGTCGAGAATGCTAAGCAACAAGCTATTCTGTTGACACTCAAATCTCAAGTAACATCTGTTGAAGCTCATATTCATTTTGATCTACATTCTCTAAGGTAGGAAAAAGTTGAAATATCGAAGCGTCTTTAACTTGTCATACTGTATACTGGTGATCATATTCTTACCTGTGCAGGAGAAAACATGCAGATCTAGTTGAAGAAATCTCGACCCTTTATCAGAAAGAAGAAAAACTCTTATCTGAGATTTCTTCTACAAGACTACACGTTTTCTATGTTTGAATACCAAGATTTACTTGTCATCCTGTCTTTGATATTCGGAAATTTTTGTCGCAGTTCATCAATAACATGGTTTAATCAGCTTGCAAGACACCAGTTCTTGAAATTAGCATGTCAGTTAGAAAAGAAAAACATGCTTGGAGCATTCTCTCTCTTTGAAGTTCATCTAATTTAAGCCAAACAAACTTTGTAGTTGTACATATACTAACTTATGTGAATATATTTTACTGTTAATGGAAAACTCCAAATCGAACTCAAACATTTGATTTGGAAATACCAAAAAGAACAGATAGAGCTTACAAACCCTTAAAGTGTCAACAAGGAATCTTACTATCAGACTTGTCTATGTGTTTGTTTCTCTGAGAAAATGAATATATGTTTAGAGGATGTGATTATTCCATATTTTGTATCAGTTTTGCTTGGCTTCGTTCAACCATGTGTCCATGTCTTGCCTTACAGACTTACTCAGTTATAAAAGGTAGCAAAACTGCAAAAACAAAAATCAATCTGTTTTGATAATACAAATAAAATATTCGAAAGCTTACTGTCTTACAACATAATGATGAATTGAAGGCGAGAGCACCAAGAATTATCCAAACTAAAAAGAAAAAAGCTAGAATGATTATGTATTTCTTCAGAATCTGTATTTCTCTACAAACTGATTGATCAACAGATGACTCTTATGAAACAGACTCTGCTACAAACATGCTCAATACTAAGGCTAGTTTCACTTCTTATGAAACTAGAGGAGAAAATACATGCTGAAAAAACAGAACAGGTTCAGGCTAAAACACATATATCATCATCATCATCATCATCATCATCAGTTCGCATGTGTAGGTATGCCGTGGCCTATAGTTCATGTGGCTGAAAATCATTTTTCCTTAAGAAAAACTTACAAAATTTTGCGAACTGTGTTAAATCAATAACAAAAAACAAATAACAATCGTCTTATCATACATTTTTTGACAACAAGGTATCCAAATTTTACAGTGAAACCGAATCAATTGTGAAAGAGTTCTCAAGCATACCAAAATACAAAATCCAAATCCAAATCCAAATCAAAAATTAAAATCAATTGAGACTGTTCACATGACTTTCACACAAATCCAAATAGAATGAAAAATCGACAAATGAAAATGTGGACAGGATACCAATATTTGTGTACCTGCTACTTAATCATCGTCACAGTTGATGAATTGAACATTGGGGATGTGTTGGACTTTTTTGTAATCTTTTCCACTTGGTATCAATTTCTCCTTCGACCCCCTCTTCATTCCTTTTATCTTCAGTTCCTTCAAGGATGTTATGTACTTGAGTCCATCAGGAAGTTCCTTCAACTCTTGGCAATTACTTATAGTCAAAGTACAAAGACATGGCATTGATCCTTTTTGTACTATCCATTCTTCTAACTCAGATTCTTTGGATATTCTTAGAGCATATAATTGAGGAAATCCACCTTTTGAGCAAACCATTTTCCTCCCAACAAAGGCATCGAATGTTAATTGAACCAACTTCAAATGAAGCAACTTTTCTAGAATTGGCATTGGATCTTCTTCCATATGGCACCCCGTTAGACGTATGTGTGCAAGGTGGGGAGGGAATCGAAATTGATCATGAAACCTTGGCATATATATATGCAATGTTAAATCCTTTAGATGAATCATATCCAGAACGAATTCTCCCTCAAAATCAGCCGATAAATAAAACTTTTCCAGGTTTCTCAATTCACGGAGATGTGGCAATAGAGTTTCATAAGAACAGATTCCCCTCAAGTTTACAACGAGAGTATGAAGCTTAGTCATACGGAGGAGGTTTGTCACATTACTGTGTTGTGTTGAGAAAGAACGTAAGGCCTCCAAGTTCACTAGATCACCCAATTCCAACTCTGTTTTATCATCCATTAACTGAGGTAAGAAAAGGTACCTCAACTCTAGCATCTCTTTCAAAACATTTGGCACATGAACTGGTTCCCCCAAAAGAATTAATAAGTTCAAACTGAGCAGAAGCTTCAAATTTCGCAGAGAAGAAGGTAGATGAGATACCTGAGCCATGTATAAACTCAAGACTCTCAAGTGGATGAGCTCTCCAATGCTGGAAGGTAACTTCCCTCCTTCAAACTTCACCTTGTAAAGATTCAACACCCTGAGCAATGGTAAACTTTGGAAGCCTGAAAATGACTTTGTCCAAATGACTTCCTCGACTCCAAAAACTAAAAGAGATCTGACCTTTCTATTGTTTCTATGTCCCAATATATGATGAAGAGCATTACCACTATGTACAGCAAGTCTGCGAGATTTAATAGGATATTGGGCATTGATGGTAAAGGTGGAAGTAGCACCTCCGACAATCTGTAGGAAGTTCTCTTCTTTTGCTTTAGATAAACATACTTCTCTCATCATGTCATGCATTTGACAAAAATCAAATTTCGATTTCAAATAGTTCTTTTCAACAGACACTATATTTCTCCTCACTAGCTCTTCTAGGCAGTCTTCTCCACTATCTCGGATGGTTGATCCATCGTAAAATGATGTTATTATTCCTTCTGCAGCCCAGTAAATGAACAATGTCTCCTTACATATCTTGTAGTCTTCGGGGAAATGGCCAGATTTTCCTAATATATTGTCATATACTCTTTTCCACTCGGGAACTGTATGTTTCTTAGCTAACAAGCCACCCAACACTTTAACAGCTAAAGGTAGTCCTCCACAATATGTAATCATTTCCTTTCCCATGGCCTCCATTTCTTTAGAAACCCTTAATCCTGCATCACAAGGTAATATGTTTCAAGATGTGAGCTGCGAAAGAAAATTCACAAGATTCTTTGTCTTAATTGTATATCTGAAAGTGTACCAGTTTTAGCTGTCCTAGAGAATGCAATCCTCTCACACAACTTCCAGCTTTGTTCTGGAGTAAGGACTCTTGGTTTAAACGCAAAACATTTTGAATCTGCATGTAATCCAACACCTTCATTGCGAGAGGTAAGTAGTATTTTCGAACCTGCAGAATATTCATGTTTGTGAATAAAAGACATTTATGACCAATCTTTGAGTCTTACTATTATCTATAACTCTGTACTAACAGTCACTTGTGAAATTTAAAAAGGAAAGTGCTTCATGTATGTATCACAAAAGAGCTCACCTTTTTTCGGCGGAAACACCGCTTTTATTCTGTCCCAGTCTTCTTCTTTCCATATATCATCGAGGACAACCAAATATCTTTTTTTTTCCAACAATTGAAAGAGTTTACCCTGGAGTATAATTTCATCCATCTGCAAAATCGCCCCATCATGTGGTTGAAATACTTGCAAGATCTTTTGCCAAACATGCTTCTGTGTAAACTGTTGCGAAATACATATCCATGCGCATCTATCAAAACGACGTCGGACTTTGTAATGTTGAAAGACTTGTCTAGCCAGAGTGGTTTTACCTATACCGCCCATCCCAGATATAGAAATCACTTGAATGTTGTCATTCTTCACCAACTGACCAACTAATTCTTTAACACTCTCCTCCACCCCTACAATATCGCTTTCAAAACTGTTAGAAAACGTTTGTCGGATCTCCCTTTGCTCCTTTTGTCTTTCTTGCATAAACGATGAAGTGCCACCATCGATGATCTCTTGTATCCCTAAACTCTTCATTCCCCCAATCACTTCAGATATCCTTTTAGTGATGTCTTCTATATCTGAAGCAAATTTGCGGCGATCCGAAAAGAAGCAAGAAATTTTTGTCATTATCCACCTTTCTTTTCCTCCATTAAGAAGAAAGGATTCAATTATATCCTCAGCATCATAAACGATATCTTTGACATCTTCCAAGAATTTTCTCACCCTTTCCTTCTCATGTTTCTTTGCATCTGCATCTTTCAACAACGACTCTAACCTTCCCAGCTGAAGCTTTAGTCCATCATGTTGCTCATCTATTCCTTGCAATCGCTGAGATTCTTTACTCAAGAGATCCCAAAGCTTCTGAACTACAAACAACACAACTCCTTCAGCCATAACAATAATAACGCCTTTCGGATAAAGATTTTCTCAGAAGAAAAAGGAAAAGATCAAAACTAAATAATTATCATTGGAAGAAAGTGATAAATATATCAAAACTCAGCTAAAAAGTCGACGGAGAGAATTGGCTCCAAGTCAACCTCATCAAGCTACCAATCCATTGATGATCCACTGCCAACTGCAATTCTTCAAATTGATCATATAAAATATTTTATTGGGCAGAAAATTAAATATGATACGACACATGAAGAATTATTTATCGCAACTTATCTACCACTGTCGGACCAACACCTTCATTGTGCACTACAACACCTTCAACAGCTTGTAACGTTAATATTTTAACGTCAATTTCGACAACGACTTAACATCGTCCGACGTACGTCGGTGTCTTTTGAATTTGGCATCGGTTTTAGTTTGACTTTTCAGCTTTGGGTCACTTACACTACCAACGCAAGTATGCATAATTTATTTTCTATTATATTAGTTATTTATTAAGAATAATAAAAATGCGATTCAACTAGGAGTTTTGAAAGCTGATCCATATGATTATTCCATTAATCTAATTTATATCTTTATATATAAAATGGAACTTTCAAAGTTATTTCCAATCACCTCCATATGAATGGTCCATAAGGAAGATGTGTGCTCATCTTAATTACTGCTCTCCCACTCTTATCTAATTGCTTGTGTTTTGAGATTTGTATCCTTGTTGACTTATTAATTGCTAGTTTAATGGCAATGACATCCACATACAAACGATGAGATTTATTTATTTTCGTAATTACTTATTGAATTATTTTTAAAATGAATGTTGAAATGATTTAGCTTATGAAACATATATTTTCTCTGATAATATAGGAAAATAATCTGTATTTTCTTTCTTGCCAATATAGCAGGTAATTCCAAAGAGGGATGTTGTTATAGCTTGACGTTGAAACTAAGTGTTAACTAAAATTAAGGAAGCTTTGAGAACAAACTCCTACTTAGAGATTCAGACAAAAGCATTGGATCAATTAATAAAAATTAGACAGCCATTAGAAGTAATTGCCAAAAATTAATAAAAATGAGAAGTAACAATAACTGTTTATACAACAAAAGTTTTGACAGCCAAAAACCTACAGCAAAAAATTATTCTAAAGGTCCTTATCAATTGGACCTGTTGAGGATTTCTTGCAGCTATAAGCTCAAAGACTAAAATTCCGAAGCCATAAACATCGCTTTTCTTGGTGAATGTTCCTGTGGAAACGTAACTGGGATCGAGATAACCAAATGTTCCTCTGATGTTAGCAGCGTGTTTATCTACCCATTATTCTCTAGATAGTCCAAAGTCAACAACCTAAAGTAAAAGACAATCCACCTTGAGGAACTTGAGGTGGTTAATAATAGACTGAAATTTCAAGGAGAACAAAATGTCGAAAAATTTGATCTATGTGGATTATAGGATAAACATCCTAGAAAAAAATGAATAGAACATGGGTTTTGAAGTTGCGTTTTCTAAGAGATGCATAACAATGGTGGATGGTTTTAGAAAGTAAATTATCCCGTCCAGAAGATAAACTCTCAAATCCCAGCTCAGTGGTTCATGTTTTTCGCCTGTATCAAAAGAGCATTTTAGTATGTCTCAAATCTTTAGGAATTATAAACCATCGATTCATTAAATATGATACAAAGAAACCAAATAGTTTAATGATGTGTTGCGTATTTGACGTATTCTAATCAAGGTTTTTAAAGGTTTTTAGAGTCTTTTCAGGTTGAAACACGTTTGGATGAAGTTTAATGCATATGGAGCAAGGATAGGAGAAATGGACCAAGAAGTGGGCGGTTTTTGAGCATAGATCAATCTTTCCTAACTAGGATCGATCAATTGATCCAAGACATGAAGATTTTTCCTTGAGATATCAGATCGATCGATCCAGCCTTAGATCATCCAAAACGAAGAGAAAAAAGAAATTTCGACCCAAGACGTGTTTTGACATATTTATTCTATTTTAGCCATTGTTTAGGTTACACTTTATTTTCATTCATACTTTTGGCTTTCGGAACTTGTAGGGTTTGAGAGAGGAATCTCTGACTCTATATCTCTTAAGAAGATTTCTGAACTCTTTAGGATTTATTATTCTATGATCATGAGTTTTTCTTCATCTCTCTATGTTTTCTCTGTTTCCTTAGCTAAGTAGTTTCTTAGTTAGGTTTAGGGTTTCAAAGGGATTTGTAAATCATTGAATCATACATAGATAAGGAATTATCGTAGGGTTCTTCATCTATTGTTGATCTTATTGCTGGAATCAGATTAGCTACCTAGTTTCTGATCTTAGGTTCTTTAACGCATCAAAGTGTTTGTTTAAAAGCCTGAAAGAACATAGAGGAGTGGATTGTCTTTAGCCAACAAAAGCTGATGCTAAGGCGGTCCGTGAATAGATTGAACCTTCTCGTTAATGTTTGTCTAAAATTCTAAGTTCAAACTACAATTTAGAATATTAGGTTGCTAGGTAAAGTTATTGATACCACGACAATGGATTAGTTAAACATTCATGTTTGAGTTCTATACTGTTTTATTTGTCCCTGAATAATTGTATGTTTTATGATCTCTGCATTCCCGCAAATATCCCTTGACCTAGCGCTTTTAATTCATAAGTTTACATCATTTAGTTATTTTCTCATTCAAGTGACAAACATAAACTATATTATTGTCTAAGCTTAATTTCATTCTCAAAGAATCGTAGTGTGACACTTGATCCTTGTGGATTCGATCCCTAGATTGCTACAACATTCGATCTCTATATAGGGTTAAAACTTCGTGTATCATTTAACATTGCCTTGACAATTCATTTAGTGACAAGTAGATTATTATTATAGTATGTAAAAACAGATAGTTGCTTATTGAATAAATAAGAAGCTCAACTTCCTTTATCCATGTAGACATATATACGCATGTGTGGCTTTTCTTTGGGAAATAGCCGACCACGTTGACTAGGTGAAACTTGGTTTTTATGTAGTGAAAAGGATGAGAAGTGATGAAACTAACACCCTAAGCTCAACACCAAAATCCTGAGTTTTTAATCAATTGATAGTATAGTAAAGTGTCAATCATTCGGATGAATGAGATTAGCAAAAAGGATGAGATCAT
The DNA here is from genome assembly GCA_028015245.1 of Cardamine occulta. NCBI lineage: Eukaryota > Viridiplantae > Streptophyta > Magnoliopsida > Brassicales > Brassicaceae > Cardamine > Cardamine occulta. Next base: position 9,476,077 of record CM051384.1, read on the forward strand.
TAACATTTAATTCTAGCCAAGTTTATAGAAGTTGTTTGTGAATACTAACAGTCCTAAATGATGCAATAGATAAATAAACTTAACTAGACCCTAGAAATGCTAAAGTCTGTCACCCTTTAACAAATCATGGAATTAACAGGAAAAGTCGCAAAGTTTGGTATCAATCGAGTGAGCCACTCGAGTGGACCACTCGAGTGAAATGATCGAGTGATAGGAACAAGAACAATGAATACTAAGTTAAGCAATAGAAATAAATGATAGAACTAAGATTAAAATTATGGAAAACGATAAAGATCCCAGGGAGTGGAGTCATAGGGTAATCTACAATTAAATCTGCTATGGGTGTTAAAAATCTAAACTCAGGGTGAAACCCTTGACGACGGATCTCATTTCCAACCCAACCCACTGTCGTGGTGATGGACCTGAAGATCTAGCCTACTCGAGCCTAGAGGTCCAGTGACTACAGATCTTGCACTAAAGATCGATCTGTCAAAGCCAAGAAAGACTCATAACAAGTGAGTAGTTGGGTCGTGACGTAAATCAACGTCTGATGCACCGACTCTCACACTATTGTGTCTTAATCCCTGGAAAAAGTAGATCTGATGGTTCAAGTTAACTACGATCATGCTCTAATTATCCAGAAAAGAGCAAGCATTAAAATCACTAACGCAAGAGGGATCTAAAGCCGAATCTATGAACAATCAACAAAAACCCATAGAGATCGAGTGAGATCACCCTAATCCATTCCCGAAATCCCTAAATTCACTACTCACATATCGCGATCATCATTAAAATCAAAAGCCCAGAAAAGTTAAGACTCGTCATAGATGAAAGATGATTTGAAGAGGAAGAAAATACGAAAAATAAACAGTAAATTAAAACTCGATCTTATTAAATCTCAAAGTGTCATCGAAAATCCAAATCGAAATCGAAATCTAAAGATAAACTAGAGAGAGAAAACTAAGAGAGATAAACTCATTATGCTAAAGCGGCGCAGAATAATAAAAATAATCTCCGATTCCCTCCGAGTTATCATTAACCTCGGTATTTATACAAGAGAATTAGGGTTAATGAACGTCTCGCTATAAATCACAGAATCTTGTCTCGGCATTGCTCCCCACTCGACCGAGCAGTCGAGTGGACTAGTCGAGTAGCTTGCATCGAGTCTTTATCTGTGTAACTCAATCGAGTGACTTGAGCTTCCTGGGCAATCTTCACTTGTATGGCTTCCAGTCACTCGAGTAGGCACTCCTTGCAGAAATCCTCATGTCGCTTCATAGCCCGAGAGGTCACACAAGTGATTACTCCTTGCAGCTCCAAGTACCTGAAAGTACCACATGTATGCAAAATGCATGCAAACTAATGCAAAGAGACTATATATCCTAAATGTCAAATAAATGCAATAAGTGATAAGAGTAATGCCTAAAACCTATGCTAAGTTGCAATAAAACAATAGTAAAAACATGCCAAAATGCAATGTTATCAAACTCCCCCAAACTTATCTTTTGGTTGCCCTTAAGCAAATAGAAAGAATAAGATGAAAGGAGTAAGGTTAAATGTGGGGACTCGGAACCTAGCAAACTAAGCAAACCTCTGAAGTCAACACCACAGTTAATAGTTCTAGCATGCAAATCACAATTGTTTTACTTAAAAGCTTTAACCATACTTATCACAGAGAATTCAACACTAAGACTCAGCCAAAACAAGCATTCAAAGTAAACTATCTTTTTAACATTGATTAAATGCGAACTGGTGGATCATGATATGCAATAACTAAAACTTATTTGGTTGAGGGACAAGTTTTAAGAGATTAAAATGATCTCTTCTTCCTCTGGTTTAAGCGCAAGTATCAGGATCTCTCAAAGAAGTGATTGAGCTTTAGCAGAAAGCTAAAGGTAGGATAGCCAACTGATGCATACAAGGATAGAATCTCATCTATCTATAAGAAAATTATGACTCTCAACCCCCAACCTCACATAAACTCTCAAAACTACTCAATCATTTTCTTTTCCCTTGGTTCTTTTGGTTCTAAGGAGTGGAAATTTCTTTACAAAGGCGGAATCTAGCGGATCTGGGTTTTAAACTTTCTTAAACTTTGATTTAAGGCTTGGACTCAAGTGGTTCACTCGAGCAGTTCACTCGAGTGCTCTACTTGGACTTGGTTTCTTTTCTTTTTAACTACACTGAGCTTAACTTTTCATTTTATTTTCATACTTCCAGATCCTTTACTAGACCAAACAATCTTATACATATTCCCAACTTCTTAGAAACTTTTTCATATATTTTTTTCTCTTTTCACTCTTTTTTTTATGCTCATACTCTCACCAACCCAGGACAATGATTCCCTATAACTATACTAACTCAAAAATCGTGAGCTAGACTCTACATGGGATACTATCTTTGTCGGCACAAACCTAACACTTCCTACCAAGCTCAATCAGAATGTAAAAGGCCTCACACACACAAGAGTGATTTAATGGTCTGAAAGAAGTCATGGTTTTGGTATGGTGGAACTGCTCTAAAGGTGAGAGCAGCTACTTGGATTAGCAAGAGTGGTAAAAGGTGAAAGAAAACCCAAGTATTTTGAGGTATCCATGAGTTTTAAGTTTTAGAGCATATCATGATAATTAAGTTTCAAAATTAAGGTTCAAATTCGTAGGGATAAATTTACAAGTTACAACAAGTTTTTAACCAAATGAGAGTGCTAAGTTCAATTCCAAGCAAGGTGTAGCCTTAAGTTTCAAACTAAGGTGAATGCATAAGACAACTTGTAACTAAGGCACTGAAATCATATGTTTGGTTATTAAGTTTTAATCGGTTTAACTCATCATCATCCCCTATGCTAAATGCAACAATCCTAAGCAAATGCAACTAATGACACTCTGTTTTTGTGAAATCATTGTCTAAAAAATTTTAATTTTTTATGGGTTTTAGATGCACATAGATGAATGTAAAATTTGAATAAGAAAACAAGGTAAACATGTCAAATACATCTCTTAGACACTCTCCCAAACTTAAATTACACAACCCCTTGTGTAATAAAAATTTAAAGGAAAGCCTAAGAGATTTAAAAACAAAGAAAAACAAAAATATGCTATGGTATTTACAAGGGTAAGGGTGTGGTACCTCATTGGCAGCTGGAGAAGTAGGAGTCGAGGTAGTCATCCATGGAATCGTGGGTGTACGAGGACTCGGCTGGCTGACTCGAGTGACTAGGTTGAGTGAGCTTCCTTGAAAGTCTACGTCGAGTGAGGCGGTTTGGGTCTGCTTGATCTTCTTCATCAACGGCTGGACGTCGGATGGTAGGTCTCCTCTGAGCCAACTTGAGTAGTCTACTCGAGTGAACCGGTCGAGTGGGTTGAGAGTGGGGCTATTCATCTTCTTCTGAAGTTGGGGTTTGGATATAAACCCTTCTCTCCCCACGCGTGTCTTCAACTGAGGATCGATGTCTTGGTTGACTCGAGCTTGCATGGCGTTGGTGATGGGTGAAGGAGTGAGTCCTTGCCAAGCTTCTTGAGTTGTGTGGAGGGTAAATGGGTGGTTGGGGTCGCTGACTAATTTGCAATTCCCTAACACTTGTTGTCAGGTCGTTCACCGCTGAGGTAAGTTCTTTGACCTTGCCTTTAAGTTTCTTGATGGTCTTGTCTTGCCATTTAGACCATCGTCTAGATAAGGTCAACTTCTTACTCACCATTCGCAAGTTGGTGCAAACTTCCTCATCAAAATCATACCTCTCAGGCTCAGGAATAGATTCCTTCACTTCCGCCACAACATCTCTCTGGACTCTAGTCATGTAGAGGAGGTGAAGAGGTGGGACAAAATCAACGCTCTCTCCTACAGTGAGCCTTGGCATTTCTTGGAATGGTAGGAGGACTTTGGCTTTCTTCATTAGGGGGTGCGAGAAGTTGTAGACATATTGGTCATCAACCATACTCGGGCCTAGTATGCGAGAGCTTTGAAGATGAGCGATGTCTAACCATTGAGGTTCAGACTCATCACTCATGGTCAGGTCTATCCCACAGGCGAGTAAAATGGGCATTACCAATCCCCCTATGGTGATGTCTCCTTATTTGTTCATCCTGTGGAGTTTAGAAGCATATGCCTTGCAGGAGGTAAGATTTATGACTAGGATTTAAGCATTTCCAGCACCATTCCTATCTCCTTTCATGATAATCTCATTTTCCATATCCTCAGACGAAGCATATAGAATGAAGTCTTTCAGAGCTGAATCCATCATTTGCAGTTCTTGGTCATTAACCGCACCTGTATTTTTCTTAGCGAAAATGGTACTTGCCACGATTCGGTGGAAATACCGCAAAGAAGGATTCCTTATGTCGGAGCTCTTCACCTGAGAAGTCTTGAAGGGTGTTCTTCCTCCCAGAGTTTTCCACAACTTCATAAGCTCAATGTTGCTGTAATCTGGCTCCATTCCCGAACCTTCCTCAAATTCAAACAATGCGTTGATCTGCTTGAAACTCAGTGTATGAGTGATTCCATCCACCTTGAAGTAGATAAACTTGTGACTACCATCCGTAGTCATGCTCCTATGGTCAGCGTATGAAGCGACCTTCATAGTTGACAGAAATTGGCATGTCTCGTTCTGGTAAGCAGGGAAGTAGTAAGTCATGAGGACTTGGAGATTGGCTACTCTGAGTAGGCTTGTCACCTCTTCTGTGATTCCCAGGGCTTCCATTGTCGCGAGATGAGGATATCTTGTTCCGTGAAACCTCATTGACTTTAGAGCTGTAATGGAGTTATCTTTCGTTTCCTCTGATGTAATGGTTGTTGCTCCTTTGTTCTTTCTTTCTATCTCTCTTTCAATAACTTCGTCAGACTTGCTCTCCATGACAGCTCAGGAGCTCTGACTACTTCTCCCTTCCTCATCATGGAAGCCTTGCATAGTATGGGCTTCGTTGTCATGGGATTCATCTTCTAAGGTAGGGATTTCTCTCCTAGCTCGCATCATGTTTCGTGCTATGGTTGCAGCTGATGTTTGCCCTGTTTTCCTGAAAATAGATACAAGATTTTGAAAAATTTAGCAAAGGGATAAGTGTTTCGGGTAGCAACTCGAATCAGCCACTCGAGTGGATTACTCGAGTAGCCTGCTCAATGCTTCAGGGAAACGGATGAATCGTAACAGTATGCAATGAATCAAAATGAATAAAGAGGTGGTTATCAGTAATGGCTCCCGTGGTGCAACAGTATATCGTTCATAATAAGAGATTGTCAAGATTTTTTGAAAGCTTTTGCACAAATCATAAGAAGTTTAACGGGGAAAACACATGAAGATAGTTTAAGAACCCAGTCTATTGATTTAAGGACAAAAATCTCATGAACTTTTTCAGAAAAGTTTTAGGATTAACTCTAATCAAATTTTCATGAAATTCTGGGAAAATAAAACACTTACTGGACGAATTTCCCTCTTATAGACATGATGATTCAAGAATCTTTCGGAATGAATTCAAAGATATATTTCAGAGAAAGTTTTAAAAATTTTTGTGAGAAGATCTACTAAACGAGGTTGGAAATGAGAAAGGGAAAACAATGTGACTTTAATCAATTTCGAGCAATGTAGTCGAGTAGGTGTAGTAGGGAGGAATGGATAAGGTTAGATGAGCGGCCAAGATTAAAAGTTTAGATTTCATAGATTTTCAAATAGAACCTGGGCCACTCGACCATGGGGTTGAATGGGTTACTCGAGTCCTGTGTTCGAGTGATGTACTCGACTTCTGTGGGATTTCCTTGTCTCGACCTCACCAAGCTTCTTGAGACATCAAAACACTAAATAGAAAACATTAAATTACCAGAAACTAACAAAACTTAAAATGAAAAATATTTACAGGGATAATCATGGGACTTCCTCCCAAGCGAGCTTGTTTTAAGTCTCTTAGCTTGACTTTCATTTGTTAGGCTTGCCTAACATCACCCACATCGAATGGGGTGTCGTGCGGTATGCCTTGATCTGCTATATATTGTTTGACTCTCTGTCCATTCACATTGAATTCTCTGCCTTCAGGGTCCAACAAGGTGATTGCTCCATATGGTAAGACTTCTTTTATGCGGAATGGGCTTGACCACCTTGACTTCAACTTGCCAGGAAAAAGTTTGAATCTGGAATTGAATAGTAACACCTGATCTCCTGCAGTGAAATCTTTTTGCTGGATCATTTTGTCATGGAAAGCTTTTGTGATTTCCTTATAAACCTTTGAGCTTTCGTATGCATCAAGCCTTATTTCCTCTAACTCGTGCAAAGTTACCTTCCTCTTTTCTTGAGCTGATAAGAGGTGAAGATTTAGCATTTTTGTAGCCCAGAGTGCTTTGTACTCTAACTCCACAGGCAGATGGCAAGATTTTCCATATAGTAGCTGAAAAGAAGTTTGTCCTATAGGGGTCTTGTATGTTGTCCTGTAAGCCCACAGAGCATCATCAAGTTTAGATGCCCAGTTTCTTTTCGAAGTTCCCACCACTTTGGCTAAAATTGCTTTGATCTGCTTATTGGACACTTCGACTTGACCACTTGTCTGAGGGTGATAAGGTGTCGCAAACTTATGTCTCACCCCATGCTTTTTCAGAAGATTTTCAAATTGCTTATTGATGAAATGGGATCCTTCATCACTTATCACAACTCTGGGAACTCCAAACCTGGGGAATATGATTGATTTGAACATCTTCAAGACAACCTTAGCGTCGTTGGTTGGTGATGCTATTGCTTCGACCCATTTGGAGACATAGTCAACTGCTACCAAGATGTAGCTGTTTCCATGAGATGGGGGGTTGAAAGGACCCATGAAATCAATTCCCTAACAATCAAACACATCCACCTCCACGATTGGATTCTGAGGCATCTCATTTCTCTTGCTTATATTGCCCATCCTCTGGCATGCGTCACATTGAGCAATGAAATTCTTCGTGTCTTTAAACATCGTTGGCCACCATAGACCTGCTTGAAGGATTTTATGAGTTGTCTTGAAAGTGGCAAAGTGCCCTCCATACGTGGAACCGTGACAATGTTCAAGGACTCCTCTCACTTCTTCTTCAGCAATGCATCTTCTAAACACACTATCTGCCCCCATTTTGTAAAGGTAAGGTTCGTCCCAGAAATAGTGATTTGCATCTCTATATAGCCTTTTCCTAGCAATGGCATCAAGGTGCATAGGTTTATGGCTGGTTGCCTTATAATTTGCTAAGTCTACGTACCAAGGTGATTTATAGTGACTTGACTCGACTGCCTTACTCGAGTGAGTTACTCGAGTGAACTACTCGAGTGATGCACTCGAGTGAACTACTCGAGTGATGCACTCGAGTGAACTACTCGAGTGATGCACTCGAGTGAACTACTCGAGTGGCCATGTCGAGTCACGTGATGAGTTAAACTTCCTACAGACATAAGTTGTTCTTGAGCACCGAGTCATTCATCGGCTGGCTATCAATTCGATTCGGAGAGATGGTCTGCTACTCCATTCTCGATACCCTTTTTGTCAACTATCTCCAAGTCATATTCTTGCATAAGGAGGATCCATCTAAGAAGTCTTGGTTTAGTGTCATTCTTGGCATAGATGTGACGTAGTGCATCATGATCCGTGTATACTGTTACCTTCTGATCCACCAAATAACTTCTAAACTTCTCTATGGCGAACACGACAGCGAGCGTCTCTTTCTCTGTTGTTGCATATCTCCCCTGAGCTTCATCTAAGGTTCTGCTTGCATAATGGATAACATGTAACTTCTTGTCGATTCATTGACCCAAAACTGCTCTTACTGCATAGTCTGAAGTGTCACACATTATCTCAAATGGATAACTCCAGTTTGGGGCTGATACTAAAGCTTCTTTAATCATATGGAAAGCCTTCAAACAGTCAGCGTCGAAAATGAATTCGGTCTCCTTGCATAGTAGTGAGGGGTCTTGCTAGCTTAGAAAAGTCATTGATGAATCTTCGGTAGAACCCAGCATGGCCTAGGAAACTCCTGACGTCTTTGACTATCCTTGGAGGTTGCAGTTGCATCATTACTTCGACTTTTGCTCTATCCACCTCAATGCCCTTCTCCGAGATCTTGAAGCTTTTCCTTGCATATTATCTTCTTCTGTATGATGGCGCTGCATTGATGAGTGAGAAGTACCATACCTTGAATTTCTTTGGTTTTCTCCTTGACTAAATCTTTCAAATATTTCTGAGCTGGAGGTATAAGCATTAGAGCTTCCAGAAGAGGTATCTGAAGTTCAACATCTTTTAAATGTTTCTCATAGAGTTTTTTGTATTTATCTGCCTGATGCTTCTTGTTTCTCCCTGGGAAAGGTAATGGAGGTACATAAGCGCGCAAGTCATCAGGATTGCCTTTTTCTTTGGACTTCATAAGAATATCTTCAGGAGTCGAGGCTGCTCGACCTGCCACTCGAGTAGTTGACTCGAGTGGTGGTTCTACTGGTGCTTGTGTCTTCTCGTGATAATCACCCTCCCCCTCCTGGATCTCACTGTCCTAAGGGATAGAAACAGGGTCTCGTGGTGGTAGCTGTTTTCCATTTTGCAATGTGATCGCACTAATCTTCTGGTCTGGTAGGGGTGTAGTTACGGTCGGACTGGTATGAGTAGAATGGACCAGTGTGCGTAATGACTATTGTTCGGTGTAGAGGTTGCTGAGTTGTTGCTTAATATCAAGATTCTGCTGTTGAAGATCAACAGTTTGCTTCATGGAAGCAATAGCGGCTTGGTCTTGACTATGTATGTTGTAATAAAAGCTTGATGTCGCCATCTGGTGCAACTGGTGCTGGAGGTGGCTGAGATTTGAGTAGCATCATATCAACCTTCTCGTGAAGAATCTGAATATCTGATCTGCCATCGGCCTCAAATGCATGAACATTCTGAATACCTCGTCCATACTCCTCGTTGGAAATACTGTCTGATCTTGCTAAGTTTTCTACCAATATCCAACCAGCTTGTGCTTCAGCGCTTAAGAAATTCCCATTGCTACCAGTGTCAAGGCACATCCTGACCATGGGTGAGACGCCACGGTATATTATGCAGAGTAATGATGCTTTGGAGAAACCGTGGTGTGGACACTTCATGAGATAACTGTTGAATCGGTCCAAAGCGTTATATAAAGTTTCGCCCAACTTCTAGTGAAATGTGGATATCTCTTGTCGAAACATCGCAGTTCGTTGGATTGAGAAGAACTTGGTGAGGAATGAAGCCTTACAGGATTCCCAGGTTGTGATGGATCTGGGTGGGAGATAGTTTTCCCAGGTAGTGGCTTTATCCGCTAAGGAGAATGGGAACAGTCTTAGCTTGTATCCATCTTCAGTAATCCCGCGGATCCTTGCGAGGCTGCAGATTCGTTCAAAGAAATCTAGATGTTCAAGAGGGTCGTCAGATGCCCACCCGTGAAACCTGTTGTTTGAAACCATGGAAATGATGCCCCCGAAAATTTTGAAATCAGCATCTGCTTCTGGAGCAGCTATTCCACGTCTCTTTGGAGTATGAAATGATGTCTCGTGTGAGACTATTGATGTAGCCATGGAAAGTTGTGATACACTCGACGAGGTGACCCAAGTAGATAACTCGAGTTATAGGGGTACCTAAATAGAAAGAAGTGTACCATGTAGACATATATACGCATGTGTGGCTTTTCTTTGGGAAATAGCTGACCACGTTGACTAGGTGAAACTTGGTTTTTATGTAGTGAAAAGGATGAGAAGTGATGAAACTAACACCATAAGCTCAACACATAAATCCTGAGTTTTTAATCAATTGATAGTATAGTAAAGTGTCAATCCATCGGATGAATGAGATTAGCAAAAAGGATGAGATCATTAACATTTAATTGTAGCCAAGTTTATAGAAGTTGTTTGTGAATACTAACAGTCCTAAATGATGCCCTAGATAAATAAACTTAACTAGACCCTAGAAATGCTAAAGTCTGTCACCCTTTAACAAATCATGGAATTAACAGGAAAAGTCGCAAAGTTTGGTATCAATCAAGTGAGCCACTCGAGTGGACCACTCAAGCGAAATGATCGAGTGACAGGAACAAGAACAGTGAATACTAAGTTAAACAATAGAAATAAATGATAGAACTAAGATTAAAATTATGGAAAACGATAAAGATCCCAGGGAGTGGAGTCATAGGGTAATCTACATTTAAATCTGCTATGGGTGTTGAAAATCTAAATCAGGGTGAAACCCTTGACGACGGATCTTATTTCCAACCCAACCCACTGTCGTGGTGATGGATCTGAAGATCTAGCCTACTCGAGCCTAGAGGTCCAGTGACTACAGATCTTGCACTAAGGATCGATCTGTCAAAGCCAAGAAAGACTCATAACAAGTGAGTAGTTGGGTCGTGACGTAAATCAACATCTGATGCACCGACTCTCACGCTATTTTGTCTTAATCCCTGGAAAAGTAGATCTGATGGTTCAAGGCACTTTTGATGCTCATGAAGTCACCTACGATCATGCTCTAATTGGCCAGAAAATAGCAAGCATTAAAATCAAAAGCCCAGAAAAGCTAAGACTCGTCATAGATGAAAGATGATCTAAAGAGGAAGAAAATACGAAAAATAAACAGTAAATTAAAACTCGATCTTATTAAATCTCAAAGAGTCATCGAAAATCTAAATCGAAATCTAAAGATAAACTAGAGAGAGAAAACTAAGAGAGATAAACTAATTATGCTAAAGCGGTGCAGAATAATAAAAATAATCTCCGATCCCCTTCGAGTTATCATTAACCTCGATATTTATACAAGAGAATCAGGGTTAATGAACGACTCGCTATAAATTGCGGAATCTTGTCTCGGCGTTGCTCCCCACTTGACCGAGCAGTCGAGTAGCTTGCATCGAGTCTTTGTCTGTGTAACTCAATCAAGTAGCTTGAGCTTCCTGGGCAGTCTTCACTTGTATGGCTTCCAGTCACTCGAGTAGGCACTCCTTGCAGAAATCCTCACGTCGCTTCATAGCCTCAGAGGTCACACAAGTGATGACTCCTTGCAGCTCCAAGTACCTGAAAGTACCACATGTATGCAAAATGCATGCAAACTAATGCAAAGAGACTATATATCCTAAATGTCAAATAAACGCAATAAGTGATAAGAGTAATGCCTAAAACCTATGCTAAGTTGCAATAAAACAATAGTAAAAACATGCCAAAATGCAATGTTATCACTAGGCTACGTTGTTGCTACCTTCCAGATAACATAACCTAAGAAAATAGGCGAGTGGATGAGTTTAGCAAGACACTGAAGCTGAAAATAAGAGAAATAAATGGTTCATTTAAGACAATAGCCTGTTTTATAGATGACAACTTATAGATTGATCAGTAATAGAGATTTTAGAAAGCCTAAGTCCGCCTAATGTTACATGTTCTTTGGAAATGAATATCATACACAATCATCAACTACAATCCATAGATATATCTTACCTATATCTGAAACTCTTTTTTACCCTGTTTAGAACCAGTGGTAAGAACTTTCACAGCCACTGTCTCACCGGTAGACATTTGAGATTTGTAGACAGGTCCAAATGCTCCTTAGCCAATCAAAATTACAAGTTAATTTTTGAAAATCCCTGTATCAATCACCAAAGAGACACTAAAGTTCTCCTGATTTACAACAATACTTTATTTTCAATGTTCTTCACCGTGGCACCCGTTTCTTAACAAAGCATGTTCAACGTGTTGACTTTCCGGTCCCGCCAAAATTTTCTTTAATTTCAAATCCGCCTACTCAAAATGAAATACCCGTCTTTCCTAACTAACCTGCAATAGAAGAGAGGGGTGAGTAACATGAGAGTTACTCAGCAAGGTAAAGGTGCTAGAGGCAACACACAAGTTTGTATACCCAACTTAACACCACAACCACGAGAGTCTAGACTTAAAACATGCAGCAACCACGACACGTAAATCACCCAAGATATACAAATTACAACGGGGTCCTATGTATGGGATAATTCCCAATCACACCCTCTGAAACGACCCGTCCCGGAAACCAGTAAACCGGGACCGGTTTACTAACACATAAAACGCGCAAAAACAACAAATTTAAAATTTCTAACAACTTAGACAGTTTATTTATTAAATCCATCAATTAAATAAATAAATAAAGTCTAGCAACTTAGCGGAAGCAAAACACCAATTAAATCAGTCTAACAACTTAGCGGAAGCAAAACATCATACTACAACGTCTAACAATCGACATAAATAAAACAGCATAAATCACCTAGACTCTGGTCATGTCATCAATCCCCACAGCCTTGGTCATACGAGCTCCAGCAAGAATCAATCTTTACCTGCATCACACAACGAGATGCCTCAGTATAAAAGATACTGAATGAGGCAACAACTACACCAAAGCTAACATTCACCAACGTCAGCAATCAACAATCACAATCATATCAACAAGCAACACATGGCATAAATAGCAACAATAACCATCCATCACTCCTAATGGACCAACAACAAGAACTACAGAAATGAGGACCACTCCAAGTCCCCAGACTAACCACAGTCTAACACACAAGCACTCACCTCAACACCTTCGGGATATGTCCGAGAAAAAATATGACGCCTTCTGAAACTTCCAAAAATCATAAAGACCTATTAACCAAAAATATCCAGGACATAAAATATTAAAACTAACATAATAATATTAAATATAATATTAAAATATTATTATTTAATATTAAAAAATTAAATTAACCTAAACCAAATAATTAACCACCTAATTACTCACTAACTACGACATATACACCTAAGTCATCTTCCTTTTTCTTCCTTCACGCCGTCACTGCAACTCACGACGACCCCACCGAAGGTCACCACCACCGGAAATCACCACCACCGCAGTGAGTTCGTCCTTAACAAAATCACCATCGGTTCAACAATCACAACCACGATCCAACGTCTTTGAAGCTTCTCTCTCTCTCTCGTGGAACGGCGAGAACAACACCACGGACCCGCCGCCACGATGCCATGGACCGTCACCACCGACGACACCGTTGTTCACCCCTTTGCCGTGACTCCACCTCCCGCCAACAACACAGATCAAGCCCGCACCATCATCGATCACGCCATGATCAACGGCGAACTCGACGACACGACAACAACAAATAGAGAGAAGGGAGGAGGATTCTTACTGTGCTTCTCCAAGGACGGCGGTGCGACGCCTAGCTCCGGTGGCTCTTCTCAACATAGCTTCTCCCCTCTTACTCGACGGCTAGGTTAGAAGAAATTGACGAAGAGGGAGCTACATACGCTTATACACATATATATGTGTTAAGTTTCCGTAATACACCGATCGGTCCTCCAATTTCTCCAAATTTCACAATTGACCTCAAAACTTTTAAATCGATCAACTTAACCCATCCGATAACTTCCAATTCGATCAGTTTAACCCATAACTTTCTGAGATCACCAAATGACCCCAAACTTCCAAAATTAACAATGAAACCCGACTGCAACTTCCAGATTTAAACAAAACAACCTCTAACTTTCGAATTCAACAAAAACACCCCCATTATTGGTTTGCGGATGTTACACCCTCCGTAGAGGCTTCATGTATGGGATAGCGCCGAATCACACCCTCTGTAGAGGCTTCATGTATGGGATAGGGTCCAATCACACCCTCCGTACAGGCTTCAAATATGGGATATTGCCTAATCTCACCCCCCGTCTAGGCGTATGCCATAGAGCTTAATCACACCCACAGTCGAGGCTTATGGAATAGTGTCCAATCACACCCTCCGTCGAGGTCACACACAATTCCGGTAATACAACAGTCCAACTGTGTACCCCACGCCAAAGTATTTTCATATCCTTAAATATATAAATCACATCACTAATCACTAAAACATGTGATTCAATCAATAAGTGCAATCCTCTAATTCACCTACTCCAGTTTAATCACAAAAGAGAACATACTTGATCACATAGACTCAATCACAAAGACAATATATGTTTCGTTTCTAAACTATCAATGTTAGCCCTCACCTTTGTCTTGCTTTCTTTTTCTTGTACTTTCTTTTTATGAATTTTCCTTTTCTGGATTTTTCTATTTGGAACTTTCATTTTTTGGATTTTCCTATTTTGCATCTTTCTTTTCTAGATTTTCCTAAAATAATTTTTTTGCAAAGGAGTAAGTTTCTATAAATAGGAAGTTTTCAAAAATATAAATTCGGTTTATGAATTAAAACAACTCGGATTTTCTGAAATTAGGTCATAGAAATCGTCAGTTTCAAATTCTGATTCCAGTCGGAGTTTACATTAGAATCATGATCTCCTAGCGGTTCTAGAAAGATGACATTCGGAGCTTGCCATTGATGTGTATAATTTTTCTAACGTTAATATTTTATCGTCAATTTCGACAACGACTTAACATCGTCCGACGTAAACTTTATTCGCTTTACCTAAATAAGTGACGTCATGTTTAACGTCAACAGAATAACGTCGGTTTCTTTTGAATCTCGTGTCGGTTTTAGTTTGACTTTTCAGCTTTGGGTCACTTACACAAAAGACGCAGTCACGCAAGTATGCATAATTTATTTTCTATTTATATTAGTTATTTTGTAAGAATTATAAAAATGTGATTCAACTAGGAGTTTTGAAAGCTGATCCGTATGATCATTCTGTTAATCTAATTTATATCTTTATATATAAAATAGAACTTTCAAAGTTATTTCCAATCACCTCCATATGAATGGTCATAAGGAAGATGTGTGCTCATCTTAATTACTGCTCTCCAACTCTTATCTAATTGCTTGTGTTTTTAGATTTGTATCCTTGTTGGCTTATTAATTTCTAGTTTAATGGCAATGACATCCACATACAAACGATGAGATTTATTTCTTCTCGTAATTAGTTATTGAATTATTTTTAAAATGAATGTTAAAATGATTTAACTTATGAAACATATATTTTCTCTAATAATATAGGAAAATAATATGTATTTATTTCTTGCCAATGAAGAAGGTACTTCTAAATAATCTGTATTTTTTTTTCTTGATCACATAGACTCAATCACAAAGACAATATATGTTTCGTTTCTAAACTATCAATGTTAGCCCTCACCTTTGTCTTGCTTTCTTTTTCTTGAACTTTCTTTTTATGAATTTCCCTTTTCTGGATTTTTCTATTTGGAACTTTCATTTTTTGGATTTTCCTATTTTGCATCTTCTTTTCTGGATTTTCCTAAAATAATTTTTTTTGAAAATGAGTAACTTTCTAAAAATAGGGTAGAGTGTCACCTTGACGTGGTGGAAGTAAGTTATCAAAAAAATAAATTTGGTTTATGAATTAAAACAACGAGGATTTTCTTCTGAAATTAGGTCATAGAAATTGTCAGTTTCAAATTCTGATTCCAGTCGGAGTTTACATTAGAATCATGATCTGCTAGCGGTTCTAGAAAGATGACATTCGAAGCTTGCCATTGATGTGTAGAATTTTTCTAACGTTAATATTTTAACGTCAATTTCAACAACGACTTAACATCGTCCGTCGTCAACTTTATTCGCTTTAGCTAAATAAGTGACGTCATGTTTAACGTCAACAGAGTAACGTCGGTTTCTTTGAAATCTCGCGTCGGTTTTAGTTTGACTTTTCAGCTTTTGGTCACTTACACAACCGACTTGATCGCAAGTATGCATAATTTATTTTCTATTTATATTTGTTATTTTTTTAAGAATAATAAAAATGTGATTCAACTAGGAGTTTTGAAAGCTGATCCATCTGATCATTCCATTAATCTAATTTATATCTTAATATATAAAATGAAACTTTCAAAGTTATTTCCAATCACCTCCATATGAATGGTCATAAGGAAGATGCGTGCTCATCTTAATTTCTGCTCTCCCACTCTTATCTATTTGCTTGTGTTTTGAGATTTGTATCTTTGTTGCCTTATTAATTTCTAGTTTAATGGCAATGACATCCACATACAAATGATGAGATTTATTTCTTCTCGTAATTAGTTATTGGATTATTTTTAAAATGAATGTTAAAATGTTTTAACTCATGAAACATATATTTTCTCTGATAATATAGGAAAATAATCTGTATTTTTTTACTTGCCAATGAAGCAGGTAATTCCAAATAATCTGTATTTTTTTTTCTTGATCACATAGACTTAATCACAAAGACAATATATGTTTCCTTTCTAAACTATCAATGTGAGCCCTCACCTTTGTCTTGCTTTCGTTTTCTTGAATTTAATTTTTATGAATTTTCCTTTTATGAATTTTCCTTTTCTGGATTTTTCTATTTGGAACTTTCATTTTTTGGATTTTCCTATTTTGCATCTTTCTTTTCAGTATTTTCCTAAAATAATTTTTTTTGCAAAGGAGTAAGTTTCTATAAATAGGAAGTTTTCAAAAATATAAATTCGGTTTATGAATTAAAACAACTCGGATTTTCTGAAATTAGGTCATAGAAATCGTCAGTTTCAAATTCTGATTCTAGTCGGAGTTTACATTAGAATCATGATCTGCTAGCGGTTCTAGAAAGATGACATTCGGAGCTTGCCATTGATGTGTATAATTTTTCTAACGTTAATATTTTAACGTCAATTTCGACAACGACTTAACATCGTCCGACGTAAACTTTATTCGCTTTACCTAAATAAGTGACGTCATGTTTAACGTCAACAGAATAACGTCGGTTTCTTTTGAATCTCGTGTCGGTTTTAGTTTGACTTTTCAGCTTTGGGTCACTTACACTAAAGACGCAGTCACGCAAGTATGCATAATTTATTTTCTATTTATATTAGTTATTTTGTAAGAATTATAAAAATGTGATTCAACTAGGAGTTTTGAAAGCTGATCCATATGATCATTCTGTTAATCTAATTTATATCTTTATATATAAAATAGAACTTTCAAAGTTATTTCCAATCACCTCCATATGAATGGTCATAAGGAAGATGTGTGCTCATCTTAATTACTGCTCTCCAACTCTTATCTAATTGCTTGTGTTTTTAGATTTGTATCCTTGTTGGCTTATTAATTTCTAGTTTAATGGCAATGACATCCACTTACAAACGATGAGATTTATTTCTTCTCGTAATTAGTTATTGAATTATTTTTAAAATGAATGTTAAAATGATTTAACTTATGAAACATATATTTTCTCTGATAATATAGGAAAATAATATGTATGTATTTCTTGCCAATGAAGAAGGTACTTCTAAATAATCTGTATTTTTTTTTCTTGATCACATAGACTCAATCACAAAGACAATATATGTTTCGTTTCTATACTATCAATGTTAGCCCTCACCTTTGTCTTGCTTTCTTTTTCTTGAACTTTCTTTTTATGAATTTTCCTTTTCTGGATTTTTCTATTTGGAACTTTCATTTTTTGGATTTTCCTATTTTGCATCTTCTTTTCTGAATTTTCCTAAAATAATTTTTTTTGAAAATGACTAACTTTCTAAAAATAGGAAGTTATCAAAAAAATAAATTTGGTTTATGAATTAAAACAACTAGGATTTTCTTCTGAAATTAGGTCATAGAAATCGTCAGTTTCAAATTCTGATTCCAGTCGGAGTTTACATTAGAATCATGATCTGCTAGCGGTTCTAGAAAGATGACATTCGAAGCTTGCCATTGATGTGTAGAATTTTTCTAACGTTAATATTTTAACGTCAATTTCAACAACGACTTAACATCGTCCGTCATAAACTTTATTCGCTTTAGCTAAATAAGTGACGTCATGTTTAACATCAACAGAGTAACGTCGGTTTCTTTTAAATCTCGCGTCGGTTTTAGTTTGACTTTTCAGCTTTGGGTCACTTACACAACCGACGCAGTCACGCAAGTATGCATAATTTATTTTCTATTTATATTTGTTATTTTTTTAAGAATAATAAAAATGAGATTCAACTAGGAGTTTTGAAAGCTGATCCATATGATCATTCCATTAATCTAATTTATATCTTAATATATAAAATGAAACTTTCAAAGTTATTTCCAATCACCTCCATATGAATGGTCATAAGGAAGATGCGTGCTCATCTTAATTTCTGCTCTCCCACTCTTATCTAATTGCTTGTGTTTTGAGATTTGTATCTTTGTTGGCTTATTAATTTCTAGTTTAATGGCAATGACATCCACATACAAATGATGAGATTTATTTCTTCTCGTATTTAGTTATTGGATTATTTTTAAAATGAATGTTAAAATGATTTAACTCATGAAACACATATTTTCTCTGATAATATAGGAAAATAATCTGTATTTTTTTTCTTGCCAATGAAGCAGGAAATTCCAAATAATCTGTATTTTTTTTTCTTGATCACATAGACTTAATCACAAAGACAATATATGTTTCCTTTCTAAACTATCAATGTTAGCCCTCACCTTTGTCTTGCTTTCTTTTCTTGAATTTAATTTTTATGAATTTTTCTTTTTATGAGTTTTCCTTTTCTGGATTTTTCTATTTGGAACTTTCATTTTTTGGATTTTCCTATTTTGCATCTTTCTTTTCAGTATTTTCCTAAAATAATTTTTTTTGCAAAGGAGTAAGTTTCTATAAATAGGAAGTTTTCAAAAATATAAATTCGGTTTATGAATTAAAACAACTCGGATTTTCTGAAATTAGGTCATAGAAATCATTAGTTTCAAATTCTGATTCTAGTCGGCGTTTACATTAGAATCATGATCTACTAGCGGTTCTAGAAAGATGACATTTGGAGCTTGCCATTGATGTGTATAATTTTTCTAACGTTAATATTTCAACGTCAATTTCGACAACGACTTAACATCGTCCGACGTAAACTTTATTCACTTTACCTAAATAAGTGACGTCATGTTTAACGTCAACAGAATAACGTTGGTTTCTTTTGAATCTCGTGTCGGTTTTAGTTTGACTTTTCAGCTTTGGGTCACTTACACAAAAGACGCAGTCACGCAAGTATGCATAATTTATTTTCTATTTATCTTAGTTATTTTGTAAGAATTATAAAAATGTGATTCAACTAGGAGTTTTGAAAGCTGATCCATATGATCAATCTGTTAATCTAATTTATATCTTTATATATAAAATAGAACTTTCAAAGTTATTTCCAATCACCTCCATATGAATGGTCATAAGGAAGATGCGTGCTCATCTTAATTTCTGCTCTCCCACTCTTATCTAATTGCTTGTGTTTTGAGATTTGTATCTTTGTTGGCTTATTAATTTCTAGTTTAATGGCAATGACATCCACATACAAATGATGAGATTTATTTCTTCTCGTATTTAGTTATTGGATTATTTTTAAAATGAATGTTAAAATGATTTAACTCATGAAACACATATTTTCTCTGATAATATAGGAAAATAATCTGTATTTTTTTTTCTTGATCACATAGACTTAATCACAAAGACAATATATGTTTCCTTTCTAAACTATCAATGTTAGCCCACACCTTTGTCTTGCTTTCTTTTCTTGAATTTAATTTTTATGAATTTTCCTTTTATGAGTTTTCCTTTTCTGGATTTTTCTATTTGGAACTTTCATTTTTTGGATTTTCCTATTTTGCATCTTCTTTTCTGAATTTTCCTAAAATAATTTTTTTTGCAAAGGAGTAAGTTTCTATAAATAGGAAGTTTTCAAAAATATAAATTCGGTTTATGAATTAAAACAACTCGGATTTTCTGAAATTAGGTCATAGAAATCATCAGTTTCAAATTCTGATTCTAGTCGGAGTTTACATTAGAATCATGATCTACTAGCGGTTCCAGAAAGATGACATTCGGAGCTTGCCATTGATGTGTATAATTTTTCTAACGTTAATATTTTAACGTCAATTTCGACAACGACTTAACATCGTCCGACGTAAACTTTATTCACTTTACCTAAATAAGTGACGTCATGTTTAACGTCAACAGAATAACGTTGGTTTCTTTTGAATCTCGTGTCGGTTTTAGTTTGACTTTTCAGCTTTGGGTCACTTACACAAAAGACGCAGTCACGCAAGTATGCATAATTTATTTTCTATTTATCTTAGTTATTTTGTAAGAATTATAAAAATGTGATTCAACTAGGAGTTTTGAAAGCTGCTCCATATGATCATTCTGTTAATCTAATTTATATCTTTATATATAAAATAGAACATTCAAAGTTATTTCCAATCACCTCCATATGAATGGTCATAAGGAAGATGTGTGCTCATCTTAATTACTGCTCTCCAACTCTTATCTAATTGCTTGTGTTTTGAGATTTGTATCTTTGTTGGCTTATTAATTTCTAGTTTAATGGCAATGACATCCACATACAAACGATGAGATTTATTTCTTCTCGTAATTAGTTATTGGATTATTTTTAAAATGAATGTTAAAATGATTTAACTCATGATACACATATTTTCTCTGATAATATAGGAAAATAATCTGAATTTTTTTTCTTGCCAATGAAGCAGGTAATTCCAAATAATCTGTATTTTTTTTTCTTGATCACATAGACTCAATCACAAAGACAATATATGTTTCCTTTCTAAACTATCAATGTTAGCCCTCACCTTTGTCTTGCTTTCTTTTTCTTGAATTTAATTTTTATGAATTTTCCTTTTATGAATTTTCCTTTTCTGGATTTTTCTATTTGGAACTTTCATTTTTTGGATTTTCCTATTTTGCATCTTTCTTTTCAGTATTTTCCTAAAATAATTTTTTTTGCAAAGGAGTAAGTTTCTATAAATAGGAAGTTTTCAAAAATATAAATTCGGTTTATGAATTAAAACAACTCGGATTTTCTGAAATTAGGTCATAGAAATCGTCAGTTTCAAATTCTGATTCCAGTCGGAGTTTACATTAGAATCATGATCTGCTAGCGGTTCTAGAAAGATGACATTCGGAGCTTGCCATTGATGTGTATAATTTTTCTAACGTTAATATTTTAACGTCAATTTCGACAACGACTTAACATCGTCCGACGTAAACTTTATTCACTTTACCTAAATAAGTGACGTCATGTTTAACGTCAACAGAATAACGTCGGTTTCTTTTGAATCTCGTGTCGGTTTTAGTTTGACTTTTCAGCTATGGGTCAGTTACACAAAAGACGCAGTCACGCAAGTATGCATAATTTATTTTCTATTTATATTAGTTATTTTGTAAGAATTATAAAAATGTGATTCAACTAGGAGTTTTGAAAGCTGATCCATATGATCATTCTGTTAATCTAATTTATATCTTTATATATAAAATAGAACTTTCAAAGTTATTTCCAATCACCTCCATATGAATGGTCATAAGGAAGATGTGTGCTCATCTTAATTACTGCTCTCCAACTCTTATCTAATTGCTTGTGTTTTTAGATTTGTATCCTTGTTGGCTTATTAATTTCTAGTTTAATGGCAATGACATCCACATACAAACGATGAGATTTATTTCTTCTGGTAATTAGTTATTGAATTATTTTTAAAATGAATGTTAAAATGATTTAACTTATGAAACATATATTTTCTCCTATAATATAGGAAAATAATATGTATTTATTTTTTGCCAATGAGAATGTACTTCTAAATAATCTGTATTTTTTTTTCTTGATCACATAGACTCAATCACAAAGACAATATATGTTTCGTTTCTAAACTATCAATGTTAGCCCTCACCTTTGTCTTGCTTTCTTTTTCTTGAAATTTCTTTTTATGAATTTTCCTTTTTTGGATTTTTCTATTTGGAACTTTCATTTTTTGGATTTTCCTATTTTGCCTCTTTCTTTTCTGGATTTTCCTAAAATTTTTTTTTTGAAAATGATAAATAGTAAGTTTTCAAAAATATAAATTTGGTTTATGAATTAAAACAACTAGGATTTTCTTCTGAAATTAGGTCATAGAAATCGTCAGTTTCAAATTCTGATTCCAGTCAGAGTTTACATTAGAATCATGATCTGCTAGCGGTTCTAGAAAGATGACATTCGAAGCTTGCCATTGATGTGTAGAATTTTTCTAACGTTAATATTTTAACGTCAATTTCAACAACGACTTAACATCGTCCATCGTAAACTTTATTCGCTTTAGCTAAATAAGTGACGTCATGTTTAACGTCAACAGAGTAACGTCGGTTTCTTTTAAATCTCGCGTCGGTTTTAGTTTGACTTTTCAGCTTTGGGTCACTTACACAACCGACGCAGTCACGCAAGTATGCATAATTTATTTTCTATTTATATTAGTTATTTTTTAAGAATAATAAAAATGTGATTCAACTAGGAGTTTTGAAAGCTGATCCATATGATTATTCCATTAATCTAATTTATATCTTAATATATAAAATGAAACTTTCTTAGTTATTTCCAATCACCTCCATATGAATGGTCATAAGGAAGATGCGTGCTCATTTTATTTTCTGCTCTCCCACTCTTATCTAATTGCTTGTGTTTTGAGATTTGTATCTTTGTTGGCTTATTAATTTCTAGTTTAATGGCAATGACATCCACATACAAATGATGAGATTTATTTCTTCTCGTAATTAGTTATTGGATTATTTTTAAAATGAATGTTAAAATGATTTAACTCATGAAACATATATTTTCTCTGATAATATAGGAAAATAATCTGTATTTTTTTTCTTGCCAATGAAGCAGGTAATTCCAAATAATCTGTATTTTTTTTTCTTGATCACATAGACTTAATCACAAAGAAAATATATGTTTCCTTTCTAAACTATCTATGTTAGCCCTCACCTTTGTCTTGCTTTCTTTTTCTTGAATTTAATTTTTATGAATTTTCCTTTTATGAATTTTCATTTTTTGGATTTTTCTATTTGGAACTTTCATTTTTTGGATTTTCCTATTTTGCATCTTTCTTTTCAGTATTTTCCTAAAATAATTTTTTTTGCAAAGGAGTAAGTTTCTATAAATAGGAAGTTTTCAAAAATATAAATTTGGTTTATGAATTAAAACAACTCGGATTTTCTGAAATTAGGTCATAGAAATCGTCAGTTTCAAATTCTGATTCTAGTCGGAGTTTACATTAGAATCATGATCTGCTAGCGGTTCTAGAAAGATGACATTCGGAGCTTGCCATTGATGTGTATAATTTTTCTAACGTTAATATTTTAACGTCAATTTCGACAATAACTTAACATCGTCCGACGTAAACTTTATTCGCTTTACCTAAATAAGTGACGTCATGTTTAACGTCAACAGAATAACGTTGGTTTCTTTTGAATCTCGTGTCGGTTTTAGTTTGACTTTTCAGCTTTGGGTCACTTACACAAAAGACGCAGTCACGCAAGTATGAATAGTTTATTTTCTATTTATATTAGTTATTTTGTAAGAATTATAAAAATGTGATTCAACTAGGAGTTTTGAAAGCTGATCAATATGATCATTCTGTTAATCTAATTTATATCTTTATATATAAAATAGAACTTTCAAAGTTATTTCCAATCACCTCAATATGAATGGTCATAAGAAAGATGTGTGCTCATCTTAATTACTGCTCTCCAACTCTTATCTATTTGCTTGTGTTTTTAGATTTGTATCCTTGTTGGCTTATTAAATTCTAGTTTAATGGCAATGACATCCACTTACAAACGATGAGATTTATTTCTTCTCGTAATTAGTTATTGAATTATTTTTAAAATGAATGTTAAAATGATTTAACTTATGCAACATATATTTTCTCTGATAATATAGGAAAATAATATGTATTTATTTCTTGCCAATGAAGAAGGTACTTCTAAATAATCTGTATTTTTTTTTCTTGATCACATAGACTCAATCACAAAGACAATATATGTTTTGTTTCTAAACTATCAATGTTAGCCCTCACCTTTGTCTTGCTTTCTTTTTCTTTAACTTTCTTTTTATGAATTTTCCTTTTCTGGATTTTTCTATTTGGAACTTTCATTTTTTGGATTTTCCTATTTTGCATCTTCTTTTCTGGATTTTCCTAAAATAATTTTTTTTGAAAATGAGTAACTTTCTAAAAATAGGAAGTTATCAAAAAAATATATTTGGTTTATGAATTAAAACAACTAGGATTTTCTTCTGAAATTAGGTCATAGAAATCGTCAGTTTCAAATTCTGATTCCAGTCGGAGTTTACATTAGAATCATGATCTGCTAGCGGTTCTAGAAAGATGACATTCGAAGCTTGCCATTGATGTGTAGAATTTTTCTAACGTTAATATTTTAACGTCAATTTCAACAACGACTTAACATCGTCCGTCGTAAACTTTATTCGCTTTAGCTAAATAAGTGACGTCATGTTTAACGTCAACAGAGTAACGTCGGTTTCTTTTAAATCTCGCGTCGGTTTTAGTTTGACTTTTCAGCTTTGGGTCACTTACACAACCGACGCAGTCACGCAAGTATGCATAATTTATTTTCTATTTATATTTGTTATTTTTTAAGAATAATAAAAATTTGATTCAACTAGGAGTTTTGAAAGCTGATCCATATGATCATTCCATTAATCTAATTTATATCTTAATATATAAAATGAAACTTTCAAAGTTATTTCCAATCACCTCCATATGAATGGTCATAAGGAAGATGTGTGCTCATCTTAATTACTGCTCTCCAACTCTTATCTATTTGCTTGTGTTTTTAGATTTGTATCCTTGTTGGCTTATTAATTTCTAGTTTAATGGCAATGACATCCACTTACAAACGATGAGATTTATTTCTTCTCGTAATTAGTTATTGAATTATTTTTAAAATGAATGTTAAAATGATTTAACTTATGAAACATATATTTTCTCTGATAATATAGGAAAATAATATGTATTTATTTCTTGCCAATGAAGAAGGTACTTCTAAATAATCTGTATTTTTTTTTCTTGATCACATAGACTCAATCACAAAGACAATATATGTTTCATTTCTAAACTATCAATGTTAGCCCTCACCTTTGTCTTGCTTTCTTTTTCTTGAACTTTCTTTTTATGAATTTTCCTTTTCTGGATTTTTCTATTTGGAACTTTCATTTTTTGGATTTTCCTATTTTGCATCTTCTTTTCTGGATTTTCCTAAAATAATTTTTTTTGAAAATGAGTAACTTTCTAAAAATAGGAAGTTATCAAAAAAATAAATTTGGTTTATGAATTAAAACAACTAGGATTTTCTTCTGAAATTAGGTCATAGAAATCGTCAGTTTCAAATTCTGATTCCAGTCAGAGTTTACATTAGAATCATGATCTGCTAGCGGTTCTAGAAAGATGACATTCGAAGCTTGCCATTGATGTGTAGAATTTTTCTAACGTTAATATTTTAACGTCAATTTCAACAACGACTTAACATCGTCCGTCGTAAACTTTATTCGCTTTAGCTAAATAAGTGACATCATGTTTAACGTCAACAGAGTAACGTCGGTTTCTTTTAAATCTCGCGTCGGTTTTAGTTTGACTTTTCAGCTTTGGGTCACTTACACAACCGACGCAGTCACGCAGTCACGCAAGAATAATAAAAATGTGATTCAACTAGGAGTTTTGAAAGCTGATCCATATGATCTTTCCATTAATCTAATTTATATCTTAATATATAAAATGAAACTTTCAAAGTTATTTCCAATCACCTCCATATGAATGGTCATAAGGAAGATGCATGCTCATCTTAATTTCTGCTCTCCCACTCTTATCTAATTGCTTGTGTTTTGAGATTTGTATCTTTGTTGGCTTATTAATTTCTAGTTTAATGGCAATGACATCCACATACAAACGATGAGATTTATTTCTTCTCGTAATTAGTTATTGGATTATTTTTAAAATGAATGTTAAAATGATTTAACTCATGATACACATATTTTCTCTGATAATATAGGAAAATAATCTGAATTTTTTTTCTTGCCAATGAAGCAGGTAATTCCAAATAATCTGTATTTTTTTTTCTTGATCACATAGACTCAATCACAAAGACAATATATGTTTCCTTTCTAAACTATCAATGTTAGCCCTCACCTTTGTCTTGCTTTCTTTTTCTTAAATTTAATTTTTATGAATTTTCCTTTTATGAATTTTCCTTTTCTGGATTTTTCTATTTGGAACTTTCATTTTTTGGATTTTCCTATTTTGCATCTTTCTTTTCAGTATTTTCCTAAAATAATTTTTTTTGCAAAGGAGTAAGTTTCTATAAATAGGAAGTTTTCAAAAATATAAATTCGGTTTATGAATTAAAACAACTCGGATTTTCTGAAATTAGGTCATAGAAATCGTCAGTTTCAAATTCTGATTCCAGTCGGAGTTTACATTAGAATCATGATCTGCTAGCGGTTCTAGAAAGATGACATTCGGAGCTTGCCATTGATGTGTATAATTTTTCTAACGTTAATATTTTAACGTCAATTTTGACAATGACTTAACATCGTCCGACGTAAACTTTATTCACTTTACCTAAATAAGTGACGTCATGTTTAACGTCAACAGAATAACGTCGGTTTCTTTTGAATCTCGTGTCGGTTTTAGTTTGACTTTTCAGCTATGGGTCAGTTACACAAAAGACGCAGTCACGCAAGTATGCATAATTTATTTTCTATTTATATTAGTTATTTTGTAAGAATTATAAAAATGTGATTCAACTAGGAGTTTTGAAAGCTGATCCATATGATCATTCTGTTAATCTAATTTATATCTTTATATATAAAATAGAACTTTCAAAGTTATTTCCAATCACCTCCATATGAATGGTCATAAGGAAGATGTGTGCTCATCTTAATTACTGCTCTCCAACTCTTATCTAATTGCTTGTGTTTTTAGATTTGTATCCTTGTTGGCTTATTAATTTCTAGTTTAATGGCAATGACATCCACATACAAACGATGAGATTTATTTCTTCTGGTAATTAGTTATTGAATTATTTTTAAAATGAATGTTAAAATGATTTAACTTATGAAACATATATTTTCTCCTATAATATAGGAAAATAATATGTATTTATTTTTTGCCAATGAGAATGTACTTCTAAATAATCTGTATTTTTTTTTCTTGATCACATAGACTCAATCACAAAGACAATATATGTTTCGTTTCTAAACTATCAATGTTAGCCCTCACCTTTGTCTTGCTTTCTTTTTCTTGAAATTTCTTTTTATGAATTTTCCTTTTCTGGATTTTTCTATTTGGAACTTTCATTTTTTGGATTTTCCTATTTTGCCTCTTTCTTTTCTGGATTTTCCTAAAATATTTTTTTTTGCAAATGAGTAAGTTTCTAAAAATAGGAAGTTTTCAAAAATATAAATTTGGTTTATGAATTAAAACAACTAGGATTTTCTGAAATTAGGTCATAGAAATCGTCAGTTTCAAATTCTTATTCGAGTCGGAGTTTACATTAGAATCATGATCTGCTAACGGTTTAGAAAGATGACATTCGGAGCTTGCCATTGATTTGTAGAAGTTTTCTAACGTTAATATTTTAATGTCAATTTCGACAACGACTTAACATCGTCCGACGTAAACTTTATTCGCTTTACCTAAATAAGTGACATCATGTTTAACGTCAACATAATAATGTCGGTTTCTTTTGAATCTCGCGTCGGGTTTAGTTTGCATTGTCAGCTTTGGGTCACTTACACAACCAACGCAGTCACGCATGTATGCATAATTTATTTTCTATTTATATTAGTTATTTTTTTAAGAATAATAAAAATGTGATTCATCTAGGAGTTTTGAAAGCTGATCCATATGATCATTCCATTAATCTAATTTATATCTTTATATAAAAAATGGAACTTCCAAAGTTATTTCCAATCACCTCCATATGAATGGTCATAAGGAAGATGTGTGCTCATCTTAATTACTGCTCTCCCACTCTTATCTAATTGCTTGTGTTTTGAGATTTGTATCCTTGTTGGCTTATTAATCTCTAGTTTAATGGCAATGAATTCCACATACAAACGATCAGATTTATTTCTTCTCGTAATTAGTTATTGAATTATTTTTAAAATGAATTTTAAAATGATTTAACTTATGAAACATATATTTTCTTTGATAATATAGGAAAATAATCTGTGTTTTTTTTTCTTCCCAATGAAGCAGGTAATTCCAAATAATCTGTATTTTTTTTCTTGATCACATAGACTCAATCACAAAGACAATATATGTTTCGTTTCTAAACTATCAATGTTAGCTCTCACTTTTGTCTTGCTTTCTTTTTCTTGAACTTTCTTTTTATGGATTTTCCTTTTCTGGATTTTTCTATTTGGAACTTTCATTTTTTGGATTTTCCTATTTTGCATCTTTCTTTTCTGGATTTTCCTAAAATATTTTTTTTGCAAATGAGTAACTTTCTAAAAATAGGAAGTTTTCAAAAATATAAATTCGGTTTATGAATTAAAACAACTAGGATTTTCTGAAATTAGGCAATAGAAATCGTCAGTTTCAAATTCTGATTCCAGTCGGAGTTTATATTAGAATCATGATCTGCTAGCGGTTCTAGAAAGATGACATTCAGAGCTTGCCATTGATGTGTAGAATTTTTCTAACGTTAATATTTTAACGTCAATTTCGACAATGACTTAACATTGTCCGACGTAAACTTTATTCGCTTTACCTAGATAAGTAACGTCATGTTTAACGTCAACAGAATAACGTCGGTTTCGTTTGAATCTCGCGTTGGTTTTAGTTTGACTTTTCAGCTTTGGGTCACTTACACAACCGACGCAGTCACGCAAGTATGAATAATTTATTTTCTATTTATATTAGTTATTTTTTATGAATAATAAAAATGTGATTCAACTAGGAGTTTTGAAAGCTGATCCATATGATCATTCCATTAATCTAATTTATATCTTTATATATAAAATGGAACTTTCAAAGTTATTTCCAATCACCTCCATATGAAAGGTCATAAGGAAGATGTGTGCCGATCTTAATTACTGCTCTTCCACTCTTATCTAATTGCTTGTGTTTTTAGATTTGTATCCTTGTTGGCTTATTAATTTCTAGTTTAATGGCAATGACATCCACATACAAACGATGAGATTTATTTCTTCTCGTAATTAGTTATTGAATTATTTTTAAAATGAATGTTAAAATGATTTAACTTATGAAACACACATTTCTCTGATAATATAGGAAAATAATCTGTATTTTTTTTCTTGCCAATGAAGCACGTAATTCCAAAGAGGGATGTTGTTATAGCTTGACGTTGAAACTAAGTGTTAACTAGAATTAAGGAAGCTTTCAGAACAAACTCCTACTTAGAGATTCAGACAAAAGCATTGGATCAATTAGGCATAACACTGTGTATCAAACTCTCTCATGCTAAAACTGTAGTAGTGTAGTGTTATTTAGAAAACAGTTTTGTTAATTAAAAATGTGACTTGTAATTCAAATAAGGACAAAAATGTCATATTACATATAAAAAGTTAGTTTTCAAAAGAAAAAAAATGGGGTGTTTTTCAAATTATAAATAGGGTATTTTCAAAACATCCTTTTTTACTAATTAGTTATGCTAAAATATTATTTTAATTTCATTTATTTTTAGTTTATATGCAGAGAAAATTATATATTTTATATTATTTTTATTTTAAGTTGATAAATTTAAGTCCTTATTTTTTTAAGGGAAAAGGTTATGTCAAAAATTAATAAAAATTAGAAGTAACAGTAACTGTTTATACAACAAAAGTTTTGACAGCCAAAAACATATAGCAAAAAATTATTCTAAAGGTCCTTATCAATCGGACCTGTTGAGGATTTCTTCCAGCTATAAGCTCAAAGACTAAAATCCCGAAGCCATAAACATCACTTTTCTTGGTGAATGTTCCTGTGGAAACGTAACCGGGATCGAGATAACCAAATGTTCCTCTGATGTTAGCAGCGTGTTTATCTACCCGTTATTCTCTAGATAGTCCAAAGTCAACAACCTAAAGTAAAAGACAATCCACCATGAGGAACTTGAGGTGGTTAATAATAGACTGAAATTTCAAGGAGAACAAAATGTCGAAAGATTTGATCTATGTGGATTATAGGATAAACATCCTAGAAAAAAATGAATAGAACATGGGTTTTGAAGTTGCGTTTTCTAAGAGATACATAACAATGGTGGATGGTTTTAGAAAGTAAATTATCCCATCCAGAAGATAAACTCTCAAATCCCAGCTCAGTGGTTCCTGTTTTTTTGCCTGTATCAAAAGAGCATTTTAGCATGTCTCAAATCTTTAGGAAGGCTCATCAATTAGTGAATTCTAAACCATCGATTCATTAAATATGATACAAAGAAACCAAATAGTTTAATGATGTGTTGCGTATTTGACGTATTCTAATCAAGGTTTTTATAGGTTTTTAGAGTCTTTTCAGGTTAAAACATGTTTGGATGAAATTTAATGCATATGGAGCAAGGATAGGAGGAATGGACCAAGAAGTGGGCGGTTTTGGAGCATAGATCAATCGTTCCTAACTAGGATCAATCGATCCAACTTAAGGAGAATCACTGTCTGATATCAGATCGATCGTTCGAGTTAAGATCGATCGTTCCACTTCAGATCGATTGATCCAAGACATGAACACTTTTCCGTGAGATATCAGATCGATCGATCCAGCCTTAGACCAACCAAAACTTAGAAAAAGGAAATTTTAACCCAAGACGTGTTTTGACCTATTTATTCTATTTTTAAGCCATTGTTTAGGTTATGCTTTATTTTCATTCAGACTGTTTGGCTTTTTGAACTTGTAAGCTTTGGGAGAGGAATCTCTAACTCTATATCTCTTGAGAAGATTTCTGAACCCTTTTGGATTTATTATTCTATGATCATGAGTTTTTCTTCATCTCTCTATGTTTTCTCTATTTCCATGGCTGAGTAGTTTCCTAGTTAGATTTAGGGTTTCAAAGGGATTTGTAAATCATTGAATCATACATAGATAGGGAATTATCTTAGGGTTCTTCATCTATTGTTGATCTTATTGTTGGAATCAGATTAGCTACCTAGTTTCTGATCTTAGGTTGTTTAACACATCAAAAGTGTTTGTTTAAAAGCTTGAAAGAACATAGAGGAGCGGATTGTCCTTAGCCAATAAAAGCTGATGCTAAGGCGGTCCGAGAACAGATTGAACCTTCTTGTTAATGCTTCTTTAGAATTATAAGTTTAAACTACAGTTTAGAATATTAGGTTGCTAGATAAAGTGATTGATTCCACGGTAGTGGATTGGTTAAACATCCATGTTTGAGTTCTAGACTGTTTTTATTTGTCTCTAAATAATTGTCTGGTTCATGATCTATGAATTCCCACAAATATCCCTTGATCTAGCGCTTTTAATTCATAAGTTTACATTGTTTAGTTATTTTCGTTCAAGTGACAAACATAAACCATATTATTGTCTTAGCCTAATTTCATTCTCAAAGAATCGTAGTTATACATTGGTCCTTGTGGATTTGATCCCTAGATTGCTACAACATTTGATGTGCACTTGCAATAGTTTATATAGGGTTAAAACTCCTTGTATCATTTAACATTGCCTTGACAATTCATTTAGTGACAAGTAGATTATGATAGTATGTAAAAATAGGTAGTTGCTTATTGTATAAATAAGAAGCTAAGCTTCCGTTATTCATGTAGACATATAAAAGCATGTGTGGCTAAAGCACGTTGAGTAGGCTACGGTGATGCTACCTTCCAGATAACATAACCTAAGAAAATAGGCAAGTGCATGAGTTTAGCAAGACACTGAAGCTGACAATAAGAGAAATAACTGGTTCATTAAGACAATAGCCTGTTTTATAGATGACAACTTATAGATTGAGTAATAGAGATTTCAGAAAGCCTAAGTCCGCCTAATGTTACATGTTCTTTGGAAATGAATATCATACACAATTATCAACTACAATACATAGATATATCTTACCTCTATCTGAAATTCCTTTTCACCCTGTTTAGAACCAGTGGCAAGAACTTTCACAGCCACTGTCTCACCGGTAGACATTTGAGATTTGTAGACAGGTCCAAATGCTGCTTAGCCAATAAAAATTACAAGTTAATTTTTGAAAATCCTTGTATCAATCACCGAAGAGACACTAAGGTTCTCCTGATTTACAGCAATAGTTTATTTTCAATGTTCTTCAATGTGGCACCCTTCTTTCTTAACTAACCTGCAAGAGAAGAGAGGGGTGAGTAACATGGGAGTTACTCAGTGAGGTACAAGGTGCTAGGGGCAACACGCAAGTCTGCATATCAAGCTTAACATCACAACCACGACAGTCTAGACCTAAAACATGCAGAAACTACGACACTTAAATCACCCAAGATATACAAATTACAATGGCGTCCTATGTATGAGATAGTGCCCAATCACACCCTCCGTAGAGGCTTTGATGTGATCATGGATAGCTCACAGAAGCAGCTTGAAACGGAGGATGCTTTGGCCGTACCAAGTGGACCAATGACAAGATCGAAAGCCAAAGAGTTGCAGAATGCCATCACAGCGTTACTCACTCAAGTTCAACCGACTAAAGCTCAGTTCGAGAACATAGAAAATCAAACCGTCTTGGTTGCTCGAGTGGACTAATAAACGGGTGATTCGTTTGTACTGTTTTTCCTAGTCTTTGGTTTTGTCCCAATGGGTTTTCCAAAGAAAGGTTTTAATGAGGCAAATGGGTCACTCTAATCCATCTAACTTCACAAGAGTTCACCAGAATATGCAGAATTCATTTGGGGATATTAACTATCAAGTCCAACCCATTTTAGGCCTACTTACAAGTCAAAGAAGCCTAAAGGGAGTCACTTATTATTCAGGCCCAAGAGAGTGACGAAAATAAGTTCAAGAGTCACTCTAGATGCATGTATGGGGGAGTCTAAGGGTTGAATTCATATTCAACTTACAATCTTTATTTTATTTTAGTTCCAAGACAATTTATTATTGACTTAGGCTTTGTTTTCAAGCTTTCTTTTCTTTATATTCATGTAAACTCATTTGAGAGAAAACACACTTCTTTTATTAAAAATCAGAGAGTGATTTTCTCTTGTGTTCTTTGAAGAACAAAACCTGATTATTGGTGAGTAATATCCTTCAATCCATCCGAATCAAGGTGTGTCATATCCGCGATTCAAACCTTGATGATCTCGAGTGTGTCATATCTCGGAAGAGTCATTGAGGAAATATCAAAGGTCTTCCACAACCTTTGTGTGATCCATTCACTTCATCACTATCCAACTATCTATTCTTTCGTTCTACCCCTCGAAAGTGCCGATTCTAGGGAGGATCATATCAAGTGGTATCAGAGCACACTTTCAGGTTTGGTATTTGTCTTATCATCTTCTCACCTTTCCATCTTCTTACATTCTCTATCTTTTCATCTTCGATTTCTTTAATCTTCTCTAGTCTTTCTTTTCTATTTGATCGGATCAATGGTTTGGGGGATTAGTAAATTTATTTTTATTTTGATCATAATTCTCTTGTTGATCTTATATTTAGTTCTAGTTTTAATTCTGAGTTGTAAAAAAAAAAAAAGTTAATCGGACCAAAAGAAAAAAAAAAGAAAAAAAAAATATATATTAATCAGTCCGAAATTAATTGGCTTAGGGGGTTTTTAATTCCTATTTTTATCTCCTTAATTTTCTGATCCTTGATCTGTTCTTATTTAAAAAAAAAACCCTTTTCTCTTTTCTTTCTATCTCAAATCAATTGTTTCGAATTTGTGTTGTTGGAGTTGTTCATCCGATTTGATCAGTTTTGTTCCATACGAACCATTGAGGAAATCGCTGAGAGAGAGAACATTTTGAGTGCTGAGTGATTGAGTGAATAAAAAGGAGAGAAACACTTGTGAGGATCGACTTTTTATTACTAACGTTTGTTAAGTGTGCAGGAAAAACAAAATCAATATGTCTAATCATTCCAGCGAAGAAGATGTGAACACCAACCGAGCTCGTAGAGGAAGAAATAACAATCTGGATATGCAAACTCTTATGGGAGAGATGAGGCGGATGATGAGGGAAGAGATGGGTGCAGTCAATGAAAGGATCAATACGATTCAAGAGTCCGTTAATCAAGGACTATTGCCGAATACTACTGCTAGAAGAAGAAGAGTGCGACCTCAAGAAGAAGCTGATGAGGATGATTTGAATTATTACAGCAGAGGTAGCCAAGCTTCTAATCGAAGTGAAAGAAGACCGAGATGAGTAAGAGAATCTAGGGGTCGAAATGAGGCCAATCTCTGTGGACTCAAGTTGAAGATACCACCGTTTCATGGGAAGAGTGATCTGGACGCTTACTTGGAGTGGGAGAAGAAAATTGAGCTCGTATTTGATTGTCAAAACTATTTGGAGAAAAAGAAGGTTCAAGTAGCGGCCACAGAGTTTTACGACTACGCTATTAATTGGTGGGATCAGATCGTGACAAGTAGAAGACGCAATCATGAGCCGCCCGTAATCACTTGGGAAGCATTGAAAAAGCTGATGAGAAAAAGATTTGTTCCAAGTCACTATCATCGGGAACTACATCAAAAGCTTAGCCGTCTAACTCAAGGAAGTAAGAACGTGGAGGATTATTTCCAAGAGATGGAATCTCTAATGATTAAGGCTGATATTGATGAAGATGATGAGGTGAAATTTAATGTTTTTGATCGGTTTCAATCGATAGATAATCTAGAGCATGTCTGTAGCACTTAACATGTGGATTAAGCTAGCAAGTCAAGCAATATATTTTAGGGGGTTTTCTTACTAACAACCTAAAATACAGAAAATTAAACTAGAGATGTAGAGCCTGTCACACTCTAACAAATTATGAACTAAACATGCGAAATCAAAGACTAGTTGTGAAAACTAAAGTAGCTCGAGTGGGTCACTCGATTGGTGCACTCGAGTGGGTCACTCGAGTGGTGCAATCGAGTGCACTAGTCGAGTGGTATAAGAATTCTAATGAAAGCGGTAAACAAGAGATCTAAAAATAACGACTAGTTCAAATAAAAGACAAAGGGATCTTGGGGATAGACTCATAGGATCATCTACACTCTCACGCCATGGGTGCTAACTTACTAAACTCAGGGTGAATCCCTTGACGACAGATCTCACTTGCAATCCAACCCACTGTCCTGGCGAAGGGTCTCAACAAGTGACTAAGAATCGATCCGTCAAAGCCAAGAAAGACTCATAACAAGTGAGTAGTTGGGTCGTGACGTAAATCAACATCTGATGCGCCAACTCTCACGCTATTATGTCTTAATCCCTGGAAAAACTAGATCTGATGGTTCAAGGCACTTTTGCTGCTCATGAAGTCATCTAAAATCATGATCCTCTTGATCAGAGAGGTACAAGCATTAAAAACGAGAACCCAAGAGGGATTTTTAAACCGAATCAGCATAAATCAGCAAAAACCCATGGCGATCGAGTGAGACTACCTAATCCATCCTCGAAAATCCCTAAAATGACTACTCACTCATCGAGATCATCATCGAAGCCAAAAGCCCAGAAAAGCTAAGACTTGTCATTGATGAAGGATTATCTGATGAGAAAGAAATTTTGAAAAAGGAACAGTAGATTAAGACTCGATCTTATTAAAATTACTAAGAGTTGCAAAATTCTGAATCGAAATCTAAAGATAAACTAGAAAGAGAAAACTAAGGGAGATAAACTAATTATACTAAAACGGCGCGGAATAAAAATCGTCAGATCGCGCGTGTCTCGCGAGTTATGATTATCCTCGGTATTTATACATAAGAATTAAAGGATAATGAGAATTCACCATAATTTGCAGAATCTTCTAGAAGCGGTGCTCACCACTCGACCCTGACGTTGAGTGGTTTGGTCGAGTAGCCTCCTCGAATCTTCATCCGAGTAGCATCCTCGAGCAACTTAAGCTTCCTTTGCAGTCTTCAACTCTATGGCTCCATGTCACTCGAGTTATGTCTCCTTGAAGAAATCCCTACGTCGCTTCATAGCCTGAGAGGTCACATAAGTGATGACTCCTTGCAGCTCCGAGTACCTGAAATGACCACATGTATGCAAAATGCATGCAAACTAATGCAAAGAGACTAAATATCCTAAATGTCAAATAAATGCAATAAATGATAAGAGTAATGCCTAAAACCTATGCTAAGTTGCAATAAAACAATAGTAAAAACATGCCAAAATGCAATGCTATCAAACTCCCCCAAACTTATCCTTTTCTTGCCCTCAAGCAAATAGAAAGAATAAGATGAAAGGAGTAAGGTTGAAAGAGGGGACTCGAGTCCTAGCAAACTAAGCAAACCTCTGAAGTCAACACCACAGTTAATAGTTCTAGCATGCAAATCACAACAGTTTTACTTAAAAGCTTTAGCCATACTCATCACATAGTATTCAACACTAAGACTCAGCCAAAGCAAGCATTCACAGTAAACTATCCCTTTAACATTTATTAAGCACGAACCTTAGATGAAGCTCAGGGGAGCTCTGACTCGCTATCCGTGTCTTTAATCATCTCTTTCTCTGTTGTTGCATATCTCCCCTGAGCTTCATCTAAGGTTCTGCTTGCATAATGGATAACATGCAACTTCTTGTCGATTCGCTGACCCAAAACTGCTCCTATTGCATAGTCTGAAGCGTCACACATTATCTCAAATGGATAACTCCAGTTTGGGGCTTGGATGATTGGGGCTGATACTAAAGCTTCTTTAATCATGTGGAAAGCCTTTAAACAGTCAGCGTCGAAAATAAATTCGGTCTCCTTGCACAGTAGTCGTGTGAGGGATCTTGCTAGCTTAGAAAAATCCTTGATGAATCTTCGGGAGAACCCTGCATGGCTTTGGAGGTTGCAGTTGCATCATTACTTTGACTTTTGCTATATCCACCTCAATGCCCTTCTCCGAGATCTTATGTTCGAGGACAATCCCTTATGTCACCATGAAGTGGCATTTTTCCCAATTCAGAACCAGATTTGTCTCCTCACATCTAGTCAGCACCCTGCAAAAATTCAACAAACTAGAGGAGAAGGAGGAGCCATACACGGAAAAATCATCCATGAAGACTTCCACCATCTCCTCTATCAAATCCGAAAAGATAGAGGTCATACACCTCTGAAACGTTGCAGGTGCATTGCATAGACCGAAAGGCATTCTTCTATAAGAAAAAGTCCCATAAGAACAAGTAAACGTGGTATTTTCTTGGTCATTGGGGTGTATGGGAATTTGAAAGAAACCACTGTATCCATCAAGGAAACAGTAGTATGGGTGGTTGGCAAGTCTTTCAAGCATTTGGTCTATGAATGGTAATGGGAAATGATCCTTCCTAGATGCAGCATTTAACTTCCTATAATCGATGCACATGCGATGACCTATTATTGTTCTAGTGGGAATCAATTCATCTTTATCAGTTTTAACAACAGTGATTCCTCCTTTCTTAGGCACACAATGCACAGGGGATACCCAAGTACTGTCGGAGATTGGATAGATTATCCCAGCATCCAAGACTTTAATGATTTCCTTTTTGACTAGTTCTTTAAGGTTGGGGTTTAGACGCCTCTGGTGCTCTACACTAGTGTGTGTTTCATTCTCAAGATGGATTCTATGAGTGCATAAAGAAGGTGAAATTCCTTTTATATCATCAAGAGAGTAACCTATAGCTTTTCTAAATTTCCTCAACTCGTTTAGCAAAAGGCTTAATTCTTCAGGTTTCAACTTATCATTCACTATTACGGGATAAGTGTCATTTTTACCTAAGAAAGCGTACCTTAGCTCTTCTGGAAGTGGCTTGAGTTTGACATTCGGTGCTTTAAGTTCAGACCACTTGGATGGTTCGATGTTGTGTGACTTGGATGGGCAATCGAGTGAGTCAATCGATTGTTGTTTCCTCTGAGCCGACTCGAGTAGCCTACCCGAGTGCACCGATCGAGTGACTTCCTCGAGTGCTGCGATTTCCTCAAGTTTCCCCAGCGTTTCGACTGTATCTTCAGCTCCTGCTCGTTGAGGTGTATTTAGAATTCCTTCATAAAAAAATGCCTCAGGATGTACATGCCTTCCTCCGCTATGCGTAGTCAAGGCTGTCTTCAAGTGATCCTTTTCAACTATCTCTTCAAAGAATTCTGCTGTCAAGTCCTCTATCTCTCCTATTCCAAATACTTGAATGTGAGGTTGCTTCATTGCGTTCTTGATGTTGAATTGTATAACTTCTTTTCCCAACTTTAGATCAATGGTGCCATTTTTCACATCAATCAATGCTCCAGCAGTTGCCAAGAATGGTCTTCCCAGAATCAGTGGGTCTTGGGGTTCCTCGTTCATTTCGAGAACCACAAAGTCAGTAGGAACTTTGATGTGCCCTATTCTAACGGGAAGATCTTCTAGCAACCCATGTGGATGACAGATAGATCGATCTGCTAATACCAAGGAGATATTGCTGGGAGAAAATCCGTTATACCATAGTCTTTTTGCAACAGATAGCGGCATGAGGCTTACTGATGCTCCTAGGTCACACAAGCAGTTTTTGAAAGTGAGAAAATTGATTGAGCATGGTAGCGTGAATGAGCCTGGATCTTGAAGCTTTTCCTTGCATATTATCTGCTTCTATATGATGGCGCTGCATTGATGAGTAAGGTGTACCATACCTTGAATTTCTTTGGTTTTCTCCTTGACTAAATCTTTTAAATATTTCTGAGCTGGAGATGTAAGCATTAGAGCTTCCCGAAGAGGTATCTGAAGTTCAACATCTTTTAAATGTTTCTCAAAGAGTTTTTTGTATTTGTCTAGCTAATGCTTCTTGTTTCTCCCTGGGAAAGGTAATGGAGGTACATAAGCGCGCAAGTCATCAGGATTGCCAATTTCCTTGGACTTCATAAGAGTATCTTCAGGAGTTGAGGCTGCTCGACCCACCACTCGAGTAGTTGACTCGAGTGGTGGTTCTACTGCTGCTTGTGTCTTCTCATGATAATCATCCTCCCCCTCCTGGATCTCACTGTCCTCAGGGAGAGAAACAGGGTTTCGTGGTGGTAATTGTTTTCCACTTCGCAGTGTGATCGCACTAATCGTCTGGTCTGGTAGGGATGTAGATATGGTTGGACTGGTATGAGTAGAATAGACCAGTGTGCGCAATGATTGTTGTTCGGTGTAGAGGTTGCTGAGGTGTTGCTTAATATCAAGATTCTACTGCTGAAGATCAAGAGTTTGCTTCGTGGAGGCAATAACAGCTTGGTCTTGACTATGTATGAGTTGTTGTAATAACAGCTTGATGTCACCATCTGGTGCAACTGGTGGTGGAGGTGGCTGAGATTTGAGTAGCATCATGTCAACCTTCTCGTGAAGAATCTGAATATCTGATTTGTCATCGGCCTCGAATGCATGAACATTATGAATACCTTGTCCATACTCCTCGTTGGAAATACTGTCTGAATTTGCTAAGTTTTCTACCAATATCCAACCGGTTTGTGCTTCAGCGCTTAAGAAATTCCCATTGCTACTAGTGTTAAGGCACATCTTGACCATGGGTGAGACGCCACGGTATATTGTGCAGAGTAATGATGCTTTGGAGAAACCATGGTGTGGAAACTTCATGAGATAACTGTTGAATCTGTCCCAAGCGTCGTATAAAGTTTTGCCCAACTTCTGGTGAAATGTGGATATCTCGTGCCGAAACATCGCAGTTCGTTGGATTGAGAAGAATTTGGTGAGGAACGAAGCCTTACAGGATTCCCATGTTGTGATGGATCCTAGTGGCAGAGATTTTTCCCAGGTAGTGGCTTTATCCGCTAAGGAGAATGGGAACAGTCTTAGCTTGTAACCATCTTTAGTTATCCCGCGGATCCTTGCGAGACTGCAGATTCATTCAAAGACATCTAGATGTTCAAGTGGGTCGTCAGATGCCCACCCATGAAACCTATTGTTTGAAACCATGGAAATGATGCTCTTAGAAATTTTGAAATCAGCATCTGCTTCTGGAGCAGCTATTCCACGTCTCTTTGGAGTGTGAAATGGTGTCTCGTGTGAGACTATTGATGTAGACATGGAAAGTTGTGATACACTCTACTAGGACGACTCGAGAGAAGCACTCGAGTAGAGTACTCGAGTAAACTAATCGAGTAGCATGGTACCTGACGCAACAAAAACAGAACTGCAAAACAAATTAGTAAGACTTTAAACAAAAGGCTAATGCAAATAAAATATTGATCCGAGAATTGTAGTAACAAGAACAAGCCTTGCTAGATGAAAATCTCAGATCTTTTATGCAAAAGAAACTTGATCTAGTAAGCTTAAAAATGAGAAATGTGCAGACAATGACTCTAAACTGGCAACGACGCCAAATTGAAACTTAATGTTTTTGATCGGTTTCAATCGATAGATAGTATAGAGGGTGAAATGTCGAACCTAATCTAGAGCATGTCTGTAGCACTTAACATGTGGATTAAGCTAGCAAGTCAAGCAATATATTTTAGGGATTTTTCTTACTAACAACCTAAAATACAGAAAATTCAACTAGAGATGCAGAGCATGTCACACTCTAATAAATCATGAACTAAACATGTGAAATCAAAGACTAGTTGTGAAAACTAACGTAGCTCGAGTGGGTCACTCGATTGGTGCACACGAGTGGGTCACTCGAGTGGTGCACTCGAGTGGACTAGTCAAGTGGTATAAGAATTCTAATGAAAGTGGTAAACAAGAGATCTAAAAATAACGACTAGTTCAAATAAAAGACAAAGGGATCTCGGGGATAGACTCATAGGATCATCTACACTCTCACGCCATGGGTGCTAATTTACTAAACTCAGGGTGAATCCCTTGACGACGGATCTCACTTCCAATCCAACCCACTATCGTGGCAAAGGGTCTCAACAAGTGACTAAGGATCGATCCGTCAAAGCCAAGAAAGACTCATAACAAGTGAGTAGTTGGGTTGTGACGTAAATCAACATATGATGCACCAACTCTCACGCTATTGTGTCTTAATCCCTGGAAAAACTAGATCTGATGGTTCAAGGCACTTTTGCTGCTCATGAAGTCATCTAAAATCATGATCCTCTTGATCAGAGAGGTACAAGCATTAAAAACGAGAACCCAAGAGGGATTTTTAAACCGAATCAGCATAAATCAGCAAAAACCCATGGCAATCGAGTGAGACTACCTAATCCATCCCCGAAAATCCCTAAAACGACTACTCACTCATCGAGATCATTATCAAAGCCAAAAGCCCAGAAAAGCTAAGACTTGTCATTGATGAAGGATGATCTGATGAGAAAGAAATTTCGAAAAAGGAACAGTAGATCAAGACTCGATCTTATTAAAATTACTAAGAGTTGCAAAATTCCGAATCGAAATCTAAAGATAAACTAGAGAGAGAAAACTAAGAGAGATAAATTAATTATGCTAAAACGGCTCAGAATAAAAATCGTCAGATCGCGCGTGTCTCGCGAGTTATGATTATCCTCGGTATTTATACATAAGAATTAAAGGATAATGAGAATTCTCCATAATTTGCAGAATCTTCTAGAAGCGGTGCTTACCACTCGACCCTGACGTTGAGTGGTCCGGTCGAGTAGCCTCCTCAAGTCTTCATCCGAGTAGCATCCTTGAGCAACTTGAGCTTCCTTTGCAGTCTTCAACTCTATGGCTCCATGTCACTCGAGTTATGACTCCTTGTAGAAATCGCTACGTCGCTTCATAGCCTGAGAGGTCACATAAGTGATGACTCCTTGCAGCTCCGAGTACCTGAAATGACCACATGTATGCAAAATGCATGCAAACTAATGCAAAGAGACTAAATATCCTAAATGTCAAATAAATGCAATAAATGATAAGAGTAATGCCTAAAACCTATGCTAAGTTGCAATAAAACAATAGTAAAAACATGCCAAAATGCAATGCTATCATGAGGTGACAATGGCCAGGTTTTTGAGTGGTTTAGCTCGTGATATTGAAGATAGGATGGAGCTTCAAACTTATAACGATTTGGAATAAATGCTTCATAAGGCTGTGTTGGTTGAACATCAAATAAAGAGGAGAAGTATTTCTAGACTTTCCTATGGAGCTGGAGCGGCTAACACTAGGACAAGTTACAGCTGAGAGGATAGGACCGTTGCCAAGCCAAAACCGGATCCTAAGCCCTACGCCAATGCTGAAGACGCCAAGGGTAAAGCTGTAGCTACTACATCTAGAAATCAGGACGTTAAATGTTTCAAGTGTCAAGGGAGAGGAAACTACGCCAACGAATGCACCAATAAGCGGACTATGATCCTTTTGGATAATGGTGAGATTGAAACTGAGGAGGAAAAGCTTGAAAATGAAAGCAGAACCGAGGAAGACATAGAGTTACCAGCCATCAGAGAATTATTGGTAACAAGACGTTCCTTGAGTATTCAAGTTAAAGATTCTGTCCAAGACCAGCGGGAGAACTTGTTTCACACGAGATGTTTGGTACAGGGTAAGGTCTGCAGCCTTATTATTGATGGTGGGAGCTGTACTAATTTGGCTAGTGAAACAATGGTGAAGAAGTTAGGGCTAGAAGTTAAGAAGCATCCGAAACCTTTTAAGCTTCAATGGCTTAATGATGCTGGTGAGATGACCGTGAGCCGCCAAGTATTGGTTCCTTTAACCATAGGCAAGTATGAGGATGAAATTTTATGTGATGTTTTACCTATGGAGGCCGGCCATATACTACTTGGAAGACCATGGCAGTTCGATAGAAGGGTCTTACATGACAGTTTTACTAATCGTTACTCTTTTGAGTTCAATGGCAGAAAGACAATACTAGCTCCTTTGGCGCCTCATGAGGTTCATCTAGACCAACTTCAGCTGCAACAACAAGGAAAAACCATTAATTTTGAAGATGTTTTTCCGGGGGAAAATCCTAAGGGATTGCCACCTATCCGTGGGATTGAGTAACTAAAAGGTTTATATGAGACTGATTCTGAATTTCAAGAAATTTACAAGTCTTATGTTAAATTTGCTTTTGGAAAGTACTTTAGGCATGAAGGATTTCTATTTTTTGAAAATCGTTTGTGTGTGTCTAACTGTTCTTTGAGAGAGTTACTTGTCAGCGAAGCTCATGGAGGAGGATTAATGGGACATTTTGGAGTTACCAAAACCCTAAGTGTTATGCAGGATCATTTATATTGGCCGCATATGAAAAGAGACGTGGAGAGAATTTGTGGTAGATGTGTAACTTGCAAGCAAGCAAAATCTAAAGTGCAACCCCACGGTTTGTATACTCCTTTACCCATTCCT
This sequence comes from Cardamine occulta, assembly GCA_028015245.1. Classification (NCBI taxonomy): domain Eukaryota; kingdom Viridiplantae; phylum Streptophyta; class Magnoliopsida; order Brassicales; family Brassicaceae; genus Cardamine; species Cardamine occulta. The sequence goes on from CM051384.1 coordinate 9,519,092, forward strand.
ACTGAGCCTTGGACTGACATTTCTATGGATTTTGTGCTTGGGTTGCCTAGAACTAGAAAAGGAAGAGATCCTATCTTTGTTGTTGTAGATAGATTTTCTGAAATGGCGCATTTTATCCCTTGTCATAAAACTGAAGATGCATCACTTGTTGCTGAGTTGTTCTTTAAAGAGGTTGTTCGTTTGCATGGCATGCCTAGGACAATTATATCTGATAGGGACACTAAGTTTTTGAGTTATTTTTGGAAGACGATGTGGTCAAAGTTAGGAACTAAACTATTGTTTTCAACTATGTGCCATCCTCTAACTGATGGACAAACTGAAGTAGTTAATAGGACTTTGTCTACACTCTTGCGTTCAATCATTAATAAGAACATCAAAACTTGGGAAGATTGTTTGCCACATGTTGAGTTTGCATATAATCATTCTGTTCACTCTGCTTCTAAGTATTCACCGTTTCAAATTTTTTATGGTTTTAATCCTTTGACTCCTTTGGATCTAATTCTTTTACTTTTGAGTGAAAGAGCTAGCTTGGAAGGAAAAAAGAAAGCAGACTTTGTTAAGCAGATCCATGAGAAAGCTAGGAAGAACATCGAAGAAAAGACTAAGCAGGTTGAAAGGAAAGCAAACAAAGGCCGATGCAAGAAAGTTTTTGATGTTGGAGATCTTGTGTGGATTCACTTGAGGAAAGAAAGATTCCCAACAGAGCGGAAATCAAAACTCATGCCAAGAGTTGATGGTCCATTCAAGATAGTCAAGCGAATTAATGACAATGCTTACCAACTTGATCTTCAAGTTAAGTACAATGTGAGTTCAAGCTTTAACGTTGCTGACTTAATCCCTTTTGTTGCAGATGTTCCAGATTTGAGGACAAATCCTTTTCAACAGGGAGGGGATGATGTGATCATGGATAGCTCACAATAGCAGCTTGAAACCGAGGATGCTTTGGCCGTACCAAGTGGACCAATGACAAGATCGAGAGTCAAAGAGTTGCAGAATGCCATCACCGCATTACTCACTCAAGTTCAACCGACTAAAGCTCAGTTCGAGAACATAGAAAATCAAACCGTCTTGGTTGCTCGAGTGGACTAATAAACGGGTGATTCGTTTGTACTCTTTTTCCTAGCCTTTGGTTTTGTCCCAATGGGTTTTCCAAAGGAAGGTTTTAATGAGGCAAATGGGTCACTCTAATCCATCTAAGTTCACAAGAGTTCACCAGAATATACAGAATTCATTTGGAGATATTAACTATCAAGTCCAACCCATTTTAGGCCTACTTACAAGTCAAAGAAGCCTAAAGGGAGTCACTTATTTTTCAGGCCCAAGAGAGTGACGAAAATAAGTTCAAGACTCACTCTAGATGCATGTATGGGGGAGTGTAAGGGTTGAATCCATATTCAACTTATTATCTTTATTTTATTTTAGTTCCAAGACAATTTATTATTGACTTAGGCTTTGTTTTCAAGCTTTCTTTTCTTTATATTCATGTAAACTCATTTGAGAGAAAACAAACTTCTTTTTATTAAAAATCAGAGAGTGATTTTCTCTTGTGTTCTTTGAAGAACAAAACCTGATTTTTAGTGAGTAATATCCGTCAATCAATCCGAATCAAGGTGTGTCATATCCACGATTCAAACCTTGACGATCTCGAGTGTGTCATATCTCGGAATAGTCATTGAGGAAATATCAAAGGTCTTCTATAACCTTTGTGTGATCCATTCACTTCATCACTATCCAACTATCTATTCTTTCGTTCACCCCTCGAAAGTGCCAATGCTAGGGAGGATCATATCAGGCTTCATGTATGGGATAGTGCCGAATCACACCCTCTGTAGAGGCTTTATGTATGGGATAGTGGTCCAATCACATCCTTCATAGAGGCTTCAAGTAAGGGATAGTGCCTAATCTCACCCTTCGTCAAGGCGTATGGGATAGTGCTCAATCACACCCTCTGTCGAGGCTTATGGGATAGTATCCAATCACACCCTCCGTCGAGGTCACACATGATTCCGGTAATACAGTAGTCCAACTGTGTACCCAACGCCAAAGTATTTTCATATCCTTAAATATATAAATCACATCACTAATTGAAATCCTCTAAAGCACCTACTGCGGGTCAAGCACAAGAGAGAACATACTCGATCACATAGACTCAATCACAAAGACAAGACATGTTTCGGTTCTAAACTATCAATGTAAGAGTTTAAGCCAAGTAGGCAAGAACTACAGAATAACGGGTGGTTTGCGTGGTTACCCCACACATTTTTCTTGCTTTCTTTTTCTAGAACTTTTTTTCTTTCTGAATTTTCCCTTTTTGGACTTTTCTATTTCAAACTTTCATTTTTTGGATTTTCTTTTTTTTGCACCTTCCTTTTCAAGATTTTCCTAAAATAAAAACTTTTCCAAATTAGAAACTTTCCAAAATAGGATGTTTACAAAAATATAAATTTGGATTTATGAATTAAAGCAACTAGGGTTTTCTGAAATTAGGTCATAGCAACCGTTAGTTTCAAATTCTGATTCCGGTTCGAGTTTACATCAGAATCCTGATCTGCTAGCGGCTCTAGAAAGCTGACATTCGGAGCTTGCCATTGATGTGTAGACTTTTTCTAACTCCTTTGGTTCACAGGGAAACTGCTCTTAAAGTTGAGCAGCGGCGGAATCCGATCTGCAAAGTTCTGCCTCAGTAGAACGGCCATAACTTTCCGACCAAAGATCCGACTTGGGATCTGCTTGCGGCTGTGGATATATATTGATGTCGTGCATCTGTCCATGAAGTATAAAATGAAAAAGATTATGTTTGCTCCTCGGATCTGTCTTCTCCTGCTTCTTCTTTCTCTATTTCTCTCATTTCTCTCTTCTTCTCATGATGTCTCCCACTCTCTCATGATCAGGTAGGCACAAAAAATAAGATGATAAAACCCTAATATTTCTTTATATATGCCTCCTCATTAATCTATGTGATTGGGCTTAGCGGTCTTTTAACAGGTCTCGACTCCGTGATCCAAAACTACAGAATCGGGTGTTACATTCACATTCAACAGATTAAGAACGAAATATATGCTATTATCATCATCCACTATGTTAAGAAAACCTCATCAAACCAAACAAATTAGTACTTTCTTACTGCGTATTCATGGAGAAACAAAACTTGCTACTTTCTTCTAAGTTTCTCTTACAACTTCCAGATTTGGAGGGACGTCAATGTCCTCTGCATCATCCAATCGTCCTCAGAATCCTCGTAGAATCCTAAAGTTTAGTACTATGCTCTTTACCAAATTCACTTATATGTTAGTTCATCAAAAGAAAGAAAAACTTAACTCGCAAATCACTGAAGAAATATTGAATGTGACCAGAATTGATCCAAAATTCAGAGTTCAAAACAGATTAAAATTTCATCAATAACTATCCTAAAACTCAAACTACTGAAATCTCCTGAAATTTGACATTTACCGCTGATGACCTTATCCAAAAATTCAAGCATGTCATTAAATTGAATTCACAATTCTTATCAAAATCAAACTTGTTCAATCAAAAATACAACGAAATTATAAGAAATATCAATTATATCAACATTCTCAATCCCGATCGAACACAGAAGATAGAAAAGTTTTCGTTTTTGATCGAGTTGAGATATGATTCCGCGCCTTTTGATCTATTGACGCTATATTGCTTCCTAGTTAAACTTATAGCATCGGTTTAACTTATGACATTAAAAACTGACGCCTTCTAACTTATTTTTTTTGTAAGAGTGAGAAATACAAAAGCATTTTAGAAAAGCGATGAAAAACTAATAAAAAGGATCATATTGTAAAAGGTTCATTAACAACATTTCCAATTGCCTCCAATAATTCAAAATAAATCCATTTTAACTATATTAAATTAACATGGGAATAAATTGGCTCCAATATTTCATAGATGTTCGACCGTGTATCCATATCCAAAAAAGACCATCCTGGATTTCTTGAGAGAGCTATTTGTTGAGGGCCCAAAAGGCCTGAATGAGCAAAGCTTATATTAAAATGATGATAAGATATATGATTGAAAATGTGTTCTAAAAAAGTGATCTAGGCGGTCGCCTAGACCCTGTCTAGGCGCTAGGTGCTCAGGCGACGCCTAGATGACCGCTTCGACCGCCTAAAATCGCATAGATCTCGTTCTATGATTTTTTCCAAATTCCAACTACAGAGATTTGAATTTATAAGTTTTACTTCCATATATGTGGTTATAAACATTCATATGTTGTTTGATATGAATTAAATAATTGTTTTTGTCTAATTTTTGTTTATGATTTAATATTTTTATTTTTCTAATACATGGTTTTATATAATTTTTATCTACATAATCATTTTTTTACAGCAAATTAGTAAATACTATAAACGAGAACAAACAATGCTCTGAAATTTTAATGTTTGTAATGTTTTATGTTGTAAATGCCTAATTCAGTTAAAATAATCTAGGTCCGGATTAGGCTTTCTAGGTGGTAGGCGTTGGGTCACCGCCCGCTTAGCGCCTAGCACTTTCTTGAACAAAAATTAGACAAAAAACAAATATTTATGGTGTAAAGTATTATTGTAATCACTAAATTTTATGGTGTGATCAGGGAATGCTCTGAAATTTTGGAAGCACTAAACAAAAATGAAAACTAAAATTTAGGGGTCTATTTGGTGTACGAATCTGGACAACTCTAAAGTTTGAATGTAATAATCCTTATATCAATTGGCCGTTTTCTCATGAAAGGACTAACAAGCATACTTAGATTTGAAGTGTCATTTCATTATTTAGATTTCTCAAAGAAATGGATGTCATGATTTGTAATCTTACTTGCGGTCAATCTGTTCTGTTAAGTTTCATTTACAAATTTAAATGCATATAGTTAAGCCAAACAAACATTGTAGTTGTACATATATACTTACGTGAACTTAGTTTATTGTTAATGAAAACCTCCAAATCGAACTCAAATTATTTGATTTGGAAATACCAAAAAAGAACAGATAGTGCTTACAAACCCTTAAAGTGTCAACGAGGAATCTACTATCAGACTTGTCTATATGTTTAGAGGATGTGATTATTCCGTTTTTAGTATCAGTTTTGCTTGGCTTGTTTCAACCATGTGTCCATGCCCTTGCCTTACACGTTACTCAGTTATAAAAGGTAGCAAAAATACAAAAACAAAACTCAATATGTTTTGATAATACAAATAAAAGATTCAAAAGTTTACTCTGCTACAACATAATGATGAATTGAAAGCGAGAGCTCCAAGACTTATCCAAACCAAAAAAAAACAGCAAAACTGACACTGTAGCATGTCATTACTTAAGAATCTGTATTTCTCCACAAACTGATTGATCAACAGATGAGTCTTATAAAACAGCCTCTCTATTTCTCCCAATCAAAACCTTAAAAGTCAGAACTTCTTGCGGACAGACATTTCTAAACCTTGGTTTTGTACGAATCTGGACAACTCTATAGTTTGAATGTAATAATCTGTATATCAATTGGCCGTTTTCTCATGAAAGGACTAACAAGCATACTTATATCAATTGGCCCTTTCTAATATGAAACGGATAAAAGAAAAGAAAAATAGGAAGCTAACAGTATGATGAACAATGAACAATGAAAAACATACACAATCTGTTTTTTCATAGATGAACAATCATCATATCCATGTTTAAGAAACTACTGAAAGTGAAACACACAACCTATTTTGATGATGCAAATAAAAGATTCAAAAGCTAACTGTATTAAACCAATAGCAGAAAACAAAACACAATATAATCTGTTTTTCCTAGAAATTTTTGACAAAAAGGTATCCAAATTTACAACGATACTGCACAAAACCAAGGTTCGTTTCTCCATGACATTTTGTGAAAGAGTTCTCCAAGACATATTACTTGAACAAATCGAAAATAAAAATCAATTGAGAGTGTTCACATGACTTTCACACTCCCAACTATAGGATGCAAAACTATAAAATGCACAAAGTGGAAAATCACTACAAGAAATCTACCGGAATTCCGACGGCATTTCCGACGGAATTAATATCCGTCGGAAAATACCGACGGAATTCCGACGGATTTACGATGGAATTGACAATTTTAATATCCGTCGGAAATCCATCAGAATTCCGTCGGTATTTTCTGACGGATTACTATCCGTCGGTTCCTGTCAGAAATCCATCGGTTTGCCATCGGTAATTTCCGACGGATTCCGTCAGATTAATATCCGTCGGAAAATTTGAACGTTGATATAGCCGTTGTTATAGCCATTATTATATCCGTTAAATTCCGATGGATTTCCGACGGAAAGCATTATTATATATATGTTACCATACTTCTCCATTCAATCACAACAACAAAATTCTACCCAACAATTCTTAAAAAAACTTGTAGAGAGAGATGTCATCTTTTAGAGATTTCAGATCGTGGATGGATGAAGAAATGTTCGATCCGGAGTCGAAGTTATTAAACGATGGTTATGCACGAGGTATATGCGAGTTCATGGCCGTTGCTGGAAATCAACCGCGAGTGAAAACAAGTGGTAAGATGAAATGTCCATGTTCAATTTGTCGCAATTCTCGTAATGTTAAGATAGAATTAGTATGGCATCACTTGTATAGCAATGGATTTATGCCGGGTTACAAGATTTGGTATCTACATGGAGAAAGAAATTTTGAATATGGTAGTAGTAGCAGTGAACCCTATGTTGCGGATAGCTTAGGAGAACATAGAACGGAAGTAGATTTTGGTGTTGGTACCGTTGAGATGGTGAATGATGCGTTTAGAGAGAATTTGTCTTCGACCATAATAGATGAGGATAGGGTTGAAGAACCAAATGTAGAAGCTAGAAGATTTTTTGATATGTTAGACGCAGCGAAGCAGCCATTATATGATGGGTGTAGAGATGGTCATTCACCTTTATCATCTGCTAGTAGAATGATGACCATTAAGACAAACTTCAATTTGGCAGAGGAATGTGTTGATGCGATTGCAGATATGGTGAAAGATCTTTTGCCTGAAGTTAATCTTGCACCGGCATCATACTACGAGGTACAGAAACTTGTAGGTGGTCTTGGTTTGCCGTATCAAGTAATAGATGTGTGCATCGACAACTGTATGATATATTGGAGAGAAGATGAAGATAGGAGAAGTTGTCGATTTTGTCGTAAACCACGGTTTCAAGATACTAGTGGGAGAGTTCCAATTCCATTTAAACGTATGTGGTACTTACCGTTGACTTCGAGGTTGAAGAGGTTATATCAATCTGAGCGCACGGCAGAGCAAATGAGATGGCATGCAGACCATCGTCAAGATGGAGAGATTACACATCCGTCGGACGCTAAAGCGTGGAAACATTTTCAATCCATGTATCTGGATTTTGCGTATGAGAGAAGAAATGTGTACCTCGGGTTATGTACAGATGGTTTCAACCCATTTGGGAAGCATGAAAGGCAGTATTCGTTGTGGCCCGTAATCGTAACACCGTACAATTTGCCCCCTGGTATGTGCATGCGTCGAGAGTTTTTATTTCTCTCCGTGCTTGTTCCCGGCCCTGAGCATCCAAAGAGATCACTAGATGTATTCCTCCAGCCATTGATCTATGAGTTACAAATGCTATGGAGTCATGGTGCTGAAGTGTTTGATGTTTCGCGCCAGCAGAATTTTAGGATGCGGGCGGTTCTTATGTGGACCATTAGCGATTTCCCAGCATATGGAATGTTATCTGGATGGACAACTCATGGAAGACTATCGTGCCCATATTGCGCAAACAACACAGATGCATTCCAATTGAGGAACGGAAGAAAGTCATGTTGGTTTGATTGCCATAGAAGGTTTCTACCGATGGAGCATCCGTATCGTCGGTCTAAAACATTATTTACGAAAAATAAACAAGTGTTTGAAGCTCCAATTGATGAGGAAGACGGCAGTAAATTATTGGAGCAGTTGAGAGATTTTGGTGCTCCGATGACTTCTGAATGTGGAGGTAATGGACATGACACTGTTTACGGAGCCGGGGAAGTTCATAATTGGCACAAGAAAAGTATCTTTTGGGAATTGCCTTACTGGAAGGACCATTTATTGAGGCACAACCTCGATGTGATGCATGTTGAAAAGAACTTCTTTGATAACATAATGAATACGGTTTTAAATGTACCGGGGAAGACAAAAGACAATCTGAAGTCTAGGTTGGACTTGGCAGAGATTTGCGATCGTGATTTTCTTGAAATTCTTCCCAATGGTAAATATCCTTTTGCTCCGTACTGGTTGGATGCACAAAAGAAAAAGAATTTTTTGATTGGATTCAAGACGATGTCAAATTCACTGATGGATATGCATCTAATCTGCGTAATTGCGTCGACTATGGAGAAGGAAAGTTTATCGGAATGAAGAGTCATGATTGTCATGTTGTGATGCAGCGACTTCTTCCATTCGCTTTTGCGGAGCTCCTTCATAAAGATGTGTACGAAGCAATTGCAGGTATAAATTATTTTCATGTGTATTTTAAAAATTACTGATATTTTTATTTATATATATTTAAATTTGTGTATTTTTATTTGCAGGAGTTGGTGCTTTCTTTCGGGATTTATGCACGAGAACACTTACACTTGAGGGGATTCGCAATTTAGAGGACAATATACCCTTGATCCTTTGCAATCTTGAGAAGATATTTCCGCCGTCCTTTTTTGATGTTATGGAACATCTTCCGATCCACCTCCCCCATGAAGCCGCACTTGGTGGTCCTGTTCAATTCCGTTGGATGTATCCTTTTGAGCGGTACATGTTCCATCTTAAGAAGAAGGTTAAAAATTTAAGTCGAGTTGAGGGGTCAATTGTCGCACAGAGCATCAACGAAGAAACCTCACATTTTGCGGAATATTACTTTCCATCGGAAGTTCGTACGAAGAGTAAACGTCCTGCTCGCCATGATGATAGAGGTGAGAAAGCCATGTATCCATTGGTGGTCCCTGAGTTGTTTTCGCAAGTTGGTCGATTAAGTGGAAAAGGGAAGAAACGCAAATTTTCACAACAAGAGTGGACTCACTTGCATAAGTATATCGTAACAAATTGTGAGGAGATGGCAGAGTACGAAAGGTAAAAAACTAAATCTATTTAAATACTAAATTAGTTTATCCATAAGTAATTGCTTTCAAAGGTTATATAATGTTGTTTGATTTCAGGCTTTACATGGCAATAATACGTAGCCATTTTCCGGAAAAGACTGAAGAAGAACTTGAACTGCATAAGGAGAACGATTATATTACTTGGCTACAATTTTACCTAAGTAGGCTATAATATTAATATATAAATGCCTTCAATTATTTCGTTAGTGTTTTATATTAATTTTATGGAAATTATTTTCTTAGGTTAATAAAGGAATTAGAGGTGGATCGGTTTTCCCGACATGGTTAGTAGAGTTAGTTACTGGCCCAATCTACATTGCAACCTCATATCCTAGGTATTGCAGTAGGGGATTTGCGTTTAGGATTCACGATGAAGGAAGGTCAAGACCAACTGCAGATTATGGGATTGCGGCTCAATCTGGTGATGTTGTCTACTACGGGATTCTCAAAGAAATATTGCTAGTTCGCTACCCAGGGATGTTGGACTTGAGGTGCATTGTATTTATGTGTGAATGGTATGATCCAGAAGTTGGGCGTGGGGTTAAGGTGAACCAATTTGGCATCACATCAGTAAATTCTAGAAGAAGACTTCGTACGTATGACCCATTCATCATAGCATCACAGGCAGACCAGGTTCAGATATTTTAATAAATATTTTATATTATTAAAGTTTTTGGATTCTATTAATGTTTTATTTGACTTCATAACTTACATTTGTTTTTTTTAGGTATGCTATATTCGTTACCCTAGAGTAACACGACGTTCAGATCCTTGGATTACAGTGACTCCAATTAATCTAAGAGGAAAAATTTATGGAGTTTCTGAGCACGATGCTTTACAACCAACTAGAAGTGTTCCAATGGATCATGTTGAGCATTGTTTTGATACATTCTTTGTGGTTGATTTGACGGAGATTGGTGATGATAGAGTTCATTCAGAATCTGAGGAAGAACTTGGAGAATTTGATGAGGCCGAAGACGATATTCCTTCAGAAGGATCATTATCTGATTCAGATTAGTACATGATCAACATTTGTTTTTATTTATATTTTGTATTTTTATTTCATGTTTTAAATATTACATTTTATAATAATTAAAACCACAAAACCATAAATAAATAAAAACATTAAAAATCATAAACAAACCAATATAATAAAAAACAACCTAAATTAAACCAAAAACAATTAAAAATAATATACAAGAAACATCTAAACCAAATTACATATAATCCGACGGATTTTGGCTGCGGTAGAAAAATGTATTTTCCTTTGTTATCCATCGGAAATCCGTCGCAGCAAATGTCAGTCAATCCTTAAACCAAGACACGTGTAACCACTAATCCGTCGGAAAATTTCCGACGGATTTCCGACGGATTTCCAACGGGTTTGTGGTTTCGTGGTCGTTTACAATCCGTTTCTCTTGAAATATGTTTGTAGTAGGGTTTGTTACTCATTTCAATGATAAAATACTAACATATACCTTCTAACATATCATATATATAAAAATGGAAAAATCCCTACTATCATGTCTACATGTTACTACATGATACATATCTTATAACGATGATTTATAACCATAACAACTAAATTTCTTTGGATTTTGTATATTTCATTTGTAACAATGTATTTGTTTATATTTTATCATTGAAATGAGTAACAAACCCTACTACAAACATATTTCAAGAGAAACGGATTGTAAACGACCACGAAACCACAAACCCGTCGGAAATTTCTGACGGATTCGTGGTTTCGTGGATCCGTTTGTATTGATCCGTTACACGTGTCCAGGCCTTAATTTTCCGACGGATTTCCGACGTATACGCGAAATTTAACGCGGCAAATGAAATTTTCATTTCCCGGTAAAATAAATTTTCGCGTATCCGTCGGAAATTTCCGACGGATTTCCGACGGATACGCGAAAATTAAGGCTGGAATCTTTCCAAGACCGCGTGTCATTTAATATTAAAAGATTCCAACGGATATTCCATCGGAAATCCGTCGAAATTATTTGATAAATAGAGTCATCTTATTCCTCGCGGATCTGAACTGCAAACGAAAAAAAAAAACTCAAAACTTCCAATTTCGACTTCTGATTTCCATCCGATTCAAGCTCCGATTTCGACATCAATCATCAAGCATCAACATGTCTAACAATCCTCCATCAATTCCATCCAATTTGTAAGTTTCCAAAACTATAAAAGTTAGAGATTTCTAAGGTTTTAAGATTGATGTTAGATTTAGGTTGTTGGATGTAAGATTTAGGTTTTAGGATGTTAGATTTATGTTATTGGATGTTAGATTTATGTTTTCTAGTTTTAGTTCTAAGATTTGTTTGGTTAGATTTAATTTTTAAATTTTGGGAAATTTTGTTTTGTTATTGAATTATTTAGAATTTGGAGAATTTGTTATGTTGGAGAATTTAGGAGAATAATTTTTGGAGAATGTGGTATGTTATTTTGGAGATTTTTTTACTTTGTAGAATTTGTAGTTTAATATTACGTTACATTATATATATAGATTAGAATAAATTATAAATTTGGTTAGAAAAAATTAAATTGTTTTTAATTAATTTATAATCATTTTTAAAAATTTATAATTAATTATAAGTTTTTTATTTATAATTTATAATTATTATTTATTTAAATTTACTTTACATTATTAATTTATATTGGAGAATTTATAAAAATTTATAATTATTTTTTTTAAAAATTTTAATTATTTTTTAAAAAATATATAATAATTTTTTTATAAATTTATAATCTTTTTTACAAATTTATTCACATTTTGTATAAATTTATAATCATTTTTAAAAAAATTTATTAGGGATTACGGATTATATTACGAGGGTGCTGGGAACCGAGTACGTCGAGGTTCCGGTAGGGGTAGGGGAGTTACGCCGAGGAGTCAGTCTACGGCGTCTACCCATATTCCGGAGACCGCATCACCTGTACCATCCCCTGCTGCATCGACACCACCCCCTACTGCACTGTCTGCAATGAGCGTCGAGGACTTCCTTGATTTACCTGGACGAGAGCGATTCACTCGTCTTCATCCGGATTGTGTTGGGACAGACACATGGTAAGTCTCATTTTCCAATTTTAAAATATTAAATTTTATTTAATATTTTTTAATAAACTATTTAAAGTCTACAAACAATTTGTTTTGAAGGTTTAAAGATTCGAGAAATGGGATTTCCAAGTCTATCAACCGGATGCTTAATGGATTGCTTCAGCATCCGTATCCGACGTACACCCAAATGCCCTTAGAAGAGCAGGAAATGTGGTTTCGGCAATTTACGGTAAGTTTTTCATTTTCTTTATTGTTTACTTTGAATTTAATTAGTTTATTAGTTTATTAGTTTATTTTAATTTAATTTCTATTTTTTCAGCAAGAATTTACTTGGGATAGTCACATTACCGCTTTGGTTAGAAGGGACTTCCACAAAAAAGCGGCAATCATGTATTCACGGAAGATGAACGAGTGGAAGGCGTTGTGGTCGAGGAATCTTGTTCCAAGGGAGTTGGTTATGAACCCGGCCCTATGGAACGGGTTGATAGCGTACTGGAGTGAAGACGCTACGAAGGCTAGCTCCACAACCCACTCTGCATGCCGGAACAGCGATCGCAAAGGAAAGGGTAAGGCGACGCACAATCTAGGAGCAACCAGTTTGGTCACAAAGGCGAAACAACTTGTAAGTTTTTGGTTTAATCACTATGTTGTTTTTTAATTTTATATTCAAAATATTTACTATATTTGTTAATTTTGTAGTTTCGGCAAGATGGTGTCCAACCTTCTGCCCTCAAATTGATCGAAGTTGCTCACACCAAGAAGACCACCAATGAAATCCTAGATGGTGTAGCTCGGGAGATCGTTGACAATGTCAGGACGATGGGTGCTGACTATCTTCTTAGTCAACCAATCATTGAAGGAACCCCGCCTCTCACCGAAGTCCCGATCGAGAAAATCAACGAATTCGTCTACGCGGTAAGTAAATTTTAAAATTTTAATCCATTTTTTTTAACTTTCAAATATTTATTCAACTTTTCATTTCTGCAGTGTACTCCGAAGACCAAAGGTCGGGTCTTTGGTCTTCCCGACGATTCAGCATCTTACTCGGCTACTTCACGTTTTTACGGGGATCCTAGCGACGATCTTAGAGCGAGGCTCGCAGAAAAAGACGCAGAAATGGAGGAGCTGAAGGCGGATATGCAACGCCTTAAAGAGGCAGGAGAAGCGCAACAAGCGAAATATGAAGCTGATCAACAAGCAATGATCCACAGGATAAACGAATTCTTTTCGCAATATCCACCACGTCCACCGGGCGTTTAGTTTCATTTTCGATTATAAACAATTTTATGTTTTTTTTTTCTTTTTGAATAATTAAAAAATTACAATAACATTCTATTTTAATTTTCAATACTATTAAATTTTATTTGTCATTTCTTTTTTTTAAATTTAATTTTCTTAAAATTAATATATTTTTCAAAATATTATATTAAAAAAAAAATTCGCAGTCCGTCGGGTTTTAGATCCATCGGAAATCCGTCGGTTTGTATCCGTCGGTACTACGTCAGGAATCTGTCAGTCTCTTTCGGTTCAGAAACATCAGAATTCCGTCAGAAATCCGTCGGTGTGCAGATCCATCGAAATTCTGTCGGTTTATCTCCGTCGGTAATCTGTTGGTCACCGTCGGTTAAAAACACCGGAATTCAGTCGGGAATCCGTCGGAATATTTCTGACGGATTCCGACGGACACCCGACGTAATATATTCCGACGGATTAGCAACGGATTTCCAGAAACTAGATTCCGACGGATTCCCGGTTGAATTTCCGACGACATAGTTCAGACGGAAAAAACTGACGGATTTCCGACGGAATTCCCGGTTTCTGACAGATTTCTGACGAAATTTTCCGTCTGATTCCGGCTGTTTTCTTGTAGTGAATATACAAATATTTGTTTACCTGCTACTGCTTATTCTCTTTATTCATCGTCACATTTGATGAACTGAACATTGGGAATGTGTTGGACTTTTTCGTAATCTTCTCCACATGATACCAATTTCACCTTCCACTCCCTCTTCATTTCTACTATCTTCAGCTCCTTTCACTACAAGAAAAATACCGCAAAACTGACGGCCAATTCCGTTGGAAATCCGTTGGATATTTCCGTCGCTTCTATCTCGTCGGAAATAAAAGTTGCGTCAGAAATAAAAGCTGCGTCGGAAAACTGACGGATTTCTGATATTTATAAACCGACGGATATTCGACGGCTTTAAAACCGACGGAAAACCGATGGATTTCTGGTATTTATAAACGGACGGATTTCCTATGGATCTAAAACCGACGGAATTCCGACGGATGAAAAACCGACGGATTTTCGATGGAATTGTTTTTTTTTTTTAATTATATAATCGAATTTTAAATATTAAATTTATTAATGTTAAAATTTTGTTTTCTAATATAAATTAAAATTAAATAAATAATAATTATAAAATAATTCAAATAAAAATTCAATAGTTATAAAATAATTCAAATAAAAAACAAAAAAAAACTAAAACTACGCTAGTGGGAATCGGGAAATGAATTCCTCCATGCGTTGCTGCAATGCTAGGTGATCCGCCTCCAATTTGCGGGTTCTCTCGCGTTCTGCTTCTTGTTGGAGGCGATCCGCTTCTCGTTGGAGGCGATCCGCTTCTCGTTCTTCTGCGAGGTGTTGCAGCAGCGTCTTCATGGCGTCCATGTCAGCCTCTCTTTGTGTGAGCTGTGCCCTAAGATCGGGAGAACCGCCGTAGAAATGCGAAGATGCAGAAAAAGATCCGTCGTCCGGAAGACCAAATACACGACCTTTGTTAGAAACGTTCGGAGTACACTGCGGTAAGAAACGAAAACTTTGTTAAAAATTAGAAACTACAAAAAAATGATTTAAATATATATTTTACTTACCTCATAGACGAATTCGTTAATCTTCTCGAACGGAACTTCGGTCATTGGAGGCGTTCCTTCGGTGAGTGGCTGAGAAAGGAGGAGGTCTTCACTCATCTTCGTGACGTTGTCAATGATCTCCCGAGCCAACGGATCTTGGATTTCATGGGTCTTCCTGCTGGTATGCACATCCTTGAGCAATCTGAGAGCGGAAGGTTGGACACCGTCTTCCCGAAACTACAAAAATGAAAATTTAGTAAAATATAAAATTATAAAACTAAATTAACAATATTTTAATTAAATAAGAAACTTACCACTTGTTTGGCCCGTGTGACCAAACTAACCGCTCCTAGATTGTGCGTCGCCTTGCCTTTTCCTTTGCGATCGCTGTTTCGGCACGCAAAATGAGTTGTGGAGCTTGTCTTGGTCGGTTCTTCACTCCAATAAGTGCATAACCCGCTCCATAGGCTCGGGTTGGAAACCAACTCCCTTGGGACATCATTCGTGTGCCACTTCTCCTTCCATTCGTTCAGCTTCCATGAATACATTCTCGATGTTTTTTATCGAAGCATCGTCTAACCGTGGAGGTGATGTGGCTGTCCCAAGTAAATTCTTGCTGCAAATAAAAAATTAAATTAAAATAAACTATATTAAATAAAGTAAATCAATTTAAAATATGAGGTACTTACCGCAAATTGGCGAAACCACAATTCCTGATCTGCCATCGGCATTTGGCTGTACATCGGGTACGGATACCGAAGCATTCCATTGAGCATCCGATTAATGGACTTGGAAATCCCATTTCCGGAATCACCAAACCTACAAAATGAATTATTGCAAATATGCTGAATTGTAACTAAAGTTATAATAATAAATAAATATTAAAATTCTTAAAATTAAGAAAAACTGACCATGTGTCTCTGCCGATGCAATCTGGATGGAGACGAGGCAATCTATCTCGTCCTGGTTGAGCAAAAAAGTCCTCGACGCTCATCTGCGTCGGTGTAGTAGGTGAAGGCGTCGGTGTAGGCGTTGTCTCCGGGATATGTGTCTCCGGTGTAGGAGAACTCGAACCGGAACTACCTCTCCCTCGACTACTACGGCCGCCGCGTGAGTGGTAGTACCGACTGTAATCCCTTGAAAAATTAAAAAAGAAATCAAACATTATATGAAAAAATTATACATCATCAAAATAATAAATAATTATCAAAAAAATATTTTAAATTCATTATTAGTCCAAAATAATTATACATTTATAAAAGAATGAATAATTTATGGAAATACTTATAAATTACTAATAATATCATCATAAATATATATTTATAAGTATTAATTCCAAAACAATTATAAATTTGTAAATCCATGATTTATAAAAGAATGAATATTTCATGGAAATAATTATAAATTACTAACATGATTAAAAATTATCAAAAAATAATAATCATAATTTTTAAAAATAATAATTCATACCAAAATTAAGAAAATTTTAATGCATGGAAATAATTATAAATAAGTTAAATAAATAAATAAATTAACAAAACAAATAATTTCAATAAACATAACAAAACTTAATACTAATTAGCATAATAATTCAACCACAAATTCTAACAAATCTAAAATTCCAAATCAAAATCATTTACATAACAATCCATGTTATAAAGTAGGTAAATCCTAAAACTAACAAACCAAATCCTAAATCTAACATTACAAACCTAATTCTAACAATTCCAATTTTCTAAACCAATCAATCTAACTCAAAACCTAACAATCCATAATATAAACTTAAGAACTTACAAGTTTGGGGGATTTTGAGTCATTGGGATGAAGGATCCGACTTAGAAAAGGAGATTTGGCGATTTTAGAGTTTTTTTAGGTTTTGAGAAATTTTCTGCGGAAGTGAGGAGGAAGAAGACAAAGTCTGATTATATTACGATATCCGACGGATATATCCGTCGGAAATCCGTCACTTTTCAAAAAATTAAATTACGCACGTTCTCGATAAGATTTCGGGAACGTTCGCGCCTAAATTTTCGCGAATCCGTCGAAAATCCGTCAGAAATTTCCGACGGATTTCTGACGGACTCGCGAAAATTTAGGCATCGCGGGAAACGAAAAGATATTCCCGGTTACATTTTCAGTATCCGTCGAAAATCCGTCGGAAATTTCCGACGGATAATATAAATATGCATGTCTTCTGATTGGCCAGTCAAACCTTAAACGGGGACACAAGTTACCACAAAACCATCAGAAATCCATCTGAAATTTCCGACGGATTTCTGATGGGTTTGTGGTTTTAGTGGTTATTTACGCACCGGTTCAGTAAACATATGTTTTTAGTTTTATAAATTAATGATTGCAAACACAAATAACTTATAGAAATCTTTCATTTTTCAAATTTCAAAAGTTTATAAGATTATTTCGTTTTTGGTAAACTTTCGGTCGAACTATGTCGACCAACATAAATTTTTGAAAATATGTTATATATCACATAATTTAGTTTATTTTTTCAAAGTTTGTTGTTAACATTGTCTTGATGTACAAGAAATTACAAATATACCATGTAACCCCCAAAACCGTCGGAAAAACCGATGGATTTCCGACGGTTTTAGGGTTATACGTGTCAATAAAAATTAAATTAAAAATATATCCAAATCCGTTGGAAATCCGTCAGAAATGTCCGACGGATTTCCGACGGTTTTGTGGTAACACATGTCCCCCTTTAAGGTTTGGCCAATTAGAAGACACGTGTTCGTTTTTAGAGTTTGAAATTATCTTGCCGTCGGAAATCCGTCGGAAAAACCGATGGATTTCCGACGGATATGGGTTTATTTGTGGTTTAATGGTTATTGTGAATTTTTTGTTTAATGGTTATTGTGTAAATTTTGTTTAATTGTTATTGTGTATATTTTTGGTTTAATGGTTATTGTGTAAATTTGGTTTAATTGTTATTGTGTATATTTGGTTTAATGGTTTAAGAATTGTTCATCTGAAGTTTTTTATACTTCCATTAATGTTTATAAGTGGTTTAATGAGTTTTGTGGGTTTGTTAAGGTGTTTGTTTAGGGAATATATATTTCTGGAAAAATCTTATTTTATTAAAACTTGTAAAAATAAGATTTAGCTCAAGTTGAGCTTATAAAATGCTCGTCAGCTGTGGTCTTCGAGGACCTATGGTTTACACCGTAATGTCAAAATTAAATAAAATACACAAAAAAAAATTTACACCGTTCTGTAAAAATAAAAAATAATACAAAACACACATATAACTAATCTTCATCAGATGATGATGCTGATCCCTCAGATGGAATTGAGTCTGTATCCTCATAAAATTCACCTTGTTCTTCTTCTGATTCGGAAAAAACTAAACCAAATTGTGTGAAATCAACAACAAGATCCAGATCACAAGAAGACTCAACTGGATCCATTGGAACAACTTCTGCTGGCTGTAAAGCATCGTGTTCTGCAACTCCATAAATTCTTCCTCTCGGGGTTACTGTAGTAACTGTGCGCCAAGGATCTGTCCGCCGTGTAACTCGAGGGTAACGAATATAGCACACCTAAAAAAACATATAAATTTTGTAATTATTATAACAAAATAATGAATTGAGTATTAATTACACTAATATTGGTACCCTACCTGCTCAGCTTGTGATCCTATAATGAATGGGTCATACGTTTCTATTCTCCGACTTGAATTTACAGACCTAACACCAAATTGTTCCACATGAAGCCCACGACCGAGTGTTGAATCATACCAATCACACTTGAAAACAATGCACCTCAAGTCTAACATTTCTGGGTACCGCACTTCCAATATTTCCTGAAGAACGCCGTAGTAAACATCATTACCAGATTTCACTGAAATACCAGAATCTGAAGTTTGCCTTGTCCTTTTCTCGTCATGAACCCTAAACCCATATCCCCGACTGCAGTATCTAGGATAAGAAGTTGCAATGTAGTTTGGACCATTAACAAATTCCAATAACCACGTGGGAAATGTCTGTCCGCTGCTTACTCCTTCAGAAACCTACAAAAATAAGTTACAAATTAGTATTAAAAAAAATATTTATTAAATGATTTAGCGTTTTTAAACACTTACGTAAAACTGCAATCAAGACATAAAATCCTCCTCCTTATGGACTTGAAGCTCGTCTTCTGTCTTATCCATATCGTACCCGCGTAATAATGCCATGTAAATCCTGTACAAAAACCAAAATTGTTTACAAGTTAATAATAACATATAAGATAATCAATTATACATTAAATGACACAAAAGAATTTTTGTTTACCTTTCGTATTCCGTAATTTCTTCACAATTGGTTAGGATATACGTATGCAAGTGTTTAAACTCCTCTTAAGATAATTTATGCCTTTTTCCTTTGCCACTGACTCGCCCAACTTGGGAAAATAACTCTGGAACAATGACGGGGTAAATCGCTCTCTCATTACGATCATCATGGTGACTAGGACGTCCACTCTTCGTACGAACTTCTGACGGGAAGTAATATTCAGCAAATTGTGAGGCCTCTTCATTGATGCTCTGGGCGATAATAGATCCCTCTACTCTACTCAAATTCTTAACCTTTTTCTTCAGATGAAACATATACCGCTCAAATGGATACATCCAACGGTATTGAACCGGGCCTCCTAGTTCTGCTTCTCGTGGGAGGTGGATCGGACGATGTTCCATCACATCAAAGAAAGATGGTGGAAATATCTTCTGCACGCTCCCTACACTTACATCTACTTCCGTGCTACCTCCTAAACAATCTGAGACAGTTGGTTCACTAGTACTACCATACTCAACATTTGTTTCTCCATGTTAATACCATATCTTGTAACCCGACGTAAACCCATTACTATAAAAATGATGCCAAACTATCTCTATCGCAACATTACGAGAATTCCTACAAATTGAACATGTACATTTTAACTTACCTGATTTTTGAACACGCGGTTGCTTTCCCGCCACTTCCATGAACTCGTATATGCCTCGTGCATACTCCTCGTTCAAGTTGTTCGTCTCCGGATCCATCAATGGTTCGTCCATCCATGATCGAAAATATCTAGACATATTTTCACTTTTTTTTAGAATTCGTATTAAATAAACAAGAAATGAGAGAGAGATATGAAATTAAGCTTGTTGTGTAATGGGATAGAGGAAGGGAGAAACATATATATAAACTCGTTTCCGTCGGATTTCCGTCAGTTTACAACGGTAAATTCAACGGCTACATTAACGTTCATATTATCCGACATATTTCCAGAAGCCGTCGGAAATCCGTCGGAATATAATGGCATGGATTTCCGTTGGAAATTCCGTCGGAAATCTGTCGGACTTTTCCGACAGACATAGTTCCGTCGGAAATTTCCGACGGATTCCCAGAATTTTCAAATCTCGGGAATCCGTCGGGAAGCCGTCGATTTTTTCCGACGGAATTATTGTCCGTCAGAAATTCCGTCGGTTTTGCGGTAGATTTCTTGTAGTGTTCAAGGTGGGGAGGGAATCGAAATTGATCTGGAAACCTTGGCATATGCATCCCCAATCCTAGATCCTTTAGATGAATAGAAGGCAGGACAAATTCTCCCACAGAATCAGCCACACTTCTGAATAAATCAATCAAATCAAATGTCTCGAGGTTTCTCAATTCACGGAGAGATGACGATAGAGTTTCAATAGTGCAGCTTCCAGTTAAGCTTACAGAGAGAATCCTGAGCTTAGTCATACGAACGAAGTCTGTCACACGACTGTGTTGTGTTGAGAAAGACGTTAAGGACTCCAGGTTCACTAGATCACCCAATTCCAACTTTGTTTTATCATCTAGTAACTGAGGTAAGATAAGGTGCCTCAACTCTAGCATATCTTTCAAAACATTTGGCACATGAACTGGTCCTACCCTCAAATCAACTTCTAAGTTCAAATATAGCAGAAGCTTTAAATTCCCCAGAGAAGAAGGTAAACGAGATACCACAGCACAGCATTTTGTCTTCATTTTTACTATCTTTAGTTCCTTTAAGGATGTTATGTACTTTATTCGATCAGGAAGTTCCTTCAATTTTTTGCAGTTTTCTATTGTCAAGATACAAAGAGATGACATCGACCCTTCTTCTACTATCCACTCTTCCAACTCAGATTCATCTTGTATGTCTAGTGCAGATAATTGACGAAATCCTCCTTTTGAGCACACCATTCTCCTCCCAATGAAACAAGATATAATTTTAACCGACTTCAAATGAAGCAATTTTCCTAGAACCAGGCATTGGATCTTCCTCCATGCTGTAACTCAATAGACCTATGTGTGCAAGGTGTGGAAGGAATCAATATTGAACAGGAAACCTTGGCATGTGCATAAACAACACAATATCCTTTAGATGAATAGAAGGCAGGACAAATTCTCCCACAGAATCAGCCACACTTCTGAATAAATCAATCAAATCAAATGTCTCGAGGTTTCTCAATTCACGGAGAGATGACGATAGAGTTTCAATAGTGCAGCTTCCAGTTAAGCTTACAGAGAGAATCCTGAGCTTAGTCATACGAACGAAGTCTGTCACACGACTGTGTTGTGTTGAGAAAGACGTTAAGGACTCCAAGTTCACTAGATCACCCAATTCCAACTTTGTTTTGTCATCTAGTAACAAAGGTAAGTATGTATTATGTTAATGGGTTCGATTTTAGAACATATTTATTGTATGATTTCTAAAATAATACACGATTTGTTTTAAATGAAACTTATTTTTGTTGATATTTTGATCAATTATTCTATTTATTATATAATATACAAAATATTATATATATATATATTATATGTAAAAGCAAATATGATGATTTTAAATTTAAATAGTAAAAATAATTATGGTGTTGCGCATATAATTTTTTGATACTTCGTGTATGTCACAATACTTGGTGTAGTTGGGCACATGACACATGATACTTCGTGCATGTCACTAAGAAAAGTCAATATTTCGTGTAGTTATGAAAAAAATAAATTAGTGCGCATGTGTAAGTATGTCGTGACCTATAGTTCGTGTAGCTAAGAATCATTTTTCCTTACGAAAAACTTACAAAATTTTGTGAAGTCAATAGTTCCTGTAGTTATGTAAACATTAAATTAGTTCGCATGTGTAGGTATGCCGTGACCTATAGTTTCTGTAGCTGAAAATCATTTTTCCTTAAGAACAACTTACAAAATTTTGCGAACTGTGTTGAATCAATTACAGAAAAATAAATAACAATCGTCTTATCATACATTTTTTGACAACAATATCCAAATTTTACAGTGAAACCGAATCAGTTGTGAAAGTGTTCTCAAGCAAACCAAAATACAAAACCCAAATCCAAATCCAAATCGAAAATAAAAATCAATTGAGACTATTCACATGACTTTCACACAAATCCAAATAGAATGAAAAATCAACAAATGAAAAAGTGGACAGGATACCAATATTTTTCTACCTGCTACTTATTCATCGTCACAGTTGATGAATTGAACATTGGGGATGTGTTGGAATTTTTTATAATCTTTTCCACTTGGTATCAGTTTGTCCTTCCACCCCCTCTTCATTCCTTTTATCTTCAGTTCCTTCCAGGATGTTATGTACTTGAGTCCATCAGGAAGTTCCTTCAACTCTTGGCAATTACTTATAGTCAAAGTACGAAGATATGGCATTGATCCTTTTTGTACTATCAATTCTCCTAACTCAGATTCTTTGGATATTCTTAGAGCATATAATTGAGGAAATCCACCTTTTGAGCAAACCATTCTCCTCCCAATGAAGGCATCAGATGTTAATTGAACCGACTTCAAATGAAGCAACTTTTCTAGAATTGGCATTGGATCCTCTTCCATATGGCACCCCGTTAGACGTATGCGTACAAGGTGGGGAGGGAATCGAAATTGGGAAAGTCGGCCATTTCATGCCTGAAGTTAGTCCATGTGTTAAATTTATACCTGAACTATACCCCCGTGCAGATCTATACATGAACTAACAAAAAATTTGAATTTGCTACCTTAACTAATAAAATTGTGCAAATTTATACATTTAGCGTAACACCGTTAAATCGTCGTTAACTTTAGATGACGTGGCATCCACGTAATTAAAGACAAAAAAAATTGTGCTGAAACTAACACTCGAACTCATGCCCTTTAGCACTCAAATCCAACGCTCAAGACCAATTATGCTATGACATTTACTTTTATTATTACCGACACACAAATATATATACTGAAAGGTTCATTCATCTTGTTAATAACCAAGAACAAACGTGATTGGTTTAAAGTCAATTAAATGAAACAATGAATGAAGCTAGAATTAATTCCATTCATTGAGTAATCCAGAATCAGAATGGCGGAAAACAAAATACCCAAAAATTCTGCAAATTATCACATCCCCAGAAATCAATGGTTTAACAACCTAGATTCATTCAGCCTCTGAAATTTTAACGTAATGCTACAAGAATAAACAACAACAAACATCAATTTACCTCAGATCAAACCACAATTAAGCCAACCGGTGACTGAAAAAAATTGATCGGCAAACTCGAAACCCAATCTCCGAGAACGAAGTTAGTTTTTCTTAATCACTTTTGATCAATTAAATGAACAATGAATCTTGTTAATAACCAAGAACAACCGTCGCTAGATCCGTAAGAACAGCCACTGAGCATCTTCTCTTGATCCATGGAGGAGAGCACCGACAAAGGGGAAATAATCTTCCGAGCACAAAAGTGTGAATCCGCCGTCACTAAGCTTGACCCACTCAATGGCTTTACAAAAAGCATTGCGAAGAGACTCACGCCGAGAGCTCGTCCCTCCCGCCGCCTCCACCTAACCACCAAGCTACTCCACCTCCGAACCGAGATCCGCTTGCAAACTAATCTTAATCTCGAAGTTCTGTCCTTTACCGGATTCACATATCTTTCCCTTGCGCGTTCCTTACCTCACCGGGGTAATAAGCTTTCCGATTATCTCGCCGGAATAGTTAAGCCTTTCAATTCGTTTATTCTGCTTCCAATTTACTAATCGATTAATCAGAAATGGGTTGCTTGTTCATCTCTATCAACAGTATAAATATTTGTGTGTGGACAGAAATAACAATAAATCTCATAGCATAATTGGTCTTGAGCGTTGGATTTGAGTGCTAAAGGTCATGAGTTCGAGTGTTAGTTTCGACGCAATTTTTTTTGTCTTTAATTACGTGGATGCCACATCATCTAAAGTTAACGACGATTTAACGGTGTTACGCTAAATGTATAAATTTGAACAATTTTATTAGTTAAGGTAGCAAATTCAAAATTTTTGTTAGTTCATGTATAGATCTGCACGGGGGTATAGTTCAGGTATAAATTTAACACATGGACTAACTTCAGGCATGAAATGGCCGACTTTTTGATCATGAAACCTTGGCATATATATGTGCAATGTTAAATCCTTTAACAGCTTTCCCTCAATTTTCATAAGAACAGCTTTCCCTCAAGTTTACAACGAGAGTACGAAGCTTAGTCATATGGAGGAGGTTTGTCACACTACTGTGTTGTGTTGAGAAAGAACACAAGGCCTCCAAGTTCACTAGACCACCCAATTCCAGCTCTGTTTTATCATCCATTAACTGAGGTAAGAAAAGGTACCTCAACTCTAGCATCTCTTTCAAAACATTTGGCACATGAACTGCTTCCCCCAAAAGAACAAATAAGTTCAAACTGAGCAGAAGCTTCAAATTTCGCAGAGAAGAAGGTAGATGAGATACCTGAGCCATGTATAAACTCAAGACTCTCAAGTGGATGAGCTCTCCAATGCTGGAAGGTAACTTCCTCCTTCAAACTTCACCTTATAAAGATTCAACACCCTGAGCAATGGTAAACTTTGGAAGCCTGAAAATGTATGTGTCCAAAAGACTTCCTCGACTCCAAAAACTAAAAGAGATATGACCTTTCTATTGTTTTGATGTCCCAATATATGACGAAGAGCATTACCACTATGTACGGCAAGTCTGCGAGATATAATAGGAGATTAAGCATTGATTGTAAAGGTAGAAGTAGCACCTCCGACAATCTGTAGAAAATTCTCTTCTTTGGCTTTAGATAAACATACTTCTCTCATCATGTCATGCATTTGACAAAATTCAAATTTCGATTTCAAATAGTTCTTTTCAACAAACACCATATTTCTCCTCACTAGCTCTTCTAGGCAGTCTTCTCCACTATCTCGGATGGTTGATCCATCGTAAAATGATGTTATTATTCCTTCTGCAGCCTAGTAAATGAACAATGTCTCTTTACATATCTTGTAGTCTTCGGGGAAATGGGCTAGTTAAAGGAAGCATTGCTTTAAAACCATCGGCAAATCTTCATAGCTCAGAGACAATACTTGGTAAACCGAATTGAGATTGTCTTCATCTAAGCCAGATTTTCCTATGATCTGAGCTTGAATATTTTCATATACTCTTTTCCACTCGGGAACTGTATGTCTCTTAGCTAACAAGCCACCCAACACTTTAATAGCTAAAGGTAGTCCTCCACAATATGTAATCATTTCATTTCCCATGGCCTCCATTTCTTTATGAACCCTTAATCCTGCACAACATCACAAGGTAATATGTTTCAAGATGTGACCTGCGAAAGAAAATTCACAAGATTCTTGGTCTTAATTGTATATCTGAAAGTGTACCAATTTCGTCTCTACTAGGGAATACTATCCTCTCCCATAGCTTCCAACCTTCTTCGGGAGTAAGGATTCTCGGTCTAAATAGAAAACATTTTGGATCTGCATGTAACCCAACACATTCATTCCGAGAAGTAAGTAGTATCTTCGAACCTGCAGAATATTCATGCAGAATATTCATGTTCTCATGTTTGTGAATAAAAGACATTTATGACCAATCTTTGAGTCTTACTATTATCAATAACTCTGTACTAACAGTCACTTGTGAAATTTAAAAAGGAAAGTGCTTCATGTATGTATCATAAAAGAGCTCACCTTTTTTCTGCGGAAACGCTGCTTTTATCCTGTCCCAGTCTTCTTCTTTCCAAATATCATCGAGGACAACCAAATATCTTTTCTTTCCCAACAATTGAAAGAGTTTAACCTGCAAGATCACCGCATCATGTGGTTGAAATTCTTGCAAGATCTTTTGCCAAACATGCTTCTATGTAAACTGTTGCAAAATACAGATCCATGTGAATCTATCAAAACGACGTCGGACTTTGTCATGGTGAAAGACTTGTCTAGCCAGAGTGGTTTTACCTATACCGCCCATCCCAGATATAGAAATCACTTGAATGTTATCATTCTTCACCAACTTACCAACTAATTCTTTAACACTCTGCTCCACCCCTACAATATCGCTTTCAAAACTGTTAGAAAACGTTTGTCAGATCTCCCTGTGCTCCTTTTGTCTTTCATGCATAAACGACGAAGTGCCACAATCGATGATTTGTTGTATCCCGAAACTCTGCATTCCCCCAATCACTTCAGATATCCTCTTAGTGATGCCTTCCATATCTAAAGCAAATTTTCGGCGATTCGTTAAGGAAAAAGGGAATCTTTTCATTATCGACCTTTCTTTTGCTCCATTAAGAAGAAAGGATTAAATTATATCCTCAGCATCATAAACGATGTCTTTGACCTGTTCCAAGATGTTTCTCACCCTTTCACTTCCATGTTTCTTGGCATCTGCATCTTTCAACAACGACTCTAACCTTCCCAGCTGAAGCTTTAGTCCATCAAGTTGTTTAGCTATTCCTTGCAGTCACTCAGATTCTTTTCTCAGGAGCACCCAAAGCCTCTGAACTACAAACAACACTACTCCTTCAGCCATAACAATAATAACGCCTTCCGGATAAAAAATTTCGTAGAAGAAAAAGCAAAATATCTAAATTTACTAAATAATGATCATTGGAAGAAAGTGATAAATATATCAAAACTCAGCTAAAAAGTTGACGGAGAGAGTTGACTCCAAGTCAACCTCATCAGCTACCAATCCATTGGTTGGGTTAATCCTCTACAGTCATATCTTTTTATGATTGATGATCCATTGCCAACTGCAATTCTTCAAATTGATCATATAAAATATTTTATTGGGCAGAAAATTAAATATGATGCGACACATGAAGAAGTATTTATCACAACTTATCACAAATTGTCTGACTGGAGATAAATAAGAAGGTTAGTTTTGCTGTACGAATCATTTACATATGCAAATGAGCGTTGAAGTGTTTTCATAGCTCTCTCCAAAATTCTTCTCGCAATTTTTCAACGTCACAAAAGCTGTTTTGCTGCAAAATAAAATATATTTTATAGGGCAGAAAACTAAAGGGGTGTATTGAATAAATGATTTGAGGTGATTTGTATTAAAATGATAAATTATGTGTTATTCAAACATGAGTTTTAATATATCTTCTTAAATCAAATGTTACTGAATTAAGAATTTTAAAATGTACAATCAAATATACTATTATTAGATATGTTTTAAGAATTAGATTTAAAATTTTCAAGTGAGATTTGAGCGTATTTCTTAATTAAAAATACAAATATCAAAATCTCATGGTTTTATATAAGAATTCAGAGAAATAAATAACAAATTTTCTAATTTACCAAAATAAACCAAACTCTCTCAAAATTCATTAAAACTCAAATCACCCTAAATATCTAATTCAATACACCCTCCTAAAAATATGATGCAACACATAAAGTCTTAAAATCCAAAATTTTGCCAATCACATTTTTAATTCCTTTTTTAATCTACATCCTTCTAAGTCTTAACTGCCTTTTTTTGTTTTTTTTTTGTTTTTACTCTTTATATTTTTTTTTGAAGTCACGTAAATGAGACTTTTAAATGGCTTTAAAACGTTTTTCTTCTATTTGTTGGTTAATTCAGTATATTCAAAATCTCTCTCTAAACAAATCATTTTATGTTATAAAAATGCTTTTAAAATAAATATATAAATTCCAGTATATTTTTACCCAAAAAATCTATTATTATTTAAGTCTATAACTATGTAAAATATCAACAATCAAAAACAAATTACAATATTCACACAGTCAAACAAAAATATAGGTATCACATATATATATATATATATACTGTTAGTAGTCCATATTAAAATGCTACAATAAAAAAATTAACATTGAAAATAATCAAAAAAATATTTAGTTATTAATTATCATATTTCACTAATTAGTTATGCTAAATTTTATTTTAATTTCATTCATTTTTAGTTTATTTACAGAGAAAATTATATGTTTTATATTATTTGTATTTTTAGTTAATAAATTTAAGTCTATATTTTTTTTAAGGAAAACAAATATGTCAAAAAATTAATAAAAATTAGAAGTAACAGTTACTGTCTTAACAGTAACAACAATTTCTACAACAAAAGTCTATTCTAAATCTCCTTACCAATCGGTCCCTTTGTTGAGGATTTCTTCCAGCTATAAGCTCAAAGAGTAAAATCCTGAAGCCATAAACATCGTTTTTTTTGGTGAATGTTCTAGTGGAAACGTAATCGGGATCGCGATAACAAAATTAAAATATATTTTTTAATTTTTAATTCATAATACTAATAAAATTAAAGAAAAAATCAAAACAAATTTTTAAAAACTCAAACATTACTATAATAAACTCCTAAATGCTTTATATATGTATTAACTAAACTAAGATATATTTGTAAGTATAAAAGTATTTTTAAATAAAAAATGTTTACAAATTCTTAAAATAAATAATTTTGATTAGTTATTCTAAAATTTATTTAAAACTTCATTTTTATGATTATATTAATACAATTTTTTTCTTATATAAATTATATATTTTAAATATATTTAATAATATTAAACAACAACTGCAACCGCTGTTAACCAGTCAATAATTTTCTGCAAACGCACACATTTCTAATTGTTAAACCAATTGCACAAATCGCTTAATAACGTTTATAACCGCAACCACCCGCTTTTACAAACTCCCGCACCCGCAACTGCAACCGCTGCGTTTAAAGCAGTCAAGCCCTTAGTCACTTGTATGGTCATCAATATGTGCACAAACAGATTAGGAAGGAGCCGTCGAGTATTAATGCCTTGAAGCATATTTGGCTCCAAGAAAGGAAAGCGTGAGCACAAGGGGATTCGCCTCATCCTCTGAATGGTGGTGCAGCTAGGCTCGTGTGGGAAAGTTCTTGAGTTATTAGAGAAGTCTCCTGGTCACCAAACATAAGTCTGAAAGCTCCTAAACAAATCAGATAGAGAACTTTCCATGTATAGAACATAGCTGACCCATTTTGGAAACTGAGAAGTAAATTGAGGATCCGATGGGAATTTCTTTGGATCTTGGGTTTTTTGGAACCATGAGAGACCCAATAATATTCACCAAGTGGTTTGGGGTCAACATCGTTTCTGAGTTGGACTGTGTAGCATGATCTTTGGCCTAGACATGAAATTGGATCCGAAACAAGTCCACCAATTTGTAAAATCAATAACTACCAAGTCTGAACTTTTTTTTATGTGAATCCAACTCTCCGTAGTCGTATGATGGATCAAGATTCTAGAACAATTTGGTTTGTTGCTTATCTCCTTCTGGTTGGTTCGGTATGCTCCATGAAAAGCACATATGTCCTTGTTGGATCCTATGCGGCTTGAGCAGTAAGTTTGATACAACTCCGGTTCAGCTACTCGTCTGATGACCTCATCATGCGGTTTTGGCCTTTTCATAATGATATTTAGGCCTTGGTTTACTAGGCATAACTTGAGTTGCTTTGCATCATTAACATTAGGATCGTCTAAATGATCTACAAACGCGTAGACTCTACTACGATTCTCCAAACCTTGGATTTCAAAACACTGATAACGTTCTGATAACATTGCATTTTGGCATGTTTTTACTATTGTTTTATTGCAATTTAGCATAGGTTTTAGGCATTACTCTTATCACTTATTGCATTTATTTGACATTTAGGATATTTAGTCTCTTTGCATTAGTTTGCATGCATTTTGCATACATGTGGTACTTTCAGGTACTTGGAGCTGCAAGGAGTCATCACGTGTGTGACCTCTCAGGCTATGAAGCGACATGAGGATTTCTGCAAGGAGTCATGACTCGAGTGACATGGAGCCATAGAGTTGAAGACTGCAAAGGAAGCTCAAGTTACTCGAGAAGGCTACTCGGATGAAAACTTGAGGAGGCCACTCGACCAGACCACTTAACTTCTGGGTCGAGTGGTGAGCACCGCTTCGAGAAGATTCCGCAAAATATGGCGAATTCTCATTATCCCTAATTCTTATTTATAAATACCAAGGTTAATGATAACTCGGTACGGAGGCGCTGATACAATTATTATTCCGCGCCGCTTTAGCATAATTAGTTTATCTCTCTTAGTTTTCTCTCTCTAGTTTATCTTCAGATTTCGATTCGGAATTTTACAACTCTTAGTAATTTTAATAAGATCGAGTCTTGATCTACTATTCCTTTTTCAAAATTTCTTTCTCATCAGATCATCTTTCATCTATGACAAGTGTTAGCTTTTCTGGGCTTTTGGCTTCGATGATGATCTCGATGAGTGAGTAGTCGTTTTCGGGTTTTTTGGGGATGGATTAGGTAGTCTCACTCGATCGCCATGGGTTTTCGTTGATTTATGCTGATTCGGTTTTAAAATCCCTCTTCGGTTCTTGTTTTTAATGCTTGTACCTCTCTGATCAAGAGGATCATGATTTTAGATGATTTCATGAGCGTCAAAAGTGCCTTGAACCATCAGATCTAGTTTTTCCAGGGATTAAGATACAATAGCGTGAGAGTTGGTGCATCAGATGTTGATTTACGTCACGACCCAACTACTCACTTGTTATGAGTCTCTCTTGGCTTTGACGGATCGATCCTTAGTCACTTGTTGACATCCTTCACCATGACAGTGGGTTGGGTTGGAACTGAGAGCCGTCATCAAGGGATTCACCCTGAGTTTAGTAAATTAGCACCCATGGTGTGAGAGTGAAGATGATCCTATGAGTCTATCCCCAATATCCCTTTGTCTTTTATTTGAACTAGTCGTTATTCTTAGATCTCTTGTTTACTGCTTTCATTATAGTTCTTGTACCACTCGA
Organism: Cardamine occulta; assembly: GCA_028015245.1. Classification (NCBI taxonomy): domain Eukaryota; kingdom Viridiplantae; phylum Streptophyta; class Magnoliopsida; order Brassicales; family Brassicaceae; genus Cardamine; species Cardamine occulta. The sequence goes on from CM051384.1 coordinate 9,550,212, forward strand.
GTGACCTACTCGAGCCACCTTAGTTTTCACAACTAGTCTTTGATTTCGCATGTTTAGTTCATGATTTGTTAGAGTGTGACAGGCTCTGCATCTCTAGTTTAATTTTTTGTATTTTTGGTTGTTAGTAAGAAAAACCCCTACAATATATTGCTTGACTTGCTAGCTTAATCCACATGTTAAGTGCTACAGACATGCTCTAGATTAGGTTCGACATTTCACCCTCTATACTATCTATCGATTGAAACCGACGACCAAAAATAATGAGTTTCAATTTGGTGTTGTTGCCAGTTTAGAGTCATTGTCTGCACATTTATCATTTTTAAGCTTACTAGATCAAGTTTCTTTTGCATAAAAGATCTAAGATTTTCATCTAGCAAAGCTTGTTCTTGCTACTAGATTTCTCGGATCGATATTTTATTTGCATTAGCCTTTTGTTTAAAGTCTTACTGATTTGTGTTGAAGTTCTGTTTGTGTTGCATCAGGTACCATTCTACTCGATTAGTCTACTCGAGTGCTTCTCTCGAGTCGTCCTTACACCGCATGCGAACACGCTCTCAGACTCGTTAGATCAATCCACGAAGGAGACACCAGTTGAAATGGCAGAGCAACCTGCACCTCGAGTAATTGGAGCTGGTGATGCACCAAGCACACACTCCACCAGGCAAGGGATTGTGGCACCTCCTGTTGCCAACAACAACTTCAAGATCAAATCCGGTCTCATCAGCATGGTCCAGAGCCACAAATTTCACGGTCTCCCCATGGAGAACCCATTGGAACATCTTGACCAATTCGACCGTTTGTGTGAGCTCACGAAGATCAACGGTATATCTGAAGACGGGTTCAAGCTTCGTCTATTCCCCTTCTCTCTAGGCGACAAGGCCTCTCAATGGGAACAAGCTTTGCCCCAGAATTCTATCACTACTTGGGATGATTGCAAGAAGGCGTTTCTCCTGAAGTTCTTTTCCAACTCTGGAACTGCAAAGCTGAAGAATGACATCTCAAGCTTCACTCAGAGGAACAATGAAAGCTTCTCAGAAGCTTTGGAGAGGTTCAAGATGTATACTGATATGTTGCATTTTTGGCACATTCTAACAGTTGTTTTCAAGTCTTTATCGAGTCTTTTTAGTGTTATTTTGAGTCATTACAGTTCAGAAGATGGCTAGGAATGAAGATGGGAGCTTTTGGGAGGAACTTAGCAGAAATTGGAGAAAAGTCGAGTTTTCACCCGCTGAGCACCCGCTCAGCCCCTGAGCGACCGCTCACGACGACCTGACAGAGAAAATAAGGGAAAATCCTAACTTTCCTAATTTTTCGCCAAGGATACCCTAATCTTCATTGAGCCACCTCCAGACCTGGAGATGATCGTTTTTTCATTTATTTTCGAGGGGGATACGTTTTACATAGACACTTACACTTTTGCTAAGGACTTCACGTTGTGATTCTTATTTTCTTTGTAAGATTTGAAGGAGAAGAGATCACAACTTGTTTTGAGAAGAATTGTGAACCCTAATCTCCTTAATAACATTATGAATTCATTCTTTTACTTTGTTGTGTTCGATTTCGCCATGTGTGAGTAGATCCTTAGCTAGGTTAAGGTTTTCAATGGTGATTTAGGATGTTAATGGCTGAGCACAAATAGGTATTGGAATTTATAATGTCTTCGCCAATAGAGATTCATAATGCTTAGATTAGCTTGATCACCTAGTCTATGATTTTAGGATAAACTTATTCACGACAGTGTTTTAGGTTACTAGATAAATCATTGGTGAGCAATTGGTGCGTAACCAATGACAGTTGACTATTGCGATTGATTGTGAACAGATTGAACCAACTCGTTAATGCTTATCAACCTCGCTAGGTCCAAATGACAGTTTCGGTGTCTAGGTTGTTAGATAAAGTTGTCGATACATCACGACAGTGGGGCGATATTAATGTTATGTTTGAGTTCTAGACCGGTAGTTACTTAGCCCCTGAATAGTTGCTCAGTCTTTTCTCCGAATCACTGGCGAAACGCCTTAACCTAGTGCTTGTTTTTATTATTTTTACACCGATTTATTTACTTGTTTTCGTTCAGAAAATTGCAACCCTTTTTATTTTGTCTTAGCTTTAATATAAAATCTATAATTTCATAGTGTAACCTTGGTCTCTGTGGATTCGATACCCTATATACTACTGCGATTGTCTGTGCACTTGCAGAATTATTTTGGGTTAAAACTCTGTGTATCAAGTTTTTGGCGCCGTTGCCGGGGACCAATTGCGTTACCTTTGATTTTTGATTTTATTTTCAGTCTAAGAAACTACTAAGCTTAATTTTTATTTATTTCTGCTATGTGTCAGGTGCATGACCAGTAGAAGAACAAGAAGAAATTGCACCGAAGATTTAGTCATCCACACCAACGAAGAGTTAGCTCGCCTTGAACGTCAAAACCGTCAAAAGAGAAGTACAGCTGCTCCGGTCATTATGGCTGAACAAGAAAATGGTATGGCTGCTCAGTTACAGTTGCTAAGGGATCAGATTGCTCAGTTGAGAAGGGATCAACCGCCAGTTCCGCAAGCACAGCCGGGTATAGGGGATTCGGATAACCCCCATACGTTTTATCAAAACCGTTCAGCCATTGTTTCTCCAACAATTCAGAGACAAGACTTTGAGATCAAACCTCAGATGATCTTATTGGTGAAACAACACCTCTTTCACGGACTACCAGCTGAGATACCGATGGATCACATCAAAAACTTTGAAGAAATCTGCAGCACTACCGGTTTGAATGGGGTTCCGAGTGAGTTTCTGAAGTGCAAGTTGTTTCCTTTTTCACTTGCTGATAAGGCTCAGATATGGTTGAAGTCATTGCCAGCTGGTTCTTTGAGGACGTGGGATGAAGTTAGAGCCGCTTTCTTGGACCACTTCTACACTAAGTCCAAGACAGCCGCTCTACGAAACAAGATCTCCTCTTTCCAACAACATTCTGGTGAAGCTTTTTGTGAAGTTTGGGATAGATTAAAGGAGTACCGTAGGAAATGTCCTCATCACGGTTTTAAGGATGAACAGATTCTGGGAATTTTCTATGATGGTGTTGAATGGGATTACCGCAATGCTTTGAATGCTGCGAGTAACGGTGACTTTATGACCAAGACTAAGGAAGGCGCTTTTGAGCTAATTGAGAACTTGGCGTTGAGCTCAAGTAACAAATCTCCAGAATATGACAGATCTAGGAGAGTCAACAGTGTGGATACGCAGAAGATTGATGAGCTGACGGCGAAGGTTAACCTACTCCTTAGGGGAAACCAAAAATCGGTTCACTTTGTGGATGAAAATGGGGGAGCACCAATCTCCCAAGATTTTGAAGAAGATGATGATGCTGGTATGCAGGAGGTTAACTATGTGAGTGGTCAGGGATACGTCCAGAACCATGGTTTCAATCAGAATTATCGGAGCCACCCCAACCTTTCCTACCGTAGCACCAATGTCGAGAACCCACAAGACCAAGTTTATCCGCAACAAGGAGGTATAAATCAGTTGCCACAAGCTCAGGGTTTCCAGAAATTTTACACCAGCAACACTCAAGGGAAGCAGTATGTCCCTAATCAGAATCAGAACCGATTCCAAGGAGGAAACCAACAACAAAACACCCAATTCATCGCACCACCACAAGCTGTCTCCGCGCCTACATCTCAAGATGAGCTGAAGAGTCTTATGCAGCAACTGATGGTTAACCAACAGAAGGCGTCTACAGAGATTAATGCCAAGGTAGATCACATGTACACTGACCTGAACGCAAAGTATGAGGCTGTTACCACGCATGTGAAAAAGCTAGATATACAAGTAGCTTAAACCGCCGAGGCTATCAAGAGACCAGCTGGAGCTCTTCCAGGTAAAGGTGAACTGCCCAGGAATGAATATCATGTAAATGCTGTAATGTTGAGGAGTGGAAAGTTGCTGGCACCACCCACGATGACAAGCTTCCACGAAAAGGCTAAGGAGAAAATTTTTGTGCACCAGGCTCAAGGAAGCGATTTTGCCGTGAAAGATGGACATGTAGACATTGAATCAAGCTCAGGGACACCTCTGGAAACTGTTCTAAATAGGGTTAAAGAAAAATCCAGCGAGCACCCGCTCAGCCCAGAGCACCCGCTCCGGCAGGGTACCCCCGAGAAAATTCTCAAAACTCCAGAGATTTTGCCAGAGCGAGTTTATGTACCCAGGGTACCTTACCCAGTGCCACCTAAGAAATCTCGCAAGGATTTGGAGGATGCTAAATGCAAGGAGATGCTAAAAGACTTGACGGTGAAACTTCCTTTGGTTGATGCCGTGCAAATGATACCTTCACTTAAGAGGTACATGAAAGAGTTAGTAGCTGGAAAGGTTGTTGAGGAAGAGAAAGTGATGATTGTTTCTAAGGAATGCAGCGCCATACTTCAGAGTAAGGTGTTGACAAAGAAAGGTGATCCGGAAAGGTTTGTTATCTCGGTGAAGATAGGGCCTTGCACATTTGCTTGTTCTTTGTGTGATTTAGGTTCCAGTGTGAATCTGATGCCATATTCAGTGGCCAAGCGTCTGGGTTTCACCAAATTCAAGCCTACCAAGATTTCATTGGTTTTTGCGGATCGATCTACAAAGCTTCTGGTTGGTCTTATCAAAGATTTGCACGTCCGGATTGGGGATACACTTATCCCAACTGATTTTGTGGTTCTGGAACTTGATGAAGAACCCAAGGACCCTCTGGTATTGGGCAGAGCTTTCTTATGCACGGCTCGTGCTATTATTGATGTCGAAGAAGGCATAGTGGATCTCCGTCTTGGAAATATGTTAGTTCGGTTTGAGATGAGCAAGCTTCTCGAGAAACCGATGATTGATGGACAGACCTTTGTGATCCATGATGGGTCGGATATGTCCGAGGATGTGGTTGAAGAGATTTTAGCAAGCGATCCCTTAGAAGTCGCTTTGACTAAACCTGAGGGTGAACACAGTTTTTTGAGTGAAGACACCCATGGATTTGCTAAGTTTCTGGATTCTAACATCAGAGTGGAGGAAGAAGACAATTTTCTGAGTCTGAAAGAAGAAACGAAAAATGAGGTCCAGGGAGCACCTGCTCCGGAAAAAGCACCTGCTCCGGACAGTTCAACATTCAGAGGTTCTTGGAGCGAGCTGAAAGCTCCAAAGCTTGAGTTGAAGACCCTCCCAGCAAGGCTCAAGTACGTTTTTCTTGGTCCAAACTCCACATATCCTGTTATAGTGAATGCGAATTTAAATAATGTAGAGATTACCTTGCTTTTGTGTGAATTAAGGAAGTATAGGAAGGCTCTAGGATATTCACTAGATGATATCACTGGTATATCTCCTGACTTATGCATGCACATAATACATCTAGAGGATGAATCTATGACTTCTGTCAAACATCAGAGACGGTTAAACCCGAATCTCAAGGATGTCCTCAAGAAAGAGATAATGAAACTTCTAGAGGCTGGTGTAATCTATGCGATATCTGACAGTAAGTGGGTCAGTCATGTGCATGTAGTTCCTAAGAAAGGAGGTATTACAGTGATTAGAAATGATAATAGCGAACTGATACCGACTAGGACAGTAACCGGACATAGGATGTGTATAGATTATCAGAAACTGAATGCTGCCATGCGCAAGGATCATTTTCCGTTACAATTTATTGACCAGATGCTAGAGCGTCTAGCTAAACATCCATATTACTGTTTCTTAGATGGTTTTTCAGGATTTTTCCAGATTCCTATCCACCCGGACGATCAGGAGAAGACGACATTCACATGTCCTTATGGCACTTTCGCGTACCGCCGCATGCCCTTCGGTTTGTGTAATGCTCCAGCAACGTTTCAACGTTGTATGATGTCTATATTTACTGACCTTATTGAGGATATTATGGAAGTATTTATGGATGATTTCTCTCTGTATGGGAGTTCGTTTTCTGTTTGTTTGTCTAATCTATGCAGGGTATTGCAAAGGTGTGAGGAGAAGCATCTTGTTCTCAACTGGGAGAAGTGTCACTTCATGGTCCGAGATGGGATAGTTCTTGGACACAAGGTATCTGAGAAGGGTATTGAAATTGACAAGGCTAAGATAGAAGTCATGATGAGTTTGTAACCCCTTAATTCGGTTAAGGGGATCCACAGTTTTCTGGGACATGCCGGATTCTACCGTCGTTTCATCAAGGATTTTTCTATGATTGCTAGGCCTCTTACGAGATTACTGTGTAAGGAGGTGAAGTTTGAGTTTGATAGTGACTGTCTGGTGGCTTTTCATACCATTAAGGGAGCCTAGGTTAGCGCACCGATAGTACAACCGCCAAACTGGGAGCTACCTTTTGAGATTATGACATATGCGAGTGATTTTGCTGTGGGAGCTGTTCTGGGTCAGAGGAGAGACAAGAAGCTCCATGTGATATATTATGCTAGTCGGACGATGGACGATGCTCAGTGTCGGTACGCCACTACCGAGAAAGAGTTATTAGCGATCATTTTCGCTTTTGAGAAGTTCAGATCATACCTCATTGGATCGAAGGTGATTGTTCATACAAATCACGCTGCACTAAAGTACTTGCTCACGAAGAAAGATGCAAAACCAAGGCTTTTGAGATGGATACTTTTGCTACAAGAGTTTGATTTGGAGATTAAAGACAAGAAAGGGATCGAAAACGGAATTGCAGATCATTTGTCCAGAATGAAGGTTGATGATGAGGTACCTCTAGATGACAGCCCTCCAGATGAACATGTTTACTCCATTTATTCGTGTGAAATGTTGGAGCACCCGCTCACGTCAAAGCAACTGCTCAGCATGGAGCACCTGCTCGACACCAAAGCACCCACTCCAGGTCGACTTTGCAGTTGGTCTCTACAAGGGGGAACACAACTTTACCGTGGTTTGCAGAGAAAGCCAACTACCTGGCTGATGAGATAGAACCTGAGTATTTCTTCGGAAATAGGCGGAGGAAGTTTTTGCGCGAAATAAGGTGATATTTTGGGATGAGCCATTTCTTTACAAGCATTGCTCAGATGGACTTTTCCGGCGATGTGTTTCTAATGACGAAATCCCTGGGGTTTTGTTCCATTGTCACGGATCGAGTTACGCTGGGCACTTTGCCACTTTTAAGACCGTGTCTAAATTCTTACAAGCAGGCCTTTGGTGGCCCACAATGTTCAAGGATGCACACACTTTTATCTCTAAGTGTGACACTTGCCAGAGACAAGGAAACATCTCAAGACGAAACGAAATGCTACAGAACTTCATATTAGAAGTGGAGGTTTTTGATGTATGGGGGATCGACTTTATGGGTCCGTTTCCATCGTCTTACGGAAACCAATATATCTTGGTGGCAGTTGACTACGTGTCTAAGTGGGTTGAAGCACTGGCTGCGCCTACAAATGATGCTAGGGTCGTGGTGAAGATGTTCAAATCGGTGATATTCCCCAGATTCGGTGTTCCTCGTGTGGTGATAAGTGATGGAGGTTCCCACTTTATCAACAAGGTATTTGAAAATCTCTTGAAAAAGAATGGTGTTAAACACAAGGTCGCGACGCCCTATCATCCCCAAACGAGTGGGCAGGTCGAGATTTCAAATAGAGATATCAAGAGTATTTTACAAAAGACCGTGAGCACTACGAGGAAAGATTGGGCCGCAAGGTTAGAGGACGCTCTTTGGGCGTATAGAACAGCGTACAAAACGCCTTTGGGAACAACACCATTTCACTTGGTGTATGGAAAAGCATGCCACATACCTGTGGAGCTAGAGTACAATGCGGCGTGGGCTGTGAAGCAGCTGAACTTTGATGTAAAATCGGCTTTTGATAGGCAGACCATGCAACTTTACGAGTTGGAAGAAATTAGGCACATGGCCTATGAGAACTCAAAAATCTACAAAGAGCGGACAAAAGCATATCATGACAAAAAGATCATCACCAGGAATTTTGCACCGAATGATCAAGTGCTGCTATACAACTCCCGGTTGAAGCTGTTTCCCGGTAAATTAAGATCAAGGTGGTCCGGCCCTTTTGTAATAAAAGAAGTTCGCCCCTACGTAACGGTAGTGTTGCTGGATGCTACTGGGACTAAGTTCGTTGTTAATGGTCAGCGCCTAAAACCGTATCTTGCTGATTCAGCCATCGCAAAAGGAGAATCTATCCCTTTAGGCGATGCTCCTCAAGCCTAAATGGCTAACCAAGTCAAGCTAGTGACTTAAACCAAGCGCTTGGTGGGAGGCAACCCACCGGTAAGTGTATATATCTTCTCTATTAAATTCCTTTTGTTACTAACTGTCTGATTTCATTCTAAAAATATATATATATAGAAGAGAAACAGCTTTCGCTCAGGAAAATGTGAAGCACCTGCTCCGACCCCGAGCACCAGCTCAGCAGTGAGCACCTGCTCAGCGCAGAGCACCCGCTCTGAAATCAGGTAAGTGTTCCTTTCTCGAAAAAAAAAAAAAAAAAATTATTTATTTATAACTTCTTCTTCTTCCCCGATTCACAACACCCATATATCTCTCCCGATTTTCAAATCTCCCCCAATTCACCAATTCTTCAATTCTCCACCGTTTTCTTCGATTCTTGAGCCTATACCGATCGGATTTTCATCCTCTTTAAGATTATCCAATCGCCTTCCGCAACAAAGCAAGGTAAGCTCTCAAAAACCCAATTTTCCAAGTCGCGTTTTCGGTTTTGGTGAGTTTTGCGGTTTGATTCTTGGCAAATTTATACACATAGGGCTGTTCTATGATCCATATATGATGTTTCCTTGCTGAATGTGTTTGGAATTGTTGAGAAATTGAGGCATGCAAATTTTGAGAGTCAAATATTTTTATCGGCCGAGTAGGAGTTGGTGAAATCCTCTTGTGTGGCCTTGCTCATTGATCCGAATCTTATTTGTCTTGTGTTCCTTGCTAATATTCCAGATGTCTCAGCGCTCAAAGACCAAACATGCGAATAAAAGACAAAGGAGCACACTTGATTCTTCGGACAATGCCACCAAATACTCGGCTTGGCCTCGCGACAAGGGGACTAGATTCGAACTGCCGAACAACAATCTACCGGAACAGTCCCAAGAAGAATGGAGTCAGAAACACGCAGACTACTACAACAAGCTTTTGGACTTTTCAATCGAGCCAACTCGATTTTTGCACAAGCCGACGCTGAAGGCACTTAAATTGAGTAGTGCTGTTGATCTGGCGATCAGTTTTACGGAGATCTTTGACATGGCTGAAACACCCGAGCTCCTCTATCCCGACCTAGTGCGGCAATGCCTAGCATCTGCTTCGCTAACCTACGCCAACCCTACCAACCCGAAGTTCCCAGAAGCTACTTTTTCCTTCTTTGCTGGAGGAAGGAAATACTCGCTGAGCTTACATGAATTCTGCGAGGTGTACAGTTTCAGTGTAAGAAGAACTGCTCTCTCGCTCCCCAAGTTCACCATTGCGTCTCCGTTCTGGGATGTCATAGCCGCTGGGAGTTTCAAGGCTAACACAGCCAACCAATCATCAATCCAAAACCCCGCCCTACACATCGCCGCGAAGGTCCTGAGCAACATCTTGTATGCCAAAGAGGACGCGGCAAAGATGAGAACAGATGAACTCCAATTCCTCTACTACGGTATCAGGGGTTGTTTGCGGGATTCTGCGGGTCTCCATTTCTCTAACGTCAATGTCAACATGGGAGCTATTTTTGCATCAGTCATTGTCGGGAAGAAGATGCGTACCTCCTCAAAGGGCTTGCACAAGACAGAATGGATAGGGAGTCTTCTCACGCCATTGTTCAGGCACTTTGACATTGATCTCTTGTCCACAACCTGTGTGGAGAAGCTCGAGCACATCGACGTCACCTATCTCATTTATTGCGAGATTCTAAGGGATGAGACCACATACCGTAGGCTCCCGAACATGTCAATTACCAGTTTTTGGACCCCGGAAAACCTGAGTTTCCACCCAGCTGCAGAGCACTTGTGCCCCGACCCGTGCGCCAGCTCGTACCGCACTCCTATTATAAGACGAGGAAGCTCTTCAAGAGCCTCTCAGGCTCACCTGGAGGACGAGGAGATGCCTGACTTCCAGACTCCACCACCAGCGACCCTGTGCTATGACCAGAGCGAGTTCACATTGCCTCATCTAGTTGAAGATGCGGATCAGGACCAGAAGTTGCAGTGGATAGTAGAGTCACAAAGGAAGAACAACAAGCTAATGCACCGGATACTAGCATTGGTTTCACGGGGATGTTTTACACCATGGTCGAGCACGCGGCAAAGAAGAGAGAAGACACCGGTACCAAGTGACGATGAAGAGGGCCACCCCCATACTCCCACCACCTCTGACAGCGACTGAGAGTAACACATTTCTTTTACTCTCCCCATCATTGTATAATCTGTACTATTTTTCTTCCTTTTGTTTTATTTCTTTTCTCACCCACCTCTAAATTTATTTTTACACCGAGACGGTGTGAAGTAAGTTTGGGGGAGGGTGTTGCTACTAATCCATTTTGCTTTCTTTTGTTTTATTTCTTTTGCTTTCTTTGAGTCATTTTGTTGTTTTCATTGAGTCAGTTTGTTTTATTGAGTCAAAACTTGTTGGAGATTATGATCTATTCCTTGAATATATTGTTCTAACCTTGCTTCAAAGTGACCATTGTTATAGAACCACCTCTAGATCGGACTAATGAAAAATCCAAAGGCTGACCAGTTAACTAGAGGAAACCATGTTTCCAGCGGAGTTCATCCGAGCCTAAGCCAAATTTTTGCACTTCGTCGATGTGGTTGATTTCCATAGGGCTTGACTCATCATTCGTATCTGACATATGAATCCACCAGTAGAAAGTAATGGTACTCCTCCCCCTTATTAGAAGTTTAGCTAGCAATAAAGTTGTGTATGTGAGTTGCATAGAGAGGGGATGAACCGGGGATTCGGTGGCAAACACCATCAATACTCGCGTCTCGGAACCTTGATATGTACATGCTTTATATTGATAGGGATGAACCGGGGACTCGGTGGCAAACACCATCAGTACTCGCGTCTCGGAACTTGACATATGCAGTAAGGAATGAACCGAGGATTCGGTGGCAAACACCATCAGTACTCGCGTCTCAGACCTTAGTAAAAAAAAAAAAAAAAATGAGCTAGCTTAGAAATAAGTCTGGAGGAGAGAGGAAAAATACCAAAAAGTATGTGGGATTTAAGTGGTTCTTGTCAAGATATTGTATGAGAAAGAGTCTAGAGGGTCTTTGGTAATTGATCTAGAGGGTCCTTGGTAATTGATTGCAGAGATCAAACTGGCGATGAAGGCTCTGATGGATAAGGTTGCAAATTCATGTGTGGGGTATAGTGAGCTGCGAAGGTCTATGGAGAAGTACATGGTGGTTAGATTTGGAGTTGGCTATGTGATATGTGGAGTACTAATTAAAAAGGGTCATTGCAGTGTTTCAAGAACAGGTGAGTCTCCGTATTTTTCAAACTTTTCTCTTATGCTTAGTTCTGAGTTTTGTTTGAGGACAAACAAAGATCTAAGTATGGGGGAATTGATATGTTGCATTTTTGGCACATTCTAACAGTTGTTTTCAAGTCTTTATCGAGTCTTTTTAGTGTTATTTTGAGTCATTACAGGTCAGAAGATGGCTAGGAATGAAGATGGGAGCTTCTGGGAGGAACTTAGCAGAAATTGGAGAAAATTCGAGTTTTCACCCGCTCAGCCCCTGAGCGACCGCTCACGACGACCTGACAGAGAAAATAAGGGAAAATCCTAACTTTCCTAATTTTTCGCCAAGGATACCCTAATCTTCATTGAGCCACCTCTAAACCTGGAGATGATCGTTTTTTCATTTATTTTCGAGGGGGATACGTTTTACATAGACACTTACGCTTTTGCTAAGGACTTCACGTGGTGATTCTTATTTTCTTTGTAAGATTTGAAGGAGAAGAGATCACAACTTGTTTTGAGAAGAATTTTGAACCCTAATCTCCTTAATAACATTATGAATTCATTCTTTTACTTTGTTGTGTTCGATTTCGCCATGTGTGAGTAGATCCTTAGATATGTTAAGGTTTTCAATGGTGATTTAGGATGTTAATTGATATGATCCTCCTAGAATTGGCACTTCCGAGGGGTAAGATTAAAGGAGTGGATAGATAGATAGATAGATAGAGGTGGAGTGAATGGATCGCACCAAGGTTGCGGAAGGCCTTGGATATTTCCTCAATGACTTTTCCAAGATATGACACACTTGAAATCGCCAAGGTTTGAATCGCGGATATGACACACCTTGATTCGGATCGATTGAAGGATATGACTCACCAACAATCAGTTTTGTTCTTCAAAGAACACAAGAGAAAATACTCTCAATTTTTAATAAAAAAAACTTGGTTGATCCGAAAATGAGTACAAGAAAAGAGTTTTAAAGAAAATGGAGTAAAGAAAAAGCTAGAATTAATTCATAGAAATTTAAGAAATCATTAACTAGTTTGGAATATCTCTTGGAGTCTCCCTAGCCACCTCTTCCACTCCCTTGGCTGAAATTAATCAGGTGATTAGTAAGCTGGGCTGATTTAATCTCTTCTTTGGGCTTGAGACTTCAAAAGATAATTCCAAAATTTATTAGACTTGGACCTGGACCAAACTTGTTTAACTCTTGTGGACTAAGATGGATTAGAGTGATCCATTTGCCTCATTAAAACCTTCCTTTGGAAAACCCATTGGGAAAAAACTAAAGGTTAGGAAAAAGAGTACAAACGAATCACCCGTTATTAGTCCACTCGAGCAACCAAGACGGTTTGATTTTCCTTGTTCTCGAACTGAACTTTCGTCGGTTGAACTTGAGTGAGTAATGCGGTGATGGTGTTCTGAAATTCTTTGGCTCTCGATCTTGTCATTGGTCCACTTGGTACGGCCAAAGCATCCTCGGGTTCAAGTTGCTTCTGTGAGCTATCCATGATCACATCATCCCCTCCCTCTTGAAAAGGATTTGTCCTCAAATCTGGAACATCTGCAATGAAAGGGATTAAGTCAGCAACGTTAAAGCTTGAACTCACATTATACTTACCTTGGAGATCGAGTTGGTAAGCATTATCGTTGATCCTCTTTGTGACTCAGAATGGACCGTCAATCCTAGGCATCAACTTAGACTTCCTCTCAGCCGGAAATCTCTCCTTTCTTAGATGTAACCAAACGTGATCTCCTTCCTCAAAAATCATCTTGCGCCTGCCCTTGTTAGCTTGTTTAGCGTACAGCTTCGTCTTCTCCTCTATGTTGTGCTTTGCTTTCTCATGAATCTGTTTAACAAGTTCAGCTTTCTTTTTCCCATCCAAGCTTGCTCTTTCACTCAAAGGCAATGGGGTTAGATCCAAAGGAGACAAAGGATTAAAGCCGTAAACAATTTCAAAAGGAGAAAACTTGGTGGCGGAATGCACAGATCGGTTATAAGCAAATTCAACATGTGGTAAGTATTCTTCCCAAGTTTTTAAATTCTTTTTAATCAAGGCACGCAGCAAGGTGGACAAAGTTCTATTAACTACTTCAGTTTGACTGTCGGATTGAGGATGACAAGTAGCTGAGAACAGCAACTTAGTACCTAGCTTAGACCAAAGCGTCTTCCAAAAATAACTCAAGAATTTTGTATCCCTATCACTGACTATAGTCCTAGGCATTCCATGCAAATGAACTATTTCTTTAAAGAACAAATCAGCAATATGGGAAGCATCGTCAGTTTTATGACAAGCAAGAAAATGTGCCATTTTAGAGAACCTATCGACAACAACAAAGATTGAATCTTTTCCAGTCCTAGTTCTAGGTAATCCAAGCACAAAATCCATAGAACTTTCAGTCCAAGGCTGATCAGGAATAGGCAAGGGCGTGTACATACCTTGGGACTGTACCTTCGATTTGGCTTGTTTGCACGTGACACATCGCCCACAAATTCTTTCGATGTCTCTCTTCATTTGCGGCCAGTAGAATTGTTCTTGCATCACTTTTAAAGTTTTGGAGATCCCAAAATGCCCCATCAAGCCTCCTCCATGCGCTTCCCTAACTAAAAAATCTCTCACGGAACAATTAGGCACACATAACCGATTTTCATAGAAAAGAAATCCGTCATGCCTAAAATATTTTCCAAAAGCAAACTTATCACACGACTTAAAAATCTCTTGAAAATCAAAATCAGCTTGATAAAGATCTTTAAGGTGTTCAAATCCCAAAAGTTTAGCATCCGAAGTAGAAATCAAGGCGTACCTTCGAGATAAGGCATCAGCAACTATATTTTTGTTACCTTGTTTGTACTTGATCACATAGGGAAATGTTTCAATGAATTCTACCCACCTAGCATGCCTCTTGTTGAGCTTTTGCTGACCCTTTAGATGCTTCAAAGACTCATGGTCAGTATGAATGACAAACTCCTTCGGCCAGAGGTAGTGCTGCCATGTTTGCAATGCTCGGACAAGTGCGTACAGCTCCTTGTCGTAGGTTGGATAGTTCAATGTAGCTCCTCCAAGTTTCTCACTGAAAAAGGCAATGGGCTTCTTCTCTTGCATCAAGACAGCTCCAATACCTACACCAGATGCATCACACTCAATTTCAAAAGTTTTAAGAAAGTTCGGTAAAGATAAAAGTGCTGCATTGGTGAGTTTATCCTTTAACACTCGGAATGCTTCTTCTTGTGCCTCTTCCCATTTAAATCCGACATTTTTCTTGATCACTTCAGTGAGAGGAGCAGCTATGGTACTGAAGTCCTTCACAAATCTCCGATAGAATCCCGCAAGTCCATGGAAACTTCTCACTTCTCCTACGGCCATTTTCCTCTGGACACTTTGATGCCTTCTGCACTTATGACAAAACCTAGAAACACAAGGTTATCTTTACAAAAGGTGCATTTCTTTAGATTAGCATAAAGTTCCTCTTTCCTAAGTACCATCAAAACCGCTTCTAGATGATTAACATGCTCTTCTAAATTTTTGCTATATACTAAGATATCATCAAAGTAAACAACAACAAAAATTCCAAGGAAGCTCCTTAAAACATGATTCATCAACCTCATAAAAGTACTAGGTGCGTTGGTTAATCCAAATGGCATAACTAACCATTCATACAAGCCATGTTTCGTTTTAAAAAGCAGTTTTCCATTCGACCCTCTTTCATCCTAATCTGGTGGTATCCACTCTTAAGATCTATTTTCGAAAATATGCTAGAAACCATGCAGCTCATCTAACATATCATCTAAACGAGGGATGGGGGTTTTTTTTTTTTTTTTTTTTTTTTTTTTTTTTTTTAATAAATTTTTTCCATTCCTTTTTTTTTTTTTAAAAAAAAGAGGGAGCGGCAGAGGAGGGGTTTTTTTCTTTTTTTTTTTCCTTTGTCCATCAGCTCACTCACTTGCTTTTGAAGCTCCTTAGTCTCCCCCGGATTGGTTCTGTATGCTAAAATAAGGCCTTGGGAAGGATATGAAATCCCTTAGGGTTTTAATCCAAACCTTCAAAAAGTTTTCCAAAATAAAAGAAAATTTTGACTTAAAAAAATTTTCCGTGGGGGGTTAGTAAGGTTCAGCAATGCTTCTTTGTAAACAAGTAATAGAACGGGTTTTTTAGAGAACAGAGCTCTCTTAACCATATTAGACCTCACAAAGAAATTTGAATGCCTCACGGGTTTACTCTCACAAACCTTTTTCTTGGGTTTTCTCAAACTCTCATTTTTATTTTTGAGGTGGCGTGTTTAGGGGTTCACTCACAATGGTTTTTCCTTGTTGTTGCAGCTGAAGTTGGTCTTGATGAACCTCATGTGGCGCCAAAGGAGCAAGTATCGTCTTTCGGCCATTGAACTCAAAAGAGTACCGATGAGTGAACCCGTCATGTAGGACCCTTCTATCGAACTGCCATGGTCTTCCAAGTAGTATATGGCCGGCCTCCATAGGTAAGACATCACATAATATCTCATCCTCATACTTGCCTATGGTTAAAGGAACCAATACTTGGCGGCTCACGGTCATCTCACCAGCATCATTAAGCCATTGAAGCTTAAATGGTTTCGGATTCTTCTTAACTTCCAGTCCTAACTTCTTCACCATTGTTTCACTAGCCACATTAGTACAACTTCCACCATCAATAATAAGGCTGCAGACCTTACCTTGTACCAAACATCTCGTGTGAAACAAGTTTTCCCGCTGCTCTTGGACAGAATCTTTAACTTGAATACTCAAGGAATGTCTTGTTACCAATAATTCTCCGATGGCTGGTAACTCTATGTCCTCCTCGGTTTCACCATCACTTTCAAGTTTTTCCTCCTCAGTTTCAATCTCGCCATTATCCAATAGAATCATAGTTCTCTTGTTGGTGCACTCGTTGGCGTAGTGTCCTCTCCCTTGACACTTGAAACACTTAACGTCCCGATTTCTAGATGTAGTAGTTACAGCTTTACCCTTGGCGTCTTCAGCATTGGTGTGGGGCTTAGGATCCGGTCTTGGCTTGGTAACGGTTCTATCCTCTCGACTGTAACCCGTCCTAGTGTTAGCCGCTCCAGCTCCATAGGAAAGTCTAGAAGTACTTCTCCTTTTAATTTGCTGTTCAACCAACACAGCCTTATGAAGCATTTCTTCCAAATCTTTATAAGTTTGAAGCTCCATTCTATCTTGAACATCACGAGCTAAACCACTCAAAAATATGGCCATTGTCGCCTCAGCATCTTCATCAATATCGGCCTTAAGCATTAGAGATTCCATCTCTTGGTAATAGTCCTCCACATTCTTACTTCCTTGAGTTAAACGCCTAAGCTTCTGATGCAACTCCCGATGATAGTAGCTTGGAACAAATCTTTTTCTCATCAGATTTTTCAACTCTTCCCAAGTGACTACGGCCGGTTCTTGGTTACATCTTCGACTCGTCACAATCTGATCCCACCAATTAATTGCATAATCAGAAAACTCCGTTGCCGCTACTTGAATTTTCTTTTGCTCCGAATAATTTTGACAATCAAACACGAGCTCAATTTTTGTCTCCCACTCCAAGTAGACATCTGGATCATTTTTTCCATGAAATGGTGGTATCTTCAACTTAAGTCCACCGAGATTATCTTCATTTCGACCCCTAGCTTCTCTTACTCGTCTCGGCCTTCTTTCACTTTGATTAGAAGCTTGGCTACCTCTGCTGTAATAATGCAAATCATCCCCATCAGTTTCATCTTGAGGTCTTGCTCTTCTTCTTCTAGCAACAGTATTCGGAAATAGTCCTTGGTTAATGGACTCTTGAATCGTATCGATCCTTGCATTGACTGCACCCATCTCTTCCCTCACCATCCGCCTCATTTCTACCACTAAGGTCTGCATGTCCAAAGTGTTATTTCTTCTTCTCTGAGCTCGGTTGGTGTTCTCAACTTCTTCGCTGGAATGATTAGACATATTGATTTTGTTTTCCCTGCACACTTAACAAACGTTAGTAATAAAAAGTCGATCCTCACAAGTGTTTCTCTCCTTTTTATTCACTCAATCACTCAGCACTCAAAATAATGTTCTCTCTCAGCGATTTTCTCAATGGTTCGTATGGAACAAAACCAATCAAATCGGATGAACAACTCCAACAACACAAATTCGAAACAATTTATTTGAGATAGAAAGAAAAGAGAAAAAGTTTAGTATATATATATATATATATTTTTTTTTTTTTTAAACAGATCAAGGATCAGAAAATTAAGGAGATAAAATTAGAAAAATAAAACCCCCCCTACGTAATTAATTTCGGACTAATTATATATATATATATTTTTTTTCTTTTTTTTTTTCTTTTGGTACGATCAACTTCTTCCTTCTTTTTTTTTTTTTAAAAAAAACAACTCAGAATTAAAACTAGAACTAAATGGAGATCAAAAAGAAAATTATGATCAAAATAAAAAATAAATTGACTAATCCCCCAAACTATTGATCCGATCAAATAGATAAGAAAGACTAGAGAAGATAAAAGAAATTGGAAATGAAAAGATAGAGGATATAAGAAGATGGAAAAGGTGAGAAGATGATAAGACAAATACCAAAACCCGAAAGTGTGCTCTGATACCACTTGATATGATCCTCCTAGAATCGGCACTTTCGAGGGGTAAGATGAAAGGAGTGGATAGATAGATAGATAGATAGAGGTGGAGTGAATGGATCGCACCAAGGTTGCGGAAGGCCTTGAATATTTCCTCAATGACTTTTCTAAGATATGACACACTTGAAATCGCCAAGGTTTGAATCGTGGATATGACACACCTTGATTCGGATCGATTGAAGGATATGACTCACCAACAATCAGTTTTGTTCTTCAAAGAACACAAGAGAAAACACTTGCCTGGACCAAACTTGTTTAACTCTTGTGGACTAAGATGGAATAGAGTGACCCATTTGCCTCATTAAAACCTTCCTTTGGAAAACCCATTGGGAAAAAACCAAAGGCTAGGAAAAAGAGTACAAACGAATCACCCGTTATTAGTCCACTCGAGCAACCAAGACGGTTTGATTTTCCTTGTTCTCGAACTGAACTTTCGTCAGTTGAACTTGAGTGAGTAATGCGGTGATGGCGTTCTGAAATTCTTTGGCTCTCGATCTTGTCATTGGTCCACTTGGTACGGCCAAAGCATCCTCGGGTTCAAGTTACTTCTGTGAGCTATCCATGATCACATCATTAATGGCTGAGCACAAATAGGTATTGGAATTTATAATGTCTTCGCCAATAGAGATTCATAATGCTTAGATTAGCTTGATCACCTAGTCTATGATTTTAGGTTAAACTTATTCACGACAGTGTTTTAGGTTGCTAGATAAATCATTGGTGAGCAATTGGTGCGTAACCAACGACAGTTGATTGTTGCGATTGATTGTGAACAGATTGAACGAACTCGTTAATGCTTATCAACCTCGCTAGGTCCAAACGACAATTTCGGTGTCTAGGTTGTTAGATAAAGTTATCGATACATCACGACAGTGGGGCGATATTAATGTTATGTTTGAGTTCTTGACCGGTAGTTACTTAGCCCCTGAATAGTTGCTCAGCCTTGTCTCCGATCACCGGCGAAACGCCTTAACCTAGTGCTTGTTTTTATTATTTTTACACCGATTTATTTACTTGTTTTTGTTCCGAAAATTGCAACCCTTTTTATTTTGTCTTAGCTTTAATATAAAATCTATAATTTCATAGTGTAACCTTGGTCTCTGTGGATTCGATACCCTATATACTACTGCGATTGTCTGTGCACTTGCAGAATTATTTTGGGTTAAAACTCTGTGTATCATATACAACTCAATGCCCTCACCACGGATTCAGCAAAGAATCACTACTTTGTACACTATATCGAGGTGCAAGTCCGAAGATCAGGTTGCATCTGGACACTGCCAGCAATGGCAACTTCTTGAACCAAGATGTCACTTCTAGATGGGATTTAGTTGAGAATCTAACCATTTCTGATGGAAACTACAATGAAGACTTCGACAGAACGCTCAGGGGATCTTTTACCTCTGCTACTTCCAACAGCAAGGAGATTCAAGCACTGAACGACAAGCTCGATAAGCTTCTCCTCACTCAGCCCAAACAAGTCCACTTTGTGGGAGAGTCATCCTCACCTCAGGATCCAACCGTTGAAGACGATCAGATTGAAGAGATACTCTACATTCAGAATCAAGCTGGTTTCAACCGAGGCTTCATTAACTATAGAAGCAACCCCAACTTATCTTACCGTAACACCAACGTTGCAAACCCTCAAGACCAGGTGTATCCTACTCAGAAACCTGCTCCGAACAAGACTTTTGTTCAAAATCCTCCAACAAATCCACCTGGATTTGCCCCAAGACCTGCTCCGCAGTCTGATAGTGAGCTTAAGGTATTACTTTTCCAACTTCTTCATGGTCAAAATGCTGCAACTCAAGATACCACCAAGCGGTTCACTGAGCTCCGAACTCACATTAATTGCTCTTACGACGATTTGAACCACAAGCTCGAAATCTTGAACAGCAGATTGAAGCATGTTGAGTCCAACTCTCCCTCAGCTTCCACTAAGTCCATAGGTCAACTTCCTGGGAAAGCCGTGCAAAACCCCAAAGACTCTGCAAATGTCTATGCAGTCTCCACAGCCCTAGCTATCCATTTCCTTCCTTTCAAGAAGAGATTATCACACATCACCTGGGACGGTGATCTTCAAGGTGGTGGGGGGAGTATCTTGTCAAGCTGCTGTTGTGATCGCTGAGAGCACACCACTCGAGTGAGTGATCGAGTCGACTTCGTCTCAGTAAACAAGAAGCAAATTCTAGACCTGGACGCCATGATCACGAGTCCTTTCCGAGAAAGATTCACCGAAGATATTGAGAAGGAATATGAGATCATGTTGGAAGAAGAACTTCTGAAGCTGGAAGAGTCAATGACCTTTGATGAAGCTGTTGAGAAACTGGGACCTTTTGGGTATGGTTTGAGAGAAAGAACCTTGAAGAGAATTCAAGATAGGAGAGCAACAGCTGCTAAGTCTCAGGAATGCCACGTAATTGCTCAGAAGAAGGTTTTGGTACAAGAGAAGTTAGAAGATCCAGGATCTTTCACTTTACCATGCTCAATCAACAACCAGACATTTGGTAAGTCTCTCTGCGACTTGGGTGCTTCTGTCAGCATCATGCCTTTGTCTATGGCAGAAAGGCTTGGTTATCACAAGTTCTTGCCAAGCATGTTATCACATGGACTATTTGAAAATGTTCCAGTGAAGATAGGAAAACTTGAAATACCCACGAATTTCATCATCATGAAGATGGACGAAGAACCCGAAGATCCTTTGATTCTAGGGAGACCCTTTCTAGCATCTTCGAGCTAGCAACGGTTTAGTGGTGAGATTCAACACTTCATCCAGATTGGAAAGCTCAACCTTTGAAGGTCAGCTATACTCTGTGGAAGAAAACGATGATGAAGAAATGTTCGAGCGAAACTGTCGACTCATGGGTTATTTAGTCAATACGAGGAGTCATTCTGACGGATTAGTGCAACCTTTTGTCACATTTGCTGAAGATAGGACACCGAATGAGGGAATCGCACAAACCACTCGACCATCTGACTCGAGTGCCCACTCGAGTGTTATAGCAAACCACTCGACTTCATCCACTCGAGTGAGTCACTCGGATGCTTCTCACCATACTCTTATTCAAGTAGTTATACCATCATCCACGACTCAACAGGGTGCAGATCAGGGTACACTTCTTGCCTTACAGAGTTTGGTAGCTGAACTCTCACTTTCAGTGGAAAGGTTGACTCTGGAGGTTTCAAAGCTTAAGCAGATTCAGACTCCACAAGAAGAGTTCAACAAAAAGCCTAAGCCACCAGAGATGAGTCAAAGGTTTTACAATGCCCTCAGAGCATCATCTTACCATCATTCCAAGCCAAGTCCAGAGAGGTCAATACTGACTCTCAAGGACACTTTTTCAGCCTAAAGGAGTAAGAAGTCAAGCTATGTGACTATAAATAAGCTCACTTGGGAGGAAGTCCCATGAATGTCTTTGTAAATATCTATTTAAGTTTTTATGAATCTTGTTATTTTTGATGTTTTTCTTTAGTGTTTTTGAATTCAGGTTTATGAGATTAGCCAAGTGTGCATGAAGAGCCGGAGTCTTGAAAAGCCAAAGCACTCGACCACACCACTCAACCTGACTGGTCGAGTGGTCCAGGTTTTTCTAAACATCTCAACTTTTAATCTCAACCACTCGATTCATCTAACCTATCCTCTTTATTTCACTCGACATCTTCTCTCATTTTCACCATTTTTTGAAATTTTTTCTCAAAAATCTCTCTAGAAGTTTTCTTAAAATTTTCAAATTTTTCATCAAATCATCATCATGTCGTTTCACTCAACTAATTCCGACACCAATTTGTAAATTTTTTACAACTTTTTGATCCATTTTGTCACGAAAATCTGGATTTGAAGTTTTCAAAATTTTTGAAAAATTTTGAAAATTTTTCACTTGCATGTTGTTAAATCGGGTTGGTTATGAGTAGAACTTGGCATAAGAAGTGAACCTCATGGTTGAATTGTTTAGAATTGTGAAAATTTGGTTCTAATTGGTGCATAAGAATTTTTGGAAATTCGAATTGAATTAGATCATAAAATTTCACCATTGCTATTTGCTTGTTTGTTATTTTGACAACTCACTAGTAGTTTTCGTTGTCAAATTTAAGCAAGGTCTTGAAATTTGTAGCTCAACCTTGTCGAACTAGTAATGATCATTGAAAACTTTTGAAATTCTTCAACTTTGGGTGTTTAAACATGAATTGCTTTGAATTTTTAATGTCTTTAATTGTTTGTTTAGTTGCTCGAGCTAAGCACTCGATTTAGTCAAGTCGGATACAAAAATTATTTGGAAATTTTTGTCAACTCGACCTAACTAGTCGAGTGACTTACTCGAGTGGTCCAAATTTTTGCTAAAACTTACAATCTTTGCCATTGTTTCAGGTACTCAGATAACACCAGGACTCGAGCAACTCGAAGCACTACACACGCTGAGAGTGGATTCTCGAGATCCCGAAGAGACATAGCTCACGGGAAGAGAGTTTTAAAAGAAGAATCGATGGAACGGGATGTCGAAGACAATGATGATTCTGAAACTTCAGAAGGAAGTAAGAGTGATAACTCAGAAGAGGATCAGATCGTCTCAATACTGAAGCGGATGAAGTTCTTTGGTACTAGATACCCACACCGCCCCACTATGCAAACTCTGGGAATTTGTAGAGAAGTTGGGAAGCTTTACCAAGTAGCTGACATCATTGGGCTCACTCAGTGACCCTTTGATGGTTTCCAAGACGAAACTTGGCACTTTTTGGCAACGGTGAAGCTTCATCTCTATGAGGTGAGATCTGGGATGGGATCCGATGAAGAACTTGGGTATGTCAGCTTCAAGATCAGAGGCTCAGAGTACACATTGCCTCTGAGTGTGGTTGATAGTGAGTTCAGGTTTAGAAGAGGGTCAAGACAAGCTTAAGACTTTGACAAGAAAGAGCTCAATGAGTTGTGGTTGGAGTTGGGAGGCAAAGACAAGTATCAGTCCTCCCGGGCTAAAAGCAGTGAGATTAGGCATCCCTCCGTGAGATATCACTATAGGATGCTTGCAAACACTATGTTTGCAAGAAGGGCCATTGGGACAGGTGATGAAGGGGAATTGAGGATGCTGGACAAATCCCTTCAAGAGTATTTGGTCTACTCATCCCAGGAAAAGAGAGACAATGGAGACGAAATGCGAGGAGACATGGTTGATACTGGAAACGCCATAGTTCTGATGAGCTACAGAATGAACGCTATCAGAAATGAAAGAATGGTGAATAAAGCTGAACTTGCTGTGGGAGGTATCGTCACTCCTTTTCTTCACACGGCTGGAGTGGAGATCACATCTCACCCTACACCACCACTTTAGATGGATTTGGAGCATATGCGTGACACGCCGACCATCAGTGCAAACCAGGTGGAGGACAAGTATGCCTTCAACTTCACTCACCCACGAGTTGGAAGGGCAAAAATCCTCCTACCTTATGGAGGATTTCCCAAAATCTACACTGAAGAAGGTGCGAAGAGTATCAGCTTTTTCCCACCTGAGAGAGATCTTTATGATCAACACGCTAAAGTGCAAGAATCTGATGATGAAGTCCTTCGATCTTTCATGGACAACACTCAGCCGCCTCAAACCTTCCATTTTGATAACTCGGAGTGTACATCCTTACGCGAAGCTAATCAGAAGATTGGGTTTCTTTAGAAGTGGAACAAGTGGCAGGATAAGGCATTCAACGCCTTGAAGAAAAAGGTTACAAACCTCCCCAAGAGATTGGTAGCTGCTGAGAACAAGCACAAGAAGCCAAGCCTAGTCCCCACCTACTTGAGGAGAACAAGCTCACTTAGGGGCTTCTCCAGAAGATTCCACTTTGCCTCGCCATCACGGAGATCATCTGTTGATCAGATGCAGAGGAAGAGACGTCCTGACTATCCCGTCGAGCATTTGGAGCATTCATCACCAGAAGCCTGTACTCCTCACGTCCATCAAAGTCGAGCTGAGCACGACGCAGACACCACTCGAGTCAGACCCCAGACTTCAGCAGACTTCACCACTCGACCAACTTTGGGTGAGTGGTCCACTCGAGTCGCACGAGGGAGCTGAGCCGATGCAAGGAATCTCCCCAGTCATTCCACCCTACACCCAGGAGAGCATGTTGGCCAGCATTGGCGCCTACTTCACTCCACACCAATGAGGTACCACAACCTTCCCTTTGTATATACCATTGCATAACTCTTTTTGGTTTTCTTTGTTTAATCTCTTAGGCTTCCTTTTGAATTTTTATTACACAAGAGACTGTGTAATTTAAGTTTGGGGGAGTGTCTAAGAGATGTATTTGACATGTTTTCTTTGTTTTCTTAATTCAAATTTTGCATCCATCTATGTCCATCTAAAACCCATAAAAATTTGAAATTTTTTAGAAAATGATTTCACAAAAAAAATAAAAAAACAAAAAACAGAGTGTCATGTAGTTGCATTTGCTTAGGATTGTTGCATTTAGCATAGGGGATGATGACGAGTTAACCAATTAAGGCTTAATAACCAAACATATGATTTCAGTGCCATTAGTTATAAGTTGTCTTATGCATTCACCTTAGTTTGAAACATAAGGCTGCACCTTGTGTGGAATTAAATTTAGCACTCTCACTTTGTTAAAAACTTGCTGTGACTTGTAAATCTATCCCTATGAATTTGAACCTTAAATTTGAAAACTTAATTATCATGATATGCTCTAAAACTTAAAACTCATGGATACCTCAAAATACTTGGATTTTCTTTCACCTTTTACCACTCTTGCTAATCCAAGTAGCTATCTCCATTATTGAGACAGTTCCACAAAAACCAAACCAAAAAACTTCATTTCAGACCAATACATCAGTTGTGAGAGAAGTGAGGCCTATTTTCGGATTGAATTATAGAGAAAGTGTTAGGTTTTGCCGACAGGAGTAGCCTCTCATGTAGTCTCTAGTTCACACTTTTTGAATCAGATTAGGCTAAGGGGTTCGAATGGGTTTCGGGTTTGGGAAAGAATAGAAAGAAAAGAGTTTGCTAAAAAAAAAAAAATCTATGCCTTTGGAGAGGGTAGTTCAAAGAAAATGTATAAGTCTAGTAAAGGATTTGGAAGAAAAAGATAAGAGTTGGCTATGAATCTTGAAAATAAAAAGAAAATATATATAGATATATATATATATATATAGCCATACCACTCGAGTATCTGACTCGACCACTTTGGTCAAGTCAAGTCTTAGAAAAAAATATAAAATCTCCCAAATCCACTAGAAGTTAAAGAGAATGTAGAAACATCCTCTCCTTAGAAGAGAAGCAGAAAGATGATCCTTGAAGTCAAAAAAAAAAAGCCTTTAAACACCAAAGGGTAGAGTTAGGTTCAGTTTCGGAGGTTTTAGAGTTAGGGAAGTCATTGGATGATCATGGGTAGATGATAGTCTGCTCCTGTATGCATCAGTTGGCTTTACCTTTAACATTCTCTTAAAATTCAATCCTTTTCAATGAGAGATCCTGATATTTGCGCTTAAACAAGAGGAAGAAGAGATCATTTTAATCTCTTAAAACTTGTCCCTCAACCAAATGAGTTTTAGTTATTGCATATCATGATCCACCAGTTCGTGCTTAATAAATGTTAAAGAGATCGTTTACTTTGAATGCTTGCTTTGGCTGAGTCTTAGTGTTGAATTCTATGTGATGAGTATGGCTAAAGCTTTTAAGTAAAACTGTTGTGATTTGCATGCTAGAACTCTTAACTGTAGTGTTGACTTCAGAGGTTTGCTTAGTTTGCTAGGTTCCGAGTCCCCACTTTCAACCTTACTCCTTTCATCTTATTCTTTCTATTTGCTTGAGGGCAAGCAAATGATAAGTTTGGAGGAGTTTGATAACATTGCATTTTGGCATGTTTTTACTATTGTTTTATTGCAACTTAGCATAAGCTTTAGGCATTACTCTTATCACTTATTGCATTTATTTGACATTTAGGATATTTAGTCTCTTTGCATTAGTTTGCATGCATTTTGCATACATGTGGTACTTTCAGGTACTTTGAGCTGCAAGGAGTCATCACTTGTGTGACCTCTCAGGCTATGAAGCGATATGAGGATTTTTGCAAGGAGTCATGACTCGAGTGACATGGAGCCATAGAGTTGAAGACTGCAAAGGAAGCTCAAGTTACTCGAGAAGGCTACTCGGATGAAAACTCGAGGAGCCCACTCGACCAGATCACTTAACTTCTGGGTCGAGTGGTGAGCACCACTTCGAGAAGATTCTGCAAAATATGGCGAATTCTCATTATCCCGAATTCTTATGTATAAATACCGAGGTTAATGATAACTCGGTACGGAGGCGCTGTCACAATTATTATTCCGCACCGCTTTAGCATAATTAGTTTATCTCTCTTAGTTTTTTCTCTCTAGTTTATCTTCAGATTTCGATTCGGAATTTTGCAACTCTTAGTAATTTTAATAAGATCGAGTCTTGATCTACTGTTCTTTTTTCAAAATTTCTTTCTCATCAGATCATCCTTCATCTATGGCAAGTCTTAGCTTTTCTGGGCTTTTGGCTTTGATGATGATCTCGATGAGTGAGTAGTCGTTTTTGGGTTTTTTGGGGATGGATTAGGTAGTCTCACTCGATTGCCATGGGTTTTCGTTGATTTATGCTGATTCAGTTTTAAAATCCCTCTTCGGTTCTTGTTTTTAATGCTTGTACCTCTCTGATCAAGAGGATCATGATTTTAGATGATTTCATGAGCATCAAAAGTGCCTTGAACTATCAGATCTAGTTTTTCCAGAGATTAAGACACAATAGCATGAGAGTTGGTGCATCAGATGTTGATTTACGTCACGACCCAACTACTCACTTATTATGAGTCTTTCTTGGCTTTGACGGATCGATCCTTAGTCACTTGTTGAGATCCTTCACCACGATAGTGGGTTGGGTTGGAAGTGAGATCCGTCGTCAAGGGATTCACCCTGAGTTTAGTAAATTAGCACCCATGATGTGAGAGTGAAGATGATCCTATGAGTCTATCTCCAAGATCCCTTTGTCTTTTATTTGAACTAGTCGTTATTCTTAGATCTCTTGTTTACTGCTTTCATTAGAGTTCTTGTACCACTCGACTAGTCCACTCGAGTGCACCACTCAAGTGACCCACTCGAGTGCACCACTCGAGTGACCCACTCGAGCCACCTTAGTTTTCACAACTAGTCTTTAATTTCGCATGTTTAGTTCATGATTTGTTAGAGTGTGACATGCTCTGCATCCTTAGTTTAATTTTCTGTATTTTAGGTTGTTAGTAAGAAAAACCCCTAAAATATATTGCTTGACTTGCTAGCTTAATCCACGTGTTAAGTGTTACAGACATGCTCTAGATTAGGTTCGACATTTCACCTTCTATATTATCTATCGATTGAAACCGACGACCAAAAATAATGAGTTTCACGTTCCTTTCATAATTGAAGTATAAAACATAAAACGATGTAGATAAATACTTCTCCGAAAAAAAACAATTTTCACCTGAAGTAGTCACTCCAACAATGCAAAAACGTTGTTAACGAGATAATCCTACTAAGAATAAACATATTTCGAATATTAATCCTGTTTCTCTGGAATCCACATACACATTTCAATGTTACGCCTTCCACTCGGGTAATTATACTCCCAATAAATCCCACCTAGTTTACCTTTATAGTTTATCAATTATGTACTTGATTTATAATGAAGGTATCTTGCTTCAACAAACTTGAATTTCTACGAAATGCAAACTATCACAAAAGCCGTTTCATCAGTTCGTCTAGCTAAGTAATACAAAACTCCGTTGATGCCTATCCCTTTACTAGAAGGAAAATGGCTTAAAGGACACTAGATCTTCCTCCACATCAATTCTTCAGTTCCGAAATGTGTTGGTTCTAATATATATTGCTTAAGAAAATCAACACTCAGTTAAGAAAAGGTGGCGAAAGAGCAAAACCAAAACTCAGCCAATCATCATTAAAGAAAATCTCACAACCTTTTGCCAAAAAACAAAAATCCAAAATTTACAATAAAACTCCACAATGATAACTGAAAGCAAGAGCTGCAAGACTTAACCAAGGGGAAAAACAACAAAAGTGATGCAGAGAGATATTTGGATATCTTTCAAATATCTTTATTATTTATTTTATAGTTTAGATAATTTCTTTTTATTGTTTTATGGATTTTCTATGGTTTTTGGATTTGTTATAAGTAAGGCGTTTAGGCCGAAGTTGTATTCAGTTTTGATATTGATTGATAAAATTGACATTTGCCTCTGTATTCCTTGTTTCAGTATGTCTAGTGGAGATCTCAAAGAATCTAAGAAGATGTAGGATTTGGTATTCACGGAGAATCAACGAATTCTTCACGTTCTCTCATTTACTGTATTTCTGTGGAAGTCAACGTATCTGAGAAACCCAATTTTTTTGGTATTCTAAGGAATCAATGTATCTCTAGTCAATCCTAAAAGCTTTCGCTACATCAAAAAAACTGCCAACGTAATCTGGTGTTACTTTGGATTTTGGAATCTGTATTCCTCAACCAATTCTATAGATCTTTCGTGAAAAAATTTCTCCACAAACCCATTGATAAGCAGATTAAGCAGGCTTTTGCCGAAGACCGAAGGCAAATGCTAAAGCACATTTCTTGTGGACAATCTAAGACAGAGGAAACTGACTTATAGACTCTACTTACGATTACTGACCTTGAGTCCTTTCTGTCGTTTGTGATAACTGTGAATCATCTTACCTTGAGTCCCTTTTGCGCTAGAACAATGTATAATAGTTGAGAATGTCCACATGACTTTCACACAAATCCAAATAGGATGCATAACCAACAAATGAACAAAGTGAACACTGGGATCTTGTTTGACTTTGTAGTAATCTTCTCCACCTGGTACCAATTTCTCCTTCCACTCACTCTTCATTCCTTCTATCTTTATTTCCTTTAAGGATGTTATGTACTTGAGTTCATCATGAAATTCCTTCAAATTTTTGCAATTACCTACAGTCAAAGAACGAAGACATTGCATCGACCCTTCTTCTACTATCCATTCTTCCAACTCAGATTTTTCGGATATTTCTAGAGCAGATAATTGAGGAAATCTGCCTTCTGAGCACACAATTCTCCTCCCAACGAAAGCACCAAATAACAATGGAACCGACTTCAAATGAAATAACTTTTCTAGAATCGGCATTAGATCCTCCACCATAGGGAAAAATAGAGATTTGTGTGTAAGGTGGAAGGGAATCGAAGTTTATCAGGAACCCTTGGCATATGCATTCCCAACACTATAAGCCGCACGACTTTCACCTCAAGGACCAATTCTCCCACAAAATAAGCCGCACAGGTTTCACCTCAAGGAACATATAAATAGAGCGCCTCGAGATTCATCAATTCACGGAGAGATGTCGACAGAGTTTCAAAAGTATAGCTTTAACTCAAGCTTACACCCAGGATCATGAGCTTAGTCATACGAAGAAGGTCTGTCACACTACTATGTTGTGTTGAGAAATACAACAAGGACTCCAAGTTCACTAGACCACCCTATTCCAACTCTGTTTTATCATCTAGTGACTGAAGTAAGGAAATGTACCTCAACTCTAGCATCTCTTTCAAAACATTTGACACATGAACCGGTTCCCTGGAATTAACCCATAATAAGTTCAAATAAAGAAGACACTTTGAGTTCCTTAGAGAAGAAAGAAAATGAGATATCCCAACCTCCTCTAAGCTCAAAAATCTCAAGTGGATGAGCTCTCCAATGCTGGAAGGTAACTTCCCTCCTTCAAACTTTACCTTAGAACGATCTAACACCCTGAGCAATGGTAAACTTCAGAGCAATGGCAACCCAACCCAAACTAAACCAAACCAACCAAAAAAACCTGAATTAAGTTGGATATGAATTTTTATAAAATCCCATTTAGTATTAAAAGCATATATCAATTTGTGTTTGGATTATTTGGATTGGTCTTTAGATAATTAAAAACCCCAAATTAAACCCAAAATAATTAAATTAAATTCTTCAAATAATTGTTATATGTATATATGTTTAGTTTATTTTGCAGGTTTTGCTTGGAATTTCCAAGGTTTTGTCAACAATTAGTTTTACCGTTGTCTTTTAAAGTTTAGACTTATTTTTTTTCAAATCTAATTGTTTTAATGTTATACTGTTGGATTTTAATTTTTAATTTAGATTTAGATTTTTATGTTTCAAGACAATGTTTTGTTTTCTTTCAGGATTTAAATTAGATTTGGGTTAACTTTGGTCATATTATTTATGAACCAAATAACTTAAACCTAAAGTAAAATATAAAAAACATCACCCAAAATATATATGGATTGAATTTGGTACAATATTTCACAACCCAACAAAACTCAAACACAAACCAGGATTTAAAAAATCTGACCCAATTGATATGTTTTAACCTAAACCAAATGTTCCTACGATTTGAGCTCCAATATTGTCATATACTCTTTTCCACTCTGGAACTGTATGTTTCTTAGCTAACATGCCTCCCAACATTTTAACGGCTAACGTAGTCCTCCATAATATGTGACCATTTTTTCCCATGTCTTCCATTTCTTCATCAAGCCATAGTTTAGTACCACATCACAAGATAACATATTTCAAGATGTGAGCCGCAAAAGAAAATTTACAAGAATTGTGGTCTTAATTTTATGTCCGAAAGTGTACTATCCCCTCACATAGCTTCCAACTTTCTTTGGGTGTAAGGATTCTTGATCTAAACAAAAAATAAACATCTTCATTCTGAGAAGTAAGTAATCATCTTCCAACCTACAAAATATTTATGTTTTCATGTTAGTGAATAAAAGGCATCTAATGACCAATGAGTTAGTCTTACTATTTTCTATACATCTCCTTTTACAATCAATTGTTAAATCAAAAAGGAAAGTCGTCATGTATGCACCATAAGAGTTCACCTCTTTTCCGCAGAAACAATTTTTTTATTCGATTCCAGTCTTCTTCTTTACATACATCACCGAGGACATGTGGTTGAAGAGTTTACCCGGAAGTTTCCATATCTAGAAATATCCAACAATTGAAAAGAGTTTACCCTGAAGTTTATCTTCATCTATCTGGAAATCTCCCGATCATGTGGCTGATGTTCATGCAAGATCTTTAGTGTAAACTGTTGCGAAACAGAGACGTGCGTAAATCCATCAAAACAACGTCGGACAATGCCATGATTAAATACTGGTCTACCCAGAGTGGTTTTACCAATACTGTCCATCCCACATATAGAAACCACTTTAACGTTATCATTCATTACCAACGCTTCAACACTCTGCTCCACCCACACAAGATCGCTTTCAGAACAGTTAGCAAACGTTTGTCTGATCTCCCTCTGATCTCTTTGTCCTTTTTGCATAGCATCGAATATTTGACATCATAAAGAATGTTTGAACATGCTTCTTGATCCTTTTTTTTAACCTCTAGATTCTTTCAGATGAAAGGATTCAATTATATCCTTAGCATCACAAACAATGTCTTTGACATCTCCCAAGAAGGTTCTCACCCTTGCACTTTCATGTCTCTTGGCATCTGCATCTTTCAACAACGAAAGATGACGCTTTAGTCCATCAAGTTGCTCATCTATTCCCTGTAATCGCTCAGATTCTTTACTTAGGAAATCCCAAATCTTTTGAACTCCAAACGATACAACTTCTTCCATAAGTAGAACGCCTTCAGGATAAAGATTCTCAGAAGAAAAGAAAAAAAAGATATAATTTTGCTAAATTAATATCACTGGAAGAAAGTGATGAATTATATCAAAACTCACCTAAAAGTCGAGGGAGACATTAAACCAAGAAAGGTCGAGGGAGAGAGTTGACTCCATGTCAATCTTATATTTTATGATTGATATTCCA
Source organism: Cardamine occulta (assembly GCA_028015245.1). Taxonomy (NCBI): domain Eukaryota; kingdom Viridiplantae; phylum Streptophyta; class Magnoliopsida; order Brassicales; family Brassicaceae; genus Cardamine; species Cardamine occulta. Next base: position 9,582,130 of record CM051384.1, read on the forward strand.
TTGCTATCAGTCCATTGGCTGAGGGTTCTCCACAATAATATCCTTTATAATTGGTTAGGTTTAATTTTTTATATATAGTTTTATTTGCTTATAGCTATTTAAATTAATTTCATTAATATTTTGAGAATTAAGAATGAGTAAGTATTGCTTATGGTAAATACATACGTAAAAATAAATTGAATTTTTTATATTTTACTTATGTTTTGCTTATATTTTTCTTACATTTAATCTTTTCTTATTTTTTGTCAATTCACTGTTTCATATTAAAAAAAAAACTTAATCATATAGTATGTAAGGATAAAATCATAATGATGAACTTAGTTGAAATGTTTTCAATTAGATGTAATCTTTTTCTTAGATTTATTTTTCATTTTAAAAAAACTTAACCATATAGTACGTAAATGTAAAATAATATTGATGAAATTAGTTGAATCGTTTTCAATTATATGTAATATTTTTCTTAGCTTTATGATATATATCATTTTTGTTTTAACATTAACTATGAATTTTACTAATTTTAATGTTTATATATTTATGATTTTATAAACTAGTGCGTTGCGAGGAATAAGACTTTAAAGTTTATATATTTACAAACTAGTGCTTTCGCTGGGAGGAGAATGGTGTGCCCAAAAGGTGTATTTCCTCAATTATCTGCTCTAGTAATATCCAGAGAATCTGAGTTGGAAGAGTGGATAGTGGAAGAAGGGTCGATGTCATGTCTTCGTACATTGACTTTACGTAATTGCGAAAGTTACAGGAACTTCCTGACGGAGTCAAGTATATAGCATCCTTAAAGGAAGTAAAAATAAAAGGAATGAAGAGGGAGTGGAAGGAGAAATTGATACCAGGTGGAGAAGATTACTACAAATTCCAACACATTCCGAATGTTCAATTTATCAACTGTGGCGATGACTGAGGTAAAATTATTGCTATAATGGCCACTTTGTTCATTTGTTGATTTTGCATCCTATTTGGATTTGTGTGAAATTCAAGTGGACAGTCTCAATAGATTTTTATTTTTGATTTGGTTATGTAATATGCTTGAGAAGTCTTTCACAAAAGGGCATGGAGAAACGAACCTTGGTTTTGTGGAGTCTCATTGTAATATTTGGATACCTTTTTGTCAAAAAATAGATGATAAAACAATTGTGTTTTGTTTTCCATTATTGATTCAACACAACTATCTTTTGAATCTTTTATTTGCATCATCTAAATAGATTTGGTTTTTCAGTTTCAGTAATACCCACTAATTTTGTAAGTTTTTCTTTATCTGAAACAAACAACAAGAACAAGGACCGACCGGTTTGTGTGATTTGACCAATCTACCAGCTAAGAGGGGAATTTCCACAAAATTAACAACTGACATAGTTTTCCTTCTTCCAGTACTTTGATGATGAAGAATATGTTTGATGGATGGTTTGTGATATCATGATTGAGCTTCTTTTGCTGCGGAATTTGTTAGACGAGAACCGGTTCCAAGCTTCCCGTTAAAAAAAAAATAAAAAAATGGAAAAAGGTTACTAAAAAGGGAAAGAAGAAAAAAGAACCGGAAATGTGGAAAGATTATGTTTGTAATGCTTAAAAGCACCAAGGAAACCCAAAGATTTTGTTTGGTTTGTGTTTAGATGCAGGTTTCAAATGGTCTGGAAGATATGTATGTTTTAGTTGCTTTGTGTCTCACTTTAATTCTGTCTCACTTGCATGGGTTCATATTATTGGAAACCTAAACACCTATACCACCTTATAAAGTAGCCATTTAAGCCCAACTCATAACATGATATTCACTTGGTGAGAATCTATACATTTGCTAATGAATGTTAAAAGGTTGAGTTCTTCTATTCTGGAAGTTTTTGTTTTGTTTTGGTCAGCTTGGGAGTGGATTACGGATAAATTAGCTCTGGATATTGCGAAATACAGAGATGTACGATTTGACTTGAATTTTGTTTTATGATTGGATTACGGATAATTTTGCTATGACTATGGCAACATTTCATATCTCTTAAAAGACTAATTAGGGTATGATTGGTGAAAGTAGAGTAATTAGAGTTAGAGTAATTGGGATGAAATAAAAAAATAAATGTTTACTCCACAACTTTTGGGTAGAAAACTTTTTCACTTTTAGAGTAAAAGTATAGGAAAAACACAAAAAAAAAAGATTTCAGCTGAAAGTATTTTTCTCTTGATTGGATCACCTATTAGAGTAAGTGAGAGTAATTTAATTTTACTCTACTTTTTTTAACTCGACTTTGCTTTCTAATCACACCCTAAGACTTCACATTTGCCTAATCTTAATGTGTTGTGCCAATTTCCATATATCTGAAACAAACAACAATAATAAACATAATTCTCCATTGTTTGACACCTAAACATAATCGTCAAATTTCAAACTTTAAAAACTACCTAATCTGCCAATTATTTCTTATTCTTATCATCAGAATAAGACTTTTCATTTGTATCAATAGGTCTATAAGACTATAACTAAACTGATAGGCCCTTAAAAGCATACTTCAGGAAAAAGAGGTCTTCAAATACAGAGGTGAAAGTTGTGGACCTGTAAAGAGAAGAAAGCAGAATTGTCAGGACCATCTTGTAAATACATATAAATAAAGTGATAGGAGTATAAGTGAGGACCCTCTCGATATGTGAGAAGGTTATCCAATTAGTGAATTGGTGTGTAACAAACTCCTATGTGAGTTCCAGAGCCTGAAACTCTGTATTCTCTTCAATTGTGTGCTTATCTTAAGTAAACTAAAGAGTTAGCGAAGGTGTAAGAAATTATTCTTGATCAAATGAAAGAGTTGCAAATTTTAGCATCCAGAAAACAACTAATTAATTTTGCAAAAACCTATGGTTCTATTATTATTTTTGACTCTGAGTATGCTGCTTTTATTGAAGATAGCAGTCCACGTTTAGTGATACCAAAGTTTGTATAAAAATATCTCTCATTAGATGGGAGGGTAAGGTTTATTAATCAAAAGCCTTATCGGAGGACCTAAGGAGACCAAAACCTTTTAGTCTATCTCTGATGAGCTCTAATAAACGTTTTCCCATTATAAACTATTACCATCTCATTGTTAATACTTCCTTCAATGGGGCTTCAAATTAATATCGATCAGGCGGGTGGATTAGCATGCCTTTCTTCTGTTAGTCTTAAGGTTAATTGAAAGTTATTGCATTATCTTGAATTTTTGGTTATTTTTCTTGAACTTCTTTTTTTTATGTTTCTTGGGTTAAAACATGATCGGAGATATGGTTGGTGATCATCAACTACTACAAAGAGAACATGATGATACTGATAGAGACTCTGATGCTCTGCCTCAAGGTTTATTGTGGTGTAAATGCTCCATACTTAAGGGTTCATTTTATAGGATCAAAACCATGGGATGTAAAGCAGAGGAGACTGTGGTGCATGTCAAAATTCTTGTCTTCTACAATAAAAAAAACTGTGTAATTTTCTGCTTTTATTGAAAATAGCAGTCCACGTTCCATATATGTATAAAATTCCTGGTGCTATAGAGGTGAGACAAGTTTAATGATACCAATGTTTGTATGAAAATATCTCTCATTAGATGGGAGAGTAAGGTTTATTAATCAAAAGCCTTATCGGAGGACCTGAGGAGACCAAAACCTTTTTAGTCTGTCTCTGATGAGCTCTTGTACACTAATAAACGTTTTCCCATTATAAACTATTATCATTGCATTGTTAAGACCATCTCCAATGTATTCCTCTATTTTTTACTCTAATATAGAGTAACTCTAAAATATAGTAGAGTTTCTTGATATGTCGAGTTTTAACCCAAAATATTTTCTGCAAGTGCACAGACAATCACAGTAGTATATGGAGTATCGAATTCACAGGGACCAAGGTTACACTATGAAATTATAGATTTTAATTTAAAGCTAAGACAAATATGGGTTTTGTGTAATTTTCGGAACAGCAAACAACTAAATAAATCGGTGTAAAATTAATTAATAAAAGGCACTAGGTCAAAGTGTTTCGCCGGTGATTCGGAGACAAGGCTGAGCAACTATTCAGGGCTAACTTAATTACCGGTCTAGAACTCAAACATAAATAAATGTCGCCCCACTCTCGTGATGCATCGACAACTTTATCTTACAACCTAGATACCGAAACTCTCGCCTGGATCTAGCGAAGACGATAAGCATTAACAAACGGGTTCAATATGTTCACAATCAATCGCAGCAATCAACTCTCGTTGGCTACGCACCAATTGCTCACCAATGATTTATCTAGCAACCTAGAGCACTCTCGTGAATAAGTTTAACCTAAAATCATAGACTAGGTGATCAAGCTAATCTAAGCATTAAGAACCCCTATTGGCGAAGACATATAAATTTCAATCCTATTTGTGCTCAGCCATTAACAACCTAAATCACCATTGAAAACCTTAACCTAGCTAAGAATCTACTCACACATAGCGAAATCAAACACAACAAGGCAATAAGATGAATTCATGATTTATTAAAAAGAATAAGGTTCAGGAAAACTTCTCAAACAGAGTTGTGGAATGATCGACAATAGGAGAATAGAGATCCAAAGCTGAATAATACAAATCCCAATCGAAAAGGAACAAAGTGGTGGTGTCTTAGAACCAAAATAACCTAGAACGACAAAACTGAAGTCTGAAAGAGAACGTGATACAAGTCTGAGGCGGCTGGCCTCTTTTTATTCTGAAAATTAAATAAAAAAACGTGTCTAGGTAAAATAGGTTGGAGCACCCCGGGCGAGCACCCTGGCGAGCACCTGCTCGGGGTGAAAATCGTCTTTTTGCTCCAAATTGCTTCTTTTGCTCCAATGTGCTCAAATATCTTCAATACATGCTCCAGAGCCTCAAAATACCTAAAAAGACACAAAAGAAACTAGAAAAGACTCAAAAACAAGATAAAAAGACTAGTTAAAATGGGACAAAATACTAATATATCATTTCTCTCCAAAGTATTATTCCATATTTTACTCTAAAAAATTATTCTTAAGTATATTCTATTTTTATTCTTTTATTAATATCTTTTATTTCTAAAATTTATAATTTGACCCCACATATTTTATTATTTTGCAAATTTTCAGCAATTTACCAGAATATTAAGTCGCTACTCTTTATTGTCTTAATTTTATTTTTTGTTGCTTATTTTTAATTTTGGTACTTGTTTTTTTACTAATCTTATAAAAGTATATATGCTACGAATATTCTATTTATGTGATAATAACATTTTATTAATAAAGTCAATCAAGAATATTCAAAATATAAAGGACTAGAGTATAAATAAAAAAGTTCAACTCTAAAATAGAGTAAAAAATAGAGTTACTCCAAATATAGAATAATCATACACATTCTTCTATTTTATAGTGGAATATAGACTAAGATTGGAAAATAGTTTACTCTATAATAGAGTTTAGAGTGAAAAATAGAGTAAGATTGGAGATGTCCTAATGGGGCTTCAAATTAATAACGCTCAGGCTGGTGGATTAGCATGCCTTTCTTCTGTTGGCCTTAAGGTTAATTGAAAGTTATTGCATTTTCTTCAAATTTTGCTTATTTTTCTTGAACTTCTTTTTTTATGTTTCTTGGGTTAAAACATATAGGAGATATGGTTGCTGATCATCAACTACTACAAAGAGAACATGGTGATACTGATAGAGACTCTGGTCTCGCTCTGCCTCGAGGTCTATGATGGTGTAAATGCTCCATACTTAAGGGGATCAAAATCATGGGATGTAAAGCAGTGGAGAGTGTGGTGCATGCCAAAATTCTTGTCTTCTAAAATAGAAAACTTTTAATTCTATTCTTCAAAGCTTTCTTGATTGGGAAATTTGCTCGAGCTTTGAGTTTCGGATGAAATTGGATGCTTCACAATTTTCAGATGGTGATAAAAAGTTTGTATATGCTTTCAATATAAACCTAGTACTAAATTATCATAAAAGCTGTTTCATCAGTTCGTCTAGCTAAGTAATACAAAACTCCATCAATGGCTTAAAGAACACTCAATCTTCCTCCACAACACTTTTTCAGTTCTGAATGTCTTTGGTCGTATTATGTCTTGCATAGGTAAATTGACACTCAATTAATAAATGGTGGCAAAAGAGCAAAACCAAAACTCATCTTATCACCATTTAAGAAAATCTCACAAAATTTGGGGTATTATTGAAAACCCAACATATTTTATTAATGCAAATACAATATTAAGTTCAAATCTAATTGTCTTAAAATCTCAGAAGGAAAAGAAAGCAAATTATACCCAAACAAATAGATTATACATCAAAACAAAAGCAGAGCCGTGCAAGAATGGCAAAGGGAGCAGAGGGAGATCCTTAATGGATCTTAATGGATCGCCGCAAATTTGCTTCAGATATCGAAGGAATCACTTAGAGGATCTCTGAGGTGATTGGGGGAATGCAGAGTTTAGGGATACAACAAATCATCGATGGTGGCCGTTCGCTGTCTATGCAAGAAAGACAAAGAGAGCATAGGGAGATTCGACAAATGTTTGCTAACAGTTCTAAAAGCGATCAGAATTGTTATCAAACGTTTGTCGAATCCCCTCTAAAAGCGATCTGAGGTGTTTTTTTTTTTAATTCTCCTCTTCTACGATATTTTCTATCTTCATTATTAGTTCGTTACGGCTTTTAGAAGCATCAATCATTTTCGAAATTAAAATGTGATGACAACCAAAAACAAATGTAATAAGTTTTCTGTAGTGTTACAAAGCTGTATTGCTGCAAAAGTGGATTTATTACACTTCAAAGTGTGGTGCATGCCAAAATTCTTTTCGTCCAGATTTAAAAACTGTGTTATTTTCCGCTTCAAAGCTTTCTTGATTGGAGAATTTTTTTATCTTTGTCGGAGTTTGTGATGAAAAGTGGCATTATATATAAAACAAATAAAACCCATTACACAACCCAGTTTATTCGCAAACAAGCCATAATAGATCTATATAAATATTTCATTGATGCAATTATAACTTGAACTGAAGCTAACCAATTAATCATCAGGATTCAACGAACATATTTACACTCTTCACAAATTTATTATTCCAGAGTAAACACCTTGACTTATTTGTAAGTCAACTAACAATTGTAAATGTTCAATCTTGTATGTATATCTCATTGATCAAGGATGTACAAATATATATACTGGGAGAGTGTAATCAAAGGGATTACGACAATGAATGAGACAATATTCACAAGCTAGACTACAGGGATTTGATTGAATTACAATATATGACTTTCCTTAATAGACCCCCTCAAGATGGAGGGGCTTTGACGACTCCAATCTTGCAACAAAGATCTTGAAACATAGCTCTGGAGAGTGGTTTGGTTAGTGCGTCCACCAATTAATCTTCTGTCGAAACGTGGGCTACCCTTAGTGTTCCATTCTGTACTTGTTCTCGAATAAAGTGGTAGTCCAGTGCTACGTATTTCATCCGGGTATGGAAGACCGGGTTCACACATAGATAAGTTGCGCCTACATTGTCGCAATACACAACAGGAGGTGCGGTTGTTACAACACCAAGTTCAGTAAGTAGAGAACTAAGCCATCATACATGTGGTTGTTACGACACTAAGTTCAATAAGTAGAGAACTAAGCCATCATACCTCTGCGGCTGTGTTTGCTATAGAGCGATACTCTATTTCAGTAGATGATCGTTGAACGCTGCATTGTTTCTTAGAGGTCCAAGAGATTGGAGTACTGCCTAGATAGCCAATAAATGCGTTTGTGGAGAGATAATCTTCTGGATCACCGACGTAGTGAGCATCATAGTAATAATGTAGCATAAGAGGGTTATTGCGATGAATGTAGATGCCATGTGTAGGGGTTCCAGCTAGATAGCGTAATACTCTTTTGGCTGTATGCCAATGATCTTTAGTCGGCCCGTGCATAAACTATGATAAGCGATTGACCACAGACGCAATATCAGGTCTGCTGAATGCTAAGTATTGAAGACTACCGATGAGTATCATGTACTTGGTTGGATCTGAGAGTGTGGTTCCTGAGATGAGCGTCAACTTTGGAGAGGTAGCCATAGGTGTAGAAACGAGTTTGGTTTCAAGCATGTTGTGTTGAGTGAGAAGGTCAATTACGTACTTACGTTGCATTAGGTGTAGTCCTTCGGTGGTGCGTGTTGCCGTAATGCCAAAGAAGTAGGTCAAGTCTGTCGGATCCTTTATGGAGAATCGATTTGTGATTTGAGTGTTAGTTCCATAAGCGTCAGATTGCTTCCCGTAACAAGTATGTCATTGACATAAACAAGAAGATAGAAAAAGTGACTACTACAAACGCAATATAAATAGAGATGTGTCAGCGATAGAGTTTGTAAACCCTGCTGAGATGAGAAACAATTGCAACTCCATATACCAGGAGCGAGGTGCTTGTTTTAGTCCATAGATGGCTTTCTTGAGGCGACACACATGATTTGGGCAGTCACTGTCAACAAATCCAGGAGGTTGGGTCATGTAAACTTCTTCTTCAAGTGTGCCTTGTAAAAACACTGTGTTGACATCAAGTTTCTTGATAGACCAAGAACATGAGACTGCAACGTGAAGAACAAGATATCTTGTAGAGGACTTACTTATTAGACTGAAAGTTTCAGCATAATCGATGCCTTGTATTTAGTGAAAAATCTTGGTAAATAATCTGGCTTTGTATCGGTGAAGAGAACCACCTGGAAAAAACTTTAACTTGAAAATCCACTTACAACCGACCATGTTTTGATGAGGAGCATGAGGGATAAAATCCAATGTCTGATTTGTAATTTGGGAGTCAATTTCCTTCTAACATCAACCACCGCCAATTAGGGTATTTCAATGTTTGAATGAGTGTTGTAGGTTCAATGAGGTTTTTGGACTGGAGAAGGGTGAAGAGATTCAGTTTTTTTTACTGGTTTTATGATCTGGTTTTTGCCTCAGGTAATGGGGTGTCGATTTTCATGTGGGTTAAGAACTGGGGCTGCGACGATGATGTTTGGTGGTGGAAGTGTTAGGTTTGGTAGATTTGTGGTTGTTGGGCCAGTTGGATTTAGACCTATAGGTGATGTGGTGGTAGGCCTCAAGGTAACGGTGGGTGGAATAGTTGAATTTGGTTGGTGGGCTTAAGTTGTTGGGCCAGTTGAATTTGAGCCTATTTTTTGTGGGTCAGTTGTCGGTGGGATAATTGATGTTGCAACAGAGCAATCCGTGATAGAATGACGCTGCCGTGGGCGGCCTTGGTAACTGACGATAGGTTGTGCTGCTGGTGATGGGAGACGAGATGATGGAAGAGTGGGCTCTGGCAAGCTTTGGGCACGTGGTGGAGGACCGATATGTGACAGATTAGAATTAGTGTGTGACATATCTGTAGTGTTGGATCGTGATGCGTTGGGGGAGGCTTATGAGGTTTAAACCTCAGGTCGAGGTGTTTGGATGGCAGATGACGACGGAGCCTTAATATGAGGTGTGTGACTTGTTGATGACGAAAGAGGCTTTGTGAGCGGGGAATAAGCTGATGTTGGTGATAGAATGGCAGGGGAAAAAGGAGAGTGAGGATCCCAGCATAGAGGAACTTGATCAACTGTATAAAAATGGGTAATTCGGTTGATGAAGTAAGTGCTTAAGTTGAGGATGGGGTGGTAGCGAAAGGAAAGATGGTTTCCTCAAACCGAACATGGAGTGAGGTATAGACACGTGAGCTATGAGCATCAAGACAGAGATAAGTGCTATGTGTTAGTGAACAGCCGAGAAAGACATAGCGAGCAGAGCGATTGTCAAGTTTGTTGGTGGTATATGGATACAACCAAGGGAAACATAGACAACCAAAGACTGTGAGCTTGTGGTAGTTGGGATCGGTGCCAACCAGTCGCTTAAACGGAGTGTCAATTGAAAGAACTGGTGTTGGCATGCAATTGATTAAGTATACAGCTGCATCAAACGCGTAGGTACAATAAGTTTTTGGAATTGAGGCTTGAGTAAGGAGAGTGTGCCCTTTTCAACAATATGGCAATGTTTACGTTCAGCTAGGTCATTGTGCTCGGGCGTGTGTAGTGGTGTCGTGAGATGGGAGATACCGTATGAGGAGAGGTATGACCGTAGACTGATATATTCTCTTCCATTGTCCGAGTATAGAGTTCCAATTTTCTGTTGGAATATGTTTTCTACAAGTGACTTAAAGTCTGGAAAGGTATCTTTGACTTGGGATTTGTGTTTCGGCGGGTATAGCCATGTGTAGAATGTGTAGTGATCAACTAACACAAGATAGTATTTATAATTGTCAACAGAGATTATAGGAGATATCCAAACATCGGTCAAAATGTATTCGAGAGGACGATGAGAGGAGATTGATGTTTGTGAAAAAGGAAGTTTATGTCTTTTATTGAGGTGATAATCCAAACAAGAATGTAAAACTGAATTGAAAGTGGAAATAGGAAGTGAAAACTTGGAGAAAACATTTCGGACAATAAGAGGAGATGGATGGCCTAATCTTGAGTGCCAAGTGGAGAAGGTGTTCATGGCGGTGGTAGAGACAAAGAATAATTGGATTTGGGAGGGGTTGATAGGCCATTCATACAGCTGGTATTTAGTTCGTCCTTGGAGTAACGGGACCCCGTGCTGAGATCCGTCCAGAGCCGTCTCCAATGAGAACGTCATCACCACCATTATAGGGTTAGTGAAGAGCAAGGTTGTTGAGGTCCGATGTTATGTGATGTGTCGCACCGGAGTTGAGAAGCCATGGAACAGCTTGGTGCTGAGTTGTAGTTGCAAGTTAGGCATGGGGCTGCCACGGTGATGGGCTGTTGAACGACACTGGTGAGGGCTGTGTGATGTTGCAAAGTTGCAGACAACGTCTAGCGCTGTGACCTTCAACTCCACAGAAGGCCTTGGTTGATGAAACTCTAGTTTCCAATAGTTGTTGTTCTGACACGGTTGATGTGGCTTGTTGTTGAACTTCTGGTTGCCTGATGAGATTACGGCTAGCAAGGAGGAGGAACCAATGCAACATGGAGACGACAATGAGAAGCAAAGGAAGCAGCTTGAACTGGAGCTACAAGGAACTGAAGACTTATGTATTTCTCCGGGTCCTATCACTCGGTCTAAACAAGAGAAGCTCAAGACCACTTTGCAACATCTTCTCAACACCATTCCAGGCCGTTTAGTGTTGCTAATCCAGCTACATTGGTTGTGATCCAAGCCACCTAAACATTTATCAAGAGAGGTGATATGACTTACACTCTTTTTCCCTTCATTTGGTTTTGTCTCATTTGGGTTTTCCAAATAAGGTTTTTAATGAAGTAAGCCATATCACTCACTCATCAGCCTCTTGATAAAGCTTAAGCCCACTTTTATCTCTTATCATGAAATAAAGAAGCCCAAGTCCAAGAAGAATCAGCCAAAAATGGAAGACTTGAAGAGTCATTTTTATGTTCAAACTTTGTTTTAATGCTATGTTATTTTCGAGATTTTTCCTTTACTCATTTGCTGATTTAAACTCATGTAAGGCTTCATTTCTAAGTTATCAAACTCTTTTCATATTTTCAAAACTCTCGGAACCTGTTTGATCAATCCTTGCTTGTGATCGGATCTTCATCCTCACTATAGCAAGCTCGATAGTCTTAGGGACTGTCACAACTCCTAAGAAGTTTCACCCCGATCCACCCCTTGTTCATCACGTCTAGGGTATTCACCCACGTACAGAACAAGTCTGAAAGTCTAAAGGTTCTCCATCCCCTTTGGAAGTTTCGCATCAATCCCCAACACCCATCGGATCCTACTCACTGTGTCAACATCTTTTCATCTGTTTCGCATCGCTCATCTCATCACCGATCATCACAACCTATTGGAGAGCATTCAGAGACTTGATCCTCATCTAGGATCATATCATTACCACGGTTGAAAACGCGATTGTTGACCAGATTTGCTGACGCCGTGAGTGATAGTTGGGGAGCCCGATGAAGTAGCTTGGACTCATGGTTAAGCATTTTATCGTGTAACTCAGTGAGAGATGGCGGTACGTCACGTCCCTCCATTTGATTAACCACACTCTTGTAGTCATCAAAGAGACCTTCTAGCACAAACTCTACCTGATCTTCATGGTCAATAGCTTTTCCAAGGAGAGCCACTTGATCAATCCGAGTGTGGTGATGCCTTGGAAGTACTCATCTATGGTTTTTTTTACCATTAGACCACTGCTTGAGTTGGTCTTTCAGCTGTTTGACATGACCTCTACTTGGTTTTGCGTAGGTTGATGTAAGGGTGGACCAGATCTTCTGTGCAGTTGATGAAAGGGTGGACCAGATCTCCTGTGCAGTTGATGCTCGCAACAAGAGGGGTTGAACAGTGGTCGCCATGGTGCCAAGGAGAGCACTGAAAATCAAACTGTCCCGTCTCTTCCAGACCGTGAAATCAGTATTTGGAGCAGCAGTACCGTCATTGCCATCGGATCCTACTCACTGTGTCAACATCTTTTCATCTGTTTCGCATCGCTCATCTCATCACCGATCATCACAACCTATTGGAGAGCATTCAGAGACTTGATCCTCATCTAGGATCATATCATTACCACGGTTGAAAACGCGATTGTTGACCAGATTTGCTGACGCCGTGAGTGATAGTTGGGGAGCCCGATGAAGTAGCTTGGACTCATGGTTAAGCATTTTATCGTGTAACTCAGTGAGAGATGGCGGTACGTCACGTCCCTCCATTTGATTAACCACACTCTTGTAGTCATCAAAGAGACCTTCTAGCACAAACTCTACCTGATCTTCATGGTCAATAGCTTTCCCAAGGAGAGCCAGTTGATCAATCCGAGTGTGGTGATGCCTTGGAAGTACTCATCTATGGTTTTTTTTACCATTAGACCACTGCTTGAGTTGGTCTTTCAGCTGTTTGACATGACCTCTACTTGGTTTTGCATAGGTTGATGCAAGGGTGGACCAGATCTCCTGTGCAGTTGATGCAAGGGTGGACCAGATCTCCTGTGCAGTTGATGCTCGCAACAAGAGGGGTTGAACAGTGGTCGCCATGGTGCCAAGGAGAGCACTGAAAATCAAACTGTCCCATCTCTTCCAGACCGTGAAATCAGTATTTGGAGCAGCAGTACCGTCGTTGCCATCGGATCCTACTCACTGTGTCAACATCTTTTCATCTGTTCCGCATCGCTCATCTCATCACCGATCATCACAACCTATTGGAGAGCATTCAGAGACTTGATCCTCATCTAGGATCATATCATTACCACGGTTGAAAACGCGATTGTTGACCAGATTTGCTGACGCCGTGAGTGATAGTTGGGGAGCCCGATGAAGTAGCTTGGACTCATGGTTAAGCATTTTATCGTGTAACTTAGTGAGAGATGGCGGTACGTCACGTCCCTCCATTTGATTAACCACACTCTTGTAGTCATCAAAGAGACCTTCTAGCACAAACTCTACCTGATCTTCATGGTCAATAGCTTTCCCAAGGAGAGCCAGTTGATCAATCCGAGTGTGGTGATGCCTTGGAAGTACTCATCTATGGTTTTTTTTACCATTAGACCACTGCTTGAGTTGGTCTTTCAGCTGTTTGACATGACCTCTACTTGGTTTTGCATAGGTTGATGCAAGGGTGGACCAGATCTCCTGTGCAGTTGATGCAAGGGTGGACCAGATCTCCTGTGCAGTTGATGCTCGCAACAAGAGGGGTTGAACAGTGGTCGCCATGGTGCCAAGGAGAGCACTGAAAATCAAACTGTCCCGTCTCTTCCAGACCGTGAAATCAGTATTTGGAGCAGCAGTACCGTCGTGGGAGCCAGAGCAACAGTGTAACCATCTAGAAAGTCGGCGAGCTCATAGCCATCAAGCAAGGTATACACTTGTCTGCTCCACATGAGATAGTTGGAGGAGGTGAGGCATGTAACATTTATCATGTTGACATGTAGGATTGGCTGTGAATTATTGATGAGCACAGTCTCGTGGGTGGGAGGGCTATTGTTTGTTTTTGCAAGGCTCTGATACCATGTAAATGTTTAAGCTTATATATCTCATTGATAAGGATGTACAAATATATATACAGTAAACCTCTATAAATTAATAACCTTTATAAATTAATAAATTTCGTTGGTCCCAAGTTGTTCTTACTCTATCAAAAACAATTGATATGATCTTCTCAAATTGCATCTAAAAATTATGAAAGATTTTATTTGTGATAATTATTTCTTAATGTCTTTTGGGACTAAAAATATGGAAGTATTGTCTTCAACTTCTTACTTTAAATATAAGATTTTGAAAAATTAGACAAATCTCTCTATAAATTATCGATAAATTAATATTCTCTATAAATTAATAAAATACTCCGGTCCCAACATTATTAATTTATAGAAGTTTAAATGTACAAGGAAAGCGTAATCAAAGGGATTACGACAATGAATGAGAAACAACATTCTCAAAGCTAGACTACATGGATTTGATTGAATTACAATATATGACTTTCCTTAATAGCAATAGTAAACACCGGATTGAGAACTGACTAATAATAGTGCGCAAGGCATAACAGTAACAAATTAATAAGCTATACCTTATCATAACATGACCAAATATAGATGAATATACAAAATCCAAAGAGATAAGACATTAAGAGAGGAGAGAGTAGTAACAAGCTTATCAAAAAACAAGACCACTGTGTCAAATTACTATATGTGTATTTAACTGTAATTATCCTAACTATAATTGTTTTAACCGTATATCAAACGGCTAATGTTATGGATAAAAAGATTTTGTAATCGTAACTTGTGGTTGAAATCATAACCGTAATAATCGTGGTCATGCCTAATAACAATAATCAGATTTGAACACCACTGCGGGTCAATTGTTTTAATATAATTTGTAGGTTTTTTTTTATATATTTATAAATATTTCTATTTCGTTCATTTAATATATATTTGTAGATTTTTTTTATAATTTATAAGACATTTAACGTAGTTTCAGCATCGAATTGTAGTGTTTTCCATGTACCAATAGCAAATTTCTGTTGTTTGATTCAAACCTGTGTTTTCTGACCTCCCAGACCCACTGTCAGACCGGTAAACCCAGTGATCCGATCACTACACCGGTTCAGATTTATTGGTAAAATCAGCTAATTATATATCCGGAAAAATCTAGAAAACCTCGGTAAAACCCAACAAATCCAGCAAAATGAGCAATCCGGTATTGCTGGTTGAACCAGTCGTGCGGAAAAATACTGGTTAAACTTTTTAAATTTAATTTTTATTACATATAGTATTTTGGGTACAATATGTTATTTACGTTTTTTATATTTTGTTAAAAATTTCACTATGTTAAAATAAACTTAATAATGAGTACAATAACCAATATTAGTTGTGACACATTATTAGTTTATTTGAGCATTAGCAATTTACATTTTAGTATTTTTTATTTTTTATTTAATGTGAATTTAGAATATTCAATCACTTTGTAATTATTTTTTACATATTATTAAAACATGAATTGCTTTTTTCTTTTATATTCAATAAAATATAAAAAAATTTACTAATATATTGATCCGTAATCGACCCGGATCGATCTGCGGTCGACTCATTGACCCGGTTACCCGGAGAGTAATCCGGTTTGGTTTAAAAATATTTGAAACTTATGCTAAATACATAATTAATGATGTGGATATTGAAATATTTTGGTGATCAATATTTTGGAATTAATGGCTCCCAAAAATAAGGGAGTGTATATTTTGGTTTAAGAAAGATTTTAGTATTTATTTTTGATTAATATTTATTTTGATTAGATTGGTGATTGTTCGGGTATAGATATAAGTATATAGCTGTTTGGATGCAATGATTAGTATTTCAATTTTAATAGTGTAGAGGTGAACCTGTTACGGTGCAAGGAAATTCGCAAATGATATCATTATTGAAACGGGTGACTTATTATTTTCTTTAGGATAAACGAAATATATAGGATCCGATGATTCGATTTGTACCCATGATGGAATATAGAATACAAATAACTTGGCAACTTATTTGTTTACATGATTACATCTTACAGACGAAACAAAAGGAAAGAGCCTTATTTTCATACATATGCAAATTCTCTTTGGAATCAAATTTACTCTTGTATGAGACAGCGACTACGGAGAGAGACGAACAGAAGAAATAGTACCAACACTAGGACCAGTTCTAGTTGGATCAAGAGGGAAATAAAACGGATAAAACTCATACCGGACATAGCAACTGCTATACAAAACACGACATCCCTTCTTGTTGTGGCAAGCCGTCATGAAGCTCTGAACCGCAGTTGCAAAGCACTGAGCGCAATCCAATGCGCTTAAGTCCCTCGTGCACTGAACTAAACCATTTAATGTCACAAAAGGTGTCAACTTTGTCTTACCTTTACCTAAACCTTGACTCTTAGGCAAAACTGCCTCAGACCTAATCTTATCAAAGAGTGCCCCGAGCTTGTTATCGAACGTTTTCGGATCGGTTTCGGTTACGTTAGCGACGTTGTAGTATATAAGACCAGAGCCAGTATCAAGCTTCCCTATGAAATTTTCTTGGCTGTAACGTAAGAAGCAAAAATCATACAAGATCCTTGAGTCGGATTGGTTAGGACAGACTTCACGGATTTTCTTTGCAGCGTCTTGGATGCAAGTCGAGCAATCTGTCTTGCTGATGTCTCCTCTACATTGAGCAAGTCCGTATACACTGTCTTTGGTGTTGTAGCTTGAAGAAGTTGTGGTCATGAAACCTTGTGATTGAGTCTTTGAGACAAGCGTAGCGAGAAGTGAATCGATGTTCTTGGAGATTTGGCTGCTTGCTGAGATGTTTGAGTTTATGTTGCAGAGGTTCCATATTGAGTCTGCTGCTCTGCAGCTGGATACAATAGCCAATAGAAGAAGACAGTTCACAATTAATGTCTTCATTTTGTATTTTTTATTTTATTTAATAAACTTTATACTTTGTTTTGAGTTTGAGGTTATCATTGTTCACTCGAAGGAGAGTCTGATTTTATACCAAAATGTTATCTATTCTAGAACGTGATATCTTTTAGAAGTCGGTCAATAGACAAAACGCATATCATAAGCAAGTGGGAAATTATTGTTTGTTTAAATAAAATCCAAAACTTTGTTGACCGAGTAGTCTATATTACAAGCCAAATACTTGTGACCAATCAAATCAGTAAGATTAATTGGTCAACTTACCTTACATTGGTGTTTTGTTATTTTGTAGTCACACAATAGATAAGATTTATAAATTAAAAATAAATAATTTAGCTAGAAGATTCCAAGATGGCTTCACATGGGGGTCAAAATGAATGGAGCAGAAATTGTTGACTGTGGATTATCTTATTTTTTCAAACGTCAACGTTAACGCCAAAAGTGGCGCAACATCGACCAGTTCTCTCTTTAAAAAGTCTTCACTACTAATAAATAATATCCCTACCATTGAAAGAAGATATTTTATTTTGATTCCGTTTGAATTTAGATTGTTTCGTTTATGTTACAAAAATTTGTTCGAACATTAAGTTCGACATATAATGTAACATCCGTCCTTACTATACATGCAAGACCAAAATCTATTTTCTTTTGAAATTTTATCAACTAACAAAATTCTTAAACTATTAACTCTCCGAATTTTACTAATTCAGAAAAAGAGATAAATGAGAGGGCTTTTTTATATCCATTTGAAACACAATTAAAAACATTCAAAAATTATCAGATATGATAGAATCATATACTATATTTTTAGACTTATATATCCAACAAATATAACAGTTTTATACGATACTCAATCTACCATATGTGTAACACCTCAATTTCTGATATATGGTGATATATATGTGGAGAGATTTAAAATAATTGATTTGGCTACTATGTCATTAAAGTGTACTTATTTTTTTCCGTCACTTGTTAAGAGACAACTTCAGAGTTAAATGTGTTTGCGCTAGAGTAATACTAGGACGGGTGACCTATTGGGAAGTCATTTTCGGTTGCATGTGAGTGAGGCCAAAACACGGAGAGAGATTATGTGCTGATTTGTAGGGACAATAACAAGTCTTTCGAGTCTGCAGGAATAACGCACGGGCCCTCGAACGGTGACAGTCGGGGCATTACAATATGTCATTTTACTATTTAATTCATGTCAATCAATCTAGTATCATCATTTTATCATTATTATGATGTGTAACTAAAAACATCTGAACCCATGCATGCATCACTCATGTGTTTATATTATAATCCTAGTCTACAAGAAAGCATATTAGATTCAGCTACTTGATAATACATTTTATTCACGATTTTATAGAGTCTTTTTGGTATATTTTTATGTATTTATAGGTTTCTACACTTGTTGGAGTCAAAAGAAATGTTTTAGAGTGGAAATTGATCATTTTGGATGATTAGAGATGCATGACTGCGCAGAAGCGTCATATGTTTGGCCTCCGATGGAATACTTCTCACTGTTAGATCTTTCTCATATGTTGACACAAGTTAGAGGAGGATGTTAGCTTTCAATTTTGACAAAAAATTGTTTCTACACTTTTGCTTTTGTGTATCCGTTTCTGATTTCATGTAGCTTAGGTCCTCACCATAGCAATTAGATAACAGAGATCACTTATGTTTTCCTCTTTCCCATTCCTTGGGACATGCTGTCTGCAGCTGAAAGTTCAAAACTGTGTTACAATAAAATTGTTTAAAAACTTTTTTTAAAATACAAATTTTTCCAAAATAAAAAACTTTCCAAAATACGAAATAGTAATTCCAGGTTCAAGAATCCAGATCTAGGATATGAAAATACCTTAGGAGACTTGTCAATTGCAAACACTTATTACGGTACGAGCTTACATGAGAATCATGATCTGAGTGTGGTGCATTGCTCTTACAAAATTCATCCAAAAAGGAATTTGTTTGCCCCTTCGTTTGCCTTCTCTCCTAAAACTAGTTAGATATATCTCTAGGATGATTCTCATGCAGCTTCTCTTTCTCTCTAGCTCTCTCTCTTTAACACCTTGAACCGTTCTATGAACAGACAAGCCACATACGGCTCGACGATACCAAGATGATGGTGAACACTGCCCATCCATTACACCATCCCACTACGATCATGGTATAGTGTTTTCAAACCTTACTAACCGAGACCAAGTCTTGTGTTAGCCCCGACGAGGCAAATATCACTTGAAGCACACATTTGTAAGGAAAATATTATGTTATATCAAATAGATTTTCCAATAAGTATCCAAATCACAACCATTGTTTTGGTGCCTCCAGCCTTAGGTTCAAATCAAGTTGTCCTAACGTCCTAATCTTCCTCTAATCGTTTCCTTCTAAGGTTTGCCTTCAAGAATAAAAACAGAGTAATCTCAGTGAGTTCAGAAAACCCACTAAACATGCATAATCAATCAAATTCCATCCCAAAAATACATATAAGTATTCTGAAGCAAATATCAAGCATCTCGGATAATATATGCAGAAGCAACCAACCAACATTTAATCAAAAATCACATGCAAATGCATGCAATTACAAGATAACACTTTTATGATACATTGGAGTATCATGCATGCTTTCACTAGTCTTGGGCCCAGTCTTCCTCTCCTCTTCTCCTCACTTTCATATTTTGAATCCACACATGAAACCAACACAAGACACTCTCAACCGTATCGTCATACGGTAGCCCAATCATGGTAGCTAGCCAAGTACGCTTCGACCTTGTCATACTTTGTCCACATGTAGACATGGCCAGTTAGGAAGGACAACAACACCACATTTGAGAATCCACAATCCTCGCAATGCAAAGAAACATATGGTTAATCTAACACAAAATCAATTGCATTTTCCATAGTCACATCTTAGGTATCAAATCATTTCTATACAAAACCGACATGGTTATGTACTTCATTCAATACCGCTCGTCGCATTTCATCACATCTTAGATATCGAATCATTTCCATAAAAAAACCACCAAGTTTATGTACTTCGTTCGATACCGCTCATCACATTTCATCACATCTTAGATATCAAATCATTTCTTTACAAAACCACCAAGGTTATGTACTTGGTTCGATACCACTCACACCACATCTCATACAGTAGTTAATCAATGAAATCAACAAGGACACCAGAATCTTGTGAAAGCAGATTGGAACAAAAACTCTTCTCACACCTAAAATCATACCATGCTAGTGAAATGGATGCTTCTTTCTCGCTTTCAAAAAGACAACATTCCTTTTCCTTTGTATCATCCTCAACTTAAATCCTAACTTTTGTCAAGCTACTACCTTTTAAACAATTATCACAATTTTTTTAACAATCAAACAAAAAGAAGCCAAATTTTGAGTTGTTGTCCATAACCAATTAAAATAATACCAATTTTATTGTTGGTCATTTTGTTTCAGCCACAATTAGAATTGCAACCACTTTAACCTCAGTCTCAACCGCTATTGTAGCCCACTCTGGACGATAAGATGTCTCGGAAGGAGGATGAAATTTTTATTTTGCCGCTTATTGGATAGTTGGAGCAAGAGTAGCCAGAAATTATAATTATGGAAGAAGATGAGGAGAATTGCATGGATCTTGAATTAAAGCTTTGAAAACTTTAATATTATTCTCTCTTGTCCCTAATTAGGGTAGAAAAAATTATCGAACTTAATGGTATTGTACCAAACTAAATTTCATTAAACCAAACCGAAACTGAATTTAAAAATAACCCAAATGATACATTAATTTCTATACTAATTTTTTCGAATCCAAACAAAATAAAACCGTTGAACCAAATTAAATCCACTAAAATTAATATATTTAATTAAATAATAGAAAATACATTCAAATATATTAAATATATATATATAATATTAATTAAATTTAATTATTTTTTGTTTATTTATATATTGAGGTGAACTGGATATTTAGAGGGATTTGAGTTTTGTGATGATTTTGATGAATTTTGGTGAATTAGAAAATTTGTTATTAAAATTTTCTTAAACCATGAGTTGTTGGTATTTATATTTTTTAACTACGGAAGCCCTTGAAATCCAAACTAAAACTTTTAAATCCAATTTTTAAAATGTTTTCAGGAACAGTGGATTTGATTGTATATTTTAAAATCATCAATCCAATATCACTAGATTTTATAAGATATTTTTAAATTCATGTTTTAATAACATATAATTTATAATTTTAACTCAAATCCCTCCAAATACTCAGTTGAATACACACACCTTAAATGTTTTTTAAAAACATAATCAAACCAAACCTGTATCCGTACCGAATAATATTTTTAACCGAATGGGATCTACTTATACAATCCAAAAAAAACAAATAACCCAAACCAAATAACTGAATGACATCCCCTATCCTTAATAATGAATTTAAAAACTATTAAAATATAGGTTTTTAAGATGATAATATGTTCTAGATCTTACCTTTAAATCAGGTTATCTACTTTTTTGTGATGTTTTTCTTTTGAGTTAATATTACATTCTAAGATATTTAAATTTTTCCTTGGTTAAAAATAAATTAAGTTTTTTTGTAATTACAAAACTACATTATAAGATATGCTTTAATGTATTTTAAAATATAAGGAAAATTCAAATATCTTAGAATATATATATCACTAACTCAAAAGAAAAATATTATAAACATAGATAAACCCATCTTACAACCTATTTTGTTTTAATAGTTTTTCTTATTCATTATCATGGTATGGGGAGACATTTGTTTATTCAGTTCGAGTTATTCGAGTTTCAAATTTTTGAATTGTAAAAATTTATACTATTTGGTAAAATAAATTATTCAGTTGGATTCAAATTCAATTCAATTTGGTTTAAAAACAACAAATTAAAACATAAATAAACAAAAACTAATTAATATTAATTAATATACTATTTTAGTATATATAAATGTATTTTCTATTATTTAATATACTTTGGTTAGAAAATTTAGTTCGGTTTAAATTATACCACTTGTGTTAATTTTAAGTTTAGTTTTAGTTTGGTTTGATAAATTTTTGTTCGGTTCGGTAAAATTCTATTTGGTTCGATAATTTTGCTACCCCTAATCAAGGGCAATAGAGAATAATACAAGATCCATGAAATCCTCTTTGTCTTCTTCCAAGATAATAATCTCTGGCTACTCTTGCTCCAACTACTCAATAAGCGGTAAAATGCAAATTTCATCCTTCCATACATCTTTTCGTCCATGATATGAGGCTGCAATTGCTGTTAGGACTGAGGTTGAGGATAAAGTGGCTGTGATTCCAATAGTGGACGCAAAGGATACTAACAATAAAGTTGGTATTATTTTTATTGATCATGGACACCAACTCAAAATTTGGCATCTCATCGTTTGATTGTCTTAACAATTGTGATAATTATTTGAAAGGTAGTAGTTTGGCAAAATTTAGGGTTTAAAATGGGATTGTATTACGGACATGAAATGTTGTCTCCTTGAAAGAGAGAAAGCAACATTCATTTTATTAGCATTAAATGATTTGAGGTGTGAGAAAATTTCTTGTCGGGTTAAAATGTTTTGCCCACATAAAACATTGAAATCCACTATTTTGTTTCACAAAATGCATTATGATTTCATACGATGGTTAGTGATTTATATATTAGTGTTAGAAGAATATAGATAGATATTACAAATTAAACTAAAAGATATATGGGACTGATCCAAGCGCAACAAGACAACAACAAAAACTGAAAAACATAACTAGGCATTCTTAAAAACAAAAAACTCATATCAGAAAAGCACAAGTTTCTAGTGTTTGTGGTCATAAGACAACAAAAAAAAAATCATGTCAATTCTAGCTAAGTAATTATGTTTTCTTGGTTTATAATTTCTTTTTATATAAACTATGAATTTAATTCAAGTTAACTGGTTATAGTCTTTTTTGGTTACAAGAAAAAAGAAGTTGACAACAATAATCACACTATCAGAACATCAAGAAATCACTTAGTAGTTAGTACACATTACTTATCTTCACTCAAAGATAACAATTAATCATTATGACATCCATAAGATTTAGAAAGATATTTATCAGTTGCAACAAAAAACACATTAAGCAAGTGAGTCACACTCTTGATCATTTTGCCTATGCTAAAATTACTCAAGAAAATAATTCATTACTTCTTAATACCTAAAACCAGTAGGCTACTAGAGCGTATTATAACTCTTGCTACCAAAAATGAAAAGAAACAAAATTGGCTAATTTATTGTTCTTCTAAAGTAAATCTAAGGATGGATCTTTCACGTAAAACCAGTCAATCTTATTTAATATCAACTCTTATCATTTATGATTATTATGAAACAGTACCTGTGATTTTCTGATTTGGTTGGTTAGGAGTAGCTTGCGGACGACGTAAACACAAATTAGTAAGTTGGTAAAAATAATCCTGTAATTTAGAACGCATGAAATATATGTTAGAAAAAAATACATCTAGTTCATATATTAAACTTCACAACACTAACTTCTCATGTTTCAAACTTACAGTTTAGTGTGCGACCCCTTGAGTTTTTCGGAACTCTTCTTTGTATGAACCAAGTTCCAGAACCAACTGCATTGGAAAAACATAAACAAAAATATCAGGAGTCTTGAAACTTTCTTGATCAGAGACAAATTTGGGCTCATCCAGTATGAAAATGCAAGCAAAAAGGTCTCGTCATCAACCACCAGAGTTCTCGTCAGGATAAGGCATAGCCACATATCCGAGATCAATGGTGGCAAGGAACAACGATGAGAGGGACATCGAAGTTGAAGGTAGAGGGAATTAGATCTGTTTATTATTAGGGTCAGATCTAGAATATTTTGCTTTACTTTTACCTTTTTGGATTAGATTTGTTCTCGATTTTCTCGATGACCTCTTCTATCTCATGTTTATCTGCGTTGCTTTTAACTTTGGTGTTTTAGACATGTTCATGCATCGTTCGTTGTTATTCTCCACGAGCCTATCGTGAGATCGATGCCATCTGCGAGTACAGTGGCGGCTTGTGGTTGCCGTTTGTATTCTCCATCTGCGGTGGCTGCTGAATATAATTTTTAGGGTTTTCTTCGATTTTGAGGGATTCTGAGTTTGGGAGTGAATGTTTTTATTGGAGGATTCATATATTGTGTGGCTACGGATTGATATTTGGGTTCGTATACTGTGTGGCTACGAAATGATATTTGGGGTTTCTTCTTTTTTTTTTCTTTGCAAAAAAATCATATATTTACTTGTAAAGTGATGAATTATAAAATTTCACACATTTATTTTTTTCAAAATTTATTATTCGAAGTTTCACGACAATGTCTGTACTTTTTCAATACGGCGGTACTCAACACTTTTTTTGGTAAATTATTCACATATTTATTATTTTCTCTTGTACATAACTAACTTAATAGAAAAATTGATAAATGCGTAAAAAGAAAATTTAAATATAAACAAATAAAGCGGAAAATTTTGACCATAAATTTATAAAAGGTTTAATTTTTTGCCTAAAATTGGATAATTATTGTTTGTCCTTTTTGATTTAAAATTTTCATATTATATTTTTGAAAATTTTAGATATAAATACATTTAATCATAAATATTGGTTGTTAAACTTAGCATTCAATGATTTTAAAAACTTACTTCTAGAGCATGGTCACTTTTACAGTAAATATCAGTACTATTGTAAAATACGGTATGCATTGTCGTACATCTACTGTTCAATTGAACAGTAGATATATGATATCTTATTTAATAAAGTATGGTTTATTTTGTGAGAAGCTCTGAGGCGCTGACACGTGTTACCTACTAATCCATTGAACATAATATATTATTCTTGTAGTATTAAATTAAATCATATCTTCACCTAGAAGATTCTATACATGCTGTATAAATATTCATCATTCGTAATCAATGAAATCATCAGTTCTTCATATCTCCACATGGTATCAAAGCACCTCTGATCCTAGGAACCTCTTCTTCTTCTTTTATTCTTTGCAAAAAATCTTATGTTTCTTTCTCTTCCTCTCTCGTCTTCTCCAAAAAAAAATCTTCTCTTTCTTCGATCAGCTTCTAATGGTATTAGAATTTGCAGCTGAATCCTCTCTCATCTTCAATATCAATGATCCAAAGCGAAATCTCATATCGCTTAATATGTCATACATCACGAAATTGACCACAAACAATTTCATCACGTGGCCTCTACAAGTTTGTTCGCTCCTTGAATCGTAAACCCCATTGTTTTATCTCCGATGAAGATCAAACACCATCGGAAACGGTCACAACTGCAGCTGGGCCAGATCAGGCCAATCAGAACTTTTCAGCTTGGAGACGTCAAGACAAGTCACTGTTCAACTCTCTGATCGGCTCCGTTGTTGCTAGAGCGACCTCCTCTCGTGAGATTTGGCAGATCCTTCATCGCACATACGACAAACCTTCAAGGGGGCATATTAAACAATTGAAGCATTGGGTCAAACAAATCAACAAAGGAACCAAATCTATCAATGAGTACATGCGAAACATCATTGATAATTCTGATCAGCTCTCCCTCCTTGGAGCTCCGATTGATCATGAAGATCTGCTTGACATCATCACTGATGGCCTTAGTGATGATTACCGCCTAGTCATTGAGATAGTGAATGGTCGCGATACCCCAATTTCGCTTGATGAGATTCATGAGAAGTTGATTAACAGCGAAAATACATTGAATGTAGTCACTGGACAGCCACAAATTTTCCCATCATCGCTAATGGAGCTCAATTCACGGCGCCATAGCTCGGTTTTACTCAAACTCATGGGGAGGTTATTCCTCATGTGGTGGTGGTCGCCAATCTTGTCTATATCTCAAGAAATACCAAATCTGTGGAGTACAGAGGCATGGCGCCAAACAATGTCCTCAATATCAAATGCAGTTGTTCCCACCATCGTTTGCTGCTTCACCGTATCTTTAGTATCCTGGCGCATCCCCGTCACCAGCTCCTCATCTTCCCTTGCCACCTTCACAATGGCATCAACAAGATCATCACACCACTACCAGTTCTCCTGATCTATCTCTTTGGCTCCTCGACGGCGGCGCTTCACACCAAATTCCCAGTGACATAAGCAACATTTCACTTCATGCTCCTTATACTTGTGGTGAGAATCTAATGATTGGAAATGGTGATGGCCTTCCAATCACTCATACGGGTTCAACCTCTTTTCCCTCTCATACTCAAAATCTTCCTCACAAATATACTTTGTGTTCTTGATATGAAGAAAAACCTTATCTTTGTCAACAAGTTATGCAAAACTAACAATGTTATGGTTCAACTTTGTCCTTCTGATTTTCAGGTGAAGGATCTCACCACGGGGACAACACTTCTCAACGGCAAGGCCAATGAGGGTGTGTATGAATGGCCGATGACTTCCCAAAATTCCAGTCCTATTTCTACATTCTCTTGTTCTGCTTGCTCTCTCATAGACTGGCACTCACGCCTCCGCCATCCAAACTTTCAAACTCTACGCAACATGATTTCTCATTTTTCTTTATATTTTGATTCTTGTTTGTCATCTTATTCTTTCAATTGTAAAAGAATATGAATCAGAATATGCTCCCTTATGACTCGGTCATAGATTCTGATCTAGTTATCCTGATCTTTAGGATTATTGTAACTAGTTTATAACAAGGCTCTCTTTATAAATGATGTAACTTGTACATTGAT
This sequence comes from Cardamine occulta, assembly GCA_028015245.1. NCBI lineage: Eukaryota > Viridiplantae > Streptophyta > Magnoliopsida > Brassicales > Brassicaceae > Cardamine > Cardamine occulta. Next base: position 9,608,758 of record CM051384.1, read on the forward strand.
GATCAAGCGAAATATATATACTTTCATGGTATCAGAGCAACATTGCTCTTAAGACCATTTTTTTATTCCTCACTTATAAGCTTCCTCTCGCTCTTCTCTGTTCTACTCTTTTCATCTAGTTATTTTCCTCTCAAAAATCACAGATTCTACTTCTCTTCCACACACGATGGCAGATGTTCCGCCAATCAAAAGTTCCTATGGTGTGACAAATATCAAGTCACACATTCGGATTATTCTAGATACAGATGACCATGACTATGACATCTTGAGATAGCTGTTTCTAAAACAGTGCCTTACGTTTAACATTCTAGGGCATGTTGATGGGTCATTTAATCCAACTGGTGCCAATGATCATGCCTGGATCAAGCAAGACGTTCTTGTCAAATTTTGGATCAACGACACGATTGCTCCGCCATTGCTAAAATTAGTGTTTCAAGCTGGTGGCACAGCTTGATACATTTGGTTGCATATAAAAAATTAATTTTGCAACAATTTGGAGGCTAGAGCAATGCAAATCGCTAATGAGCTCCACAATTTGAAGATTGGTGATCAGTACATTCGGGAATATGCTCAAAATCTCAAATCTTTAGTAGATTTACTTTCGAACCTCGACGCGCCAGTCAATGAACGTACTTTGGTGATGTACATGTTGAATGGGCTGAATAAAAATTTGACAACATCATTAACATCATCAAACATCAGAAACCGTTCCTTCTTTCAATGATGCTAAATCAATTGTGCAAGATGATGAAACGCGTCTGAAATGAGTAAACAGAGCAAAAACTTCTCATGTTGATCACTCATCATCCTCCTTTGCTCTTGTTGTTGTGTCGTCACCCTCAGCTACTGCATCAGTCACATCGCAGCAGCAAAAATTTAACAACCGCAAGAGGAACAAAAACAGTAACATGGGAAGAGGATGTTCCACTTATAATCAACCAAGGCCCTCTAACCCCAACTGGTCTCCTCCTCCACCTTACTGGAAAGGTCCGATGACACTGTATGGGGCATGGCTAAACCAGCTTTATGGACCATGGAACCTCTATCAACAAGACAATCAATCTCGTGGCGTGCTTGGACCGAGACCCCAACAATCTGTTCTTGCTGATGCTGCTCATCATGCCGAAGCTACGAATCTGCAACCTACGCGGGAATTTGCCGAAGCTTTCAACATAATGACTCTTTCTGATCCTTCTACGGCTGGATGGTACATAGATAAATGCACCACTTCACATTTAGCTTTTTTGCCAGATATGCTTCAGTTTATTATCAATTTAAGCACCAAAAAATCTGTCACGGTCGGTAATGGATCATCTATTCCTGCTCTTGTTTCTGGTTCTACTATCTTTCCTACTCTGTTTTGTTCACTTCATCTTAATCAAGTTCTTGTTACACCACAAATTATCAAAAACTTGATTTCAGTTCATCACTTTACAAGAGATCATTTATGCTCGGTTGAGTTTGATCCTTATGGTTTTTCTATAATGATCTTCTAACCAAGACAACACTGCTCTGCAGTTACAGCAATAGTGAGCTTTACCCCATGCTGCCCACTCTCAATAAAAGCGACTCCTCTCCTTCAGCTTTGCTTTCAGTCTTTTCTTCCTTGTGTCCCCAACGTTTGGGTCACACCAATAATGAAAACCTTCACTCTCTTCTTTCTTCCAATGCTTAAGGTTGTAATAAAGAAAAATTACTCTATGTTGTAACGCTTGTCAAGCTAGAAAGCATCGAAACATTCCTTTCAAAAATCTACTTCGTTATCTTCTAAACCATTTGAGATCATTCACTAAGATATTTGGACATCACTAATATCTAGCATAAGTGGAATACGTTATTACATTTTATTTCTTGATGAATACCCAATTTTGTTTTGTGTGTATTTCTTGTCCATACACCTCTCAACAAAATAGAAAATCCGAAAGAATGACAAGAACAATAAACAACACTATTATAGTCCTTCTTTTTCAAGCCCACCTTCCTCCATCTTATTGGGTTGAGGCACTTCATGTCACAACTCATCTTCTTAACATTCTGCCATTGTCAACTGTTCAAAACAAAAATCCATTCTCATTCTTATTTAACAAGGAACCCACATATGATCATTTGAGAGTATTCTCTGTTTTCTAAATATCAACAACTCCACCATTCACAAATTTTCTTCTCATTCAACACCATGCCTCTTCCTTGGGTATCCCTCCCAACATAGAGGATATCATTGTCTTGATCTTAACACTAATAAGATCATTATCTCGAGGCATGTCGTGTTCAATGAGACATTTTTCCTAGCCACAAAACAAAACAAAGACGTTTCCAGCTCCTATGAATTTTTTGACACCGTTGACAAACCCTCTTTGTTGTTTCGTCAAATTCTACAAACAACATCTTAAGCTTCTTTACCACCATAACCAAACAGCATCTTCAGCTTTCCACCCACCAGCCACATTCTCAGCTTCCGGAAATTCCTCCACCTCAGCCAGTCGCTCCGGCTCGGCCTCATCATCTTATGACAACAAGAAGTCGTAGTGGCATTCACAAAACAAAACAGAATGTTTTCCTTATCCCTACTATTGTTTCTCCTCTTCCCACCACTCATCATAAAGCCCTTCTCGATCATAATTGGAAACCGGCAATGAATGATGAATATGGTGCTCAAATTGATATTAAGACATGGAGTTTAGTATAGACCAAAGAATACTAACATTGTGAATTCTATGTGGTTATTTAAACATTAATATGATGCGGATAGAGTCTTAAGTCGTTGCAAGGCATGCTTGGTAGCCAATGGCAAGACACATGTTGAGGATATAGATTATGATGAGAATTTTTTCCCGGTTGTCAAATCTACAACAATCAGGACGGTTTTTCATGTAGTTGTTTTGTGTAATTGGGAAACCAAACAACTCGATGTCAAGAATGTCTTTCTTCATGGCAATCTCACAGAAACAATATATATGCACCAACCTCTTGGTTATGTTGACAACTTGTATCCTCATCATGTTTGTAAACTAAACAAGGTCATTTACGGACTCAAGCAAGCACCGCAGGCGTAGAATTCTAGATTCACTTCATTTCTCACAGGACTAGGCTTTGTTACCAGCAAGTGTGATCCATCTCTTTTTTTTGTATAAGAAAGTTATGTCCATCACTTATCTTCTTCTCTATGTCGATGACATCATGATCACAGGTTCCAGCCAGCTACTACTCGATACAATCACAAACTCGCTGAAACAGGAGTTTCCAATCACCGATATGGTCCAACTTTGATATTATTTGGGAGTTAAGGTTGATTACAACAAAGCTGGAATGCTATTGTCACAAGGACATTATGCAAAAAAGATCATCAAACGTGCTGGTATGACAGCCGGTAAACAACTTGCTACTCCGGTGGATGTCAACTTAAAACTATCGGCAGAGGAAGGCAATAAGATATCCAATCCAACATAATATCGAAGACTCGATGGTGCTCTACAATATCTTGCATTCACACGGCCAGACATTACCTATGTGGTTCACAAGTATGCTTATTCATGCATAACTCTTGAGTGAAGCATTTACAAGCCTCGAAGCGCATAATCAAGTACTTAAGTGGAACCTCACAACATGGTGTACATATTTTCTAGTCCAAACTGGGAAAGATCACGACATATTCAGACGCTGACAGGGGTGGTTGCCCCGACACAAGGCGCTCGACATCAGGCTATTATGTCTATCTAGACGAAAACTTGATCTCCTAGTCCTCAAAGCGTCAACAAACCATCTCTCGGTCAAGTGCAGAGGCTGAGTACAAGGGGATTGCAAACACAGTTGCTGAAACTTGATGGATACGAAATCTCCGTCTTAAGCTACATATACCAATGCGAACAGAAACTCTTGTTTTCTGCGACAATAGCAGCTCAATCTATACGTCTAATAATTTAGTTCAATATCAGAGAACAGCATAACAAAATTGATCTTCATTTCATCAGAGAAAAGGTAGCTCTTGGACTAGTCAAGGTTTTGCATGTCCCTTCCTCACTACAATATGAAGATATCTTTACAAAGGGATTACCCACATCCTTGTTCAATGACTTTCAGAATAGTCTCATGGTTCGTTCATCGACGTTGCAACTCCGAGAGGGTAAAAGAATATGACTCAGCATATGCTCCCTTATGACTCAGTCATAGATTTTAATCTAACTATCCTGAGCTTTAGGACTGTTATAACTAGTTTGTAAAAAGACTCTCTTCATAAACGATGTAACTTATACATTGATGATCAAGGGAAATATATCTACTTTTAATTTGCAACTCGTGTTCTAGTAATAAAAGTAACAAAATTCAGTTTTCTACTTCTACTTTAACCTCATCTGGTCCACTCAATATTTTGTTTTCTGATGTGTGAACCTCTCCCGTATTCTCGATTGATGGTTACAAATATTATGTTATATTCGTTGATCATTTTACGAGATACAATTGACATTATCCTTTGAAAAAGAAATCTCATGTTGCTCAAATTTTTCCCGCTTTTAAAGCTCTTGTCGAAATTCGTTTCGAATGGAAAATTAAAACATTGTACTCTGACAATGGAGGCGAATTTGGGGCACTTAGACAGTTTCTCGCCACACACAGCATCTCACATCTCCGCCTCACACTCTCAAACACAATGGGATTGTCGAAAGAAAACATTGTCACATAGTGGAAACTGGCTTGGCTCTCCTTATGCATGCAACTATCCCTCACACATACTGGACTTACTCTTTTCTCGTGGCCCTTTATCTCATCAACACACTCACCACGCTAAATATATCCAATTCGTCACCGTACAAGTTTGCTATTTCAAACAAAACCAAATACCATGAAGCTGCATGCCTCTGGATGTCTCTGTTATCCATAGATTAGGCAGTATGAAAAAATAAATTAAGTACAATATCAAAGCCGTGTGTGTTCTTGGATTACTCTCTGACAGAAAGCGCCTTCATTTGTCTGGATATTGAGTCTTCACGGGTCTATATTTCATGATACGTTGACTTCCATGAAACATGTTTTCTTTTTTTCCTTACTTTCATCTTCTTCTTTGCTTAATCTTGATTTTTATCCTTGTAATCACACACCAGCCTCTATATCACAGTTTTATCATTGGCCTTTGTCCACGGGTACATCTCCTTGGCATGGTTCTGAGGAAACTGTTTTCACCTCAACTCTATTACCTGTGTCAACTTTGCCGACAGAACCACCGACCAATGCCAATCAACAAGCGGCTACTCCAGCTGATCCACCACCAGCAGACCCCCTTGTTGCATCACCAGTTAATCAACATCCAATGCAAACTTGGTCCAAAGATGATATATTTAAGCCCAACCCCAAGTATGGGCTTACGGTGATACTAACTGAGGTATAACCAAAGACTTACACCCAAGCTCTCAAAGACAAGAAATGGTGTCGTGCCATGAGTGACAAAGCTGATGTGTTTGTCCGGAATAATACATTTGATCTAGTTGATTGCTCTAAGGCAAAGAATATTGTGGGATCAAAATGGGTTTTTCGTATTAAATGTTTGTCTGATGGTTCTATTGACAGGTACAAAGCTCACTTGGTTGCAAAAAGGCTTCGTCAACGCCCTGGTGTGGATTACCAGGAAACCTTCAGCCCTGTAATCAAACATGCCACCATTCATTTTGTTCTTGGCACATTTGTTGTGATAGACTGGCCTATGCAACAACTAGATGTTAACAACGCATTTTTGCAAGGCCTATGCAACATTTGTTTTGATAAAGAAGTATACATGCTTCAGTAACCAGATCTTGAAGACAAAGATAAACCTAATCATGTTTCCTGCCTCAAAAGGCTGTTTACGGTTTAAAACAAGCTCCACGAGCGTGGTACGCTGCTCTCAAGGACTTTTTGGTGAGTATTGGATTCAAGAACTCTTATGCGGATGTGTCTCTCTTTATCCTCCATGCAGGCTAGCAGTTTGTTTATATTTTAATCTATGTTAACGATATAATCATCACGGGCAATGCATCCCATGAAATACGATGAGTCTTGGATATTTTAGCTACTAAATTCTCACTCAAAGATCTCGGTGAACTCTCCTATTTGCTCGGCATGGAAGCGCACCAAATGGATGATGCTCTTCTTCTCACACAAACCAAGTATATGACATATCATTCAAAAGACAAAGATTTCTCATGCTAAACCGGTTGCTACACCTATGTCCACAACGCAAATACTTACGCACTACTCTGGTGACCCTCTTCAAGATCCAACCGGGTATTGTGCCACAATTGGAAGCTTGCAATACCTTTGCTTGATGCACTTGGATATTGCGTTTGCGGAAAATCCTCTTTCGCAATTCATGCACAAACCAACAAATCTACATTGGGAAGCAGTTAAATGTGTCATCCAGTACTTGGTAGGCACATCAAATAAGGTTATTTTCTTCTCGGCCAAGACACCACTTACTTTACATGCGTATTCTGATGCTGACTGGGCTGGAGACAAGGATGATTACTTGTCTAAAGGAGCATACATTGTGTATCTAGGGAAACAACCAATCTCATGGGCATCACATAAGAAAAAAGGGATGGCGAGATCCTCCACGGAGGCTGAGTATCGATCACTCACGGAAATGGCATCAGAGGCTAAATGGCTTCTTTCTCTAATGACTGAGCTGGGTATACATTCCACATCTCCTCCGATAATTTTCTGTGACAATATTGGTGCCACTTACTTGTCTGCAACCAAATTTTTCACTGAAGAATGAAGCACCTAGCACTTGATTACCTCTTTGTTCGTGAGCTGGTACAGGCCAAACTTCTTTTGTGTCTCTCATATCAGCTCCAAGGATCAACTAGCTGATGCCTTAACCAAACCCCTTCCATGTGCTCGCTTTCTTGATCTCTCAGACAAGATTGGTCTTTCTATTCGATGTCCATCTTGAGGGGATATATAAATATATATATACATATATATATATATATATTGTTGTAGTAGAATATTATGTATTAGATATTAGATCATATCCTCGTCAAGAAGATTTTGTACCTGATGTATAAATATTCATCATTTGTAATCAATGGAATCCTCAGTTCTTCATATCTCCATAGATGAATCACTGTTTCGTCACAAATAGTTTGTGTAGTTAGAAATCAATTTTCCTTTAAAAATTTTACAGAAATTATAAATATTCCTGGATTTTCTTAAAAAAGTTTAAGAAATCACAAAAATGTATAAAATGATATGTGGGAACCACGCCATATTATATTTGGCAAGGATATGTGTGTGTATTCTATTTTTTTAAGATTATACATATTCTAAGTTAAATATGTACTAGGATCGGCTCCGCACATACATGCGGGGTTATATTTGTAAAACAAACTTATTTGATATTTAGATTTAATATATAATTTAATTGTAACATTTATATTTCTAAACAAATCAAAATATTTTTAACAATTTGACTAGGGATATTAAATCGGATTTGGATTCAGTTTTAGTTTAGATTAAATCATTATATGATCTAGGTTTATCCTTTTAAGAATGAAAAACCGTCTCGTCTAGTATCAATAAAAAATATTTTGTCCCATAACCGATTCTTTTTAAATAATTATCCATTCGGCAATTTTAACCCAAAAAATTGCCCATCTAACAATGTTTATTATAAGGGATTGAGCAAGATTTTTAGACTGGATACATGTATTTCCCGTTTGTATATTTAATTTTCATAAAATTAATGAAAATTATCCAAAAGAATTATTATTCTAAAAAATTCTCTAAATATTTTCAATAATTATCCAAAATTTCTTAAATACCAGTCTCGATGTGAATTCTAACCCATCCTATAGTCAACTTACCAAAATTAGTGAAAATTTGAGAACAGAATTTAGATACCAAAATTTTTTGATCCCATACCATTACCCAATTTTTTTGGCCTGTTTTTTAAACAAAACTCGTTTGAGTAATGTTTTTTGTTACCCGAATTATATGTTCCCATTCCATACCCACTATTTTTCGTCCTAATACCAGAAATATACGGGCCTTTAAATAATAGATTGATTTTATCGAATAACGATACTAGAGTAATCAAAATTTAATCATGGTTTTTGGTAGTATATGTAGATAGTAAAATAAATTACTTTAAAAACTAGTATATTTTCGAAAAATCAAATTATATACATATGAAAATAGATTTATTGTGATTTTTCTTGGGGCATATATGAGTTTGCTTCAAACTATTTTGAATTATCATATAATACTTATACTTATTAAAAATGTAAAAAAATTATGCATATGTTGTGAATCAAATTTTTAGAAACAAAAATATATTACTCAATTGATAAAGATAAAATGTGTGTTTAAAGTTCCACATTTGTTAAAACATTTGAGCAATGGTTCTAAATTATATATTTTTTAAAAAATCAATATGATTCAAAATTCAAATGACCAAGAACATTGCTTTATTAGGCATTCAAATTTAAAAATTTATTCGTTTAATCTGATTCTTTAGTTAAACCAATAATTTCATCGAATAAAATAAATAAAAATATTTAAAATACTTAGTTTCAAATATTAATAATATTAAAAATCTATAAAACAAAAGTGTCAAAGTAAATATAAATCCCCATTATAAGTGTCAAGCAACTGTGGCCGCCATGGATAAGAAACTGAGATGAAGCAAGTAGCACTCAAAGACATACAAAGTTTAATCCTATCTGGTAAAGCCTTGTGGAAATTAACCTCAACCTGAACGTGAGCCATATCTAGTCTCAAACACATCCCAGTATTCCGATGTTACTACCCAGAACAAGTCCACCTACATTCCTACTTTGCCTATTATTCATTCATTCGTTCATTTTCTCAATGAACCTGACATTTTAATGTGTGGATATAATAATGATTCGCCCCAAAATATCTAATTATTTTTTCTTCATATAGAACTTTGTAGGAAATAAAAAGAAGCAAAACTGATATATTGAGAAATAATCATTGTTTCGAAATTTATTAATTTTATTAACTACCCATTCACCATAATTATGTTAATCACAAAGATCACAATCACAAATTTGTTTATCAGTGCATAATTTGACTTTGCACGTTGGGTAACATGCTAAATGACAATCAGAGTCATTTTTGCAATGCCCAATATATCGATTTTTTTTTGGGCATTGCAAAAATGACTCTGGTTGTCATTTAGCATGTTACCCACCCATGCTGCAAAACCATGTGTGTATCATCTTACAAGATGCAAAAACAATAGTGATAACAAAGAGAAGGGTAATTTTAGCCATGACGATTGATGTTTAAGTCGCTTCAAAGTTCAATGGGAATAGAGTGCTCTTATATGTGTGAATTAATTCTATGTATATAGATATTATGTGCAAGATTTGTTTCTTAAATAGATATTGAAATTTACAGAAAGAAATCAACAAATTCTATGATTTTTTTCTAAAATAGATATTGAAATTTATAGAAAGAAATCAACAAATTGTTCTTCAATTAATCTTAAATATTAATTTTTGTTTTGTAAAAGTATGTAATATTTTTCAGTATTACACAATTACTTATTTTTAGTACTTTTTGTACTATTGTTTAAAATACAAAATTTTTATTTAATATTTTCTTAATATTTGGTTTTATTTAAATAAAGTATTCATTTAAAAATGATGACATTTTAATTGGTTAAAATATACAAAACTTATACAATGACTTTTCCACTAAATTAACTTTTGTAAATTTAAGTTATTCTTTCGTATAGAAAATACTAAATTTTTTAAACGGAATAAAAGAAATTTATTTATAAATGGTGAAAAATATATCACTTTTCACATATGCCATATTTAAATTCATATCTTATTTTTCCACAAAAATCACATATTATTTAATATATGTATCCTTATATATTTATATGTATCAATTCATTTATAATTTAGATGAACAATTTTTGAAATAAACTATTCCATTTAATTTGGATCTTAGAGTTCCTGAAACAAATTCAATAAAACATTCGTGAAATGTGCATATTTTTAATATTACTAAGCAGATTATCTAATTATATTTTATGAAACATTATGGTCAATATATTTATGAATTTTTACTTTTATGATTTGGAATATGAATTATGACTTTGAAATTCCTTTCATAATTTAATATGTTAATCATATATATAATGAGAGGTTTATATCTCCATCTAGAGTGTTCACATCATCATCTTAATCATCCAATGAGAAAAAACGATGTCTTCGAATAATATTTTTTATTTTTCTATTTTCTGATCAAGAATTTGATTTCATCATAAAGACAATTGTTTTAATTAACATTGCTTAAAATAATAGTTAAAGACCATTACGTAGATAAATTAATGATAAAATGAATTTATAAATAAAATAATAACACTTTAAGGCAAAGTTTTAGTAGACTTGGTAAATCTAAACTAATATTACATAGTTTTAGAATATTAAATTTATGCTATTTGTATATTTTCTTCTAGAATTTTTATTTAATTTAAGTTTTTAAATAATGTAGCGTTACTAATTTTTATAGTATATGTATATATAATAATAAATGGTCTAACAATGCAAATTAAAGTAAATAGCACATAAATATGTTAACTAATTTACCAAAGAGGCGGTGATCTAGTGGTAGTACAAGGAGGTTGGTTCTCTTGTGTCTCGGTGATGTCCAATAAGTTTTAATCCTATAAATATACTGCAAGTGCACAGTACATCACAGTAGTACTTAAGGTATCGATCCACAGAGAACAATAGAACACACGAAAAATTATAATGATTTAGATAAAGTTAGGATGCAAAAGAGTTTACAGTAAAACTTAAGGTATCTAACATCCTAAATAAAATTAAATAAATATTAATTTACAAAGATTAATTCAGCGGTTCATGCATATAAGTGTAACGATTATATGAAACGCATTAAGAATCGTCTAGAGCTCAAATTACGAATATAAGTTATCCCGATGTCGCGTAACATAACTATCTATGCAACATTTTCCCAAGCGATAAATAACTGTCGTCTTTCGGGAGGAAATCATGCATGCATTGAGAACTTAATCCAATATGTTCACAAAGTATAAATTATAACTGTCGTTGACAATAGATGATTTTCTCATCACAGATATATCCATCGGTTTAACAGCACTTTTGGTGCCATGATAAGATCGATTAGGACCAATGCCTAATTGGCCAAATCAGACAAGGTTTAAGAGAAATCTAATGACGAAAAACTATATGAACAATTTCATAAAAACCATAACATGATAGTACATGAACAACCCTTTAAGAACCCTAATCTGCATAAACAATTCTATTCATTCATGAAAAGAATATGCATAATAGAAATAGAATAAAAACTAAATATAAAATAAAAACATAAAAAGATATACAAAAATTTTTACACCTTGGAGAGCTTTTAGAGTGAGTATTTTCGTCTCCAAAACTGAATGATTTCACAATGAGGCGAGCCCTTTATTTATATAAGAAAGGAGAAGTCTTAGAGATAGAAAAAATGGAAAGTTTGAAGGTGATGTACCGATTGGTGTAACATGTTGCACCAATCGGTTCTTGAAGAATCCTTTACCGATCAGTGATAAATATGCACTGATCGGTTCATTAATCTTGATTTTTTCTTCTCTTAATGAGTTTTGATCCATTTTCACTTTAGAACCTTCCTTTTGACTCCAGCAAGTGTACAAAACTATAAAACATAAAAGTACTAAAAACCATCTTGATCTTAATGAAAAGACTCAAGATTTGTTAGTAAAATGACTCTATAGAACTGTTAATAAAATGTGATCACAATTCCCCCAGACTAGAATCCTTGCTTGTCCTAAAGTAAGAACAATAAAAGTCCAAAATCAAAAGAGAAAAGGTTTGAAAAGCGGGAGCTCACATATTATACGGAACGAACTTGTATCGGGCTTTCCTTCTGCAAACTGCATCAAAATTAGCCCAGGCAGACCTACTACATGTACTAGATCATGAGTGTATAAATAGTCTGTACTCTGAATCCCGCAATCACAAAGAACTTCCAGAATCAATGAACTTAACCTTTTGATATTCATTAAAAGTGTGTGAACTCTCACAAAGGGAATATCGAACATATCAATGGTCTTGGTAATAAGGCTTTTTGGTGATGGATCTGGTGTTTAGGATATCCTAGCAAATCTAAGGATGCAAATCAATATGCAAAATCACAGTTAGACGAAGACCAAATGTTGGTACACAACCTCACGAACCTTGGCATCTCTAGTAAAGCTCTATCAATGTTCTAAGTGAGATGCTTTGGTGCTACTATTAGATTAAAGATAGTTTATTCCGGTTCCTTCTTTTCCTTCTTTCCCTTCTCTTTATTTTTTTTTATTTTTTAAAAGGGGAAATCGGAACCGGTTCTAGTCAACATTTCTACACCAAAGTTAAAACTCAAAAAAATATAAGAACTTTATGTAAAGAGAGCATCAAATGTTACCAGAGATCCTCGGAACAGAACGATGTGTTGGTCCGCATACTCCATAGTTTTTGCACATGAATGCATATAATAATGAAAGCCCAAGAAATGCATGAGGTATCCAAAGATGGTTTAGGTAGGGCGTGGTACTAGACTAAAGATGAGTCTAGCCATTGAGAGTTAGCAAGAGGGGTAAGAAAGGGTGAAAAGAAAACTCTGAATTCAAGGTTCCATTTAATAAGGTTAAGTTCAATCATCTAAGTTTCAAAGTGATAGGGACTTTCTTAATTATTGAGTCTGTTCGTGGTCTTTCCAATATTCGGTTCTCACACCGAACAAAACCAGAATAAGTCTCCAGAAAGTTGTCCCAAAATAGTATTTCCTTGAAATGCTCATAGATCCCTCATTTTGACTCAATAAAAATGAAAAAATGACTCCAACAAATGAAAAATCAAATATAGAAAACAAATGTTAGAACACATATTAGTAACATCGAGATATTCTCCTCCAGACTTAAATTACACCGTCCTGGTGTAAAAATAAATCAAAGAAAAAACACTCATAAAAAAATAGGGTTAATACAAATCGTAAAAATGAAAATAAAAAAGAAAGAAAAATAAATACATGGTTTTCGACAAAACAGCATACCGATCGGTAATCACAGCATACCAATCGGTCCTAATGACGATCAATACTGATTGGTGGTAACCAAGCCCCGATCCGTGGAGAGATAGCGAGATCAATCGTTCGAGTCTGTCAGCTGGTCTGGTTCTCTCAAGGTTATAGTAGGTATCTCTTCTGTTGTGCTATCAGCAAGATATGGTTTGAAACGTTGTCTGTTTACTATGAATGAGGTCCCCTTATCTCCCCAAAGAACTACCGCACTGTACGGTTTTACTTCTTTGATCATAAATGGGCCTGACCATCTTAAACAGAGTTTCCTAGGAAAAGTTTTCAGCTGAGCATTGAATAGTAGAACCTGATCACCTTCATTGAAACTCTTTGGGATAAGCCTTCGATCATACCAGGCCTTTGTTCGCTCTTTGTAGATCATGTTGTTCTCGTATGCATTCATTCGGATCTCGTCCAACTCACTTAGTTGAATGAGATATTAAGCTTCAGCGTCCTTGAGATTGAAATTCATTTCCTTGGTTTTCCAAAGTGAACTGTACTCGAGCTTGACAGGGAGATGACAAGACTTTCCATACACCATGTTAAATGGAGTGGTACCTATTGGGGTCTTGTATGCTGTCCTATATGCCCATAATGCATCATCAAGCTTTTGAGACCAATCCTTTCGTGTTACACTCACCGTTTTTTCCAGATTCGCCAGATTTGTTACTTCAGCTTGACCATTGGTTTGTGCATGATATGTGCTACCTTATGTGTCACTCCATGCTTCTTTAATAAATTATCAAAGAGTCTATTGACGAAATGCGTTCCACCATCACTAATAACCACACGTGGTACTCCAAATCAGGGGAAGATGCTGCTTTTGAATAACTTGATCACGACTTTTGAACCATTTGTTGGGCTGGCAATTGCTTCAACCCACTTGGACACATAATCAATTGCAACCAATACGTAGAGATTTTTTTGAGATTTTTTAGAAACGGAACCATGAAATCGATTCCCTGGCATTCGAAAAATTCAATTTCCAAAATGTAGTTCTGCGGCATTTCATGTCGCCTACCGATATTGCCTCTTCGTTGGCAAGAATCACAATTCAAAACATAGGCATGTGAATCACAGAAGAGTGAAAGCCACCAAAATCCAGCTTAGAGGACCTTAGATCCTGTTTTTAATGAAGCAAAATGTCTTGCATAATCTGACCCGTGACAATGATGCAGAATTCCAGCAATTTCAGACTCAAGAACACATTTTCAGAAAAGACCGTCAGCGCATCTCTTGTAAAGATATGGTTTATCCTAAAAATAGTGTCAGACATCACGTAAAAATTTATTTTTGGCATATCCAGTGAAGCTTGGTGGTTCCAAGTTACCACATAAGAATTTTTTGAAATCTGCATATCAGGGTGGATTGGATGCCACATTATTGTCGTACTTGCCAGTGATGATGTAGATGTTTTCTTCTGGGAGTCTATCATCTATTGGGAGGTCACCGTAGATGCGCAGTCGTGAAAGATGATCTGCTACTTCATTGTTGACACCTCTCTAATCTTTTTTTTTTCAAATCGAACTCTTGCAAAAGGAGTATCCATCACAACAATCTTGGTTTAGCATCTTTCTTTGCTAACAAATGTCGCAAGGCAGCATGATCAGTGTGGACTACTACTTTTGATCCAACAAAATATTGTCGAAATTTCTTGAATGCAAAAACGATGGTTAGTAGCACTTTCTCTGTTGTAGCATATTTTGCATGTGTTTCATCCAAGGTGCGACTGACATAGTATATGACATTAAGCTTCTTATCCTTACGTTGTCCTAGCACAGCTCCAACAACATAGTCGCTAGTATCACACATAACCTCAAAAGGTAATTCCCACTTTGGCGGTTGAACTATGGGTGCAGTGACAAGCGCTTGCTTAAGTGTGAGAAATGTCATGTGACATTCATCATTACAATCGAAAGTAACATCCTTGAAAAGAAGTCGTGTGAGAGGCTTGGCTATTTATAAAAAATTTGCGGTAAAAGCCAGCATGTCCAAGAAAACTACAAACATCTTTTACTGCTTGAGGTGGCATGTTCTCGGATATTTGATGACCGAGAACAATCCTATCTGTTACCATAAAGTGGCACTTCTCCCAGATCAGGACCATAATTGTGTCCACACAGCGTTAAAGAAATTTACCCTAGTTTGTCAAAAAGGATAAAAAATAAAATCTGAATACCGAGAAATCATCCATAAAGACTTCTATTATTTCCTCTATCATATCTGTAAAAATAAATGTCATGCATCTTTGGAATGTAGTTGGAGCATTGCATAGACCGAACGACACACGTCGATATGCAAAAGTCCCATAAGGACATGTGAAAGTAGTCTTTTCTTGGTCCTCTAGGTGGATAGGAATTTGGGAAAATCCTGAAAAACTATCCAGGAAACAGTAGTATGGGTGGTTTGCTAAACACTTTAACATCTGATCAATGAATGGAAGGGGAAAATGATATTTCCTAGTGGCTAAGTTTAGTTTCCCGTAATCGATGCACATCCGGTGTTCTGTTACTGTTCAGGTGTGAATTAGATCATTCTTCTCATTTGTAACAACTGTGACTCCTCCTTTCTTTTTTACTACATGAACATGGCTTACCCATGTACTATCAGAAATGGAATATATCACAACGGCTGCTAAAAGCATAAGGATCTCTTTCTTGATGACTTCTCTTAAATTGGGATTAAGCCTTCTCTGACCCTCGATTGAAGTTTTCAAAGCATTTTGCAGATGGATGCGGTGGATGCATAGTTCTGGAGATATTCCAGTTACATCATCAAGAGAATATTCTAAAGTTTTCCTGTATTTCCTTAACTCGCAGAGCAACATGTCGATTTCTTCTTTCTTCAGATCACTATTAATGATAACTGGATATATCGAGTTAATCCCTAGATAAGCGTACCTCAACCCTGGATGCAGTGTCTTAATGATGTGATCTCGATATGCTGAGATCCCAGCCCCTTGAATACACTATGTGTGGTTGAACGAACGATGGTGATGATTGGGGTTTGAGTGAAACTTTCAAAGGCTACGGGATTTCCTTTGAACTTTCAGGCTTGATTCTGCTTGGATATGACACACCAAGAGCAATCACAAGTCGAGATTGTGATATTACGCACACAAGCTCATGATCAAACGAATTCAGAAAGAGATTTTTGATAAGAAAAGTTTTGATAAATCCTTTACAATGAGAAGAACAGAATATAAAGAAGTCTAAGGAAGTCCAAGAGTCTAGATTCATCCTAGGGAAGCAAAACACACAATAATTAAAACAAGTCTGAATTCAAAAGTAAAACTTGATGTTAATGGGCTTCGGAACAACAATGGGCTGTGAAAGAGTGTGTGGGCTTGCCTCATTAAAAACCTCTCTTGGAAAACCCATTGGGACAAAACCAAGAAGAGGGAAAAAGAGTGCAAGTCACACACCTCCATTGTTGTTGCTTAAACGGCTTGAATCACAACCAATGTGGCTGGACAAGCTTCTTGTTTAAGGCTGCCCTCAATCTGAAGTAGGATTGTGGTGATGGCTTGATTTAGTCTCTTTGTCTTAAGCCTTGTCATAGGACCTGTAGGAACGTGCAATGTTATTTCCTTTTCAGCTCCATTCTCTTCATCCCCTAGCTGCTCCTTAGCTCCAAGCTCCTTGGTTTGAAGCTGCTCATTGACTCCAAACTCCTCAGGTTCAAGCTGCTACGTAGCTCCATGCTCCAAGCTTTCCGGGATCACATCATCCTCTCCCACTTGAAAAGGATTTGACCTCAAATTTGTTTCTTCTGCAATAAAAGGAATAAGAACAACAACATTGAAGCTATTACTCACATTATACTTACCTTGCAAATCCAGAGCGTAGGCATTGTTGTTGATCTTTTTGAGCACTTTAAAAGGTCCATCTATCCTTGGCATAAGCTTAGACTTTCTCTCATTAGGAAAGCGTTCCTTTCTAAGATGAATCCAAACCAAATCTCTTTCTTCGAAGATGAGCTCCTTTCGGCCTTTGTTAGCATACTTAGCATACTGTTTGGTCTTTTCTTCAATATTGTTTCTTGCCTTTTCATGAAAATGTCGTACCAATTCTGCCTTTTTCCCATTTGTACTAGTTCTTTCACTCAAGGATAAAGATATTAAATCCAAAGAAGTAATAGGATTAAACCAATAAACAATTTGAAACGGTGAAAACTTAGAGGCATAATGCATAGAATGATTATAGGCAAATTCTACATGGGGTAAACAGTCTTCCCAAGTCTTTAGATTTTTTTTAACCAATGCACGCAAGAGTGTGGACAATGTTCTATTAACTACCGCAGTTTGTCCTTCAGTTTGTGGATGACAAGTAGTAGAAAATAACAACTTAGTTCCTAATTTAGACCAAAGTGTTTTCCAAAAATAGCTAAAGAACTTAGTGTCTCTATCGGATACGATAGTCTTAGGCATGCCATGTAAACGTACAACTTCCCTAAAAAACAGATCAGCTATATGCTTGGCATCATCAGTATTATGACATGGAATGAAATGTACCATTTTAGAAAATCTATCCACAACCACAAAAATTGATTCCTTACATGTTCTAGTCCTAGGCAAACCTACTACAAAATCCATAGAAATGTCATTCCAAGGATGCAAAGGAATAGGGAGAGGAGTATACGAACTGTGGGGTTGTGACTTAGCCTTAGCTTGTTTACAAGTTGTACACCTTTCACACATCTTCTCTACATCTCTTTTCATATGCGGCCAATGAAAGTGGTCTTGCATTACTTTCAGAGTTTTAGAAACTCCAAAGTGTCCCATTAAACCTCCACCATGTGCTTCCCTTATAAAAAGTTCTCTCAAAGAAGAATTAGGAATACACAAACGGTTAGCATAAAACGAGAACCCTTCATGCCTATAGTACTTTTCAAATGCAAACTTTTCACAAGATGAATATATCTTTCCAAAGTCAGGATCAGTTGCATAAAGAGACTTTATATGCTCAAAACCAAGTAGTTTAGCATCTAGAGAAGAGAGTAAAACATACCTCCTTGACAATGCATCTGCAACTACATTGTCTTTACCTTTCTTGTATTTAATGACGTAAGGGAATGTCTCAATGAATTTTACCCACCTAGCATGTCTTTTGTTGAGCTTTTGCTGTCCTTTGAGGTGCTTCAATGACTCATGATTTGTGTGAATCACAAACTCCTTAGGCCAGAGATAATGCTGCCATGTTTGCAATGCTCTCACCATTGCATAAAGCTCTTTGTCATATGTAGGATAGTTGAGTGCACCTCCTCCTAGCTTCTCGCTGAAGTAAGCTATTGGTTTCTTATCCTGCATCAATACAGCACCAATTCCTACACCAGAGGCATCACATTCTATTTCAAAAGTTTTTAAAAAATCAGGAAGAGATAAGATAGGGGCATGAGTAAGCTTCTCTTTTAATGCTTGGAATGCCTCCTCTTGAGCTTTTTTCCACTTGAATCCCACGTGTTTCTTGATAACTTCAGTGAGTGAGGCTGCCAAGGTGCTAAAATCTTTCACGAACCTCCTATAGAAGCCAGCAAGTCCATGGAAGCTCCTTACGTCTCCTACAGATTTCGGACTTGGCCATTCTCGAATTGCCTTCACTTTCTCTTCATCAACTTTTACTCCATCTGTACTTACAACAAAACCTAAGAAGACAAGGTTATCTGTCTCAAAAGTACACTTATTAAGATTAGCAAAAAGCTTTTCCTTCCTAAGTACTTCTAAAACCAACTTCAGATGCTTAACATGCTTTTCTAGGCTTTTGTTGTATACTAAGATGTCATCAAAGTAAACAACCACAAAATGTCCTATGTAAGCTCTAAGAACATGATTCATTAATCTCATGAATGTACTAGGTGCATTTGTCAGCCCGAATGACATCACTAACCATTCATATAAACCATGTTTAGTTTTAAATGCAGTTTTCCACTTATCTCCTTCTTTCATCCTAATCTGATGATATCCACTTTTTAAATCAACCTTAGAAAAGATGCTAGAACCATGCAATTCATCAAACATATCATCTAATCTAGGTATAGGATGGCGATACTTTACGGTTATATTGTCCCTGCAATCAATACACATCCTCTAGCTTCCATCCTTCTTAGGTACAAGCAACACGGGAACAACGCAAGGACTCATACTCTCACGAATATGGCCTCTCTCCATTAGCTCAATTACTTTCTTCTGTAATTCCTTAGTCTCCACAGGGTTTGTCCTATAAGCTGGTTTGTTTGGTAAAGAGGCTCCTGGAATGAAGTCAATTTGATGCTCAATGCCTCTAATGGGGGGTAAACCTTCGGGATTCTTCTCTGGAAACAAATCTGTATACTCCTGTAATAACACTTGATTTTGCTAGGTAGGGCCTGCTCAGGGTTAATTAGACTCGTAAGAGTCTCTTTAAAGACAAAAAGTAAATTATGCTTTTGAAAATCACTTCCCTTTTGCTTACTCTTGGTGATCACAAGATTGGATGATTTAGCAGCTTGTGTTTTCTTCATCTTTATACTCAACTGATCTTGATACACCTCATGAGGAGTCATAGGAACCAAAACAGTTTTTCTACCTTTGAATTCAAAGATTTGGCGATTGGTGAAACCATCATGTGTTACCTTGCGATCTGATTGCCATGGCCTTCCAAGTAATATGTGACTAGCTTCCATAGGTAGTATATCACACAAGATTTCATCTTCATACTTGCTAATAGACAATGGTACCTTCACTTGATTATTCACAGCCATTTCTCCATTTTCGTTCAGCCACTGTAGCTTGTATTGTTTTGGATGCTTTATAACCTTCAAGCCAAGTTTCTCCACCATAGTTTCACTAGCTACGTTAGTACAACTCCCACCATCTATGATCAAGCTGCAAATCTTGTCTTTAAACAAACATCTTGTATGAAACAGATTCTCTCTTTGCTCTTGTTCATCAGTTTTAGCTATCACGCTTAAGGCTCTTATTGCAACCAATAGTTCTCCTTTAGGCGCTGTTTCATATTCTTCTGATGATGAATTAGCCTCTTGCCCTTCTTCCTCTGACTCTATGTCACCATTATCCTTAAGTATCATGATCCTCTTGTTTGAACACTCGCTAGCATAATGACCAACTCTGTGACACTTAAAGCACTTGATATCTCTGGTTCTTGTTGCAACAGCCTTGCCTTTTCCTTTAAGATCTAGATCTTCAACCTTTGGCTTGACAAAAGACTTATAATCTTTCTGATATCCTGATCTTTCTTCTCTGTGGTAGCTAGGCTTTCCTGAGCCAAAACTAAGCTTAGAACTCCTTCGTTTAAGCTGTTTTTTGAACATAATCGCTTTGTGCAGGAACTCCTCTAGCTCCACATAATTTTGAACCTTTAGTCTGTCTATAATTTCCCTGTTTAGACCTCCCATGAACCTAGACATTGTGGCTTCTTGATCCTCCTGAATATTAGCCCTTAACATCAAGGTTTCCATCTCTTTATAGTACTCCTCTACTGATCTGTTACCTTGGATCAAATTTTCCAATCTGTTGTGTAGCTCTCTGTGATAGTGACTTGGCACAAATCTCTTTCTCATTATAGCTTTCATCTGAGTCCAAGTCTCAACTGGATAATCCCCTGCATGTCTCCTTGAAGTAACTAATTGATCCCACCAACTTAGTGCATAATTCTGAAACTCGGTTGGTGCCACCTTCACCTTGCTTTCTTCTGTATACTCTTGACAATTAAACACGAGCTCAATCTTCTTTTCCCATTCTAGATACTCATCAGGGTCGCTGGTTCCTTGGAAAGAAGGAATATGTATCTTTAAACCAGCCAGGTTATCTCGAGGAATAACTTTTTCTTCTTTGTCACGCCTTCTTCTTCTATGACCATTTTGTTTGGAAGATTGGCTGTAATAGCTCATTGAATCACCGGCTTCTGTATGGTTTCTATGTCCTCTTCTTGACCTATCTGAACTGTCACGCTCATACCTAAAGGCTTCCAACTTTTCATCCATCAACTTAGTTATTGCGGCTGTGAGAGCTTCAAGCATAAGTTTGTTGTTGTCATTGCTACTAGTCTCTTCTTCATGATTGCTTTGAGACCCCATTCTGAAACACAAGAGAAACAACAACCACAGTAACTAGTTCTTGTGAAAGAAATCAGATTGATTGCACAAAAAACACGAAAATTGACCCTTCAACTACCGAAGAACCCTATTCACGACTGTTCATCAAAATCGACCTCAAGAAAATATCAAATCAACTCCAAAAATTCCAGTTTCAATTTTAACAAATACAAGACTCATCCTAGGTTCAGATGCAATTGATTTTGCTATTTTATCATAAATCATTAATTACTGAAAATTTGGACAAAATCAGATAGAAACCACTCAACTTCTCGATGGTTGCTCAAGTTAACTAAGAAATGACACAAATCGAAAAACTCAGATTCAGAGTGGATACAACATGACACGAAGT
This sequence comes from Cardamine occulta, assembly GCA_028015245.1. Lineage (NCBI taxonomy): Eukaryota > Viridiplantae > Streptophyta > Magnoliopsida > Brassicales > Brassicaceae > Cardamine > Cardamine occulta. The sequence continues at coordinate 9,630,311 of CM051384.1, forward strand.
GGCTCTGATACCACTTGATGTGATCTTGATATGATGAGATCCCAGCCCCTTGAATACACTCCGTGTGGTTGAACGAATTATGGTGATGATTGGGGTTTGGGTGAAATTTCAAAGGCTGCGGAATTTTCTTTGAACTTTCAGGCTTGATTCTGCTTGGATATGACACACCAAGAACAATCACAAGTCAAGATTGTGATATTACGCACACAAGCTCATGATCAAACGAATTCAGAAAGAGATTTTTGATAAGAAAAGGTTTGATAAATCCTTTACAATGAGAAGTTCATAATATAAAGAAGTCTAAGCAAGTCCAAGAGTCTAGATTTGTCCTAGGGAAGCAAAACACACAATAATTAAAACAAGTCTGAATTCAAAAGTAAAACTTGCTGTTAATGGGCTTCGGAACAACAATGGGCTGTGAAATAGTGTGTGGGCTTGCCTCATTAAAAACCTCTCTTGGAAAACCCATTGGGACAAAACCAAGAAGAGAGAAAAAGAGTGCAAGTCACACACCTCCATTGTTGTTGCTTAAACAGCTTGAATCACAACCAATGTGGCTGAACAAGCTTCTTGTTTAAGGCTGCCCTCAATCTGAAGTAGTATTGTGGTGATGGCTTGATTTAGTCTCTTTGTCTTAAGCCTTGTCATAGGACCTGTAGGAACGTGCAATGCTAGTTTCTCTTCAGCTCCATTCTCTTCATCCCCTAGCTGCTCCTTAGCTCCAAGCTCCTCAGTTTCAAGCTGCTCATTGACTCCAAACTCCTCAGGTTCAAGCTGCTCCGTAGCTCCATGCTCCAAGCTTTCCGGGATCACATCACTTAAGCTCATGCTTTGGCACCTTAAGTTCTTCCAAGTAAGGAGAACCCTCTCCGGTTTCGTGTGTACTGCTCGGTAAAGTCCATGTACCGATCAGTACGTGGTCATCCTCAGTATCGATTGGTCTGAGTCTATCACCGATCGGTGTAAGATCTTCAGTATGACTCATTTCCTTCACTGTTTGCTCATCCTCGTCCAGTGAGAGGTAGGCATCTTCCATGTGATGTCCTTGGTTAAGATCAATCATATGAACAGTTTCAATGATTCCCTGCCCTTGAGGCGTATGGGTTGATCCTTCCCTGCCCAGAACTTTTTCCAAGCAAACTTCAAAGTTAAATCCCTTATACATGTCAACAACAACTTCCTCAATAGTCTGCAACATAACTGATTGACCATTGATTGTTGGCTTTTTGATGATTTTGTCTATATCAAACTTTATGCCGAGATCATCCAGCTAAAGATCGATCTTTCCTTCTTTCACGTTAATCATTGCACATGTTGTAGCTAAGAATGGTCTCCCAAGGATGATTGGGTCTTCAGGTTCTTTGTCCAGTTTTAGTACAATGAAATCTGTCAGAATCCAACACTCTCCAATTTTCACCGGAATGTTTTCTAGTAATCCCTCGGGACGTCTGACAGAACGATCAGCCAAACCAAGGTGATGTGCGAGGGTTTGAAAGAATTCATCACCAATTTATGTGAGATTGGTAGAGGCATTAGGCAAACGCTTACACCTAGATCTCATAAACATCACTTAAAACTCAAATCTCTGATTGAACATGGCAGTGTGAAGGGTCTTGGATCTCCGACCTTCCTTGGCATTTTTTTCTTTAGAACCGCACTACACTCATGTGTTAGGTGCATTACTCCTCCCTCCATATTTGTTCTGTTAGAAAGAATTTTCTTTATAAGTCTCTTTAGTGATGGGACCATCTTGATAGCTTCTATGAAAGGAAGTCACACTTGAAGTTCCCCAACCACAGACTTCATTCTATTTTATTCCCGTTCTCTGGAGTTATCTTTTCTCCTGGAAGGAAAAAGAATCTTCTTAGTTGGTCTAAAGTTTCCCTAATCAGCTTTCATGTTCATTTCCCCTGTAACTCTCGTATCTTTAGTAAATAAATTTTCGTTAGGCTTGACTTCATCCTCTAACCGATCGGTACTGATTTCCTATCGATCGGTACTGATTTCCTACCGATCGGTATTAAACTGTATGTTACACCGATCAGTGCTGTTTGAGTATCGGTTGGTTGTTCTTCCTATTTCCACTTGTTTTCTGCTTCTTAGCGTGATCGCCTGAATATATTCGTTTTGTGGCTCTTCAACTTGCATCAGAACAGCTTCCATACTTAAGCGTTCAAAACTTCTATTTGACCATTAATGTAGATATACATTTTGTCAGCCTTGACATTAATGTTCTCGAAACTCTACTTCTGAGTTTCCATGAGTTGTTGCATCATCATTTATAGCTTATGTTCTCAAAATATTTGCGAACTTGTGAATTGCAGCTTTTGAAAATAATTATTCCCATTAAAACCTCTTCTTTGGAAACCTCCAGTAAAGTTTCCTTGTGGTGTCTTTGGTTTGATCTGATCTTGAGGATTCTCTACATTCATGCTGCGGTAAGAAAATTTTGGATAATTCTGGTAGTTTTGTTTAAAACCCCAGTACTGGTAGTTCCCTTGGATGTAGCTCATCTCCTTGGTACCTTTATGATAACCTTCATCCTCATCTTCAGAAGCATCCCCAATCACAGCAATTTCCTTCTTTGATGACTTCAAGAGGTAGTCAACTTTCTCCCTAAGCTCTTTTATCTCTTAGATAATTCTGGTAGTTTTGTTTAAAACCCCAGTACTGGTAGTTCCCTTGATGTAGCTCATCTCCTTGGTACCTTTATGATAACCTTCATCCTCATCTTCAGAAGCATCCCCAATCACAGCAATTTCCTTCTTTGATGACTTCAAGAGGTAGTCAACTTTCTCCCTATGCTCTTTTATCTCATCCGTCTCAACACTATGAACAGTAACCTTTCGAGATCTATTGTATTCTAGACAGTGATTGTTATAGCTATAGGCTAGATTCTCGATTAAAACAGTTGCCTCTCTCACGGTGTTAGTTGCAAAATTTCCCTTGCTCGCTTTGTCCAAAGCCATTTGGTAATTTTCAGCAATAGCCTTGTAAAATATGTGCATCAAGTTCTCCGGTGTGTATCCATGATGCGGAAAATCTTTTAGATAGCCCCTGAAGCGATCCCATGCCTCGAAAAATGACTCCATATCTCCATGCTAAAATGTTAAAATCTTGTTCCGTAAAGCAATCGACTTCGACTTCGGAGAGAAGTAATTGATAAACAGATCCCGACATTGAGCCCATGTAGTAATGGAACCTGGTTCCAACAACTTGAACCACCTGGAAGCTCTATCTTCTAATCAGAACTTGAATAATGTGAGGATCCAGTAATCTTGTGGTACTCCGTTAGTCTTCCTGGTATTGCATAGCTCCTCAAACTGTTTCACATGATCCATGGGATTTTCTGTAGCCATCCCGTTAAACATATTCTGCTTAACCAACTTGATAATCTAAGACTTGATCTCATAATCGTGCCTCTATGAAACCGGTGCTCGAATGGTGGACCTATCAGCGTAGAACCAGTTTGGTGTATTGAATTCACCGAGGGTTCCAGGTCTCGCGGCTTCAAGTCATTGTATTTGATTTCTTTCACTGCCGATCAGTGCTGGCATGCCATCGATCGGTGCAACTGGGTCATTCAAACCGATCGGTGCTGGCAGCAGACCGATCGGTGTAGGAGGTGGATTCTGCTCATTTTTTAGTGCGTTCTGATCAACTGCTCCAACCATATCTGCTTCTTGCTGCTTCTGTTTTCTGCGCTTTAACCATGCTAGTTCTGCGTTATCCGGATTTAGCAAATTAGAAGATCCGTGGCTCCTTGTTTGCATAAACCTGAGATTCAAGAAATAAATACGGTGAAATATGTTAGAAATTAGTAAGAGTAATAATATACATATATATGCATATATACAAAATAAAAATAAATCCCTAGACGAAATCTAAATCACGAATTAAAAGGCACTCATATTGTTCCTCCGCAATGGCGCCAAAAACTTGATGTGCAATAAGTTTTATTCTTATAAATATACTACAAGTGCACAATGCATGAGAGTAGTACTTAAGGTATCGATCCACAGAGAATAATAGAACACACGAAGAATTATGATGATTTAGATAAAGTTAGGATGCAAAGGAGTTTACGGTGAAACTCAAGATATCTAACATCCTAAATATAATTAAATAAATATTAATTTACAAGGATTAATTCACGGGTTCATGCATATGGGAAAATGGCCATTTTTAACCCGTACTTTTTTTCTGGTGCCTTTTTATACTTGTACAAACGTGTAGTGCCAAAATCAATCCAAACTCAAATAAAATTCAAATTTCATACCTGAACTTGTTAAATCGTGCCATAATCGGAGTCGTCGTTAACGGTGGTTAGTTAACCATTACGGGTGTTGACTCAGCTGAAACATGGCTGATGATGTGGCAAAACGACGTCGTTTTGGTGCTTGGTTTAATTTTTTAAAAAATTTGGGACAGCCGCGATTCGAACCCGTGACCAAAGAGTTATTAATGCCAGCACAATGCCACTTGAACCATCGACTTTCACGACACATTTACAAACATTAAAATATATATACATATGGACGTTTGTATGGGTAATCGTTTGATGCTGCATTTACATAACGACTTTCACGAACCATCGACGTTTGTCAGCACAATCGTTTGATGCTGCATTTACAATTAAACATTAAAATATATTGTTGTGATGCTGCATTTACAATTAAAAGTTCAAAATCAAGAATTAGTTATAAGAATATAATATCCATCCAAACACACATCATAAATCAAAACATATCATATTGTCTTAAGAAAACTATAAGAACACATTAAGAAAACCATAAGAACACATTAAGAAAACCATAAGTCAATCAGCCTTTACCAAAAACCTACTTAATCCTATCAGCCTTATCAAAAAACCTACACCAGCCAGCCTTAAACCTTATCATCAATATTCATCTTGTGTTGCTTGACTTGCGGGATCCCCTTGACTTGCTTGACTTGCTACGTCTCCTGTTTTTGAAGGCCTCTTCTTTCTTGGTGGTTTGTATCTCTCCACTCCAAAATTAGGACACTTTGTTTTGTTGTGTCCAGCATGATCACAATTACTACAATGCATTATTCTTTTATCTCTACTAACCTTCTTCTTCTTTGTTGGAGACTCATGCCTTGCTTTCTTCCTCTTCGGCTTAGGTTTCCTCCCTTTCATGTTTTCAATCTGTTCAACTAAACAAGGAGGTGGCAGCACAACAGAACCACTTTTATTCCAGAATAACATACCATTGACTGGTGAAATTGAGTCACTGTAAATATTTTCCTGCCTGGAATTCAAGTACCAATTCGATATATAATCTTCACGATTGAGCTTCTTCTCTGTGATGACCCATAAAGCATGACGACATGGAATACCACTCATATCCCATCTCCGACATGCACATGTCCTCAGCCTAATATTCACACTATAACCTACACCAGCCTCAAGAACATCAAATCTACCTTCTCCACCTGGCACAAATCTACAAAATTTTATTTTCCTTGCTTCCTTCTCTAAACACTCTACTGCTCTGAGAGTGAATCTTCCTTGATTGTTTAATGCTGTATTCTTCCTCAGATCAATACGCTTCATAGTTCTTCTCCTTATCGTCTCCAACATCTCAACCATTGGCATGTATCTTGTTGGATCTATAGCATTGTTGAAAGACTCGGATATGTTGTTGTGAACATCAACACATTGAGCTGTGGGTTTAAAGAAAGCTAAACTGCAGTTCCTTGGGTTTCTCCCCATGATGGCTTCATATATACGGATTGGACGACATCAAGTTGACCATAACTTGCGGATCACATCAAAGCATATGTAGAATCTTTGAAATAGCTCTGATCCATCATCATCAAAGATAGTGTCTAACTCCACAGTTGAGTTAGGATTAGTTCTAACAAGAAAAATGTAAACAAATAGTTAAGTGAGGATTAGCAATAACAAATATGAATGCAAAAACCAGAGAGTATAAACAAAACGAGAATAGAAAGCTACTTACGCAAGGATTGCATCTCTGTAATCTCTAAGCCTAGAGAACTGCTCCACATGGTCACGGTGAATCATCTCTATAACTTTTTTCTTTGCCTTCTTGCACTTGTCTATGGTTGTCATCAAATTGAACCTCTTGTGAATGTCTTCTTGTATAGCCTTTGGTTTCAACTCAGGATTGGTCCTTATATCATCCATAAAAAGCTTTGCAATCACGGCAGATTTCAGCATCTTACAATACCCATCGTTGACGCAGCTATGAACATCTTCGTAAGTCTTCACCATCCACTTTCCAATCCTCTCTTCATATGAGAGATAAATTCTCCAAGGACACCCAGCTATCACACATACAGCTCCAGACTTGACATTCCCCCATTGATTATTCATAATGTTATAGCCTTCCTTAAGTGCATATTCTACCAAAGCCACTTTGAACTCTTTTATACTTTCAAACACTTGTTGGAGATGCAGCTGACCACTACCTTGTCTGTATCTTACAAACTTCTCTCCACCTTCATTTTCATCGTCAGAGTTAGGAGGTGTGTCATGGTAGTCAAAATCCAGATCTTCATGAACAAAAGATGCCACATTTCTTTCAACTCGAATCTCTTCATCACATGGCTCATTATGCTCCACATCATGAGGATGCTCTGTTTGATTAACCAGAAACACATCAACAAATCCGGTCCATCTTCCTGCTGTACACATATTCAGAAAACTCTCATCCCCATTACTCAAGCTCTTCCTATCCTTGTGGTATTCAAATGGCAGCTTATACCACATCCCCTGCCCATATATTCCCTCCATCAACTCGTTTGACATCCTACTAAACAAATCTTCGGGGATGCATGTTATACTTTGAACCTCTTCACCATCAATATATGCCAAATCACCACTATAATCCTTCGTCCAGTATCCACCATGATAGACATTGAACTGTACTTCATCATAGCTGCAAACATCACAAAATGTAAGATTAAAACTTAATTAAAATTGGAATCTCAAATCATGAAAATTTTGAGCTAATTGAAACCTATAACTGTGTAAATATTGAGATGTAACGGATCAAAAAACTTAGCTAGGATTGCAATTCGAATGAAAAGGATTCAACTTTAAGGATCTACGGCACAAAAATCTGTAAATAAAAGTGCTCAATCGAACAGTGAAGAACGAAGAAGAAGAAGACAGAGAAATAAAAAGCGAAGAACGAAGAAGAAGAAGAAGAAGAAAGAGAAATGAAATGCAAACCTCATTATCGCAGATTCTGTAGATTTATATTTGATTTCTTCCTTATGCGGCTTGATTCGATTTCTTCCTCAGCTTCATTCAATTTGGTCGCTTAGAGAAATCTTAATTTTCGGAGATGAAGAAAAATAAAATCCCTAATTCGAAACCCTAGATTTAATTTACCCATACAAACATCCATATGTATATATATTTTAATGTTTGTGGATGTATCATGAAAGTCGATGGTTCAAGTGATATTATGCTGGCATTAATGACTCTTTGGTCACGGGTTCGAGTCGCGGCTGTCCCAAAAATTTTAAAAAATTAAACCAAGCACCAAAACGACGTCGTTTTGCCACATCATCAACCACGTTTCAGCTGAGTCAACACCCGTAACGGTTGACTAACCACCGTTAACGACGACTCCGATTTTGGCACGATTTAACAAGTTCAGGTATGAAATTTGAATTTTATTTGAGTTTGGATTGATTTTGGCACTACACGTTTGTACAGGTATGAAAAGGCACCAGAAAAAAAGTTCGGGTTGAAAATGGCCCTTTTCCCTCATGCATATAAATGTAACGATTATATGAAATGCATTAAAAAATTTCTAGAGCTCAGATTACAAATATAAGTTATCCCGCTGTCGCGTAACATAACTATCTATGCAACATATTCCTAAGCGATAAATAACTATCGTCTTTTGGGAGGAAATCGTGCATGCATTGAGAACCTAATCCAATATGCTCACAAAATATAAATTGCAACTGTCGTTGACAATATATATTTGGCTCATCACAGATAGATCCATCGATTTAACAGTACTTTTTGTGCCACGATAAGTTCGATTAGGAGCAGTGCCTAATTGGCCAAATCAGATAAGGCATTAAGAGAAATCTAATAACGAAGAACTATATGAATAATTTCATAAAACCCTAACATGATACTACATGAACAACCCTTTAAGAATCCTAATCTACATAAACAATTCTACTCATTCATGCAAAGAATATGCATAATAAGAATAGAATAAAAACTAAATATAAAATAAAAACATAAAAATATATACAAAGGTTTTTACACCTTAGAGAGCTTTTAGAGTGAGTATTTTCGTCTCTAAAACTGGATGATTTTACATTGAGGTGAGCCCTCTATTTATATAAGAAATAAGAAACCCTAGAGATAGAAAAATAGAAAGTTCGAAGGCGGTGTAACATGGTGCACCGACCAATTCTTGAAGCATTCTTTACCGATCGGTGATAAATATGCATCGATCGGTTCTTCAATCTTGACTTTTTTTTCTTCATGAGTTTCGATCCATTTTCACTCTAGAACCCTTCATTTGACTCCAGCAAGTGTACAAACCTATAAAACATAAAAGTGCTAAAAACTATCTTGTTCTTAATGAAAAAACTCAAGATTTTTTAGTAAAATGACTCTATAAAACAGCTAATAAAATGTGTTATCACCCTGGTTCAACTCCTCCTTGGTACGGAGATTTATTCTTTAAATCAGAATACCTAAAGCATGACTCCGAAGGTCCAGAACTTCCACAGTTTATCAACAAAAAAAAACTAATTTAATCATATAAAATGTTTAATTTATAAATATTTTGATTCATAACATCTATGCGTATTTATTAAGTTAAAAACCTACTTTATATAAAATTAAATAAGTTTCACAAATGATATTTTATTTGCTAAAATATTTAAATTAAATAATTATAAAATTAATTATCTCTAGTTAATAAATTTGTCTAATTTAGGTAATTTTATTATATAAAAAATTATTATACTTAATCTTTGTAATAAAAGTAATACTTTGTGTATAATTTTAAGAAAGTTTAATGTTGAAATGGCATCAAATCTTAAAAAAAAGCATAACTTCTTCTGAGCAAAGCTAATATGAGGAATCGCAATCAAACGATGACAATGGTATAGTTTTTATTTATTTTAACTAGTATTCAAATTTAAATTTATTTAGACTTTATGTTAGACACATAGCGAAAACGAAGACTTACTGAATTGAATGACGAGGCTGTTCCCATGAATAACAACTCTTTTTAAGAATCTTACACTGTTTCGTAGAGAGTTTATTACTCAATATTTTAATGAGGAGTTCAATATAAATTTTAATTATAAGTTTTTCAAATAAAAACTTGATGATATTTTAATAAAAATATAAGAAGTGGAAGACTCTTACAAAAACTGTGGCCCCAAGAAAATGTAAAATTTTCAAATTCTTATATTTTGTGTTTGAATTTGTCTTTATACATATGAAAATAGATTTAATGTGATTTTTTTTGGAGCATATATAGTTTTTTATCAAAAGGGGCATTTATATTTACTTGACACTTTTTTTAGATTTTAAATATTATTAATATTTGAAACTTGAACGCTGCCAGAAAGAAGCCAGCCATCTCCACTATAAAAGCCAGAGGATGTCGGACGATATTTCTCTCTTGACGACTAGACCTAATCCTAGTCCAACTATGAATTATTTAAAATAATTTTATGATTTTTTAGTTATATTAATTTTTTGATTACTGTTATATCCTTAATAATTTTATTTTAAAATACTAAAACCCAATGTAATTACATGTAATTGTTTACATTTGAAAGATCTTTTTACAAAATGTGCTTCCCAATTAATAGTATAGATTTATCTAATAGATTTCATCATTTTTATTTAATTTAGATATTTGACTTTTAAATAAGAGCGAGTCTAACGCTTTAACAAATCAACTTTAAGTAAATCAAGATCCTTTTAAATTGGAAATAAAGAAGGTAACTAGCGTAAAGTAGATATTTTTCTATGTGAAATGCATCTACTTTCTTCTATTATAAATAAGAAAGCTTTCTTCTTTCATTAAAAAAATTTAAACACCTTCGATTCATTAACGCCATCTAATATGAAGAAACTCTTTCAACTCTCACTTACGGTTCTTATTATCTTTACCATTCTTATGCTAGGTTTGTATATACATTATAACCATCTTAATATATTACCATAATCGTCCCACAATAATCAAATTTTGAATATCATATTATTGCATTAAAATACAAGTTCGGGCTAAGTTATATAAAACTATATCAAAATTAGGTTTCACTATAGAATTCTACAATATCAAGTTTAGCTTTTTTTATGTCGAATTCATATGAAATCTAGAAAATTGAGTTGTCATTCCTAGGAAACCGATACCAGAAGGTATTTTTCAAATTTTCTTTACCTATTTTGGTTTAACTCTTTCTTTCATAAAATATATAATATATTATGAATAATTCTTGTAATATAAATTGATACAGCATTGACTTTTTCTCTTTTTTCCATCAACTCTTTCTGTGCGTGCTGCTAATTAAGAAAATGTGTCAAGTTACATATTTTTTCTCCTAAACATAGATGCTCCATAGTTTTTGATGCAAATTTAGATGATATTTTCAAATCACCTTTCTATAATCTGTTTTTGGTAACAGTATGTGAAAACCACTTCAAATCTTCATTTTCTCAAGACAACAACAACAACAACAAAAAAACTATTTTCCATTTTTATTACCTAAAACTAACATTTTCTATTTTAAATATAATAATAATAGGAGTGGTGGGAGATATGCAACAAAAACAACAAATACGATGTAAAGAATTTCCAGTTAACACAAAAACTGGGTTTTGTGTTTTCAAAGATTGTGAATCTGTGTGTAAGAAGAGGAGTAAAGATAAGTTAGTGGCTACCTGCGGTGTGAAAGAGCCTAAAAAATGCTACTGTTGTGGATGGTCGCCTCCTCGTTACTAGTCTTGCGACCAAAATAATTACAATAATACGCGTATCAAATTTATAATAAGAGTGTTATAAATAAAATAATAAGGGTCTGATTAGTAGCATGAATTACTATTGTTTTATGTTGAGTTATGGGCATAACTCTAAAACAACTAAAAATTGTTACCAATAATGAAGCTTTTAAAAACTTTGAAGCTAAGTTTGAGTTATAAATGTGCTATGATTGATTTACAATTTTGAGTTATGCTTTTTGTAAAATTGTTAACACAATGATTACTCAACATCAAGGAAAATCTCATGTGGTAGAAGTTGATTTCATACTTTTAATATATTTTTAACTAATCACACCATTTTTCCTTCTTTTTTTTTTGTTATTTCCATTTATAATATTTCCAACAAGACAATGATTTGTCCTAATGGTATAGTTGAATAATTTTAATTGTTGATATTATTTGTTATTTTTAACTAATAACACTTCAAGTGTTGTGTCTCTACCGGTATCCACACGCACACAAACTGGATCGTACACAGTATGCTAGTTTTGTTGAGAACTAATCTCAAATCCGTCAAACGGATCATCTCTTTTTGACTTTAAGATTTCTTGCCATACAAGTTATCTCTTTTACTAGGTTTCTATGGCTTCGGACGTGTATTTGACAATAGAACTTGTGATACAAGTTCGCTTGAAAACGATACGACTTTTTACCGTATAGAATAATACACCATATACATGGGCTTTATATACTGTATTTAGAACACTGATTTCCAACTACCAAGGGTTGTTTTTCATATCAATAGAATCCCTATTTACGATTTGTTAGCTACTAAATTTGAAGCTAGACTGTTTAGCTCGATTCTTTTTTTTGTCACTGATTAAAGGTCGGGTAGAAAAGAAAAAAAAAAGAAATGGGATTACATGCAAATTTCACGGTTGGAACAAAGAAACTTTTGTTGCGAACAAAGAAACATGTGTTGAACTTTTTCGAATTTTTTTTTTCTTATTGATATTGAGGAATGTTGTAATCAACAGGGTTGAAGCTGCTACAAGCTTCGTGCCGAAATACTCACCAGCTTGCTTCTAACGTCACTATATAGAAACCAGTTGGGATAGACATGGAGGATTTTGCAATGATAGATCACAAGATGGCATTAATAAGGGGTCGTGTCGAAATTGAGCATTGGCATATTCGCGTTTAAGGCAGAATGGTGCTTTGTTCACGTTTGCAACCAATGATGTATGTATGTACTATTACTATAACGGTAAACGTCAAAACCTCTAGAGAAATGTACTCACAAGACCCGAATATGGATGGGATAATGTCTATATTGTATATCATTTGGTAAAACTAATTTTTTTCTATATATAAATTCAACTATTTGTATTGTTAGCAGTTTAAAATTAAAATTCTATGCAAGGGTGTAAATCTAGTTCATCAAATAAAGCAAGAAAAAATCAGGTTCAAAATTTAAATTTTAAACAAAATCCAACAAACAAGGCCAAACACAAGCTTATACCTAGGATCAGTAAAAGATCCTATCAGATGCATCATAATCTTCAAGCCTCGGGATAGGAAAAGTTAACTTGGCGAATGATGTTAAGATCCTAGATCAAAGATTAAGTGAGTAACCTAACCGAAGAATCTCACATGTCAACAAAACTATTGATCAATCAAAATACCAAGAAGTTTGAAGAAAGTATAATAGGCCGAGGTCAAGGACTCATAGAAGATTCTGAAAATTGTGGCAGCTTGACACTCAAAATTTTCCATCAAAAGATAGTGAAAGCTCGGACTAATTCAACTGTAAAAATTTGAAATTAAACCATATTAATGAGCAACCGAGAAAAATTTCACTATTAATCGGCTCTTGATCAAGGCAGTTTCTCGGTTTATTTATAACAAATTTAGCTTCATTTGGGTTATAATAAGCTGGTTACAGGTGAATCTCTCAAGTCTAGCTGTGGATTGATTTTGTTTTTAAAAATTAAATAAATTTAAATATTTTTTATTTATAGTTGTGAATGGATTGATCGGTAGAAAGAAACCAAGTATTTTTATCCGTTTGTCTATGGAGACAGTAGTTAGTTATTGGATTTAGTGTTAAGTTGTTAGAAAATTTTTAATGGGTGATTAAAAATAGATCTCAAAAGCCAAAAATAGATCTATAAAATGCTGCCATTCATTTTCTAAACCTTTCATCTCTAATTTTTTTTTTTCAAATCCTTTAGAGATAATAAGAATGGGAAAACAACAAGATTGGTTTGTGACCGCTTGTGTTTTCCTATTCTTGTCTATGGCATCAATAATCCATTGTACGAGTCAAACATACATTCCAAACCATGTGGACCAGCCGAATCGAGGAGTTGGTTCGCGCCACTTCAATGTGATTCGTCGCGAAAGCATACCTTCGCTAAAGGAGAAAGACCTAATCGAGAAGCTTCCCGGACAACCTACCGTTAGTTTCAGACAATATGGTGGCTATGTGTCCGTGAACGAAACATCCGGCCGGTTTTTGTTCTATTATTTCGTGGAAGCCATCAAACTCACTAACTCTACTCCTCTTGTGATCTGGTTCAACGGAGGTACACATATATAATATATCACATGCCGATGATCTCATAACTTACCATCTAGAATTTGATGAATTTTTCCCCCTAATCACTGAGAGTTAAACTAGTAAAATGTTAATGATCTTTGTTCACAAAAACTTTTAACCTTGATTTTTAAAAAATACAGGACCAGGCTGCTCATCTCTAGGATCAGGGGCGTTTTTCGGGCTTGGACCCTTCCGCGTAAACAAAGATGGCAAATCGCTTTTCCTCAATCCTTATTCATGGAACAATGGTAACCTTTAAAAATCTTTTAGATAAAATCTTTAGTGTATATTCACAAGATATAATGAGATTAATAAGTATGTAATATATGGATTTGCAGAAGCGAACGTGTTGTTTTTAGAAGCGCCAGCAGGAGTAGGATTCTCATACTCGAATACTCCAGCTGATCTTGAACAATATTCGATAGAAGGCGACAAGCGGACAGCGGAAGATAACTACGCATTCTTGGTGAATTGGCTTAAAAGGTTTCCAGAATATAAAGGAAGAGAAATATACATCACTGGTCAAAGTTACGCAGGCCACTATGTTTCCCAACTTGCTCAGCTCATTCTTCAACGTAACAACCAAAACTTAATCAACCTACAAGGCATTATGATTGGTAACCCAGGACTCGACACAATGGCTGAGATCGAAGGTGGTGACAAATTTATGTTGGGTCATGGTTTGATATCCCAAGAAATGTTGGACAACAAAAATAAATTCTGCCAAGAGCCAGATGGTGAATGTGAAAAGGCGATGCGTAAAATAGAGGATCAAATAAAAGACTTGGACTTATATAACATATACGCTCCTGTGTGCCGAAACTCCACGTTAAGCAACAAGTCCAAGAAATGTGCCACGATAATGGATGTTGATCCGTGCAGTCACAAGTACGTGAATGCTTATTTTAACACAAAAAAGGTTCAGGAAGCAATACATGCCAATACCACGAAAACAACGTATATGTGGCAACGATGCAACAATGAGGTGACTTCAATGTGGAGCATGACTGATTTAGATGCCTCAATGATTCCTGTCCTTGAAGAACTGATTGGTAGGGGTCTTCGAGTCTGGGTGTATAGTGGAGACACTGACATGGCGGTTCCGTTTACATCTACTCTAGACGTGCTCAAGAAGATGAATCTAACGGTTGTAAAGGAATGGCGTCCATGGTTTAACGAAGGACAGGTGGGAGGGTACACAGAGGATTACAAAGGGAACTTTAAGTATACAACTGTGAGAGAAGCAGGTCATAGTGTGCCTCGAGACCAGCCTATTCGTGCTCTTGGTCTTTTTATCAGCTTCATTCGTAACACTCCTCTCCCTGAAACCCCTTGATTTCTAACTTGTACTTGGTTGAATGATCTATAATGTATGTGTCTTGTGGTTATAAAGTCAATACCTTGTGTAAAAAGCCTTTTTTGTAGTACATTGAAGAAAATTGATCACTAACTACCCCAAGTATGGACTAGATTATCGCATTATAAATTTATTTCCACTATAAATTAAAAAAAAAATTATTTCTATAGAATCACAATTTTTTACAAAGTGTTATAAAATTAGATATTTAGTAAGAAATATGTGTCATGCATGCAAAAAAAAAATAAACATCAAATAAGTTATAAGTAAAAGAAAATATCCAAATAAATAGAGATCAACCAGCATAATTTTGATTCGATATATTATGAAACAAAAAAAATGAGAAATCGAAAATAATGATTATCAAATTGGTTACATAGAATTTGCACAATATAACAAATTGGTAAGAAAGTTAGATAATATAGGTTTACGCATAAGAAAATAATGCATCTTTTGGATAGAGAAATGGAAGAAAATGTCTTCTCCAAAATAGGATATAGTGCGTAAATGAACTTTTCCAAAGGGAGAAAGTCATGTTTGTTTTCTCCCAAAGGGCAAAAATCTAAGAAGAGACGGAGATCCACTCAAAGAGAGTTACTTATGTCGGAGCCAACTCTTATACACAAATCGGGATCTGGAAGAGGGAGAAAGACGGTGGAGCTTCTACTGAAGGTTGAAGATGGATGAGAATCCGAAGACGGAAAAAAAAAGTCGCAAAAACCAAATATCTTTAGAAATACAGCAAGGTTAAGCAATACAATGTTGTCGGAAAACGCTAGAAAACAAGGAATGCCGAAAGACTTCAGCGAGTGAAAGTGCAAGAGGAAACGATATTCGGTTGTTTTCTTAACTCGAAGGGCTAAGCAATACAATGATAACGGAAAATGCTAGGAGACAAGAAATGACGAAGGACACCAGCGAGTGAAAATGCAAGAGAGAAAAAATATTTGGTTGGCAACCGAGATAAGATCAGAACCAAAAGAGAAATATAGATCCGAAGACGGGAGGAAGGCAGTGGGGCTTCTGCTAAAGATTGAAAATAAAGATGGATGGTAATCCGAAGACGAAAAAGTAAGGAAGCGGCTAAAAGCAAATATCTTCTGGAGAAATAGAGTCTGACATTAAAAAAATTTTAAGAGATGGTGAGGGAAAGAATAAGTTAGAGCATGTTGTCGGAAAACATTATGAGACAAAATGGCGAAAGACTTCGGTGAGTGAATGTTCTAGAAGGAAAATATATTCAGTTAAAAATCAATATAATATCTGAACCAGAGGAAAGTAAAGGGACAATGAGATCTTTCTGGAAGAATGTCTCGCTCAGATATAAACGAGAACATAGATAGTGGTCACCGAATCTGTTTTCTATATCTCACACGGTGATTGATAAACAAACGTCAATATAAAACCAAAATTTATTGGATATGATATAAAATTTTAATATGTTAATAATGAAATTGCAATATAGAAATTTAAATTATTTTACTAATAACTTATGTATATAACTTTTTTCACAGCATATATAACTTTTTTCTCTAACAAAATATGATTTTTTCTTCTTTTCCTAAAACAATTTCAAGATATATCATTAACAAAAAAATCAATTGAATGTATTTGCTTCAATATAATTTATCTTAAAATTTTGAAACCCGTCCGAGTTCTTTTATATTTCATGGTTAGTTAATAGTTACTATATATTTTCTATTATAAACTATTATTTTAAATTTAAAAATAAATATACCAATTCTCTATATGTAGTAAAATATGTCATTCTTTTAAATTTCCATCAATATATCAACTCCCCTAATTCTTTCAAAAATTGTATTTGTTACAAACTTACAATTTCCTAAATATCTAAAGGATCTAATCTAAAGGCCATATTGAAGAAAAACAAAAACACAAGACAGCGTCATCACATGGATGGTTGTGGATAAAACAAAACACCACTCCAAACACGATCCACTCTTCTCCTCTCAATCTTCATCCTCACTAATAAACCAAAGAAATAAAACAAAATTTTAATAATTTCGACCACAAATTCATTATTTGCTCATTTCGGAATCAAAAGAATCGTTTCGTTACTTTCAATGGAAGCTAGAAGACTCGCGATCCTCCGTTCCCACCTCAACCCACCTGGTCCATACCCGACTCACCCGACCCGAGACCCGATTCTGAATGTTTCCGATTGTAGCTCCGGTCCAGCCACCGGCGAAGAGAAATTGAAATCATCTAATCTCCAAAACGACTGCGTTTTCTGCAAAATTATCCGTGGCGAGTCACCTTGTCTTAAGGTTAAATAAAAATCCTTACTTTGTGATGTTTCTGTTTCTTCCAATTCCTTAATACAAAACAGAAGTAACTGAACTATTATTTGATGCAGTTGTACGAGGATGATATGTGTTTGTGTATTCTTGATACTAATCCACTAAGTCATGGGTAAAAATCAAATCTTGATTCTTTATTTAAATTTTTTTCTCAAGAATTATCAAAAGCTGAAATTGGATTGTATCATATGCTCTGTTATCTATTATGCTTAAAAAATTTTGATCAATGGGATTGCATTAATTTGCATGTGTAGTGATTCTTGAATCTTATTAAAGATATGAACTTAAATCTTAACTCTTTGTTTAGAAAATTTCTCAAGAACTATCAAAAACTGAGATTGGAATTGTGTGATATGCTCTTTTATACACTTGGTTTAAAAATGTTGATTAATGGGATTGCATTGTTTTACATGTGTAGTGATTCTTGAATCTTATTTAAAGCTATGAACATGTTTAATTTGGGTTTTAGGCACTCTCTTATCATTCCAAAGTTACATTATCCAACCTTAGAGGAAACTCCTCCCTCAGTAAGTTCCTCTTCCTAGTCTTGTAACGTTTTATTTTCTCATGGATTTCACGTATTTTGAATCCTATTTATCGTATTTAGTTGCTAGTTTTTATTTGTAATCTCTCTTGTATATGGATATGCCTTGTTGTTTGAAAGTTTTTTTTTTATGTCGAAAAATGTATATATGCGTATAAGATTTTGATTATAGGTCTCCTCCAAGGAGAATGCAGGTAGTTGCTGCCATGTGTTCTAAAGTGCCTCTTATCAGCAACGCTATCGTGAAAGCTACCGGTAGTGGTATGCTCTATAAATTCTCATTTATCTATCCATCTCTTATATGATCAGATTATAAAAACTGTCTTTACATATATATATTTGTGCTGGAATTTCAAAGAACCTGAGCATTTTGAGTTCCTCACACTCTCCGTTAGAAACCCCGAAATCTCGATGATCCCACCCCATTTATCTGCACATCTTATATAGGTGCATAGCAAAACCTATCTAAACTATTTCTATATTTTAGAAGAGTAAAAGCCTTGAAGTTCAACATTGTATCAATCTCATCATTAGTCTTCCGCAACCACTAGATACCTTTACCTCGCTTGTAAACACATCGATCTCATTTTGCAAAAGAAATAGACTTCTGAATGGGGTTTTGGCACTTGCTTCCATATTTTTAAGTAATCTTGCTATTCTTTCTGGGATATTTGACCATTTTAAGGCAGATGATTTTGGTTCTCATCCTTTGTTTTGAACTATTTCATCAGATTCGTTTAACTTATTGGTTAATAATGGCGCAGCAGCTGGGCAAGTCATATTTCACGTAAGCACATACTGACTTCCCCAACTTTCAAGTTCTCTTAATCTCTGAGGTTAAAAAGTTATTTCTTTGCATTTTAGACACACATCCACATAATCCCGCGCAAAGAACGCGACTGCTTATGGGCTTCCGAGGTACAAAACAAAACCGAAGCATTAGATTTTGAAAGGTTTTATGAAAGCTGTACGATTTTGGTGGTTTTTCTGTATTGTTTTTGATGACAGAGCTTGCGGAGACACACACTGAAGCTGGACAAAGAAGCATCTCAATTGGCATCACGTGTTCGACAACAACTGTGCAGCCTTCCTGAAGAACAACTTGTTCAGCCTTCATAAAAGTTCCTTATGAAGAGACTCCGTTGGTGTAACATTAGATACAGAATCCAAACAAAAAGTATATTCTGTATAGTTCATATTCAGTCTCGTTTTCATTTATCTATATTCTTGAATCTATCGGTTTGTTAGTTTATCAAGATTTCGTTATAGAAGTAGAAGAAGTTGTTTAGTCTCATTCAAATCAGAAGCTTGTTAGGTTCATCTAATTAGTAACATTTCTGCATGGAAACAATCCAATTTGATATTTAGGGTTTTAATGGAATATGTAATTCCTGGTTTTTTCTACGAAGAAGGATGATGGAATGTAACATGTGGTAGGCTTATGTTAGAGAAAAAATTGTTACAGTGGGAAATGAGAAAATATCTCTGTATTATTCATCTTGTTTCAAGAAATGTAACTCTATAATATAGTAAAGATAATCTGGTTTATTGTATTACATACTTAGTCGAAATAATTAAGTAAATCATACTCTAATTGAGCTGGAAACAAGGGCTTCATAAAGACATCTGCGAGTTGTTGATTATTCTTTGCCTGTAAAGTCTTGATCAAACCGCTCACAACTCTGTCTTTTACCATATGAGAATCTAAATCCACATGTTTAGTACGCTCATGGAATATTGGATTGTTGGCAATATGATTTGCTGCTGTTGAGTCACAAAAGAATGCCACTAGTTTCATTTGAGGCGCCTGAAAATCTCTGAGTTAATTTACAAGCCAAACAATTTCTCTCACAACAAATTGCATTGCCTTGTATTCAGACTCTGTAGATGAATGTGAAACTATATGTAGTTTCTTGGATTTCCAAGAGATTAAAGACTTACCAAGAAACATACAAAAACCAGAAGTAGATCTTCTTGTATTTGAACATGAAGCCCAATCTGCATATGTGAATCCTTTGAGAATCAAATCCAAATCAGCTGAGTAAAACAGACCATTACTAACTGTCCCTTAATATAATTCATAACTTTGTGTGATGCTTGCATATGAGAAACTTTTGGAGCTGAAATGAATTGACATAACTTGTTCACAACATAAGTAATGTTGTGACGCATTATAGTCAAATACATCATTTTGCCAACCAATCTTATGTATGATGCATGATCATCAAGCAAAAGTTCATATCCATCTTAAATCAACTTAATACTTGGTTCCACAGGTATACTAGATGAATTACAGCTAACAAACCATTCTCTTCTAGTAACTCCAATACATATTTTCTTTGACAAATAGAAATGTCTGAACTGGATCTAGCAATTTCAAGTCCAATAGAATATTGTAAAGAACCCAAATCTCTAAGTTTGAAAGCTTTCTTCAAGTCTTCTTTTAGTTGAGCCACCTCATAATTATCATTACTGGCAATCACTATATTCTCAACATACACAAGAACAACAAGAACTATTCACATTTCTCACGAAGAGTGTATGATATGCATGAGACTTCTGAAAGCCCAAAGGCATTAATGTGAAACTAAATTTAAGGAACCACTGTCTTGAGGCTTGTTTTAAACCATATAGTGATATTCGCAACTTAAAAACAACATTTGGAGGAAGTGTTTCCCCTTCTTTTGGTGTATAACCTGGTCATGAGGTCATGTAAATTTCTTATTCAAAATCACAATTGTGGAAGGCTCCATTTGAGATATCCAGTTGATGTAAATTCCATTTCTTTGCTGCTGCTACAGCTAATAATGTTTTTACTGTAGTCATTTTTGCCACAGGAGAAAAAATACCCATAAACTCAACTCCCTATTGATGTGTGTAACCTTTAGTTACTAACCTCGACTTATAATGTTCTAGACTTCCATCAGCATTGAGCTTAACCTTATAAACCCATCTAAAACCTATAGCACGTTTATCGAATGATAAGGAATATAATTCCCAAATGGTAGTTCCTTCTAAAGCTTGCAGTTCTGCATTCATAGCTTCGAGCCAATCCATGGACTTCTTTGCTTATGTAAATGAGCTTGGTTATGCATAATTGGTAATCGAAAAGTATATGCTCTATAAGGAGTAGAAATTTTATAATAACTCATGTAATCAGACAAAGGGTATATTGAACACTTGAAGTTGCCATTGTACAGTAGTAATCTTGTAAATATGCATGAGTTTTAGAAGCTCTTTTAGTACATGTATAAATATTTGGAGCTGAAACTACATGAGATTCACTCATGGATTGAGATTCACTCATAACTATAGGAATATAATCATCAAGATTACTCATTGTAGAATCATTAATGCTACCAAAACAATCAGGTAAAGGATCATCAGAATCTCCTTTGACAAATGGAAAAATGGCTTCATGGAAAACCACATTTCTGGAGACATGTATTGAATTCATTTCCATATCTAGAAGCTTGTAGCCTTCGTAACCTGGTGGATATTCGAGAAACACACAAGCTCTTTCCCTCGGTTGAAACTTGTTTATGTTCTTCGAAGATGTGGAACTGTAACATAACAACCAAAGACACGAAGACCATTGTAATCAGGCTTTTTAGATGTAAGGATTTCATAAGGAGACTTATCATGGAGGAGACGAGTAGGCACCGTGTTGATCAGAAACACAGAACTAAATCATAGAGTACAAAATAGAGTCAATAGCTGGTATACTAAGTTGCTCTCTACAGCTGGTAAAGAAGTTTTGTTAAAATTTGTGATCACTGCTATACCTACATACACTATGAGTTGTTTTCTCATTCCTAATAAGGTTTTAAACCAATTGATGCAAGCCGTAAGGAAGTTTTTGTGGTCTAGTAGCCCATATAGAAATAAGATAAACTGGATTTCATAGAGACAAATCCTTCAATCAAATACCAACAGAGGCTTGGGAATTAGAGATTTCAGAGATTTTAACATTGCTCTGCTAGCCAAGCAAGGCTGGAGATTACTTTCTCAGCAAAATTCTTTGTTTGCTCGAGTATATAATGCAAAGTATTATCCTGCTAGAAACTTTTTTACATGCTACAAAAGCCTATAGACCTAGTAATGCATGGCAAAGCATGATAGCTGCTCAGCCATTATTAAGGCAAGGGTTTGTTTAGAACATAGGAACATGGAAACAAACAAACATTTGGCAGGATAATTTGCTCATGGATACTCAACCAAGACCTCCAAAAGCATTGCCAAGTATCCACAATCCTCCTATCAGTGTGTATGATCTTTTCATTGCAGGTTCTCACCGATGGGACCAAAGGAAATTACATCAGTACATCCATCCTCAAAATATTCAGATCTTTAATAAACTTTGACCACCAATCACTGATGTAAGTGACTCTTCTTCTTGATTTTATTCTAATACGGGTTGTTATACAGTTAAATCAATGGACAAAGGATCAGCAGAGGGATATACTATAACCTTGACATGAAGAAAAGAAGGATCTCTTTAAAAACCTATGGAAGAGTAATCTCCCTCCAAAATTAAAACTTTCTGGTGGAAAATTATCTATCCATTACAGACTTCCGATTGCTGAACAGCTCACTCGACGAGGTATTCGATTAGATCCTATATGTTGGTTCTACGAAGAAGAAACTGAGTCGGTCAATCATCTTATGTTCCAGTGCAAAGTAGCTAAGGAAATCTGGGAACTGGCACCATCAGGTGACCTTTTAGCTACTCAAGAACTTACTCAAAATCTGAATGCTTTCTTTAGGATGATGCCTGAAAGAAAAAAGATCTCTCTGATATCATTTATTGGATGGAATCTCTGTAAACCTAGAAATAATCTGATCATATATATAATATCAGAGTTTTCTCTCCTCTAAAGCTGTCCACATTATCACAAATATAATATGACCCTATAAGTAATTAATTTTAAAATTAAATTAATTTAAAAACTTGTTTTCAATTAATATATCATTTAAAATAAAACTAAATTGAATAATAACAACACAAATATAACATATTTATAATATATGTAAATTTATATAAGTGTATGAAACAATAGAAATAATGTAGATTATAATATGACTACAAAATAAAAATAATAAATCTATAAAAAGATAATGATGTGTAAATGTGTAAATAATCTTAAAAATAGGTATAATAAATTGAGATGACTAGAAACACAAAAAACATTTATCACAAAGATACACACAAAAAAAAAATATTTGAAATCAGTTGGAATAATGATAATTTTCTAAGGATTACAAAAATATAAAATTAAAATAGAACAATATATATGGTAGAAAAACATTGAATGGTTTATTTTTAATAGAAAATATAAAGTTGTAAATAAATCTGATTGGAAATAAAAAAAGCAACATATTTTATAATAAATTTACAATTTGATATCTATTGTTTGAAACTTACTAAAATGAAAGAAAATTAAAAAAGCAGAACAAATATATACATCTAAAAATTAATAACTATAGAGAAATGTTAAAAATAAGTTTTAAATATTACCAAAGAGAATATAAATAAATTGTATAGAATAAAAGGTAAGAAACAATTTATTATGAAATATAATAAAAAAATCTATCACTATGACGAGAAATTTTATTTTAATTTAAGATGAAAAAAAATAAATAAACAGTAAATGTAAGGCTATAAGAAGTTTTCTTGATAATAAGAAGATTAAGCATGTTTCAAGAAAAGAAATATTGTAGATTTTTAAAAATGTTTGTTCTATAAGTGTTAAAATATTACGTGTTATTTTGAGACATTAGTGATTAGTTTATAAACGCACCTAATAAATTCTAAAATATTTTTAAAAAACATATTTAGATTATTCGATTATAATAAAGTTATTACTAAACAAAAAATATATGAGGAAAAAAGAAAAAGAATCAATGTGTGTAATAAAATATAGGTTTATAATATAGTTGAATTTATAAAATAATTTAAAACTAATAGAATTTTATTTATAATTTTTATAACTTATAGATATGTATTAAGATTTATTTTATAAATAATAATAATAATTTATTACTTTAAAATTAAAATGATTGTATATAACTTTTATATATTTTTGCATAGTGCTCTATTAGAAATTGACTTTTACAATGTTTTAAAATTGAAATTCCGCGCAACAGGCAGATATATTTTGTAGTTTTCAATACTAAGAGATATCATATATCTCATATTATCTCTAGAGCTTCTAATGACTGGCAGTTATGGAAACAAGCACAAATTGAGTCGGATCATGAGAGTACTAATCCGAAATGTACTCTACATCTATCATCCACACAAGATATTTTTAATAGAAGTAATGGATATGTTTGCTTTGTAGATGTTTCTTGGATTTCTACGACTCGGAATGCTAGAATTGCATGGCATCTTCATAAGAAAGAAGGAAATATTTTCATTCGAGGTGCTACATCTATTCCCCCAGTTTTATCTCTTCTTGAAGCAGAGGCTATAGCCCTCAGAATGGCGGTGCAAGAACTTACTAAGCTTCACTACCACGACATCCTGCTTGTTGGAGAATGTAAAATGTTATATGACGCAATGAATGACTATATCAGCTCAAATGGAAGTTCTTCAGGTCCAACCACAATCATAGGAAAATTACAAGACATCTCTAGTTTATGTCGAAGTCATAAAAATTATCAGTTTATGTAGGTTCTTCGAGATTTCTTATAAGAAGTCGATGCTCGAGCAGCAAGAATATCAAAAGAACCTATGTTGTAAAAATATGTATTATCAGTTTAATAAAATAGTTATATTGTCGACCAAAAAAAAAAAATATATATATATATATATATATAAATAAATAGGGGTATGAAACTACATATGTACAAATAAAGGCCCAATTAAAGCCCAAATTATCATATATCAAACCCATATCGCTAAATGGTGGTTCTCTTCGTGATGACTATACAAAAACTTTTGTTGCTCATGTTTATATTCGTAGACATTGATTGTTTGCTTTTTGAATGTTTTTTTTCCAAATATCTGTCAAGATTCAAATCGATCAACCCAATCCAAATCTATTATGTATGTCAAAAGCTTTTAGACATTTCTAAAAATTGTTTCCTTCCCAATTGTGTTTTAGAATAAAACTTTTGTTGTTACCGTTCGGATCAAGATCTTCATCATTTGAAGCTAATTTGTGAAGAATTTCATTTATTTCTCTTAGTTATGTTTATGCATGATTTTTAACTATCTTTCTTCATGATTACTTTTTCTTCTTCAAGTTATAGAAATGTGAATATCTTAATAGCATTTCTTTTCACTTTTCTTCTAGAATGCCAATTCGCCACACATGTACATCACTTGGGCAAATCAAAACTCATCCCTTTAGTGAGAACAACTAAGAAATGTTTTGGCCCTAGAACCAAAAACTTGATAAGAAAGAAACGGTTTTCATTCTCTTATTTATCATACCCAAAAAGAACTTCAGAGCTTCATTATTCATCACGAAGATAAATCATATATTAATAATGTCTGATTCGGTGTTAATCGGCTTCATATGAAGAATTGGTGCATTCTTAAATCCACCAAAATTATGTTTACCACATTGACATAAGTAAAAGAAAAAATATGACGACATTTTGCACTTATTCCATGTTTCATCTGAATTCATAGAGACATAGAAAACTCCACATGTATTATCTCTCAAAACAAAAAGGCAAATGATGAAATAGTCCCTATTATGAACTAAAAACCCAATCCTGATGTCTAAATTCTCTTATGCAAGAGAGGTCAACAAATTTTCACTCGTATCTACTTTCGAATTGTAAACCCCAAAAAATGTGAAAGACTATTTGAATAGGAAAGATACTGTACTTATTTCCCAAATTTATGGTTTTGGATTTCAAAATTTTCACCTCTAAAATCTGACCCAATAAGACACATGGGGAGATTTTCATGAAAACTTTGGATGAATTTAAACCAGAAAAAAAAAACTGCTTGAAGATACTGAAATTTGTAACCCATAAGCAAATTAGAAGAGCCAAGTTTAAAACAAACTTGTTATTACATTGAAAATTTTCTTCTTTTTTTTGGAAAATTTTCATCAAAGGGATTGATTCACACTTCACAGTTTCTTCCTTCATTTTTGTAGGAAATAAAATCATGAATTTTAAAAGATAAAATCAAACAACCTCTATGGTGCCATCTTTATTTACAAGAGAAGAAGATGCATGCTTTATTTTTCTAATAACTTCAACTGTGACCATGTGTAGGGTTCGATTGGCTTGAAACTTTCAAAACTTAAAAAATAATTAGTCTTTACAGTTAATTTTTTTGTGAAGTAGGCTTTTTTTTATTATTAATTTTGTAAGTTCTAACTACTCTCTACCTCTTTGTATTCTTCTTTTTCATTTTTTTTTGTTTTGAATTTTATCCATGACTTTGATTTTAACTTTACAAAACAAGCAAAAACCATATGTTTCCCAAAGAACTTGAAACATCTCTCTAAAACTACTTTTTATTTTATCTCAAAATAATTTAAATTGATGGAAGCTTTTTTCTTTTGAGATTCGTTTATCCTTGTATTCAGTTAATTGAAAAAATCTATTATCAAATAAGAAGAAACAACGACTGAACTTAGAAACATGATGAAAATTAGACTAAAGATGCAGTACATTCTAGAGGTGTCAATTGGGCTGTCCAGCGCCCAATTGAGCGTGTCCATATAGACCATTATTTATTATGGGCCACATTGGTTGTCCGTAATGGACAATGGTCCAAAAATGGTCTATGTCCAATAAAAATCATAAACTCAAATCTAATAATACAACAACAAATCTGAGTCATGTAACTCTATAAATTTTGCCCAAGTAATGTACTACCTCGATTTTAAAGCATCCGACCCTTTTAACTTCATCTTAGTATACATAGTAAATGCTTTGAATAACAGTTTCATGCTGAAATATATGAATAATGTCTCATAAAACAATTTTTATATGCATTATTTTACCGTTTGAACTATAGAAACTCATCACAAAAGAACAAAATAAGTAAGAGAACAACTAAAACTTTCAGAAAACAATATAAACAAGGTAATCAAATGAAACAATTATCAAATTAGTGAAATTACTTCCAGTGTCGAGCTCAACGGCCTTGAACTTAGCTCCCAATTGCTGGAAAAGCTCCTTCACTCTCACGCAGTACGGACAAAAAGTCTTGCTGCAATTTCAAATACACCACAGCCGCAAAATTACCAATCAGATTACTCACTTGATTCACTTGGTACGTTTACAAAACAGGACGAGGAAGAGAGAAAGATATCATTTCTCTCAAATCAAGCCTTCAACTTTGCAGCACAATAGGACCATATGAAACCCAATTGAAATTGAACCACTAAAGTAGAAGAAAACCTAGAAAAGGAGAAGGTTACGTGGAGGAGCTACGGAGGAGGAACAGCGAACTTGAGAGAGGAATGGAGGAGATGAAGAGAGAGATGGTTCAGTTGTGGCGGCGGATGGTGGTGGCGGAGGAGGCCAAATCACCGTCTCTCTTCTTCCTCCCTTGAAGTCGCGTAGATCGATCGTTAAGAGAGAGATGATTAAAATCTAGTTTTTCCCCAAATGTATAAAACCCTAGAATTTTTAATTGTTTGAGCGGCCCATTGTCCGTGCGGTTTTGCCCAGTTTGTCCACGGGCGAAATTGGTCTTTTGTCCACTAAGACCATTTTTGTTTTGGGCATGCCCATGAACCGTCCATATTGGTTTGGACTAGGCGAGGCCCATGGGCGGACAAACCATTTGACACCTATAGTACATTCATAGAAATTCACTAAAATTTTTGATAAGTTATTCAATCAATATGTTTCGTAGATGTCACCAATTGCATTCATACTTATCCAACTTAATCACAGTTTTTTAAAAAAACAAAATAAATACTATTAATAATAATTCAGTCCATAAAAGGGATGGACCATAGGCCTTACAAGGATTCACAGTTGAAAAAAAAAAAAAAAAAAAAAAACCGGTGACAGCTCTAGTGAGTCGAAATAGGAGTGTTCGGCTTACGGAAGCCAAGAAGTCACACCCATTATTTTCGGCGATTACAAAAAAGACTGCATTACAGCTACGACAAGAGTTAGAGCTCTTTGACCGGAGTAACCGATTCCTATCTCTAAGCCTTCACACCGCCAAGCTTGAACCTGCAACACTTCTCCCAGTATGAGTCGATTCCCATAAAATCCGATACCCAATCCCTCTCTAGTCCCCTACCTAGCAAAAAAAGAGAAATCATCATTTCTAACACTAAACCTCCGGCGCCAAACCACCATCATCCCTTGCTCCGAGACCAACGAACTTCAGATCCGGTCAGGCGAAAATAAAACCGCGGAAGCTGAGAAAGGCGGTGACTCAGACCAACCCTCAACAGCCGGATCCCGAGATTAGCCTTTGCAGATTCAGATGGATCTGCCGTTAACTGCCGCGACAGGCAGCAAAAACCCACCGATCCGATAGCGCCTTCTGCCGCCACTCAAAGCAACCCCCACGAGCAGTTGAGCTGCGAGAAAACTCTCCACGAGCCTCCAACGTCCTCAGCCAGAAGTCAAGTAAACGGAAGCTTCTCTTAGACATGGCTGGTTCTGAGGGAGTGCAGCATGTGCAACTCCACAATACCAAAAAAAAAAATTCCAGTTTTTCCTCTTGATATTAGGGCCCAAAAAAATATTTTGGTTTCTGGCACAGAGCCCAAAATATTTTTTTTCTTTTGGCACATGGCTAACCAAAACTTTGAGGCGCCTCTGCTTTTAGACCGTCGTGAAAGACGCCACAAGAGTAATACCACCGAATACTCCACGCCTATCACTGCTAGAAAAAAAGCTGGCTCACTCTTGTTTTACTAAGGCCATGAATGGTTGGTAGATTCTAAATGATTTTTGGCTTTTAGTTTTTGGTTTTTGGTTTTTAGTTTTTGAGTTTTTGAGTTTTTGATTTTTGGTATAGATTTTAAGGGAGAAACAAGTTTATTGTGGTTTTTGGTTTTTCTTTGAAAATTAGAGAAATCATCAAAAAACTAGTTTCCCTACTTTTATAAAATCTTGAATGGGTGAAAACTAGATTTTTAAAAATCTAAAACCAAAAACCATGGTAGAAACTACTACCATTGAAGGCCTAAGTAAACATATGCCTTTAATGAAAATTTAAGGCAAAAAAAAAAAGTTTGAGAAGATAGATCTACTTTTTCAAATGAGAGAGAAGGTAAAGGAACGATCGTCCATTTTCGCTTTCACTCCATTATCAATCACAGTTAGTTTCATAAAAATAAAAATATACTCCTATGTGTCTTTGTGTTACTTGTCCTTCTTGTTAACTTCTAAGTTCTAACCTATAAATGTAGCTGCTATCTGTAACCGGCACAGTTATTTACTTGTTTATTTGATCTTTTATCGAGTTTTAATAATGAGTTAATTATTATGACTAAAGGGAATGGATCTGCGCCCAAGTGGACATGCATATATATATATATATATATATTCACACACCACATCATTTATTTTATTTTTGGTTAATTACACACCCCATCTTAGCAAGGCATTTTTTTCACCATATTAAACATATATTTATGATATAGGATGGATTTTTTCTAATAAATAATTGCTTTTCAAAAGAATGTCTTTTTGTAAAGAGTGTACAGAAAAGAAGGTAGAGGTTTTGTCAATCAATGCATATGACATTGACGAATCTTTCTTCTTGTTTTGTTTCTATTTTCTTTTGCAAATTTATTTTTACAATATTTATTTAAACACCAACTTGATAAGAAATTTATAAGACTGTGACTTCTTTTCTAGTACATTGAATTTCTCACTGCATATCACGACCACTTGAAATTTGATTTTTAGTACATTTTTCAAATAATTTTGTAAAGTAGAGAACCAGTAACGTTATTTCATTTCATCCTTGGTCAAAGAGTGTATTAGTGGTCATGTAAAGAGGGTATAAAATACGTAATTGTATATGTGAATGATCTAAATTATACTAATTTTAATAAGTGTTAGTTTTATTATGTATTGATAATAAGGTGAATCGAATGTGTCGTTCTCATTAGCTTTATAATTTATATACGTACGACTTAATTAGATGTAAAACTATTGGATAATTTGGATATACATCAATCTAATAGATAAGAAAGAATATACAATCCCAATCAAGTTCATGTTGTTCCGCCAATTGATTGCAAATATCGTGACCTTGCTTCATCATTTCAAAGAATGGCAACTGAATTTTGTTCGAGAAGCAGCTATCGAGCATCCACTGAAATATCCATCAGTGTCACTAGAGACTATCGATACCAATCTTAATTACATTGTGAGCTGATCCTCTCGGAAGCTGCTTACGGGTCGTAATCGTAATCAGTCACTAGAGACTATCGATACCAATAAATTTTATACCATTTTAAGTTTTTAACAAAAATTTACAAAAAAAAATAAGAAAGCAGAAAGACTAAAAACTACAGAAATAGCTAACTAACAACAGAACGAAAGAGACGGACTAAAGGATACAATAAAGTAGGCTCGCGCCTAAGCTAACCCAACAGGAATCCAACGAGGAAACACCGGAAGATGAGGTACCACGCGAAAGAAGCCTGAGCCTTCAACGGTACGGATCATCACCAACACCTCGAAGACAAAGCCAAATTGCCCCAGAAGATGACTGGAGCCAACACCACATGCTTATGACAAAGCCAGAATGCCCCAGAAGATGACCATAGCCAACACCACAGACTAAGACCAAGCCAAAAGCCCTAGAAGATTACCGGAGACAACACCACATACTTATGAAAAAACCAAAAAGCCCTAGAAGATGACCGGAGCCAACACCACATGCTAAGACGAAGCCAAAAAGCCCCAGAAGATGACTGTAACCAACACCACAGACTATGCCCGCCTCAACCGGGGATAACACCACCCACCGCCTCTATTCCACGCTAAGAACTTATTGGAGCCTAAGAGGAGCCGTCCCCTAACGATCAAAGAGTCACTCCACATCCCGTCAAACGTAGCCGAGAGATAACATGGAAGCATGCTTAGTGGAAACAGATTGAGTCACCCCGGAGAACAAACAACATGACCACGCCCCTACCAAAAATCAAGTTGTCAAAAGATCTCTAATATCCATACAATCTAAACTGAGAGCCCATGTGCTTGCGATCACCAAGACAACACCAATGACTGGACCACACTAGTGAGGCAATAACCACCAGGCGAGGACTAAGCCATGACCACCGAGAGTAAGACCAAAGCAACACGACTGGGACGTAGAACAAGCACCACTCCATAATGAATACAAGACCCAAACTTCCAAGACCAAGACGAAGACATTCACCACCATGCCAGAGCCCACGCCAGCTCAGCCCAACCGCCGAGCCCCGTAGCCACTCCAACACTGAAGCTACTGAGAAAACCACTCAGTGTAGAACGGGACCACCAAGCCAAAAGAATGCGAGGAAGAAGCTCACAAAACAGAGAGGCGAAGATGCAACGATGAGCTGATCTACGAACAGCCCGACCAGATCTGCCATAAACAGCACTAAACAGGTTCACCAGAGGCGTCAGAGAAGCCCATTGCCTCTGAATAAGCGCCACCCCATGACTAGAGAACCACCGCCGCGAACACTTGCAATGAAGAAATCTTAGATCTGTGAAGAGAACTCGCCGCCATGAGTTGAAACTCCAGATCGACCAACCAAATCCTTCGCAACACAAATTATAGGCTCACAGGAAGCACCTAAAGCAATCCATCGCCACAACACCCATTGTCGAGTACGCCAACACAAGACCAGAGAAACACCACCGCAAGGAATAGCAGAGCCGCTGCTATCGGTCAGATGAGAAGACTCAACACGCACCGGCAAGAGAAAAGAGACTGGTAACCGGAGCAAGAAGGAGACACCGTCTTTGAGAGACTCACAGCCAAATCCCATCACCTCCGGAACCTATACGCAAGCCGGAATGATGAGACTTCTTACGCCGAAGAGATTAAAGCTGAAAAAAGAAACCACAGACAAGAGGATGGTGGCCGGAGCCGGCGCTGAGGAAACCACCGAGCTCTGACCAATTATCTGGATTTGCGGGGGGGATCGAGTTAACAAAAGTTGAGAGAAATTTTTTTGGCGTGTGTACCTCACACGCAAGTGTTTCTCATTTTCTTACGGGTCGTAATCATTTCATTGTACATTGGAAGTAGCTCACCACACTATCCTAGAATGAGATTCATATAAACAAAATATGTTGTCTTAGTTGAAGATCGAAATACCGTAGACTATTTCTTTGTCTTCTATGAGATAGGCGAGTTATTAATAAAAAATTATATACGCATTCAATAATCAACGAGTGCGAGGACAAGCAATTCAATTTGCATCACAATACACATAAAGACGAAAATCACAATCCAAGCAAAATTAAATGTCTTTTTGAAGAATATTTAAAATAGCATACAATTTGCAAAGTACCTTCTAATGTGCTTGACGACGAGCATTCATAAACCGCGCTAAAACATGGGCAAAATAACTGACCTCCGGATAAATTATGGTTAGTGATAGTGTGAGTAGCTTCACACTAGAGTATTTGATTACTAATACAGTACTTGAGTGGTATTGGTTATCTGTTGAAGATGATTTATAGATATGACTTAAATTGACTCCAAGCACTAGCTGAAAGATCACACTTACAGAAAGTTAAGGATCCGTCTTAAATGTTTACTTCGGTCATAGTAATTTTTCTTCACGATTTGCTTAGTAATAGAGAATACAAAATCACCTCCAACATGTTCATTTTTAGTATATATAAACTGATCAAGAATATAGAGAAAAATATAACAAAAGAAATAGAGAAAAAGAATAACCATTTAGATTATGTCGCCGTTGTTAGCTGGTAGCTCCCAAGCACCAGCGTCGGTCTCTCCATCCTTTAATTTCATTTTTCTTTCTCGGCTTTGGAGGAGAATAGTTTCAAATCTAGTTCTAAATATGACAAACAGAGGTGCACCGCACGGCGGGTTATTGGTGCTCGAGGATGGCGCATCGGCCCCCAATCCCTCCAATCGTCTCCGCCTCAAACATTCTCTGTTGCAGTCAGTCTCTTTTGCTCAGCTGACTTCTTTTGTAGGTGGAGTTGGCGGATGAAGCAGATGTCGAGGTGGTTGTGGTTGCTGCCAGGAGGTGCACCGCACATGAGGGTTGATTGGCACCAAATAGAGGTGTGCCGCACAGGCGGGTTGATAGGCGCTCGAGGATGGCGTGTCGGCCCCCAGTCCCTCCAATCGTCTCTGCCTCCAATTTCCTCTGTTACAATCGGTCTTTTTGCTCGGGTGACTTCTTTTGTAGGTGGAGTTAGTGTAGAATTTAAGAAAGAATTAAGAACACAAGATTAATAAAAGACTCACTCTTTTATTGCTTAAGAAACTTCTCAGAACTTAAGCTCTCAATCTCTCTTTCTCAAACTCATAAGTTATGCAACACCCTTGCATCTTCTTATATAGTGAGAGATCAATACAAATCCTAATCTAATTAGAACTCCTTAATAGTAGAGATAAACACCAAAACCATATTTAGATAACTCCTAACTATTTATCATATTCCTAACTCACTTAGGATATGATCTCAAGTTCTAATTCTATTAGGATTACATTAATTGTAGATCAAGCTAACTTCAAGCTTAATCCAACAATGTCCCCCTTAAGCTTGAAGTTATCTTTAGACACATCACACACACCCACGAGATCTCTCATCTCCTTGAATTTATTTCTACCGAGAGCTTTTGTCAAGATGTCCGCCTTTTGCTTATCACCCCGAATATGCTCAACTTCTAATAGTCCCCTTTCAACGCATTCTCTTATGAAATGAAACCTTGTATGTATGTGCTTACTACGCCCATGAAAAACTGGATTCTTTGTGAGCGCAATAGCTGACTTGTTATCAATACGTATAACCGTTTTTTCACTTAAGGATCCCGTGATTTCATTAAGCAAGTCCCTTAGCCAAATTGCTTGTTTTGCCGCCTCAGTTCCTGCCATGAATTCAGCCTCACACGATGATAAGGCTACCGTATCTTGTTTTTATGAACACCATGAGATGGGACTGCTTCCAAGATAGAAGATATGACCAGTTGTACTTCTCCCGTCATCCGGATCCACATTATGACTACTATCACTATAACCTATCAAACGATTTGGTGATGATTTTGAACGTGTAAATACTAACCCAAGAGAGGTAGTCCCTCGTAAGTATCTCATGCATTGTTTCATAGCTGCACCATGAGATTCCTTAGGACTTTGCATGTACCGACTCAACACTCCCACACAATAGGACAAGTCGGGACGTGTGTGTAGAAGATAACGGAGGCAACCAACATTTTTTCTAAAATTCGTAGCATCAATCTCCTTTTCTTCTTCAGACCTTGATAGCTTCAGACTTGAATCCATTGGTGTTTGAACAGAATTACACTCACCCATCCCAGCTTCTTCGATTATTTTCTGAGCATAACGTTCTTGAGTTAAGGTTATACCTTCTTTGTGCTGAACCACTTCCATTCCTAAATAGTAAGTTAATAATCCAAGATCACTCATTTCAAATTTTGAAGCCATTTCTTCCTTAAAGCCTTTGATGTCGTTTATATTTGATCCTGTTACAAAGAGATCATCAACATAAACAGCCAGAATAAGCAAACCTCCATTTATTACCTTCCGATATACTGATGGTTCTTTTGAGCATTTTGTAAACTGAAACTCTTTGAGAATCTGGTTTAATTTGTTGTTCCAAGCTCTCGGAGCTTGTCTTAAGCCGTACAAGGCTTTGTTGAGCTTGTAAACCTTTTCTTCACATCCTTTATGTATAAAGCCTTCAGGTTGCTTGACATACGCTGTTTCTTTGAGTTCTCCATGAAGAAACGCTGTTTTGACGTCAAGGTGGTGTATCTCCCAATTGTTTGATGCCGCGAGATTGATAAGTAGTCTAATAGTTTCAAGTCGAGCCACCGGAGCAAACACTTCATCGAAGTCCACACCATGCTTTTGTATATATCCCTTCGCAACTAATCTGGCTTTGTGTTTATTAATATTACCATCCGAATTTCTTTTGAGCTTGAACACCCATTTTAGTCCGATTTCTTTTGCTCCACTTGGAAGATCGACAAGATTCCATGTTTGATTTTTTTCAATTGATCGTATCTCATCTTCACAAGCTAGCATCCATTTTTCAGATTCTTTTGCTTCTTCAAAATTTATTGGCTCATCGTTCAATGATAAGAGTAGTTTTTCTCCTTCTTCTTCGGCCAACAATATGTAGTCTTCGAGATATTTAGGTTTTATGCTTTCCCTATGTGTTCATCTAAGTATTGGCTGTTCCTGTATCTCATTTCTTGCAGAATCTTCATCATCCTCTGCTTCAGCATTTTCGGAAAGGTTTTCATCGTTATTTCTTTCCGTTTCGTCCTCGATATGTTCTGTTTCGGTGCTTACCTCTGTCTCGAGAACTCCATGGTTTCCAAACTCTCCAAGATTGACAATGAAACTTCCAGTTCTGTTCTGTCTTTCACTGTTATTTTTCCAGTTCCACCTTCTTGTCTCATCGAACACAACATTTCTGCTTACTACTATTTTTTGTGATTTCGGATCAAACATCCTATAAGCCTTTGAACCTGGTTCTGTCCCTAGATGAACAAGTGCGCGTGATCTGTCATCTAGTTTTTTGAGCAAGGATGACTCAGTTTTTGTATATCCAATACAGCCGAAGATTCGAAGATGAAGAATGTTCGGTTTCTTCCCGCGTAAGGCTTCGTATGGAGTTTTATCTTTGGCTTTTTTTGTGGTGATTCTGTTCAAGAGATATGTAGAATGTCTGATGGCTTCTCCCCATAAATAATCAGGCATATTCATATATTTTAAAATACTTCTTGCCATTCCCATTAAAGTCCTATTTCGCCTTTCCACGACACCATTTTGTTGAGGGGTGTATGGAGCCGTGAGGTGTCTTTTGAAGCCCGAATTTTCACAAAATAACGTGAACTCGTAAGATATAAACTCTCCTCCTCTATCAGTCCTGAAAGTTTGAATGCTTGTTCCGAGATCTTGTTCCACCAATACTTTAAATCGTTTGAATTTTTCAAAGGCTTCGCTTTTCTCTTTCAATAGGATAGTCCACATAAACCTTGAATAATCATCAATGAGTACGAAAATGTACCTGTTTCCAGCCATCGTGGTTGGTGTAATGGGGCCACACAGATCACCATGAATGATTTCCAGTGCCTTAATTGCTCGATATGTTGTATTTCGAGGAAGAGTTTGTTTTGCTTGTTTCCCAAGTAAACATGACCCGCATACTTCTTTTTCTATGGTAACATGTGGGATTCCTATAACCAGCTCCCGTTGCATCATATCTTTCATTGTTTCAAGATTTATATGACCTAACCGTGCATGCCATCTATTGGATTCGCTCAATGTTTTTAGTTGTAAACACATTAGGCTCCTTATTCCCATACGCACTTTATATAGCCGATTCTTGGATTTGTTTGCTTTGACTAAAAATTTTCCATCACGATCGTGCATTGTTAGATAATCTTCTCTCATTCTTATGTCACATCCTGCTTCCGTAGCTTGTCCAAGGCTGATAATATTGCTTTTTAAATCCGGAATGAAATATACATCATTCATTGTCCTATCTTCTCCATTGTTGTCAATAAAAGTAATTGATCCTTTTCCTTTGATGTCAATTCTAGAATCATCTCCAAATCTTACCTTTCCAGTGATGGAATTATCAATTTTCTCAAAATATCTTTTATCTCCGGTCATGTGATTGCTTGCCCCATTATCAAGATACCATATGTCTTCTTCACCGGAGTTTGTTTCGTATTTACTCGGAACACAATGTTTTTCGTTTAGAAAAACTACTTCATGCATCATGAGTTTCTCTGCTTCTTGGGTATCCTCATTATCCTCATTATTGTCTTCTTGAGTTTTTTGCAATTTAAGTAATCTGTCCGGGCAATGTTCAGCATAATGTCCGTATTTATCACAGCGGAAACATGTGATTTTTGACATATCTCTTCCTCGTCCTCTTCCGCGACCTCTTCCCCTGTAACTAAACCTACCCCCTCGTCCTCTACCTCCTTGTTCATTGTAAAAACCACGAGCTGGTGGTGTTTCCATGTTCGCATACATGAGTTTGGTCTGATCTTCGTTTGTTTCTTCTTCATCATGGATGCGCTCTTCGTAGGCCTTTAACCGTCCTACAATATCCTCAAAGGTGGTAGTTTTAAGGTCTAAAACTTGTTCTAGCGAGGCCACTATATGTATGTATTTCTTTCGAGGAAGACTTTTAAGAAACTTTTTAACCAATTTGGACTCTTCTATATTTTCTCCTAGGGACGAAGATTTTGAGGCAATTTCGGATAGCTTTCCCGTGAAGTCATCGATTGTCTCTGTTTCTTTCATTGTAAGGCGATCGAATTGATTCATCAAGGTTTGTAGTCTTGCTTCCTTGACTCTTTCTGCTCCTACATATCTTGTTTTTATCGCTTCCCACACATCTTTTGGTGTATCAAGTTCACCGATTTGTAAAACAAGAATCTCGGGTATAGATTGAAACAGAAGACCAAGTGCTGTGACATTTTTCTCTTCATCAGTTGACCCTGGATCTATGGTTTCCCAGACTTTATGAGCTCGCAATGCAATCTTCATCTTAATGGCCCAAACCGTGTAATTTGTTGTATTCAACATTGGACATTGAATGGATGAAGATAGGTTCTTTGTTGGTAGGTTTATAATATCTCCCATCGTTTCTCTCGTCGATCAGATTGGCTCTGATACCAATTGTAGAATTTAAGAAAGAATTAAGAACACAAGATTAATAAAAGACTCACTCTTTTATTGCTTAAGAAACTTCTCAGAACTTAAGCTCTCAATCTCTCTTTCTCAAACTCATAAGTTATGCAACACCCTTGCATCTTCTTATATAGTGAGAGATCAATACAAATCCTAATCTAATTAGAACTCCTTAATAGTAGAGATAAACACCAAAACCATATTTAGATAACTCCTAACTATTTATCATATTCCTAACTCACTTAGGATATGATCTCAAGTTCTAATTCTATTAGGATTATATTAATTGTAGATCAAGCTAACTTCAAGCTTAATCCAACAGTTAGCGGATGGAGCGTCTGTAGAGGTGGTGATGGTTACTGACATGAAGAATTAAGGCGTTGGAAGCTTCTTCAATCCATTTTGCGTTCTTATGCTAGGGGAGAAGATTCTAGAGGCTGCTTGCAGCGAGTTCGGGTTGGATGGTTGGAGACGACTTCTCTGACTACTTGGATCTGAGCATGGCTTTGGCTCTTTGCCTCATCTCATGTAGCCGCCGGTGGTGTCGTTGAGTCAATGAAGATGGTTTCCATTTTTTATTTCTCTTTTGCAAGTTTAAATTGCAATTGTTCTCAAAGAAGTTATATGTGCCGCTTGATTTAAGGTTTTGAGAGCTAGCTTTGGATCACAATTATTCACGACAATTACGATGAGAACTCCAGTTCGAAAGCTCCATTTTGGTGATCGAGATGGCTGTTTCTTGAGGTGTCTACTGTTGTCAAAACGTCGTTCTTCTATTGGTTTCATTGTTTTGTATTTGCGGCCTTTTATTGCAGTTTCTTTATTTCCTCATAGGTTTTGGTCCTTCTTGCATTTTTGATATTGCTTATGTAACTTCTGTCAAAAATTAAAATTGTTATAAAATTTAATATTTTACCAAAAAATAATTAAATATTATTAGTATATATTAGAGTTTTAGTTGTTAATATCTAACCTTAAATACAACCAATTTTATATCAATTAAATGACTCTTACATAAGTTAATATACAATGAATTAGCAAATGAATAATTTCTCCAATAAAAACAAATTTCCCGTAAGCTATCCATTAATGCCGGAGGACAAATTTGAAGGCAAAGACTTATAGAAAAGAAAACGTGAAGAATACCTTAGCAGCTCTCAAAAACCTCGTATAGTAGACTTTCTCTCATTTAAGAATTTTAAATATTATTCCAAATAAAATTTAACGTTCATGTAGATTTTTTGTACGTCGATATTGTAAAACAATTACATATTTATTAGCAATATCGATCAACGTCAAAGGCCCGGCAACAACTCCTAATCTCCGCCCGTTACGGTGCAATGCAACAACACTCAAAAATGATATTGAGTTACTAAATATTTTTTTAATTATTTACATTAAATGATCATTAATAAACAAATACATACAAACTATATAAATCCAGTTGCGACCATTTGAGCATTTCTCTACCATTTACGCGCTCTTCTTCTCCTCCGACACACTCCAAAACTCAGAATCTCTCTGATGTGAATTTGACTATTTCTGTCCGTAATTTACGATCTTACTAAAATTTTAAATACCCTAATTTTCATTTTTGTTCTTCAAGAATTGAGAGAAGAAGAAAAAATAATTGAGAGAATGGACAACG
This sequence comes from Cardamine occulta, assembly GCA_028015245.1. NCBI lineage: Eukaryota > Viridiplantae > Streptophyta > Magnoliopsida > Brassicales > Brassicaceae > Cardamine > Cardamine occulta. The sequence goes on from CM051384.1 coordinate 9,669,592, forward strand.
AGTTGTTTATGAACACAGAGTTCCCACCGCCGCGGCCGGAGATGGCGGTGCATTTTGAACCACCACCGTCTTCTTCATCGGTGATGCTTAATTGGGCCTTAATGGATCCAAATCTTGCTCATAACTCGTCGCCTCAAGATTGCTTTTTATGGGAAAAGTCAACGGAACAACAACAAAGCATTTTTGACTCTGCTTTAAGCTCATTAGTCTCATCTCCGACACCGTCGAATTCAAACTTCTCCGGTGGTGGCGGTGACGGTTTTATGATCAGAGAACTTATCGGGAAGCTTGGTAACATTGGGAATAATAACTCCGGCGAGATCTACGGAACTCCGATGTCTTGCTCCGCCTCGTGTTACGCAACTCCGATGAGCTCACCACCACCGCCGGCGAATGCTAATTCTCAGATGATGATGAATAGAACGACGCCGTTGACTGAATTTTCAGCGGATCCGGGATTTGCGGAGAGAGCAGCGAGATTCTCTTGTTTTGGTAGCCGGAGCTTTAACGGAAGAACAAACTCAAGTCTTCCGATTAACAACGGTAACTTAGTTAGCTCCCGGAAGCTGACACGTGTCTCTAGCACACCAGCTCTTAACGCTCTTGTTTCGCCGGAAGTTGTATCTGTTTCTAGACCGATGATGATTCCCGGCGGTGAATTTTCCCGGAAAAGAAAATCTGTGAATAAAGGCAAATCCAAAGAAAATCCAATTTCCACTGTTTCCCCATCTCCCAGTTTCTCAAAGGTACATAAATTTTCCCGGAAAGTTTTTAAAATTTTCTCAGCTTTTCTAATTTTGAAGACCCATTTTTTTAAACTAAAAAAGATTCATTTTTTTCAAGAACCCACTTCTCTGAATTTACCATTGAGTAAAAAAAACTAATTTTTTTTATATTTTTCTTATTATCAAAAAGTACATAAATTTCCCCTGAAAGTTTCTAATTTTTCCTCATCTTTTCAAATTTTGAAGACCCATTTTATCCAACTAAAAAAAGATTCATTTTTTTCAAGAACCCACTTCTCTGAATTTACCATTGAGTAAAAAAAAACTAAATTTTTGTATATTTTTCTGTTTATCAAAAAGTACATAAATTTCCCCGGAAAGTTTCTAAAATTTCCTCAGCTTTTCAAATTTTAGAAGACCCCGCTTTTTTTTTACTAACTTCATTATTCGAAGAACAAAAGTCAGTTTTTACATAAAGTAATTAACTTTTTGTGTAATTTTGTAAATTTCTTAGACGGGGGAAAGAAAAGAAGATTGGGATGGAAAAGGAAAGAAAGATTCAGAAGAAAAGGGAGGGAAAAGGAGAAGAGATGAAGAAGATGAAGTTGAAGGAGAAGAAGGAAACAACAAAAGCAATAACACAAAACCACCTGAGGCTCCTAAAGATTACATTCATGTTCGAGCTCGACGAGGCCAAGCCACCGACAGTCACAGTCTCGCCGAACGAGTAAAAATTTTCACTTCTCCTAAATATTTCTGTAGTAAAAGTGAACTTAATTACTCAAAATAGATGTATGAAGTTTTCACCTCAAAATTTCTTAGATAAGAAAAATAATGTTCCTAATTATTTGGTTTATTTTGAGCATTTTCTAAGTTTTTAGTAATAAGGGTTAATTAGTAGTTGTAATTGTATTTAAAATGAGATTAGAATTTGAGTTTGATTAATTTGTTTAATGCGGTTTTAGGTTCGGAGGGAGAAAATAGGGGAAAGGATGAAGCTGCTTCAAGACCTTGTTCCTGGATGCAATAAGGTAAGAGCTTAGAAAAAAAAATGATTAATTTTAGTTTTGAGATTAATTGTTGATTAGCATAATTAACAAAATAATGTATTTGTATTTTTGTTTATACGATGAAAGGTTACTGGAAAGGCACTGATGTTGGATGAAATTATAAACTATGTACAATCATTGCAAAGACAAGTTGAGGTATTATTATTTATTTGGTTTTATCTAAATCTAATTAATTGATTGATTAATCACCGAATTTAATTATTTTTGCAATGATTTTTTTAATATAATTTTCTAATGATATTTCTTGTTTAATAATTGGCAGTTCTTGTCAATGAAGTTATCATCAGTGAACGACACCAGGCTGGATTTTAACGTGGACGCTCTTGTGTCAAAGGATGTTGTAAGTCACCTTAAACATTAACATCAATTTAACAAATCATTAATAATGAGATAATTTGAATGTGATAATTTTTCATGTCCTTTTTTTTTGCTTTTTGTCTTGTCGTCATTCTTCATCTTAAATAAATCTTTTTTTTCAATCGGCCCATTAGCACTAATCCGGCAGCTTTTTTATTTTCTTTTAGAAAGTACCTTTTGTATTTTTTTCTATTGGAAAATATGTAATTTTTTTTTTATAAATTTGAATTTATTCAGATGATTCCATCAAGCACCAACAGATTGCATGAAGAACTCCAATTTAACACTTCAAGTCATCATCATCAGCAACTTAATCATAATTCACAATTACATCCCAATATTTCTTCCAATAACATGATGCTCCAATCATCCTCTATGAACTCTCTGGAAACCTCTAGCTTAGCCAGAAGCTTCACCCACTTACCAACACTTACACAATTCACTGACTCAATTTCTCAGGTTTAAATTAATTTTATGATTTTCTTCATTGATTCCATTTTTCTATACTCAGATGATTTTAACATATATTTTTGTGTTTTTTTTTTCAGTATCAAATGTTTAGCGAAGAAGATTTACAAAGCATTGTAGGGATGGGAGTGGCACAGAATCCTAACCATGAATCCAACCACATGAAAATTGAGCTTTGAGAAACCAATTTATTTTCAAGGTCTCAAGGAAGAAAATAAAAACAAAGGATTGATGGGTGTACATAAACATACCAATATTCGTGATTTATTCATATACTCATCTCCATATATATACACATTTATGAAAGTAACCTATTTTTTTTTTTTTTAAAACTTTTCTTTCTATTTTACCCTTGGGCTAATTATATATATGTCATTTTGCAATTCATAATTAGGGTTCAATTGTACTATTTATCCACTTTGATTTCCTTTGGATTCTTTTTGCTTTTCAAATGTAATATCATTGTTAGTTCCCTACCTTTTTACTAAGATCCAAGATAGTTAAATCTACTCCAAATTAGACCAAACAAAAAAACCACTTTTATATACATTTTTTTTCAATTACAACAACTGATGGCGATACTAAACCTAATTTGGATACTATGCAAAAAAAAAAACCTCCAAAAAAAGTATTTTTATTCTTGGTAAATTAAACCGGATGTTCGGGTTTACAATAAATCATATGTAATCTTATCTAAATCTAATTATTTTACATAATACACTTTGCGACAAAGAACTTTCCGACGTATATCATTAAATAAAAAGTAACCTTTGAATAATTAATCAAATTCGTCATGATGGATTATAATCTAAATAAACTTATTAAAGATTATTAATCATATTAACGAAACTTGATTGTTTATATTTTTACCTCCTAATAGGTCAACATCACTTTCATTCCTAGATTCTTTTTGATTTGATATATGCTAATGTTAACCAGCTGTGTGAGGTGTTATGTCTTTATCTCTATTGTCTATAGAGTAGAGGAGGGATTTGAATACAAATATAAAGTGGGATCAAGTTGTGATTTTTGAAAATTAAATTCCTCGCTTATAATTCTTGGAGATCTACGGAAAAAACGCGGAAGCTTAATTTATCTAACCGATGAAATCAAGAACCAAACAAGGATTCGATGTCAACCAAATATATTTCATTAACCAAATATTACTTCAATTATTTTAATGTTATCTTTCCATAGCCTAATATTTTCTTTTGTTAAAATTTCATCATGGAATATTTGTTTAATATTCTAGTCAGCATTAGGTACTAGTTTAGTTAGATTAAACCTAATCTAACCACGTACAACGTTCAATTTTCAGGATAAAAGGGCTATTGAGTTTTGAGTATTAATCTTGCGATCAGTGTCTTAGTGATACTCCATAATTTCCATATGTGAAACTTCGGAAATTGTTTTTATTAGATTTTAATTTTCCAAATATATTGGAAGTTAGGTCATATGTGTCTTGTGTATATAATTGGTCAATTAGCCTCATTATAATACAAACTTTTGTTTTTATACAACTTTAGTGCATGATAAGTTGGGTTTTAAAATCCGTAGAAACCCAAAACAAAGCTAAAACCTAAAAATTGAAAATTATATGTTGTACATTTTCTATTTTTCTCACTGCACAAACAAACTGTTTTAAAACATATTTTTTTGTTCTGAGGTCTATAGCTTTTTTTTTTCTCTCTTTACACTTCATCTTCTCTTTTTTTTTTCTCTTAAAGTAAACAACTATATATGTATATAACATATATATTAATAATGTATGTTATAGTAATTGTTTTTGTGGATACTCGTAGTAGATACAAAATTTTGTTTCTAATATATTTATGCATATTAACGTGTCATATAACTCACAATGTTTTATAAATACAACATATAGTATATCATAACTTTTTTTTTTGAAAATTTATCTTAACTTTATTAAAGCGACATAGAAATTCTATAACACATATTAATATGTACTAATCGTATTTCTAGTTTTAAATACATACATGCCAAAATCTTACCGCTTCAGACAATATATTTATAATCTACAACCTAATTTCTACAGCAATAAAACCTACAGGTGCAATCATCATACATACAATCAAAATTCTAAATTAATAAAATCTACAGCTATTAGCCGAACAAATAACCCACCTATTTATTTTATTTTATTTTGACATAACAGTGGTTTAACATAATTTTGTTTTGATTGATTCGAATTTTAATCTGTTTTTTTTTCTTTGGTTTTTTCCCTTTACTCATGTATTGGATTAAACGAACAGTTGAACCCTCTGATATCTTCAACCTCGTCTATGTTGAATGAATGAATGCAAACGTCCACATATACATGTTTTCTAAAATCTTGGATTTTATATTGACCACTAGAGCGACCAATCAAGTGACTAGTACTTCTGTTTTTTTTCCTGATATTGGGGACATGATTTATTTATTTGTGGAATTACATGATGGGAGATTTATAATCTCAAACTCAACAAGAAACCGTTGTTTTGAGCTTGACATTTAAGCTTCAAAACATGTTATTTATTAATGGTTACAATGTCATCTAATATATGTTTTCCAAATTAAACCACAATGCTGACTAGATCTTCTAAACAATCTAATGGTCTATAGTTATTATAGGGGTTGATGTGGCAGGAGTAGCGCATCAAACGAAACTCGTATCTCAAGATGTATTGCATCACTGTTTAAGACATCAAACTCCTAAAGCTTTAGAATTTTACGTAATTCAGACTTTACTAGTAATAATTATTTTTTGAAATGTTAAATTTATTAATCAACAAAAAAAATTATTTATAAAAAATGTAGAGAAGAAAAATAATGAATATATAGTTAGCGAAAACCTCTAATTCATAACCATTTATTGGAAAAGTGTTTCAAGTCTCGTGTTATTGTAACAACGAAGAGAAACCACTCTTTGACAAATCTATTTTTCAATAACTCGAATATTTATTAATATTAATATTTTGCATGATAAAATGTGTGATATTTGTGTTCGTGTTAAGCATATTTGATATTTTCTTCCTACTAATTGCAATAAAATTGACTACCCATACATTTTAATACAAAATAATTAATATATACTATATTAATTTACTTATGTAAATATCTATATTAATACTGACTTCTATTAAAAAAAATATTTCTGCTTCTCCACACGTCACACAAGGTCCCGGAGGTTGGTAGATTCTATTTCAAATGGTTCAGTCAATTGGTAGGCCAAGATTAAACCACCGAATTGTAGCCCTCTTATTTTTTTTTTTTTGAAGATTACCGAATTGTAGCCCATTGTATCATCTTATTTTTCTTTTTAAAAATTTAGGTGATTGTAAATATATTTATCTTACATCTGATGGAAACATTTTTGTAAAATATCTTATCAGTTTCATGTTTCTTTTAGATAGGTTTTCACTTGGGATAATGCAACTTATATATATACATATTCAAAAATGCATTTTTTTCCAGTATAACCGTGATAAGAAATTAAGAACAATGATCTGACTAAAAAAAAAAACAATGATAAGTATACTCATATTTGATTATACATCGATTAACTGATAAATTAATTATTTAGAGTGTGAAAGAGAACTAAAAAAAAATGTTGCAATCACATGGGTATGGACGCTGATTCGTGGACTTAGAACACGGAATAATGATAATGGATTATTTTAATCACCAACTACTTTCAAGTTCATGATTGAAAAGTTGTTAACTAAAACTTCTTAACTTATTTATAAACCTTTCTGGTTTTATAAGTCTTCAGTTGCAGCTTTAATTACAGTTTAAAATTAGAGATTGAATTATTGGATGTAGGAATAGGTAGGGTGAATTAATTGGTTTAATTTACTAATACTTTAATCAATTCTATTTTTGATCAAGAAAAAAAGAAGAAGAAGATGCTTTGAATGTGGGTGATTTATTTATTTTATAATTTTATTATTGAAGAGTAGTTGCATCTCTCTCGGATATTTATTGACATTTAAAATGGTTAAAAGTAATGACGGTCTACATGGGACATACTTTTTATCTCTAAAATGTTGTATAGTGGCAAATCACTACTTAGTGTTATGTCGAACAAAGCTTATTCTTTTCTTTTCGAGCATTATCCATTAGGATGGTCCATTCCTTTTGACAAAACATTGTGAACTTATAATAAATTTCTAAAAATCAATTGGAGAAATATCTATATCTTTGGTAACCAACAAATTGTTATCAAAAGGAGAGATTATAGAAAATGATACCAATAAATATAAATATGGGAGTTTTGATACTTCCGTACGATTTTTGTTTTGTTTGTACACTAATTTTGATAGTCAAGCAATCACTATATCTTTTATTCATGAAAAATAATTTTTTTTGGTATATATATATTTCAAAAATAAATAAATAAACCAAAATAAAAACAGTATACTCTTAATGCATAATCTTCATAACGTGGCTGCTTACTCTACCCACTTGATATTGGAAAGAACCTATAAATGATTGTATATTTATGTATACAAAAGAAATAAAATAAAGAAAATATATGTTGGTTTTTAGTCCATATATTCATCTATTCATGAACATTATGTTGTTGTTTAGCCTGCTATTCCACCTTTATAGTTCATAGTTAAAAATTTTTTAAGGAGAAGCTCTAAGATGTTGTCATGTGTCATTTTTCAAGTTGACATGTTTATTCTCTCTTTGAATACCATAAATAAAAGATAAAAAAATTATAATTTTCTTTAGGTTTCATTGTGTGTTCTATTGTTCTCTTTGAATTGGATACTTAAGTAATATTGTGATGCACTGTACACTTGATATATATTTATATGATTAAAACTTATTACACATTAAGTTTTTGGCGTTGTTGCCAGAGAATAATTAGAGTGTCTTTGAATTCGTGATTTAGATTTCGTCTATGACTTTATTTTTCTGTATATAATTACTAACTTATTAATTTTTAATCTCAGATTTATGTAAAGAAGAAGCCAAGGATCTTCTAATTTGCTCAACCCGACTAACACCGAGCTAACTCATCTAGAACAGAGAAACTAGAAGATAAAAGGAGCAAATATGGCTGGAGTAATTGGTCAGAACGCGCGTGAAAGCGAACAAATCCAACCTCTTGTACCGATCGGTAACCTACCACCACCGATCGGTAATATAGACCCTCTGGCACCGGTCGGTGGCCTGCCAGCACTGAGCGGTGGAGATCAGATATCACGACTTGAAGCCATGAGATTTGGAACCTTGGGTGATTACAACACACCTAACCGGTTCTACGCTGATAGGTTTGCGATACGTCCACCGGTTCTACAAAGGTATGATTACGAGATCAAGCCGCAAATTATCCAGTTGGTGAAGTAGAATATTTTTAATGGAATGCCTTCGGAGAACCCCATGGATCACGTGGAGCAGTTTGAGAAAGTATGCAACACCACTAAGGCTAATGGAGTGCCACAAGGTTACTTAATGCTGATGTTGTTTAAGTTCTCACTGGGAGACAAAGCTTCAAGATGGATGAGACTTTTAGAACCAGGTTTTATCACCACGTGGGCTCAATGTCGAGATCTATTCATCAATCACTTATATCCAAAATTGAAGTCGATTGCGCTGAGGAATAAGAATTTGAAGTTTCAGCAGGGAGGCATGGAGTCATTTTTCGAAGCATTGGATCGTTTCAGAGGCTACTTGAAGGATTGTCCGCATCATGGATACACACCGGAGAACTTGATGCATATCTTCTATCAAGGTATTGCTGAAAATACCAAATGGCTTTGGACACAGCGAGCAACGAGAATTTTGCAACCAACACTGTGAGGGAAGCAACTGTTTTGATTAAGAACTTAACTTCCAGCAACAGCAACCACTGTCTGGGCTACAATAGATCCCGAAAGGTTACTGTACACAGTGTTAAGATGGATGAGATAAAGGAACTGAGGGAGAAAGTTGACTATCTCCTAAAGTCATCTAAGAAAGAGATTGCTGTAATTGGGTAGGCTGTTGAGGACGAGGATGAAAGCTACTATGAGGGTACCAAGGAGATTAGCTACCTCCAAGGGAATAACCAAAGCTGGGGTTTCAGTTAGAACTACCGGAATCATCCGAACTTTTCCTACCAAAGCACCAACGTCGAAAATCTCCAAGATCAGATATATCCAAAGAAACCCCAAGGGAACTTTGCTGGAGGTTTCCAAGGAAGAGGTTTTAATGAGGACAACTCTTTTTAGAAGCGATGATTCGCTAATCCGCAAGTGTCGCAGGAGAGTAAGCTAGAGAGTATGATGCAACAACTCATGGAGAGTTAAAAGAAGACTGTTGAAGACATCAATGCCAAGGTTGATGGTATGTATTCAAGTTTGGATTGAAGGATCGAGAAGGTGAATACACACATCAAAGTGTTGGAAAACCAATTGGCTCAGATAGAAGTTGGACCATGGTTTTCATCAGCCACTACCGATCGGTACAGGACTGGTACCGATCGATATACACACACCTTCATTACCGATCGATACAATCCCTACACCGATCAACGCGATGACATGATTCAGAAGTATTATGATCCTAATTTAGTAGAGGAAGACGTCCCAGCAGAATCTAGAAAGAGGAAGACAAAGAGTTCACTGACCCTCCTATTACACACAGCCGGCAGCCAGTTATTTCTGCTACGAGTATAGCCTCGATGAGTCCGTCTGACTCTTCTATCCATGACTTCCGCTTTGCTCGCTCTAGGAGAGACCCAAGACAGCTGACAGACTCGGATGATTGATCTTGCTGCACGCGAACCGATCGGTGCTTAATTACCACTGATCTTTATAGATCGTCACCTTGACCAATCAATATGCTGTGATTACCGATCGGTATGCTGCTAACTAAAAATCGATATGCTGTGATTACCTTTCTTTTTCTTTTTCATTTTTAGAATATGTATTAACTTTTTATTTATGAGTATCTTTGCTTTGATTTATTTTTTCACCAGGATGATATAATTTAAGTCTGGGGGAAGATATCTCTACGTTACTAACGTGTGTCTTAACATTTTTCTTTGAGTCATTTTTTTAGTTTTATTGAATCAAAATGAGGGAACTATGAGCATTTCTAGGAACAACTATTTCGGGACGACTTACTGGAGACTTTTTCTGGTTTTGTTCGGTGTCAGAACCGAATACATGAAAAGACCACATGCAGACTCAATAATTAGGAAAATTCCTATCACTTTGAAACTTGGATGATTGAACTTAGCCTTATTAAGTGGAACCTTGAATTTGAACTTAATTTATCTCACTTAGGGTCTTGGTAATCATGTCATGGATATTACATTTAGAGTTTTCTTTTTACCTTTTTCACCACTCTTGCTAACTCTGAATGGCTAGACTCATCTTTAGTCTAGTATCCACCCTTACCTAAACTATCTTTAGATACCTCATGCATTTCTTGTGTTTTCATTATTATATGTATTCATGTGCAAAAACTATGGAGTATGCAGACCGACACAGCTTTTTGTTCCAAGGATCTCTGGTAATATTCAATGCTCTCTTTACATAAGTCATATACATTCTTGAGTTTTTCTTTGGTGCAAAAATGTTGACTAGAACCGGTTACAATTTTTCCTTCTAAGAAAAAGGAGAAGAGGAAAGAAAACAAAGAAGAAACCGGAAGAAAGTATATTTAAAGTCTAAAAGTATTTCTTAGGCACCAAGGCAACTCACTTAGACTAAGTTATGGAGATTTACAGAGATTCCGTGGTTCGTGAGATTGTGTACCAACATTTGTTCTTCGTCTCACTATGATTTTGCATAATGATTTACATCCTTAGATTTGCTAGGATCTAAACACTTGAACCACCACCAAAAGCCTTATCACCAAGATCATTGACATGTTCGATATTCCCTTTGTGAGAGTACACACACTTATTAATTGAATGTCAAAAGGTTAAGTTCATTAATTCTAAGAGTTCTTTGTGATTGCAGGATTTAGAGTATAGGCTATTGCTACACTCATGGTCTAGTGTATAAAATAAGTCTGCCTGGCTTGATTTTGATGCAGTTACAGAAGGAAATGCCGAGACAATTTCATTCCAAAGAATATGTGAGTTCCCGCTTTTCAAACCTTTTCTCTTGTGATTTGGATTTTAATTGTTCTTACTTGAGGACAAGCAAAGATTCAAGTCTGAAGAATTGTGACAACACATTTGATTAATGATTTTATAGGGTCATTTTACTAATAAATCTTGAGTCTTTTCATTAAGAACAAAGTAGTTTTTAGTACTTTTGTACACCTACTGGAGTCAAAAATAAGGTTTTAGAGTGGAAATGGACCAAAAGCTCGTCAAGAGAAGAAAAGCCCATGAAAAACCGATCGGTGCATATTTACCACCCATCGGTATGGAAAGCTCCAAGAACCGATCGGTGCAACATGTTACACCGATCGGTGCACCGCCTTCGAAGTTTCTATTTTTCTATCTCTAGGGCTTCTCCTTTCTTATATAAATAGATGGCTCACCTCATTGTAAAAATCATCCAGTCTTAGAGACGAATACTCACCTCTAAAAGCTCTCTAAAATGTTAAAACCTTTGTATATATATATATATATATATATTTATGCATTTATATTATGTTTAGTTCTTGTTCTATTTCTATTATGCATATTCATGCATATGTGAGTAGATCTGTTCACATAGATTAGGGTTTCTAAAGGGATGTTCATGTAGTATCATGTTAGGGTTTTTAAGAGATTGATCATATAGTTCTTCATCATTAGATTGTTCTTAAAGCTTTGTCTAATATGATCAATTAGCCTCTGTCCTAAGTCCAGCTCATCGTGGCACCAAAAGTGTTATTGAATGGATGGATCTATCTTTAATAGGCAAAGTGTTATATTTTCAACGACAGTTGTAGTTTATACTTTTTGAACATATTAGATTAGGTTATTAATACGTGCATGATTCTCTCCCAAAAGACGACGTTTATTTATCGCTTGAGAATAGGTTGCATAGATAGTTAGACCATGCGACATCGGGATAACTTAACGTCCATAATTTGAGTTCTAGACGAATCTTAATGCATCTTATATAATATTTTCACCAATATGCATGAACTCATGAATTAATCCTTGTAAATTAATATCTATTTTATTCTATTTTAGGATGCTAGTTACCTCGAGTTTCACCGTACACTCTTTTGCACCCTAGCTTTATTTAAATCACCATAATTCATCGTGTGTTCTATTGTTTTCTGTGGATTTAATACCTTAAATACTACTGTGATGCACTGTGCACTTGCAATATATTTATAGGATTAATATTTATTGCACATCAGTAATAATTTAACTTAAGTTGAATATTTTGTCCATGAATATAAATTTATATTAATGTTGCATACATTATGCATCATAGGATTTGACTAAGTAAATATTATAAAATAATAATACTAGTTTTAAATATTAAGTTTCCTTTAAGTTGGTGACTAATAAATTGAACATTTCAAAAGAAAAACTTAACAATTAGGTAATAATTTAACTTAAGTTGAATATTTTTTTCATGAATATAAAAACAATTGTACTACTACCTCTTTATACAATATATATCACACATACCGTCTTTATAAATACATCTAGCAGACTTCCAAATAACAAAAACACTATTGTTGTCAAAACAAACTTCTATTAATAATGACTTACATCTCCAACGAGGAAAGTGACTTTCAAGAATATGAAGAAAGACGAAGAAAATGACTTTCAAAAATAAGGAGAAAGGGTTAATAATGAATGTCAACCGTCACTAAATTTTTTTATTAAACTTTTTTTCCTTTTCTTGTAACTTAACAATCTCGCAACTCTCTATGAACATCTGCCGTATGACTGTCATCGTGTATGATTCATATGTCTCGAGCTAGTGTTTGATACTATTATAGCTATGTACATGTTATAACAATTGTTGTCAAAACAAACTTCTATTAAAATAAATTACATCTCCAATGAGGAAAGTGACTTTCAAGAATATGAAGAAAGAAGAGGAAAATGACTTTCAAGAATAAGAAGAAAAGGTTAATAATTAACATCAACCGTCACTAAACTTTTTTTTATTAAACCTTTCTTCCTTTTCTTGTAAGTTAACAATCTCGCGACTCTCTATGAACATGTGCCATATGACTGTCATCATGTATGATTCATATGTCTCGAGCTAGTGTTTGAAACTATTATAGCTATGTATATGTTATATGTTTTTGACCTTGTATTCGATATTTATTTGATCCAAGGAAAATGATATTCGTAGTTTTAGAACTAGATATAAGAGAATATAACATATGCCGATAAAATTTAAGTATCTAATTTGATTTAAACTATATATTCCTTTTCAATTAGTTAATAGATATTTGATTTTTTACATGAAATGTTTTTTTTAATCGAGTCAAAAAAAACAGTTTTGGTTTTATTAAATTGTTAAAAAGTTTAAAATGGGATGGAAATGATATATATAATCTCGAAAGGATTTCTTAATATATTTATTTAAATACTAACTATTTTTATACCAAACTTTAAATGTGCAATATACTTATTTTTTCTCTGGTAATGATTATTCTACTAATAAAGAAGAAAATATAATTATTGTTATGACTTTATTTTACAGGAACCAAAAAACAGATAAGAATCTTTTGGAGTATTGAACTGAAATAAAATCAAAATATGAGAATATTGACGATATATATCAAAGAAGTTTTAGTGAAAGAAGATATATTTGAAATTGTGATATTTTAAATGTATATTTTTCTTGTTCTTGGTTGTTGCTATCTTACCAATATTTATGTGAATATGAGATTATAATATAATTCAAAGTATTTTAAGTACGAGTGAACCAAATATTTAAGGTACAAGTAATTTGTGACCATTGAATATTTAAAGGTATTTGATATAACGAGCACTTGATTTGGATATGTCAAGTACAATTAACAAATGTAATTACTTGAACGGACTAAGTTATTGGCAAGTACCCAATATTTTGCACATAGATGTTTTGTTTTAGTCCGCTACACATAGTCAAAGTAAATAAAATTATTAAATGTCACATTTTGACTACGTGAATTAAGAAATTTTTATTAAAAATATTAGACTTCTAAAAAATATATTCACTCATGGATTTCTGTTAAACATATATTATGACTAATTGAATATTTTAAAGGTGCTTGATATAACGAGCACTTGATTTTGATATGTCTAGTACGATTAACAAATGTAGTTATTTTTACGGACTAAGTTAGGTGGCAAGTACCCGAAACTTTGCGTCTATATGCTCTGTATTTAGTCTGCTAGCCGTATACAAAGTAAATGAAATTGTTACTAGTCAAACTTCATACGGTGTTTTTTATAGTAAATGTTACTTTTTGACTACGTGAATTAAGAATTTTTTTTAAAAAAAATTAGACTTCTAAAAAACATATTGACTCGTGGATTTCTTATATATATATATTTATTTATTTGTTTGAAATATGAAAATATAATATTTTGAACTCAAAATTTATATTAAAAATAGAAATCACTAGTACTTTTGAAGATGATCTAAGAACACAATTATTATGAAATTCCTCTAGTATAATTTTAAAAATGTTGAATACACAATGTATCATAGGGTTTGACTAAGTAAAAATAATAAAATAACAATACTAGTTTTAAATATTAAGTTTTCTAAAATAATTTCTGTTGACTAATAAATTAAACATTAAATTTTTTTTATAATATAATAATTAGGTCATAATTAACTTAAGTTGAATATTTCGTCAACAAATATAACAACACATCGTACTGTTACTTCTTCATACAATATATATATCATACATACCGTCTTTATAAATATACATCTAGCATTGTGAGAGAGAGAAAGAGAGAGAGAACTACATATATATATATATATATAGAGAGAGAGAGAGAGAGAGAAAGAGAGAAAGAGAGACGAAAACACTATTGTTCGCAAATAACAAAAACACTATTGTTGTCAAAACAACGTCTATTAAAAATTACTTACTTAGATCTCCAACAAGGAAAGTGATTTTCAATAATATGAAGAAAAACGAAGAAAGTGACTTTCAAGAATAAGAAGAAAGGGTTAATAATGAATGTCAACTGTCACTAAACTTTCATTATTAAACATTTTTTCCTTTTCTTGTAAGTTAACAATCTCACGACTAACTATAAACATGTGCCATATGACTGTCATCGTGTATGATTCGTATGTCTCGAGCTAATGTTTGACACTATTATAGCTATGTATATGCTATCTATTTTTTGACATGCTATTCGATATTTATTTGATCCAAAGAAAACGCTATTCGTAGTTTTGGAACTATATAAAAGATAATATAACACATGCCTGTAAAGTTTGAGTATCTAATTTGATTTAAATTATATATTCCTTTTCAATTACTTAAGATATTTTTGATTTTTTTCATTAATGTTTTTTTCAATCGAGTCGAAAACTATATTTTCAGGTTTATTAAATTGTTAAAATGTTTAAAATGAGATGGAAATTATATATATCATCTCTAGTGGATTTCTGAATACATTTCTTCAAATATTAACTATTTTATACCAAACTTTAAATGTGTAATATACTTATTTTTCCTTCTGTAATGATCATTCTACTAATAAAGAAGAAAATATAATTATTGTTATGATTTGCATGAACCAAAAAACAGATAAAAATCTTATGGAGCACATGAATTAAAATGAAATCAAAATATGAGAATATGAATGAAATATATCGAAGAAGTTTGAGCGAAAGAAGATATATTTGAGTTTGTGATTCAAATGTCTATTTTTTTTGTTCTTGGTTGTTGCTATCTTACTAATATTATATTCATTTGTGTGAATATCACATTATAATATCATTCAAAGTATTTTAAGTACGAGTAACCAAATAATTAAGTTACAAGTAATATGTGACTAATTGAATATTTTAAAGGTACTTGATATAACGAGCACTTGATTTGGATGTGTCAAGTATAATTAACAAATGTAATTACTTGAACAGACTAAGTTAGGTAGCAAGTACCAAATATTTTGCGACTAGATAACTTGTATGTAGTCTGTAAGCCGTATTCAAAGAAAATAAAATTATTACTAGTCAAACTACATACGAGTTTTTAATACTAAATGTAATTTTTGACTGTATGGATTAAGAAATTTTTTTAAAAAATTTGACATCTAAAAAAAGATTTTGACTTATGAATTTATGCTATGCATATATTGTGAGTAATTTAATATTTTAAAGGTGCTTGATATAACGAGCACTTGATTTGGATATGTCTAGTATGATTAAAAAATGTAATTACTTGTACGGACTATGTTACGTGGCAAGTACCCGAAACTTTGCGCCAATATGCTCTGTATTTACTCCGTTATTTGTATACAAAGTAAATGAAATTATTACTAGTCAAACTTCATATGATTTTTTTATTAGTAATTGTCACTTTTGACTACGTGAATTAAGAAATTATTATAAAAAATTAGACTTCTAAACACCATATTGTCTCATTGATTTCTGTTATATATATATATATATTGCATTTATTTGTTTTAAATATGGAAAAATAATATTTTGCACTCAAAATTTATATTGAAAAAATAAATCATTAGTACGTTTGAAGATGAATCTAAACACACAATTACTATAAAATTCATGGAGTATAATTTTATTAATGTTGCATAGATTATGTATCATACGGATTGACTAAGTAAAAATAATAAAATAACAATACTAGTTTTAAATATTAAGTTTCCTAAAAGTTGGTAACTAATTTTTATTAACTAATAAATTGAACATTTCAAAATAAAAACTTAATAATTAGGTAATAATTAACTTAAGTTGAATATTTCATCCATTAACATAACAATACATTGTACATAACCTCCTCATACAATATATATATATATATATATCATACATATCATCTTTATAAATATACATCTAGCATTGATTGATTGAGAGAGAGATAGAGATAGACAGATAGATAGAGAGAGATAGAAAAAAGAGAGAGAGAGAGAGAGAGAGAGAAAAGTGGTTTTCAAGAATATGAAGAAAGACGAGGAAAGTGACTTTCAAGACTAAGAAGAAAGGGTTAATAATGAACGTCAATCGTTACTAAACTTTCTTTATTAAACCTTTCTTCTTTTTCTTGTAAGTTAACAATCTTGCGACTCTCTATGAACATGTGCTATATGAATGCCATCGTGTATGATTCGTCTGTCTCCAGCTAGTGTTAGACACTGTTATAGCTATATATTTGTTATCTGCTTTTTGACCTAGTATTCACTTTTTTTTTATTCAATGAAAACGATATTCATAGTTTTGGAACTAGATAAAAGATTATATAACACATGCCTTTAAAGTTTGATTTTCTAATTTGATTTAAATTATATATTCCTTTTCAATTAGTTAAGATATTTTTGATTTCTTACATGAAATATATTTTTTCAAACGAATCGAAAAGATCTATTTTTGGGTTTATTAATATGTTCAAAGGTTTAAAATGAGATGGAATTGATATATAACATCTTTAATGGATTTCTCAATACTAATTCTTTTAAGTACTAGTAACCAAATATTTAAATAACGAGTAACCAAATATTTAAGGTACACATAATTTGTGACTAATTGAATATTTTAAAGCTACTTGATATAGCGAGCACTTAATTTTGATTTTAAGTATAAATAACAAATGTAATTACTTGAACCGACTAAGTTAGGTAGAAAGTACAAGAAAATTTTGTGCCTTGATGCTCTATATTTAGTCCGCTAACTATATTCAAAGAAAATAAAATTATTACTAGTCAAACTACATACGGGTTTTTAATTCTAATGTCATTATTGACTATGTAGATTAAGATTTTTTTTGTTAAATTTAGACATCTAAAAAATATATTCACTCATGGATTTCTGTTATACATATATTATGACTAATTAAATATTTTAAAGGTGCTTTATATAACGAGCACTTGATTTGGGTATGTTTAGTTTAATTAACAAATGTAATTACTTGTATGGACTAAGTTAGGTGGCAAGTAGCCAAAAGATTGCGTCAATATGCTCTGTATTTAGTCCGCTAACTGTATACAAAGTAAATAAAATTATTACTAGTCAAACTTCATACGATTTGTTTAATAGTAAATGTCACTTTTGACTACATGAATTAAAATTTTTTTATAAAAAATATTAGACTTCTAAAAAACATAATTGACTCATGGATTTCTGTTATATATATATATATATATAGTATTCATTTTTTAAAAAAATATAAAATAATATTTTGAACTAAAAAATTTATATTGACAAAATAAATCACTAGTATGTTTAAAGATGAATCTAAACACACAACTATTATGAAATTCATGGAGTATAATTTTATTAATTTGCATAGATGATGTATCATAGGGTTTGACTAAGTAAAACTAATAAAATAACAATACTAGTTTTAAATATTAAGTTTTGTTAACTAATAAATTGAAAATTTCAAAATAAAAACTTAATAATTAGGTAATAATTAAATTTAGTTTAATATTTTGTCCATTAATATAAAAACACATTATACTATAAACTCCTCATACAATATATAATACATTCCGTCTTTATAAAAGTTTAAAATGAGATGGAATTGATATTTAACATCTTTAATGGATTTCTCAATACATTTCTTCAAATACTAATTATTTAAAGTACTAGTAACCACATATTTAAGGTACAAGTAACAAAATATTTAAGGTACATGTAATTTGTAACTACTTGATTTTTTTAAAGGTATTTGATATATCGAGCACTTGATTTAGTTTTTTTTTCAAGTATACTTAACAAATTTAATTTCTTGAAAGGAGTAATTTAGGTAGCAACTACAAGAAAAGTTTGCGCATAGATGCTCTATATTTAGTCTGCTAGCCGTATTCAAAGAAAAAAAAATTATTACTAGTCGAACTACATACGAATTTTTTTAATGCTAAATGTCTTTTTTGACTAAGTGGATTAAGAATTATTTGAACAAAAATTTAGATGTCTAAAAAACATATTGACTTATGGATTTCTGCTATACATATATTATGACTAATTGAATATTTTAAAGGTGTTTGATATAACGAACACTTGATTTGGATATGTTTAATATCATTAACAAATGTAATTATTTATACGGACTAAGTTAGGTGGCAAGTACCCGACACATTGCGCCAATAAATGTAATTACTTGTACGGACTAAGTTAGTCTGCTAGCTGTATACAAAGTAAATGAAATTATTAGTATTCAAATTTCATACGATTTTTAATAGTAAATGTCACTTTTGAGTACGTAAATTAAGAAATTTTGAACTCAAAATTTATACTGAAAAAAATAAAAACTTAATAATTAGATAATAATTAACTTAAGTTGAATATTTCATCCATTAATATAACAACACATTGTATTATAACCTCCTCATACAATATATATATATATTATATCATACATATCATCACTAAACTTTAAGAATATGAAAAAAGACGAGAAAAGTGACTTTAAGAATAAGAAGAAAGAGTTAATAATGAATGTTAACCGTCACTAAACTTTCTTTATTAAACATTTCTTTCTTTCCTTGTAAGTTAACAATTTTGCGACTCTCTATGAACATGTGCTATGTGACTGCCATCGTGTATGATTCATATGTCTCGATCTAGTGTTAGACATTGTTATAGCTATATATATATATATATATATGTTATCCGTTTTTTGACATGGTATTCAATTTTTATTTAATTCAATGAAAATGATATTTGTAGTTTTGGAATTAGATAAAAGATAATATAACATATGCCGATAAAGTTTGAGTATCTAATTTGATTTAAATTATATATTCATTTTCAATTATTTAAGATATTTTTGATTATTTACATGAAATGTTTTTTTCAAACGAATCGAAAAGATATATTTTTGGGTTTACTAAAATGTTCAATGGTTTAAAGTGAGATGGAATTGATATATAACATCTTTAATGGATTTCTCACTACATTTCTTCAAATACTAACTATTTTAAGTACTAGTAACCAAATATTTAAGGTACGAGTAACCAAATATTTAATTTACAAGTAATTTGTGACTAATTGAATATTTCAAAGGTACTTGATATAACGAACACCTGATTTGGATGTGTCAAGTACAATTAAAAAATGTAATTATTTGAACTGACTAAGATAGGTGGCAAGTACCCGAAATTTTTTGCCTAGATGCTCTGTATTTAGTTCGCTATCCGTATTCAAAGTAAATGTAAGTATTACTATTCAAACTTCATACAATTTGTTTACTAGATAATGTCATTTTTGACAGTGTGAATTAAGAAATTTTTTATAAATAAAATTAGACTTAAAAAAAAAACACATTGACTCATGGATTTCTGTTATATATATATTATGACTAATTGAATGTCTAATGGTATTTGATATAACGAGCACACTATTAAGTAAAATTAACAAATGTAATAACTTGAACAAACTAAGTTACGTGGCAAGTACTCAAATTTTGCGCTTAGATGCTCTGTATTTAGTCCGCTAGCCATATTTAAAGTAAATGAAATTATTACTAGTTAAACTTCATACGATTTTTTGATAGTAAATATCATTTTTTGACTACGTAAAAAAGAAAAAAAAATAGACTTCCAAAAAACATATTGAATCATGGATTTTTGTTATATGTATATGGTGACTAATTGAATATTTTAAAAGTACTTTATTTGGATGTGTCAAGTACAATTAACAAATGCAATTACTCGAACGGATTAAGTAAAATTTTGCACCCAGATGCTTTGTATTTAGTCCACTAACTGTATTCAAAGTAAATAAAATTATTATTAGTCAAATTTCATACGAGTTTTTAATAATAAATTTCACATTTTAATAAGAAAATCCAAACTTTATTATTATAATAAAAATTTTAAAATCTAATTCTAAATATATCCTATAGTAACTAATTCAAAATATTTATTTTAAAAGATTACTTCTTCAAACTTCCTCATATTGAGCCGCCAGGTTCCAGCATCACTTGATGGATACGATCTAGCTGGTCACATCGATGGATATGTTCTTGTGCTGTCTCCTACTTTCACGACCGATGGTGTTATCACCGTCAACCCCGCGTACATGCTGTGGAAATGTCAAGATAAACTGATCTAAAACACTCTCCTTGGCGCGATTTCAGCCTTTGTTCAGTCGTTGCTCTCTCTGACGACAACCGCTACAGAGATCTGGTCCACTCTCTCCTCCACGTACGCCAAGCCTAGTCATGGTCACTTAAAACAACTGCGACAGCAACTCAAGTTTGGACTAAAGGGACCAATTCAATCGATGAGTATTTTCAAGGGTTTATGACTCGATTTGTACAACTTTCCTTACTTGGCAAAGCGCTTGAGCATTAAGATCAGATTTGAGTACATTAGGGCCTCTCCGCTAATGTTTAAGTTTACTACCTATCGTCGACTTTTTTATGCTGTAATAATTTTATTGATATTACAATTTGGTTTTTCCACTTTCTTGTTGATTGATCACATGATTTGCATTCGCCTCTGATAAGTATTGGTCCAAACAAACTTCATAAAGATTTTTGGATAGTACAAAAACCATATTAAAAGGTAGGGTGTCTATGTAGTCGTTTTATTACAAGTTTGTTTTGTTTCAACAGAATAAAGTAATAGCGTCTGAAACAGTCTCACACACACCCAGATTGATTACAAAAGAGTAAAACAGAATTTTGCAGACTTTTTCACATCTAATATTTGGGATCAATGCGACTCTCTTAAGTGATTCTAAAACTCATGCCTTGGCGTCAATACTCATCGGTTGCTCTTCTTTCTGGGCTCCTTTCTGCAAAATTACCATTTAATACAAAAAAATTAATCATTATTAGTTCAACAAAACCTTTCCTGGATATTTACTACTTATTGACTCTCCTTATAAAACTACTTACGTGTGGCTCAAGCATTTTCGCCAGCATATTGCTATAAAACTTAGCATCTTTCTTGTTGTATTCTTTAATCTTCTCCTTCAGCTTCTTGTATTCTATCTTCACCTCTCTGTGGAGTCTTAAAGTTATAACACATTGCAGCCTTAAAAACAATCAAGTATAAAGTGTCTAGTAAAAAATTTACTCACTTGTTGTCAGGATCGATGTCAAGAGCTTTCTTGATATCAAGCTCGGCCAAATCAAGATCAGCCATTTCCATGTACGCATGTGCTCTTCTATACATCGCCTTTACGTTCATACTATCAATCTCCAAGACCTATTCATATTCGTAGATTACATTTCACTACCTTAGTTTTCTCTAATTGGATATCCAAAATCACTGAAACACATAATCTTTTGTTTACCTTTGTGGACAATTTTGCTGCCTCCTTGTACTCTTTCAGTTTCAGTTTACAAGCTGCATTGTTCAGGTTACAGGCAATCTTCAGAGATTTTGCTATCTTCTTCTCCTCTTCATCAAATGTTGAGTCATATTCTATGAACTTGACACCCTGCAACCAAAATTTGATGTTAAAATCTCTACTACAAACATGAACTTTTCCACAAACATCGTAAAATGTACAAGAATCAAAAGCTTTACCCTCTCATATCTCTTTGAAGCTCTTGAGTATTTTCCAGCTTTGAACAGCGCGTTGCCTTCTTCCTTCTTCTTGCCGGCAGCTTCTATCTTTTCCTGTGTGTTCATGTCCCAAGACTCTTTCTCCTGCGTCAATTTAGACGAATATCACTTAGCACACAGTTAATCTTCTTCATGAAGAAATATCTAACTCTCTAAAAAGTGAATGCTCTTACCTCGATGAAAGATACAAGCTCGACCTCGTAGAATACGGTTGAGTTTGGTGGTATTGCAGCCAGCTCCTGCTTTGATTCAGAAGAACCAAAAGCATATTCTGGTGAAATGGTGATGAGTGCCACCTCACCCTTCTTCATGCCCATCACACATTTCTCAAGCCCTTCAATTACTTGTTCTGCACAAAACAACAATTCTCTGTCACTGTACTGATACCCAAAACACAGAACAGACACACGATTCGGCTTCTATATATGTTTATAATTTATACCTTCATCAGTCTTGAACTCAAATGGCTCCTCATCTTCTTCATAACCTTTCTTCAAGAAGACAGTTCCATCTTGAAGTTTACCAATCAACTTCACTGCAACAAAAACAGCATAACTAGGTCGTCAGATCACATAACATAATCTTATAGCATATATGAGCTCTTCTTCTTCATATCTGATTGAAGATACTGACATTTGACAACTGCTCCTTCATTCGGACGCTCATATCCTTCTCCTTCCTTGAGTATTTTCTTAATAACCTTCTTGTCATCAGTTACTTCCACCACAGTCTTCCAAGAAACCAACTCAAGATCGATCTGCAGAGTCGCATTTGATGGGATTGCAGCTTGAAGACCATCAGATGCTATTCTTCCAAATTCCCCAAATCCATCTGGTGAATGGGTCACATACACAAGTCAGACCATATCTAAAATCATTGAATATCTGCAGACGAAAACTCACATTGTGGCTTCACAGTTAGGAGAACCTTCTCCCCTCTTTTCATGGTTTTGACAGCCTTAGCTAGCGCAGGACAGAAATGGCCTGTATCAAGTAAACATATATTAGATCCTAATTCCAAAAGTGAAACCTTAAACAACAAGTAATATCCAATAAAATACTAACCCTCCTTTACAGTGAACTCTGCACCATCAGACCTTCCAACAATGGTGCCATCCTCAAGCCAAGCTTCATACTTAACTGCAGCAGTAAAAACCAATGCCGATAAGATTATGCTCCACAGAAAAGAAACAAACAAGAATCATCCGAACGAAAGAAGACATACCAAACACTTCATCAAGATCCTTTGGTTTCTCCCATTTTTCACCTTCCACAATTATTTTCTTAAACAATCCACCATCACCACATATATCCTTAACACTCTTCCATGCTAACAACTCCACATCAAACTGAAGAGTTGCATTCGGAGGAATGGTTGGTGGTGAACCGCTCTCGCCATATGCCAACTCAGGAGGGATAGTGAATATAGCGTTTTCACCTTTCTTCATTGTCTTGATCCCTATATCCCATCCTTTAATCACATGCCCTGAAACCAATCCAAACCAGACAAATTCAGTATTGTAAACACAGCATAATAAAACAACTTTTAGCTTAATTTTGAATTGGTTCTTCTTGTTTTACTTTGTAACTAAAACCTTCTCTTGTTGATTAATAAATTTAACATTTCAATCAAAAGAAGAAACATTTTCAGGCTTAATAACAACTCTCTCAATACATGAAATATTGGTTCACAATTTCACAACACAGCCAAATGACACATAATACAAAATTACCTAATCAAATCAATAGCTATAGATCAAAATGCGACTTCACAGGCAAAAATCTCAAAAGATCCTACAAATTAATTCACACTAAGCTTCCACAATTATACACAAAAATTACCTTGGCCGAGAGTAAATTTGAATGGAGTTCCTCTGTCACGGCTTGAATCAAACTTAGTACCATCTAACAAAGTTCCAGTATAATGCACTGCAATAGAAGATCATGTTAGAATCTATAACAAAAGCTAAACACATATAAATCAACAGATACAACGAAAGAGACTATGATCAAAATAATACCTTCAACTTCGTCACCGTTCTCAGGAGTATCCCATTTTTCACCTTCTTTAACAAGCTTCTTCTTCAATCCTGATTCACCGATCTCTTTCTCCTCACCGATCTTCAGAGAAGGAGCTGACTCAGCATCATCGGCGAGATCCATATCCATCTCTTCTGGCTCCTCTTCTCGAAGCTGTTGCATATCGAAATCGTCTTCCATTTCTGATTAGGTTGAAAGCTGAAGAGAGGAAAAGTCGATTTACTAGAGAAATTTAGAGAGCGTTCGTATAAAGCGTTGATTGAGAGATGAGATCGTTGAGAGAATGTGGTGAGAGATTTATAGGGAAGAAGAAGAAGAAGAAGAAGAAGAGAGTGAAGAGTTCTAGACAATTCTTAAAGTGAAGAAGCCGTTGGTTTTAATCCTAAAGATGTGTCCCGATGTTTCTAGATACCGTTGCTTGATTTTTTCTTTTTTTTTTCTTTGAGCGGGTCTAGCTTTTAAAATAAATAAAATAAAATGAAAATGCAAAATAATGTGTTAAATTTGTTTTGTATTTATATTTATATATATACAAGAGGTCTAAAATAGTAATAAAAATTTGGCTGAAAAATTGATGACAAAGGAATATGGAAAAAATTTATGGCTAATTTTTTTTTCCAGAATTTGACGGGTTGATTAAATTAGCAGAATAATTTTGGCGGAAAAATTAATAAGATTTTAGTGGAATAATTGAAATTTTGGTACAAATAATTCAAATTATCTAAAAAAAAGCAAATCTCTTTTAGATTAATAAAGAACCTACCAAAAAAAATGATTTATAAAATTAACAGTTTGCTTCACATAATTATCAATAAAGAACATAAGAATCAAAAGAAATTAATTGAATTAAAAAAAAACATTACAATTTACAAATACATATCCTTAAACACACATATCCTCCTCCTTCTTTTCTAAAGATTGGAATTGGATCTTCATTTGGTCACTGACCGAAACGAATAATGTTACATATCAAATAATTTTAGTTCAACAATAGATGGAAAGTTATTTTTATTTGTCAAATGATCTCTAGCCATGTGGAAGCCCCTTTGGTCTAGTGGTTATCAAGAGTTCCAGATTAATGGAAGCAAACTTACCGGAGATCTTCAGCGTGATGCAGGTGAAACCGTTTGGCGTGGATGTCATAGACGATAGAATTGTCCGTTATAAAAGTTCTTATAATTTGTAATCGAATAATAATAAATCAGCGGGAAAAAAAAAACTGATCTCTGGCCTCTAAATGAACCTTAAATTCCATGTGTATTAATTAACACAGCCAGTTTATAGGCAAACTATTAATTTTATAATAATACTTCAAAGGATGGAGGAGTATGGAGTTTCAAAAGCGTTATGATGGAACATTTCAATTGAAAAAGTTATGGCTATTATCATTCTACAACGTATGATCAAATCTGTGTAAAACTTTCGTCTATATAAACAAACGAAATGGTCGTCGTAACTCATTCTTTTTCACAAAATCATTTTACCTTTAGCATTACTTTGTTTCTCTCTCTCGTCTCTGTTTCAGATTTTGCAAGTATTTGTAACAAGTTTGTGTATTCATGAAATAGGGATTATTGCCGGATTATTGTTTAACAGTTTTTTTGGTTAAAAAGAGGATATTTGATGTTTATACCTCACCCAATTTCAGTGTTTCTTTTGTTTAACTACTTCAAAAGCATAACCAAAAATAAGTAATAGTCGAGGGAAATGCTAAATGTCAATACAACAACTCAACTGTGGTCTTTACACCTAAATCCAAACTGAAGTACCAAGAGACTTAAGAACGCCCATAAACAGTTTCTTCGTTTCATGTAGAGAACTTTGAAACAATACCGTTGGAAAATGGAGACCGAATCATAGCTCGTCATCTCCATGTCCCTCTTCATCATCTCCATCTTCTTCTCCTTCTCCGCCAGCTGGTTTTTCATTCACCGCGATAAGCTCTGTGTCAAATATCAGCGTTGCTCCACCTAAAAGTTTACAAGATTGTTTTCAGTTATAATGTCGAACAACCTGTATTTTTCACAAACATGAATACACATTTTTCAAATGCTTATAGATGAAAGGTAGTTATATACCGGGGATAGTAGGTGGAGAGCCTTGTTCTCCGTATCCAAGTTTTGCAGGTATCTTTAACTTCCGCTTCTCACCTACACACGCACCTAACAAACCTTGATCCCAACCTGTAACGAAACCGAATATTAGCATTGGAGAAACGTCAAAACCAAAGTGGGTAGAAGAACGAAGATACCACCTTTGATAACTTGACCACTTCCTAATTCAAACTCGAACGGATCACCTCTTTCAAAGCTCGAATCGAATACAGTTCCATTGTTAAGTTTGCCCTGCCACATAACACTAAGTTACACAACAACAACAGCAACACCATAGTTTGTGACAATGATGAATACGATTTTGTCGTAGCTTACCCTATAGTGCAACTTGATTCTATCACCTTTGTGAGCCTGAATTTCACATGTTTTTGGCCTATACTGCAAATTAAAAAACAAGTAAAGATGATAAGAATACAAAATCAAACTCTATTTGTCATCTTTGAATCCAATTAAGAACCAAATGATCAAAGATTCTAACTAACTAACTAACCATAGATTATTACTTATTTATAACATTCTAAAAAGAAACCAAAAGAGATCACAACAAAAATCAAAACCACCAGACAGAAAATAAACAATGTTCTTTAGATCGAGCCAAACCAGTAGTTAGAATTTCACTATTTATAGTATTCCAATGAAAATAATGAAGACGTAACGAAACACTAGATCGCTCATTTGCTGATCGGAAAAAAATGAATTTACCTTGACACCGATCTGCAATTCCGACACGTCTCCCGTCTTCTTGGCAAAACCTATAAACAGATCCAATAACAGGAATTAGGTTGAAGCAAAGAAAAATTTCAGGAAAATTGAGAAAGACACAAATAAAAATGGAATCAGAAGAACCTTGAAGTGAAATGAAAAAGAAGAAGATAAAAAAGAGAGAGTAACGGAGACACATCTTTGCTCGCTTAAAATCGCCTCTGACTCACTCTTCCCGTTTTTTCTTTTTCTTCAGTGTCTCGTCTGTTTTGTTTTCCTTAGAAAAATTCAAGTCAAAGGTTTATTGGGCCATAAGTATGGGCCTATATATTGTGGGTTTATTTTGAAGTTTTTTTGTCGTAGCCCACTAGAGGAATTCTTAGGTGGTCATTTAGAGGGTGTTATTGATTTGTGTATTTATGTAAAGTTTTAAAGAGTTTAATGTTATGACTTATCAAGATTTATTGTTACTCATTAATGTTGGGAGATTTTTAATGAAATTTCAAATATTTTTCAACATAATACTTTAATTCCATGAATTTATTAGTTATTTTCATTTTAATTGAATAACACAAAACTTTTGTTAACTTAATAAACTTACTAGTGGTTCGCTCACGCTAAGAGTATTATTAATATATGATTAGTTTTTTTTTTAGTTTTTTTTTCTTTACTTTGTTTGTTGTTCACATGATTTCTTTAATTTATTTCTTTTTTTATTTTATCATTTTTGTATTTGATAATTTAGTTATAATTAATATTATAATTTTTATGAGTGTTTAGTTGGGTAATGAGGATTTATATATGATTAAGTGTTGTTTTCTTTTGTAGTTTATCTTTTATTTTAATGTCACTATTTGTTCGTATTATTAATCTTGTGTTTGGTAAATTATTTGTAGTTAATATTATGATTCTTTATGAGTGTTTAAGATAGTTGGTAAAGATTCATATATGATTAAGTGTTGTTCTTTATTTATTTATTTTTATTTTATCTTTTATTTTTCTTTGCTTTGTTATTCTCATGTTTTTTAATTATTTTGAGGGTTTTATTATTTTTGGGTTTGAAGAATTATTGTTAAGTGTCATTCTTTTTGTTTTGATTTTTAATCTATCTTTTAATTTATCTTTGCTTTGTTATTTTCATGGTTTTTTCAAATATTAGTTGGTTTTATTCTTTTTGTATTTGATAAACTATTGTAAATAAAAACTTTGTTTTTATTTATTTAGTTTTTTTTGTTCTAATGGTTTCTTTTAATTTAATGATTTGTTGATTTTATTATCTTTTTGTTTGATGAATTAGTTATAATTATTATTATGATTATTTATTGCAAATGCTTAGGTGGATGATGAGGTGGCGGAAGAAGAAGAGAGAAAGCCAAACTTTATACATATACTAGGGATTGCTCCGCGCTACGCGCGGGTACGTTATCTAATTTTATTTTAAACTAATTTTAGATATAAATTTTGTGTGTTTGATCTTTCTCTGTTCGATATTGTTGTTGGATGCTGGTATTGTATGGTTTTTATATTAAAAAAAACAAATGTGAATGTTGATATATTTTATGTATTTTTTAAATATGAGGTATAATGATTTTATTTATGTATAGTTGATATATTTTAGTTAGTTTGGATGTTTAGTTTTGAGGTTGTAGGTGGCATTGGATTTTTTTTTTAGTAAATATTGTATCATATTAGAAATAAATATGTTAATTTGAATAATAAAACCATTCGTATTAATCTTTTCTTGACGTTAGCTTTTTTTTTTTTTGGATAATGAGACCTTATCAAGGTTAATGCCGTCCTGATCGAAGACAACAAAGATTGCTTCGTCTTCATTTTTATCACGAACTGTAATTTCAAAATGGTACCTGTAGAGAAAGAAATCGTTTAAATGAAGATGAATTCAAACATTCATATAAAGGCTTGTTGTGGCTCTTGCAACAAAGACCCAACATTCATACTAAACCTAAACTGCACCAGCAACTTAGACCCAACATTGTCATCCCAATTAACTTGAAATTTTTGAAATTTGATAAGCCCAAATCGAGAACAGTGAGTTTGAAAAGATCCAAGCTTTAGAAGAGAGGAAAGAGACTACGAATTGGGTATTAAAATATATATGAGATTGGCAATGAATAAAGGACAAAGCGAGACAATGGGTAGGAAGACGAAAGTTCATAAGTAGGAAAAAGCTATAAACAATCCTAACATATAGGATCCGGTACTTAATGTTCTTAAAGCTCAAACATTATTTTTTGATCATGATTGTGGAGTTGTTATGGTTACCTAATGAGGCTGGCATTGTTTTCTATGTTGTAGTTTTCACAGAACATAGATGTTGGGGTTTTTTTCCTATAAATTCATAGAAGAACAACTAATACAGGGCAAAACACTTGTAACAGATAAACTTGAAAGGAATCTCAAAGAGAGATGAACCATACTTAAGATAAACATCATTTATCTTAAATCTTGACTTATAAATTCAAGAAGAAAAACTAACACAGGGCAAAACACTTGAAACAGACTTGAAAGGAATCTCAAAGAGAGATGACATAAGTGGGTATAAGAAAATGCGGCTAAACCAGAAAGCTTCCTAAATAAACCATGCTTCTTCTCCTTGTGCATGTGTTCACAAGTTTGGAAGCTCCTTGGTTGGAGCAAAACTGGCTTAAGTCCTTTGCCTTAGAGTTTTTTCCCTTTAATTCAATTGGTAGACTGACCCTGCAATGATGGAGAATTACATGTCAGTTCTCAGTATATATCCACTTATTTTGACCACTGCATCTCCCAGAACCGTAGTTTAAGGTTTTTTTTTTGGTATTGAGATTTATTATTTAAATGATCAACGTGAAACGAAGCAAAGATTAGAAAGAAACGCAAAAAATAGTATGAGGACAATATAATGGAATTGTGAGTGAAATGAGACATGGTATTGAAATATGGAGTTACCTTAGTGGGCCTAGAAGGTGTAACTGCAATATGATATAAAATCAGTGAGAAAATCTCTCGATATTGGCTCCAAATGATGAGGAAGATATTAACTCTAAGAGGATTAAACCTGAATACTTAACAGAGGTGTGCATACTTTTGCAGCGTTTGCTCCACTATTTAAGTTTGTGATGCTCTAAGACCAAACATATCCCCGTGAGGAAACTAACCAGAGGCGGTCTGAGATCCTAAGAAAAAAAATATATATATAAATAATCAAAAGAACAGATATGCAGGTGAGGCACAGGCACTGATGCTAAAGAAGTGCATGCTCCAACGTATGAAAACAGTAAACTCAATTCCAAACTTCAAAATTCAGAAAAATAGGTGACATGAAAGGAAAAGGTCTCTACGTCTACTAACCAGTAACCATTTTGTAAGACGATGCATCGCATGAACCAGCTTTGATTCACGATCCTTTGACTATCCTAAATGTAATCACTCAAAGCTTAGTCAGTCTCGATCACACAAAAATAGCTATAACCCAGAAATAACGCACTTGAACAACATGTACAATCTCACAGAATTCAGACTTTCTGATATCAAAGGCCGTATTGGAGATTAAATTTGCTTCTGACATACTATCAACATTTTCAACTTCAAACGAAGGAAACATATGTTATACTCTATAAACACTTGGTGTCGTTTTTTTTTCTTTGTGTTAATGTCTAAAATTATAAGAAAATGAGACCGATCAGATTCAACTATATTACAAAGCGCATTTGCTTCACTTTCTATAAATCACTTATACACAGATTCAGAGAATTTTGGCTAGTATACAAAAGCCAGTTATATATCCTTCATCCACAAACCAAAGGAACATCGAAGTGAAGATAAATAACTCCCCAGATTCTTTTTTTTTTGACAAAGAAACTATCTTAAACCAATCCAATTCTGATCCTCTAGTAAATCACAGAATGTAGAGAAGAAGCACCGCCAATCCTGAGCTTCAAATATTTGACAATTATATAGGTGATATTGGATACATACTTGAGAGTCGATGAGTAGTAATTCAAGATCCATGAGCATGTTGCCTTTCTTGAAATTCCTAGCTTCCCAGCAGTGAATCAATCGGACTAAAACTTCTTTTTCACAGTAGTCGCCATGAATTTCAACCAGAATTTTGAAAGTTATTGGCTGGGGAGAAAGGTGGAGAGGTTCTGTAGGTGAGATGGTTGTGTTTTTCAATTGGCTGTGGAGTGAAGGTTTTATAGGGAGGTTGTGGAGGAGTTATGATTTTGGAGTAAGTGGCCATAATTTAAATTGGAAGGGGTAGTTGGCATGTGATGCAGCGAGATATTTGGATAATTTCCAAATATCTTCATTGTTATCATTTAATTAATTATAATTATTATAGGATTTTAGGTTTTTTAGGGTTTTATGCTTTATTATAAATAGCCTTTAGAGGCCTCCTATTGTATTCAGTTATTGATGAATTGATTAATCAAAAGATTTTAAAGAGGTTTTGTTAAACCACTGTGAAGAGTATTCACAAACCCAAGAGCTTTTGCGAAAGCCCTGAGCTCAAACCCTATCCCTAGAAGCTTCCGCTTCATCAGGATGATTGAATTAGATGAATTAATGGTTATTAGAGCAAAGAAAAAATGGTGTTTTCTCTGGAAGGAGGCGAAGAGAGCGAAGAAAAAAAGTCTGAATACGATCGATGAAGAGAGGGAAAGAGGACCATTGGGCTAATGGGCTTGTGCTTTTGGTTTTGTTATCTGGCGTATGGGTTTTTTTTTAATGAAATATGTGTGTTAGTTAAATGGACCGAAAGTAGGCTATTGGTAATGGGCTGTTGTTTTTAGTTTTATGTAAGTGTAAGTTTTGTTTTAAAATCGTGTGGCTCATTACTATTGCCACATGGCAGTGAAATAACCACTCTGAAACCATAATTTTTTGCTGAGGTGGATAGCTCCAGAGGTCCCAAAATCCCTTTTTTATTTATAAGAGATATATAGATGAATCCAATAACTCTGAACTTATAAAGACTTTAGATTACTTTTTACAAATATATAAACTAATAATATCAGAATTTAAGTAGAGTTTAAAAAAATCTTATTACAATAACAATAGATTCTTCATAACATTTAACTCTTCAAAACTCTTCCTAAATACACAAAACAATAACACCTCCTTAACATCGAGTAATCATCGTTTAAAAACTAACTTTTGAGTGGGCAAAGTAGTTGCTCGTAACATTAAATACATATAGTGATGTATTTTTTTTCAAGCAAACATTCCTCATTTTATTTCCAATACTTAAAGAGCAAACATGTTCCTCAGTTTCTACAAATGGCTGAAGGCTGAAAACACAAAGGAGTACTACAATCTAGATTGGCATTATAAAGAGATTGGGACGAAGCCTCTGATGCGAGGAGATCCGCAATCCTGAAATAAAGGCTTTAAGAACCTTCGTTGTGGCCTCAAAATATCTGCAATATAATTGATTAGTCTTGGCCACAATGATGGGTAGCTTATCACCTTAACCAAAATCTGAGAGTCTGTCTCAAAAATCCCCTCCCCAAACCCGAGACTGTCTAAAAATCGCATGCCCATGATAATGTCGTAGCTTCATCTTCAAGACGAGATTGTCTAAAAATCGCATGGTCCACCTAACCTTCCATTTTTCATCCCACAATAACTAGCATATTCCAAATGTGTCAGCATTCTTTTTCCAGGCTGAATCGAAATTACATTTGAATATACCTAAGAGAGGAGGTTGCCATCTCGGTCTTGGTTTCAACACTACATGTTGAGCCTTAATGGATTCTGGATGAGCTTCTGTCCAATCTCTTAAATCCTAGATATATTTATTTACCACCTGTTGAGCGCCTTCCTGCTGATTTGTAAAGCATAGACCGTTTCTTGATTTCCAAATCTCCAAAACAATCATGGTCATACCATTTTTCGTTTTTTAGATCCTCCTCATGTCCATCTTTCAACAAGTAGGTTGAAAAGTTTGTATACACTGAGATTGAGGCTTGTGGATAAAAGAGAATATCAGTTGGTGACAGAGTACATACTAACCTACATCTAGGACATGATTGACTGTCTCATTCTTCTCACTACATCTAGGACAGTCACTCACTTTAATCAATCTTTTCTTTGCCATGTTGGTTGCCACTACTAAACAGTGGGAAAGAGCTCTCCAAATAAAGTTCTAGATCTTATAAATATTTTTGATAAATGATGATAAAAGATTGATGCATTATATATAGTGTAATTAATGCTAAATATATTCAAAATTGCCAATATAACATTAATAATCATTTAATCTTTCATTGTCTTTATAAATAAAGAAATAACAAAAGGTTGAAAATAAATTATATAATTTGTTTATGTAAGTCCATCAAAATAGTGGGATAGTTTTAGATAAAAAACAAAAATTAATAAAAGAAAGTAAGGCAGATAACAGGCAGAAGACTAAGAAATGGATAAGTTGTTTATCTTATTAACAACTAATAAATTTCATTATAATTTATTCAAAACACAAAAACAAAAACACGAAAACAAAAATAATCTCGTTTATTACACTAATCAACGAAGCTAAATCTTATTGAAATTTATTTAAAATAAATTTCATAAAGCATTAATTAAAAAAGTCTGAATAACTAGTCGGTTCTCTCTGCACTTGGATTGATCGTTGTAGATAATTGAGAAGATGGTCGTCGTTTGCCAATCCTAGAACCATCTGTCGAGCTGCCTCATTAGATTCAATTAAACCTATCACATCCCAATAGAAAGATGAGTTATATTCAATAGTAGTTAGCTAGTGTACACGACGTACAGCCCTTTCTCTATCAGAACCCATGATTTCTCCTGCAAATTTAATGGTTTCCAATCGTCGATCATATGCCATTGAAATCTCTGTTTTTTCACTGCTTCTTCAATCTTCTTTACATTTGCGTCTAACTTTACCGTTTGGAGGTGTCTTATCTGTACAGGTAGAATTTTCCGTTCTTGGAGGTTCACGAGAATTTGACTCTTGATCATCACCCATGTCAGATTCGGTTTGTGCGTCATTTGCATT
The DNA here is from genome assembly GCA_028015245.1 of Cardamine occulta. Lineage (NCBI taxonomy): Eukaryota > Viridiplantae > Streptophyta > Magnoliopsida > Brassicales > Brassicaceae > Cardamine > Cardamine occulta. The sequence goes on from CM051384.1 coordinate 9,703,718, forward strand.
GTTTCGAACCGGTACATATGCATCAGGACCATTTCCAACCACCCACCCGTCATCTGTTCCAATAAGAACGTCCCTAAATATTCTTTCTAGCATATCAAATTTTGGAGTGGCTTCTTTTTTATATGAGAAACTTTATCAGGACCAAGTTCCTTAAAAAACCAAAAAATACTCCATCGTTATCAAATGGTTATTATGTTATAATACAAAAAATCTATCACTTACGAAAATAAGATTGACCTGTTTTCGGTCTCTGTATCGACATTTACTCCTATTCTTGTACTTAACCTTTGGTATACACCGTACCATGTTTTAAGACTGTCGTAGTGATTTTTAAAATGTTTCCAAGTTAACTCATATCCGGTTGACTGATAAAATTTAGAGATCAAGCATTCTTTTCCTTCCTTGGTTAGGAAAGTTTCCTTCCAATTTTCTTCATCTTGTTCGGATATGAAAGTAGTAAGGAAAACATCCGTCTTGTTATCCGTCCAAGTGATTTTTTTCTATTAATGTTTAACCAAAAAACACACATGTATTGGTATAACATAATATACATCAAAGTTTTGAAAGATAATAAAATATTATACATACCTTCCAAGAAGAAGATGAAGCCATTTCTACAAAAAAAAAAAAAAAACTTAAGGTTTCAATCAATCAAAAATATTATACATATCAAAATTACAACTATCTACATAAAAGTACTTGTTGAAAATCAAGTTTGAAAAACTCTAACTATCTGATAAAAATAACTCTCCATAAGTTCATGTATTTATAAAGTTTTAAAATTCTCTAAAAATAGTAATTGATTTTTTCTTTTAAAAATTTCTCCATTGTTTTTGAATGATTCTTGATAAATTATTATGTGCTAATAATATTAATTTATTGAAAATTATGTGCTAATAATAATAATTTATTGAAAATTATGTGCTAATTAGTCATACTTTTGTAATTTATTTTGAATAGTAAATAATAAATTATTATGAATAAATAATAAATTATTTTAAATAGTAAATAATAAATTGTTTTAAATAATTTTATTGTTACATGTATGATTTTTTTTTGTTTTTTTATTATTTGGCTGTAATTTATTATTAATTTTGTATTATTAAATTGATTAACAAAACAAAAACATTATTTCAACAATTATTACGTAAAAGTTTTCTACAGCCTCAAAAGTCTCATTTTTTGAAACTTTAAAAAATTAAACTAAAAAAGATCTAGTGGCTTTTAAAAAATATCAGTTAGACTTATAAGGCTTAAAAAGAAAATAAAAATTTAAAAGTCTCATTGGTTGAAAATTAACTTTGAAAACTTTAAATTTTTCTAAACCCTTCAAAGTCTCCTACCAATCGGCCCCAAAAAAGTTGACTAAACATAAGCGCAACACATTTCTCAACAGACTGAGTACTATTTTTAGACCATAATAGTCTAATTGTTATTGACTTGGTTTTTATAGTTCCATTAAGATTTTGTTATGAGAGAAAGCATTAGAAAAGTTATAAATAGGGATTATGGTAGTGTATGTTTACTTTTAAATAAAAATAGATAGAAAAAATAGCTCACAGTAAAAGTATTCGGTAATTGTCAAACATGCAAATCCAACCGATATGGCATCATCATCAACCGCAAGGTAAAGAATTATTATAATTCATAATTAACTTGTCTAAATAATTTTTATGGTTATAATGCTTTATGAATTTCTAATTTTATTTACTTTTAAATTTAAAATTTGATATGGAAAATACTTGAAGATGAAGAAAGTGATGATCTTTGACTCGGAAAAATGGAAAATGGTCAAGTTAAGAGAATTATGAGGCCTTTATGTTCAGATGCAGACCATGGACGGAACTTTCTTCATGACATGATCAATGGTCATCCAGCATAATGCCACAATATGCTACGAATGTGGTCGGAGGTTTTTCTTGAATTATGCAGTGTTTTAGAAGACAAATACGGTTTGCATAACACGAACAATATGTCTGAAAAGGAGGGTGTGGCTATGTTTCTACACATATGTGGCCATAACATAACACAACGGACTGCGTCACATATAATTGGGCATTCAGCTGAGACAGTTTCCAGAAAATTTGATGAAGTACTTAATGCAGTAGAATTGATGGCTGTTGATATGTTCGCGCCAAATCCAACGTTTATGGATGTTCATCCAAAGTTGCAATCTGATAAGCGCTGTTAGCCACATTTTAAAGGATTTATCGGTGCAACTGATGAAACGCATGTATTGGTCATGGTTTCTGGACGAGATGCACGGAGATACTGGAACATGCACCGAGATCCAACTATGAACATCCTTGCAATATGTGACATAGACTTGTTATTTATGTTGGTATTCCGGGATCTGCGCATGATGCAAAAGTGCTATCACTTGCTATGGAAATTGATCATAATTTTCCACACCCACCCGATGGTAAATATTATTTTGGAGATTCAGCATATGCATTACGTCATGGATTCTTTGTCCATATAAAGGAGAACGATATCACCTATCTGGATTTCAAAACCAGCCAAAAGAGAAAAATTATAGAGAAATGTTCAATCGTCGTCACTCATCACTTCGATCTAATATTGAGAGGACTTTTGGTGTATGGAAAGGAAAGTGGCAAATTCTAAAAGATGAAGCAAGATATGATATCCCTACGATGTGAAAATTTGTGATGGCGATGATGGCCCTCCATAATTTTATTCGCGAGTCAAAGATTGCAGATCCTGATTTTTATTCACCAGAAGAACATCCAAACGAACATGCAGGCGCATATGAGGAAGAACTTTCCAACATGACGGAAGAAGAGCTTAATTCTAGAGAATACATGGAAGGTGATTGTGACGAGATAGCTAACACTATGTGGACTATTTTGCGGTAGTTATTTTATTTAATTCGATTTCGAGTATTTTTACAATATTTATCTTCATAATTCGGAAGCTCCCGAACCAGGATTAGATGAAATTTTTGGTTACTAATAGTTATTTATGAGTTTTCTATTTTGTTCCCAATATTTTTTCTATGAATAAAATATATTTATCAGTTTATGTCATTATTTTTATTTAAATATGATATAATAAAATATATTTATTTGAAAATATCTACAGTTTTGTTACCAATCAAACTTTTAAAAATATGTAAAGTCACAGTTTCTACAGTTTTTGTTACCAATCAGACTTATTATACATCAACAGCTTATACAATCAAAGTCTCTATAGTCAAAATTTATACAGGGAAAAGCCTACAACGAAAGCCTAAAGTAACAGTGCTAACCAATCGGCCCCAAAATTATAAAGAAATGTTCAATCGTCATCACTCATAGGACTTGAATTATCCTATTTTAACAACTTATAAGACTATAAAAATAAAAATATACATATCCAGAAGTTCAAAACTTACAAGAAATGTTAACTACTTTGATGATGAAGTTATAGACGATACTACAACTCGATATTTTGATATACAGCACAACAATTATTTGAGACAATAAAAACTAGAGACGAGCTTGACAATATTTAATTTTTAAACACGCTAAAACCATATATAATATGATTATTAATTTATGATGCTAATGGGATCATATATTTACATAGAGATTTAAAAAGACTTATTAACTTATCAAATTTTGTTAATTATTACACTACCCCGAGTCAGAACTGAAGAATTTTATTATTTTATAGTATTTATTAATTTATAGAAATTTTAATGTACACTTAAATAAAGAGTGGGCAAACAAAAATTTGGGATGAGATTTTGTAGAAAAAGAAATAGGACGGGAATCTCGAAAAAGGAAAGATGTTTTATTTATATCACATTTAAATTTCAAAATGGAAACGATGAGACAAGATGTAACATGACAGGAATGGAAACTCCCAAAATTAAAAACATGACAATAAAAAATATATATATATATTTTCGGTTTCATAAAATGTTTATTCCCAGAAAAAATGGGTAAATTATAAAAATGGTTAAATTATGACAAAAATGCTAATTATGTAAAAATGTCAAAATTATGACAAAAATGCTAAAGTAATTATAATGTAAAATGAAAAAAAATCCATCAAATTAAAAAATTTCAAATGTTCAATTTAAATAAATATTTCTCCTGCGCGATGCGAGGGTACTAAACCTAGTTTATATATTATCAATTACAGGAATAAAAAAGTTCTGTGGTTTTATTTTCATTAACTGTAAGGCAAGACAGTGACACATGGTTGAACCAAGCCAAGCAAAACTGATACAAAATATGGAATAATCACATCCTCTAAACATATATTTATTTTCTCAGAGAAACAAACACATAGACAAGTCTGATAGTAAGATTCGTTGTTGACACTTTTAAGGGTTTTGTAAGCTCTCTCTGTTCTTTTTGGTATTTCCAAATCAAAAATTTGAGTCAGATTTGGAGTTTTCCATTAACAGTAAAATATATTCACATAAGTTAGTATATGTACAACTACAAAGTTTGTTTGGCTTGTATTATTTCCTTCTTAAGATAGATGAACTTCAAACAGAGAGAATGCTCCAAGCATGTTTTTCTATTCTAACTGACATGCTAATTTCAAGAAATGGTGTCTTGCAAGCTGACTAATCCATTGTCTCTCGCTTGCAATTAATTAATTGTTCCAATGCTGTGATAACAGAAAAATGCGTTGGAGAATGAGAAAATTTTATATGCTATAAGTGAGTATTTCTTTAGTCTGACCCTTGCACATATACAGTACTTTTCTAGATTATAAGACTTTATTCAACTCCAGAGTAATGTAAAAGTGAAAGCTGAACGTTATATTGCCGGAGTAACACATAATACATACATGGATCGAAGCCGTTGCAGTTCAGATACACGTGATGTTGTGACTTTTCCAAATCTGCTGCATCGTAACAAGTAAGAATTATGCACCATAACAAAACATAGTATTTTCATTATACATAGTGAAAATCAGAATGTCACCCTGAATCAGAAAAAAAAAACAAAAAAAAAAATTACACAACTTTTGAATGTAGAAGACAAGAAGGTTTTGGCCCGACAGTGGCAGTAGATAAGCTGTGTAATAGTGGTTCATGTGCCACATCGTATTTTTATTTCTGCCCTATAAAATATTCAAATGAAGAATTACATGTGGCAATGGATCATCAATCATAAAATATATTACACAATTTTCTTATGTAGAAGACAAGAAAGTGTTTAATAGTAGTTATTTATGTGCCAGATCCTATTTTAATTTCTGCCATATAAAATATAAAAATGAAGAAATAATCAATCATAAAATATAATATTTTGGAGAACCCTCAGCCAACCAATGGATTGGTGGTAGCTTGATAAGGTTGACTTGGAGTCAACTCTCTCCCTCGACTTTTAGCTGAGTTTTGATGAAATTTATTCTTTGCTTCCAACGATAGTAAATTTAGATCTTTTCTTTCTCTGAGAATTTTTATCCTCAAGGCGTTCTTGTTATGGCTGAAGCTGTTGCTCTTGTTATGGCTGAAGGAGTTGTGTCGTTTGCAGTTGAGAAGCTTTGGGATCTCCTGAGTAAAGAGTCTGAGCGATTGCAGGGAGTTGATGAGCAAGTTGATGGTCTAAAGTGTCAGCTGCGAATGTTAGAGTCATTGTTAAAAGATGCAGATGCCAAGAAACATGGAAGTGCAAGGGTGAGAACCTTCGTGGAAGATGTCAAAGATATTGTTTATGATGCTGAGGATATAATCGAATCCTTTCTTCTGAAAGAATTTAAAGGAAAACAAAAAGGGATCAAGAAACATGTAAGAAGACTTGCTTGCTTCTTATCGGATCGCCGAAAATTTGCTTTAGATATCGAAGGCATCACTAAGAGGATCTCTGAAGTGATTGGCGGAATGCAGAAATTAGGGATACAACAGATCATTGATGGTGGCCGTTCGCTGTCTCTGCAAGAAAGGCAAAGGGAGCAGAGGGAGATCCGACAAACCTTTGCTAACAGTTCTGAAAGCAATCTTGTAGGGGTGGAGCAGAGTGTTGAAGAATTGGTTGGTCAGTTGGTGGAGAATGATAAGATTCAAGTGGTTTCTATATCTGGGATGGGCGGTATTGGTAAAACCACTCTGGCTAGACAAGTCTTTCGTCATGACAGTGTCCGACGTCGTTTTGATGGATTTGCGTGGGTCTGTGTTTCACAACAGTTTACTCAGAAGCATATTTGGCAGAAGATCTTGCAAAACCTTCAGCCACATGATGGAGAGATTTTACTGATGGACGAAGATACACTCCAGAGTAAACTCTTTCAATTGTTGGAAACCGGAAGATATTTGGTTATCCTCGATGATGTATGGAAAGAGGAAGACTGGGACCGAATAAAAGCGGCATTTCCGCAGAAAACAGGTGAGCTCTTATGGTATATACATAAAGCGCAGATTCATCCTATATGACTTTTATTCACTAACATGAAAACATAAATATTTTGCAGGTTCCAAGATGTTACTTACCTCTCGCAATGAAGATGTTGGGTTACATGCAGATCCAACATGTTTTGCATTTAAACCAAGAATCCTTACTCCCGAACAAAGCTGGGAGCTTTGTGAGAGGATTGTATTCCCTAAGACAGACGAAACTGGTAAACTTTCAGTTATAAAATGGAGACCTAGATTCTTGTGAATTCTTTTTTGCGGCTCACATCTTAAAACTTATTACCGTTAGCTATTAAAGTGTTGTTTGGCTGTTTTGCAGAATTAAAGCTTGATGAAGAAATGGAAGCCATAGGAAAACAAATGGTCACATATTGTGGAGGACTGCCGTTAGCCGTTAAAGTGTTGGGAGGTTTGCTAGCTAAGAAACATACAGTTCCCGAGTGGAAGAAAGTATATGACAATATTGGAGCTAAGATCGTAGGAACATCTGGCTTAGACGACAACAATCTCAATTCGGTTAACCGAGTATTGTCTCTTAGCTATGAAGATTTGCCGATAGTTTTAAAACATTGTTTCCTTTACCTAGCTCATTTTCCCGAAGATTACGAGATAAAAACGTATTCCTTGTTCAATTTCTGGGCTGCTGAAGGAATAATAACATCATTTTACGATGGACCAACCATCCAAGATAGTGGAGAAGACTACCTTGAAGAGCTAGTAAGGAGAAATATGGTTATTGCTAAAGAAAACTATACAGGGGGTTGGAGATTTGAATATTGTCAAATGCATGACATGATGAGAGAAATATGTTTATCTAAAGCCAAAGAAGAGAACTTCCTACAGATTGTCAAAGTCCCTACTTCCACCCCTACCATCAATGCTCAATCTCTTAGAGGATCTCGCAGACTCGCCTTACATAGTGGTAATTCCCTTCATTGTATATTGGGAGATAAAAACAATAAAAGGGTCAGATCTCTTATAGTTTTGAGACTGGAGGAAGACTTTTGGATACAATCAGCTTCAGGCTTCCGATGTTTACCATTGCTTAGGGTGTTAGATCTTTCTAAGGTAAAGTTTGAAGGAGGGAAGTTACCTTCCAGCATTGGAGAGCTCATCCACTTGAGGTTTTTGAGCTTATTTGAGGCTGTGGTATCTCATTTACCATCTTCTCTGGGGAATTTAAAGCGTTTGCTCTATTTGAACTTATTTGTTGATTCCGAGGAACCAGTTCATGTGCCAAACATTTTGAAAGAGATGCTAGAGTTGAGGTTCCTTTACCTACCATTACAAATGAATGATAAAACCAAGTTGGAGTTGGGTGATCTTGTGAACTTGGAGTTGTTGGGGTATTTCTCAACGCAACACAGTAGTGTGACAGACCTTCTCCGTATGACTAAGCTCAGGTATCTCGATGTAAAATTGAGTGAAAACTGTAATTTTGAAACTCTATCGTCATCTCTCCGTGAATTGAGAAACCTGGAAACACTTGCTTTAATTGGTCGTCGTGAAATCCAAATGGCTGATTCTGTGGGAGAATTCTTGCCGGATTTGATTCATCTAAAGGATTTACAATTGTTTATGCATATGCCAAGGTTTCCTGATCAATTTCGATTCCCTCCCCACCTTGCACACATAGATCTAATTGCTTGCTTTATGGAGGAGGATCCAATGCCGATTCTAGAAAAGTTGCTATATTTGAAGTCGGTTGAATTAGAAAAGGATGCTTTCATTGGGGGTAGAATGGTGTGCTCAAAAGGCGGATTTCCTCAATTAACTGCTCTACTAATATCCAAAGAATCTGAGTTGGAAGAGTGGATAGTAGAAGAAGGGTCGATGTCATCTCTTCGTATCTTGAGAATAGAAAATTGCGAAAAGTTGAAGGAAATTCCAGATGGAATAAAGTACATAACATCCTTAAAGGAACTGAAGATAGAAGGGATGAAGAAGGACTGGAAGGAGAAATTGGTATCAGGTGGAGAAGATTACTACAAAGTCCAACACATTCCCAATGTTCTATTTATCAACTGTGACGATGAATGAAGAGAATAAGCAGTAGCAGGTAAACAAATATTTGTTTATTTTCCACTTTGTTCATTTGTTGGTTTTGGATCGTATAGCTGGATTTGTGTGAAAGTCATGTGAACACTCTCAATTGATTTTTATTTTCGATTTGTTCATGTAATGTATGCTTGAGAACTCTTTCACAAAATGTCGTGGAGAAACGAACCTTGGTTTTGTGGATTATTGTTGTAAATTTGGATACCATTTTGCAAAAAAATCTAGGAAAAACAGATTGTGTTTTGTTTTCTGCTATTGGTTTAATACAGTAAGCTTTTGAATCTTTGATTTGCATCATCAAAATAGGTTGTGTGTTTCACTTTCAGTAGTTTCTTAAACATAGATATGATGATTTTTCATCTATGAAAAAACAGATTGTGTAAGTTTTTCTTTTCTTTTATCCGTTTCCTATTAGAAAGGTCTGTCCGCAAGAAGTTCCGACTTTTAAGGTTTTGATTGGGAGAAATAGAGAGGCTGTTTTATAAGACTCATCTGTTGATCAAACAGTTTGTGGAGAAATACAGATTCTTTAGTAATGTTTGTTTGGCTTAACTATAGCTGTAATATTTCCTTCTTAAGATGGATGACAATATATGCATTCAAATTTGTAAATGAAATCTTCAATCTTCAATCTTAACAGAACAGATTGACTTTGTCAGTATGACCGCAAGTTAGATTACGAATCATGACATCCATTTCTTTGAGAAATCTAAATAATGAAATGACACTTCAAATCTAAGTATGCTTGTTAGTCCTTTCCTGAGAAAACGGCCAATTGATATTCGCAGTAAGTACAATCAATCAACCACTGGACAAAGACGCTTCTGTATACAATCAATAGAGTAATAAGTGAAATAGCAAACTTGAAATAAACTATGACAGATCACTTGTGATATGTTCTTGTGGTGGTGATAGGACCTATGATGAGGCTTGGCGAGCACGAACGAGTAAAAAAATTGAGTAAATAAAAAGTCAGAGATCTTGATTGAGATTAAGGAATAAGTTTGGTGACTAAGAAGTGAGATTTGTTTTACCCATGGTGTCAATATGGGTTGTGCCATAGTTGAAGACACAAAGAGTAGTTGTTGCAGGTTCTGAATGTGTACACCTGAGAAACGCAGTAAAGACATGTTGAAAGAGCTTATAAATACTGGTTTCTGTGGACAGAGCTTGAAGATTGTAGACTCACAGCTCGTTAATACAGCGATTTCTATCATCTGGAAGGGAATTATCGAGGTCAGATTGAAGAGACGAAAGATCTGATTGAAGAGAAACTATTTGCATCTATAGCAGGAAGAGATGGAAGATCATCAGACTAAGTTAGCCTGGGAAATATCAGAAAAAAGGGAAATATCATATGATAGTGTTGAGTACTTGAGTGAATGCTCAACAGATCTTTAACACCATGTAAGAAGCTGTCACGGTCATCTACTGCTCCTTGTTCTTGGACATCAGACACAGCTTGGATCAGTGCCGTACACCGCCCCTGTATATATAGTGAAAAGATAAATTAGTTTCATTATCTGATAGTTCCATGAAAGCTTGGATTTTATGACTATGGCTAGGACCATACCACACGGGTTCTTGTGGCGGAGAGGTAACCTTGGAGTTCGGATTCGATTACTTTTAGCAGAGAGAATGCTCCAAGCATGTTTTTCTTTTCAACTGATATGCTAATTTCAAGAACTGGTGTCTTGCAAGCTGATTGACCAAGTGATTGATGAACTGCGACAAAGTTTTCAGGATGTGAAAGACAAGTAGATCTTGGTAATTTAAAACATGGAAAATTTGCAATCTTGTGCCCAACATATCTTGAAGAAATCTAATTAAAAGAAAACGAAAATTAAAGCCAACATACCACTTTCTGTTTACTAATATACAGTTCTTGACGCATGACCTTTAGATCATAGTCACCTACAAGATTATGACAAGCAGAATCATATGAAAGTCCAAAATTATTCCAGAGGTACATGTAAAGAGCAAATAGTAAATGTTAAATACCTTGCAAAATATAGGTGTCCTGGAGTTGAGCGAGCTCCCAACACAGTTCGGGAATAGTCTAAAAAGAATAACAGATTAAGAAAATATGTAGTTACAGTACTAAAAAAAGTGCCTAATCATTATAGTTTAGAAACATGAAACCGAAAATGTCAAGAATTGAGGGCATGAACAAACCTCAGATAAGAGTTTTTCTTCTTTCTGATAAAGGGTCGAGATTTCTTTGACTAGATCTGCATGTTTTCTCCTGCACAGGTAAGAATATGATCACGGGTATACAGTATGAAAAGTTAAAGACGCTTTGATGTTTCAACTTTTTCCTACCTTAGAGAATGTAGATCAAAATGAATATGAGCTTTAACAGATGTTACTTGAGATTTGAATGTCAAAAGAATAGCTTGTTGCTTAGCATTCTCGACCTGGGCTTCAATCCATTGTCTCTCACTCGTTCCAAAGCTGTGAATAACAGGAAAAATCCTTGGAGTGAGAAAACTTTCTATGAAATAAGTGGTCTGGCCAACTAGAAAGATAGACCCTTGCACTTATACATTTTTATTAGTCTGGCCAACTAGAAAGATAGACCCTTGCACTTATACATTTTTTCTGATCCAGAGTAACATTCAAAGTGAAAGATATATTGCCGGAGTACCACATAATACACATACATGGAGCGAAGCCGCTGCAGTTCAGCTACACGTTGATGTTGTGACTTTTCCAAATCTGATGTATTGTAAGCAGACAAGTTATAGATGCACAACAGCTTCAAAGAAATAACAGTTATGCACCACAACAAACCATAGGATTTGTATTTTACAGAGAAAAGTTACATAACTATACAACAACATACGCATTTCAAGTAAAGTAATAGTATATCTGAAAAACAAAAATCATAATGTAGAAAAATTACCTCGCAGCATGTTTGATGTATCATCAAGACTAACCCATGAGCATTTTGATTTTGCTTCCTCTGCAACTAATCGGTATGGCCCCTGACATGATATCAGAAATACATTAAACAGAGTAAATAAATAGGTGCAAGATGAATAACAGCTGATGCTTTCTCCATTCTCAGAATCGCTAAACATAGCACACTAGGTACTAAGTATAAGATCTCAACTTTTTCTATATGATGTAGAGAAATTGAAATCATCAGCATTATATTCACCGCTAATGTCATCCACTTGCTGTGTCTATCTGCTTAGCAAACCACTGATTTAGCTCCTTCGTGCAAGCTGAATCTCCAGCCAAGTAGGCATGAAAATCAGAGTATGCTAAGTAGATTCCAACCTCTGCACATACGAAACAGCCAAATAAGTTGGCTAAAAGTGTTGATAATAATTTACTATGATTCATATTCCATGAAAATAATCAGTTAAAAAAAAAACTGTTTTGGTGACATAGCCGTCAAACACACACTTCTTCATCTATAAAAAGAAATAAGGAAATGTCTACAGACAATAGAACTTACTGTCTCCCTGAAAATCTTAGTACAGACAAATAATAGAAAAGTTTTATAAATACAAATAGAAACCCAATCCAACTAATCAATCTTTTATACTCCATTAACTACCAGATACACAACTATCATATGCAGCTACAGTTCCTCAGCCCAACGATGCTAATTTAAAAGTACACTGCACTCAAACCAATTTTCAAGTTTCAGCAGATATGGAAAAGATAAACCCTAAGATAGAGAAGGGATACGAAGGACACTTTCGCCAGAATGATAATGCGCCAGCTCTTGAGAAGTGGAAGCCAGTCTTCACCTGGACAGTTGTATTTATTCCAATTCCTCAAGAACCTTAAACTAGTACAAACTTCTCTTAAAGTGTGAAACAAAAAAGTGCAGAATCGTATGTGTCATATGAATGTCTAACCTTACTTCTTGTATAGCTTCTTCAGCTCCAAAAACCGCCTCCTGGTTATTTCTCCTGGAAGAAAATGCTGATATGCTATCATAAGCCCCATACTTAGATCCTCACCCTGAATCCATAAAAAAAAAAGGAAAAGCTCCATAAGAAGGCAAGGAAATAACATCTTAAGATGAACTCTGAAAGCAGAATAGCACAAGTAGTTACCGCTAAGAGTTTCCCCTCTCTTTGAAATTGCTCATATCTGAATCAAGAAACAAGATAACAAAACGTTAACCACTGACTAAAATGCAGAAAAAAAAAACACATATGTGAGAAAATAAGCTAAGTTAGCAACAATAATCGAAGCTTCATGAAACTGGAATATATAAACTAATTCACCAAAATCAACACAAAGCTCAACCGAATCCAGAACAAACAACATTGAGAAGTGAAGAATTCGAATTCTGGAACCAGGAAGAATGTGAATCGGAGAAGATAACATACAAGGAGAGTTCGGGGAGAGAGAGGACATTGGAGGGGCGAAGAGAGAAACAGATCCACTCGAGGATAGGTCGAGCTTCGTCGTATGGGAATGGCCATTCGAAGCTGTCGGGATCTAATTTTCCGGCGCCTTCGTAACCAAGCTCCGCCACTAGAGAGAACAGTCTCGCGCCGCTCATCTCCGATCGCCGTGGGAAATATTCGATGCCTTGAAATGAAATAAGCATTTGTTTTCAATAATTATCCTTTTTTATTGTTAATATGATTTTTTTTTTCCGACTATCGTTACTATGAAACTATGAAATGAAATAAGCATCTATGTATAATTATTCGTAGAGGAAAAAAGAAATTAAATATAAAATGTATTTTGGCCCAGAAAAAAAATTGGTACTATTATTTTTCGGATCAATGGCTCATATGCCCCGAAGTCAAATAATTTTTTTTTATGTCCTTATCAATTTTTATATTCCTTCTCCTTTATAATATTTATAAAAATTCGAAAATACCCTCAACTCAATTTGAGTCACTGTTTCTCGCCAACACTGAGAGAGGAGTGTGTTTTAATGTTTATTTCCCTTTCTAGGTGCGCAATGAGCCATCATGGTTAGCAGTGATTTCTTTTCTCGAATTAAAACTTTGGCAGACCCAGGAAAAAAAATTAGGAGGTGCAAAATGCTTTGGGGAAGGTTTGAACAATTGATCTCAACTTTTAAGGAGGTGCATTCCTATAAAATCCGCCATTTAAACAATGTTGTCTCTGAATAACAAGAGTCTCTTCTCTCTGAAAAAAACCTAGCGCCGCAAAACTTGGAATCCGATCTGACCGGCGCCGGTGGCTCATTCAGCACCGGTGTCGGTCCCCTCAAGCTTCTTCTAAGTTAGTTCTCTTCTTTTTTTGGCTAAGGAGATCGTGTTAGTCACCGGATCTGGTTGTGGGTGGAGGAACGGTGGTGACGTTGGTGGTTTCGCCGGCGTTCTAGGCTGAAGCTAGTGGTCATATCTGGTATTGGCTGTGAAAGGGTGGTTCTCGGCCGCATCTAAGGTTTACTCTTGGTCTTGCTTTCGGGTTTTCTTGGTCTTGCGTTATTTCTCAGATCGACATATCTTGCTTTTGGTTTTGGTTTGGTCCTTCGCCTAGGCTTGTTTTTCTGGTTGATTCTCGCTTAGGGTGGTTTAATTTATAGGTTTAGTCTTGGCCTGAAATTAGTTGTTGGTTGATGGCTCTTGTTGCTGGGTCGAATGGTCAAGCCGTTTGGTCTGGTTAGAGCGGATGCCAACCGTTGTTTTTGTGATCAATGTGCTAGCCCGATTCGAAGACTAAGACCTGATTGATCTTGTTTTGGCTTTTGGGACTTGTTGATTTTTCTCTCTACCGTTTGGTTGGTCTTTATTGTGAGCTCCCCGGTTCCGTCTTTTGTCGTTCTTCTTTGAGTTTGGCATCATCGGCTGGAGTTTTGTCTTGCTCCTTTTCTCTACATTTTGGCTTTTGGGACTTGTTGATTTTGCATGTTTTGAAAAGGTGTATATATTCTGATTGTTTGTTCCTTTGTTTGTCGTTTATGAGTTTTCTATTGTAGAGAAAACAAGGCCATCAGTTAAGGAAATAAGAATATGGGAAGAAAAAAGAAGAATTAGGCCAGGAAACCAAAACCTGCAAGCATTCAAACCAAACAGAGACCCTTGGAAACTAACATACGGAGGAAGCCAACACATGCGGCCAAACGATAAAAGAATCCTCCTATAGTGATGAAAGACTACCTCCCTAATAAAGCAAAGCTTCATAACCCGACAAGAAAGAGATAGAAGCCAAAGAGCAAGAACATAGCTCGAACAGATCCAATAAGTAGAGACAAAGAACAATCCAACTACACCAGTTTAAGCCGAGAACAGCCCGAAAAACAAGCCAAAGATGACTACAGAGCGACACCGAGTAGCAACCAAGAATGACTGCCGCATAAGAGAAAACACCTGCAAGACAAGATCACCAAACCAGAGAAACGAGTTCAAAACAGCCCCTGCCCAGGCACAAACTGGTCCAACCGAGGGAGACTATAGCTACTGCGAGAGATTCAAAAATGGGAGCAGCTAGAGACAGCCTAAACGGAGCCGTCAAAAGCAGACACCACCGAGAAGCAAATCGTTGCCGCACCCAAGCTTCCTTAACCACCATCACTAAGCCATCGAACATGGAAAAACAGAACTTCCCTCTCCTTCTTCAAACCTCATCCGGAAGAAGATCTAGAGGAGGAGAAAAGAAAATTGAAAGATTGTAAAATAGTGTTCTTATTAATTTTTGGACGACTAAATGAATTACAAGGAAAGTATGATAAAGAGCAGGAACAGATCTGAGGGTATGCATATGAAACATTTGCATGGCTTTCCATTTTGGTAGACTCCATTATTTCAATTTTTTTTTTATTAATTATAAATAATAAATATGTTGCCAAATATAATTTAAATATGAGACAATAACATTAGAAAATCTATATATTAGTGAAATGTAAATTAAATTCATAGAAAATTCATATATTTAAAATAAAATATGCTTCCACATTCGTTTGTTTGTTTTAAAAAGTAGTCTCAAATCTTTTAAAAAAACAAACAATTTTTTCTTTAAACGTAAAAGAAAATTTTGTTGTATAGGTCTCTCGCAAAGAGCTCCTAATACTATGGGTGTAATTTTCACGTGGGAGCTAATAAGCGATGGCTCTCGATCAAACTGTATCTCCAAGTCTCAAAAGAAGTATGAAGAATCATGAAGGAGATTCAAAAAGATTAAAGATTGGAGATTCGATTATTCGCCATATATTCTGCAGTTGTGAAGTCAAATACGATCTCCACAAGATACGGAACTTCCCAAAGATATCTCATATATTAAAACTGTTGTATCTAGGTTACGATACTAGGAGAACTCAATATATATATTTGTAAAGAAGCGATTAATAAACGACACACAAATTCTCAAGTCTCGATTCTTTTCATGGTATCAGAGCTTGAACTTTGACATTCAAAAACAGAATTCTTTTTGATTACTCAATTGATTGAAAATGGCCAACGATGATCTTCCGACGGCAGCGGCGACCACGAACCCGACGGCAGCGGCGGCGACGACCACGAACCCGACAACTGAACTAAGGAGAACAATATCTCCTTACGACCTGACATCTGCAGACAACCCAGGAGCTGTTATATCACATCCACTTCTGAAAGGATCAAATTATGAGGAGTGGGCATGTGGGATGAAGACAGCACTGTGCTCTCGAAAGAAATTTGGATTTTTGGACGGGTCAATCTCACGACCTGGTGAAGGCTCTTCAGATCTTGAAGATTGGTAGACTATTCAAGCACTACTAGTGTCTTGGATAAAAATGACGATCGATCCGGTGCTTCGTTCAAACATCTCACATCGAGATGTTGCAAAGGATCTTTGGGATCATTTGAAGAAGAGATTCTCTGTGATCAATGGGCCTAAAATTCAACAGATTAAGGCTGAGTTAGCTTGTTGCAAGCAGAGAGGTTTAGCCATAGAAGCCTACTATGGAAAACTCACAAAGATTTGGGACAGTGTTGCAAATCATCGACCATTGCGTGTATGTAAGTGTGGCAAGTGTGAGTGTAATCTTCAGACGATTCAAGAGCAGGATCGTGAAGAAGATAAGGTACATCAGTTCTTGTCCGGACTTGATGATAATTTGTTTCGAACGGTGAGATCAAGTCTGATTTCAAGGGTTCTGGTGCAATCTTTGGAGGAGGTGTATAACATTGTGAGACAAGAAGAGGACTTGATTCGCAATGGAGTGAAAAATCAAGAAGAAAGCACTGAGGTTAGTGCTTTTGCAGTGAACATGAAGGCTTTATCCAATCAAGGTTACAATAGAAGTGAAGACAAAAACAAAGGTTTACTGTGCAAGTACTGTAACAGAGGCGGACACGTTTCTGAAAGTTGCTATGCCTTGATCGGGTATCCCGAATGGTGGGGTGAAAGACCTCGAAGCCGAACATTGCAAGGAAGAGGTCGTGGTGGTGCGAGCTCAAGTGGAGGACGAGGACGCGGAAATACTTTTGCAAATCGAGTGTATGTCCCAAACATCGAAAACACGGAATATTCCAATTACGTCATAATGGACAGAGATCGGGACGGAGTTAATGGACTAACAGAAAATCAATGGAAGACTATCAAGAACATTCTCAACTCGGGAAAGAACGTCGAGACTGAAAAGTTAACGGGTATGTCTTCTTTTCTCACTTGGATAATGGATACAGGGGCGTCTCATCATCTTACGGGAAAATTTGAAATATTGACAAATGTAAGAGACATGGCTCCGGTGTTGATTATTCTGGCAGACGGTAGACAAACAGTGTCTACTAAAGAGGGAACAATTCATCTTGGTTCTAGTTTAGTGATGAAATCTGTGTTTTATGTTAAAGATTTTCAATCCGATTTGATTTCAATGGGACAATTGATGGATGAAAATAGATGTGTAGTGCAGTTAGCTGATCACTTTCTTGTGGTTCAGGACCGTATTACGAGGATGGTGATTGGAGTGGGTAAAAGGGTTGGAGGAACCTTCTATTTTTGTGGTTTGGAAGTCGTAGCTGCTGTTGCTACAAAGGAGGATAATTACGATTTATGGCATAAGAGAATGGGACATCCGGCTTCGAGAATAGTTGGTTTACTTCCCGATGAGATTTCTATTTCTGTTTCTTCTGATTTTCATAAGGCGTGTGATATTTGTCTCCGCGCTAAGCAAACAAGAACTTCATTTCCGTTGAGTATGAATAAAACTTTGAAAGCTTTTGAGTTAATTCACTGTGATCTCTGGGGTCCGTATAGGACACCTTCGCACTCAGAAGCGAGATATTTCTTGACTGTTGTTGACGATTATTCTAGAGCTGTTTGGTTGTATTTACTGAAAGATAAGACGGAAGCTCTAATACAGTTGCGGAATTTCTTTGCTTTAACCGAACGTCAATTTGGAACCAAAGTACAGACAATTAGAAGTGACAACGGCTCATAATTCTTGAGTTTAACAAAGTTCTTTCAAGAGAATGGAGTTATTCACGAGACCTCATGTGTTGGCACACCGGAACAAAATGGCAGAGCAGAAAGGAAACATCGCCACATCCTCAACGTCGCGAGAGCTCTGCGATTTCAATCCAATCTTCCAATAGAGTTTTGGGGGGAATGTGTTCTAACGGCAGCATATTTGATAAACCGTACACCCAGCTCGGTTTTAGAAAATGCTACACCGTTTAAAAAAGTGTTTAACAAACAACCATCGTATTCACATCTTCGTGTGTTTGGAACTTTGTGTTATGCACACAATCGGGATCGCGGCGGTGACAAGTTTGAAACACGAAGTCGATGGTGTGTTTTCGTTGGTTACCCTCATGGAAAAAAGCTTGGGGTTGTATGATCTTGAGAAAAAAGAATTTTTTGTGTCGCGTGATGTAGTCTTCTCAGAATCTGAGTTTCCATTCTTGACGAAGACTAAAGACGCAGAGTTTCAGACGAAAGAAATTAATCAAGAACTTTGGGCTCCAATTTCAGATGGTCTGATTTTAGAAGAGTGTTTAGGCCCAATATCAAGCCCATCATTTTTGGGTTCAACTAATGAGGCTAATTCTGAAAGGCCTGTTGAAGCAATAATCGTTTCAGACAATAATTTGTCTTTATCGATGAGTGAATCACCACCATCTGCCGAATTAAATCCACTCGGTAATACACCATGTCTGCCAGCTCCGTCAATTTCCTCGGCAACTCCGACTACGTCTGCTCCGGCGCCTCCAACGGCTCCGGTGATTCAGCCACCGACACCTGTGGTGAATCATCACGTGGTACCACCAGTTCCGGTGCCACCGGCACAACAGTTACGACAAAGTCAGAGAAAAACATAACCACCGGTAACTCTGCGGAATTTTGTTATGAATTCGGTCTCCTGTGAGCTTAAAGAGATAACAACTCAATCTGTTGTTTATCCAATTGAAAATCAAGATAGTAGTCAAAGATTCTCTGCATCTCATCGAGCTTATGTTGCAAAAATTGTCAATACAAAGGAACCAAAAACATATCAACAAGCTGTCGCAGATGAAAGATGGAGGAAGGCTATGGGAACTGAGATAGGCGCCCAGGATGAAAACAAAACTTGGACAGTGGAAGATTTGCCTCCTGGAAAAAGAGCAATCGGGTGTCAATGGGTTTACAAGGTAAAACATCATTCCGACGGAACAGTTGAGCGCTATAAAGCGAGATTAGTCGCTCTGGGTAACAAACAGAAAGAGGGTGTAGATTACGGTGAAACATTTGCCCCAGTAGCGAAGATGGGCACAGTGAGAATGTTTTTAGATGTTGCTGCGAAACGAGGTTGGGAAATCCATCAAATGGATGTTCACAACGCATTCTTACATGGAGATCTTCATGAGGAAGTGTATATGAAGATGCCTCCAGGATTTCAAGTGACTGATCCAAATAAGGTATGTCGACTTCGCAAATCTTTGTATGGGTTAAAACAGGCACCAAGGTGTTGGTTTGAGAAATTAACAACAGCTTTGAAGAAGTATGGGTTTGAGCAGTCATTGGCTGATTATTCGTTGTTTACTCTGGAAAGACACGATTATCAAATTCACATTCTGATTTATGTTGATGATTTGGTTATAACAGGAAGTTCATTAACAGCAACTGAAGACTTCAAAGATTATCTTGCTTCATGTTTCCACATGAAGGATTTGGGCCCTCTGAAATATTTTTTAGGCATCTAAGTAGCAAGGAACTTGACTGGTATCTATATCTGTCAACGAAAGTATGCTCTTGACATAATTTCAGAGACTGGTCTGCTAGGAGCCAAACCAGCTAGCTTCCCGCTTGAACAAAACCACAAACTCGCGCTGTCTACCTCACCTTATATGGATGACCCACAGCGATATAGAAGATTGATGGGCAGATTGATTTATTTGGCGGTAACACGTCCTGACTTGACATTTTCAGTACATGTTTTGGCTCAGTTTATGCAAAAGCCACGAGATGAGCATTGGGAAGCAGCACTTAGGGTCGTGCGGTATCTAAAAGCAGATCCTGGCCAAGGAGTTTTACTAAGGTCGAATAGCAGCTTTCAAATTACTGGTTGGTGCGATTCTGATTGGGGAACCTGTCCTTTAACTCGTCGGTCGGTCACGGGTTACATTGTTCAGCTTGGAGATTAGCCTATTTCTTGGAAAACGAAGAAACAAAAAACTGTTAGTATGTCATCTGCTGAAGCTGAATATCGTGCAATGGCATACCTTACTAAAGAACTCAAATGGCTGAAGCAACTCTTGTTCTCTCTTGGCATTCAACACGATCAGCCAATGATCATGTGTTGCGACAGTAAGTCTGCCATTTACATTGCCACTAATCCTGTCTTCCATGAAAGAACTAAACACATTGAGCTCGACTGTCATTTTATCCGAGATGAGATTGTGTCCAAGAACATTGTTGCTCGGCATGTTGGAACGACAACTCAACTTGCTGATGTGTTTACTAAACCTATCGGAAAAGATGGCTTCATGTGGTTTAGAGGCAAGTTAGGCATCCGAAATTTGTATGCTCCAACTTGAGGGGGGGTGAAGGAGATTCAAAAAGATTAAAGATTGGAGATTCGATTATTCGCCATATATTCTGCAGTTGTGAAGTCAAATACGATCTCCACAAGATACGGAACTTCCCAAAGTTATCTCATATATTAAAACTGTTGTATCTAGGTTACGATACTAGGAGAACTCAATATATATATTTGTAAAGAAGCGATTAATAAACGACACACAAATTCTCAAGTCTCGATTCTTTTCAAATCACCAACAACTCGTAAGAAGCAGAGAATAAAATCATCAAGTAAGACTAGAGCTCTCACAAACAGGAAATAGTCAATTCGAAAGCATTATGGATCAACAAGGGCTTTTTTTGGTAGGGATTAAGGTTATGAAAGAAATATATACTTATAGAGAACATGTTTTCTTTCTGACACGTTTATCAAGGTGCAATAAACTAGATCTTCCTTGTTCGTTCTTCTTGCCATTGGTCAGCGTCTTACCAGTCGCCAGTGTGAGCCGATGGCTAAGAAAAAGGAACCCAAGGATTTCTTCTCGCCGTTGTATCCTTGCTCAGGTCACGGAAAGCCATCAGTCAAAGCTCTCCAAGCAGCAGTGGCAGCGGCAAAATCAAAGCTCAAAACGGTATGTGCTGCCTCCACCTCCGCCTTAGGCTCTCGCGCTTCATCAACGACTATTAACACCAAGGTTGAAGATGACTTTGTCGATTATGGCTCTATTCCGAATCAGACGGTGGAAAAAGATAAATCACCACCAATTACATATATGCCGGCAATTGAACTTATGCGCTTCTCCGTGACTGAAGAGGTTACGCCTGGTTTGTCGTTGGTTCAGTCTACCTCACTGGCGAATGCAGTTGGTCCCATAGCTGCCACATAAGATGCATCGAAACCTGTGCAAACCTTGGATTTGAATGTATGTGCTCAAGAAGAAGCTTTTACCTTATCTTATTCTATAGCTCCTTCCACGGCTTTGTTAGAATATGATGATATGTGTCTTACTGTTGAAGCACCTCATGTTTCGGTGCTAGCAGTTGAGAAGCTTGGCACGCCAACAACACATGTCTCAGGCATCCTTTTCGTTCTAATTCCTGATGAAAACTGAGACTATTGGAACTAGCGCACACTGAGGTTGAAGCGGCAAGAAAAGAATTCAAAGATTATTTATATGCTAATTTCACAGACCAGCTCCAGAGATGGGTCGTATAATCGGTGTTGTGAATGTGTTATGGGCCCGATCTGGTCCCAAGATATTTGTTCATCGGATCAGATTTGATGTATTCTTTCTCCGAGTAACTAATCATAGAACTCGGTCAATATTACTACGCAGAAATCTCTGGCACATTGCAGGTTGTCCAATGTTCATGTCACCATGATCCCTGTAATTCACTCCAGAAAGGCCTCCTCTTACTAAGGCTCAGGTCACGGTGGAGTTTAGAGGCATTCCTTAGCTTTTCTTCAATGAGGAGAGTTTGATTCGAATAGCTTCAGGGGTGGGTCATCGGAAAACGTTAAGAAAAGAGACCTTTGAGGTTGCTAAGATATTAGTGGAAGTCAACTTGCTCGAGCCACTACCTCCAAAGCTCATCTTAGGTCTTAGGGATGGTAGTGAGTTCTAGATTGATGTCACATATCCATGGTTCCCGCCAAAGTGTGGATCGCATCAGGAAATTGGCCACATAGCTTACTCTTATCCTAAGCATCCACCACTAGCCTACAAACCTCGAGAAAATCCAAGATCAAAGAGTAGAAGACGAGGTAGTAAGAGATCAGCATCTGGAAATGGTAAAGGGAGAGGCAGATCATCTGGTATGTGGAATACAATTTACAGAAGGAGTTATTTGGGTTAGCCTGCTACAAAGGGTGACGCATCACCTTTTAAGGACCCAACTAGTATTTAACCCACAGTTTCAGTTGCGGTTGTGGATCAATGTGTTGAGATTCAAGGAGAAAATATGGCAATGATCACTGGTGTTGTTGGTGCGATAGAGGTTGAGTTAACTAGTGATCAGGCTACAGCTCTTGCGCATGTGCAAGACCGTGGCACTGTTGGGAAAGCTGCTACTGTTGAGGTTGTTCAGGTTCATGGGATTGTTGTTGGGACTGTTCAGAGTCAGAGTATCACTACTAAGTCTGTTGAGTTTTGTAAGAATTAGGTTGTTGTTGTTGGTAAAGTGCAGGGTCAGGGCATTGCTAATGAGGCTGGTAAGAATCAGGACATTGCTGTTGAGACTGCTCAAGGTCAGGGTCAGCCAAAGTTTGAGGTATCAAGCAGTTAGGGTATTGCAAAGGTTGTTCATGATCAGCAAGGGTCACAGTTAGGTACTTCATCTTGCTCAGATCGGGTTATAGTCTAGTATAAGGCTCCTTTCATTTTGGTAACGCATAAGAATAGTGGCCGCAAGGCTGCGAGTTTCCACTAATCTCAAGGTAAATATGTTTTTGGATGGAACGTAAGAGGGCTTAATAGCCATAGAAGACAAATTATGACAAAAGAGTAGATGAATCTCCACAAACCTATTCTTAGAACTTTTTTTAATACACACATTCACCCATCAAATGCTAGGAGAGCATTGAATGCAGTTCTTCCCGGTTGGAAATCTTTTGGAGACTATGACAGCAATGAGACAGCGAGAATATTAGTTGTATGGGATCCTAGAGTATCAATGGTTGTCTACTAAGCCTCGGCCACATTAGTCACATGCATGTTTTTCTTACTAGCTGAGTCTATCAACTTTACTGTCTCCTTGTGTATGGTTTTAATCAAATAGAAGAAAGAGTACCCTTATGGGAAGAGCTTCTTATGTTACACTCGATCACCCCTATTTCTCAGTTTCCTTGGGCAGTTATAGGAGATTTTAACCAGATTCTGAGAACTGAGCATCATTCAGAGGTGCAAAGTACATATATTGATCTCCATGGCATCATGATTTTAAGTTTGCACTACAGGATGCTAATCTCTTTGAAGCTCCCTCGAAAGGTTTGGTTTTTACATGGTGGAATCATAGGGAAGCATAACTTGTGTCTAAACGGATTGATCATGCTTTAATCAATGAACACTTGGCTGCTAGATACCCAAATGCGTTCTCTGAGTTTCTTGAGCTAGACCAATCGGACAATACCCCATGTTTATTCTCTTTTCCAAGTCTCAGGTGGATGGTATGTAAGCCGTTTAAAATTTTCCAGCCTGACTACTTGGATACAGTTATCTCAATCTGGTCAGCTGGAAGTATAATAGGCTCTTAACAATTTAAATTGGTTCGAGCCCTTAAAATGTTAAAACCACGTCTTAAAAGGCTCAACAAGAGGCACTCAAAGGGATTTCATTGAGGGTCAAAGCTAAAGCGGCTCAGTTAGTGGAAGTGGAGAAATGTCTCCTAAGTTTCCCTATTCAGGAGTTAGCAAGAGAAGAGAATTTGTTAAGAGAGGAATATACCAGGTTAATAAGTAAAGAGGAAAATTTGTATAGGCAGAAATCAAGAGTGCGGTGGTTACACTTGGAAAATAGGAACACATATTTCTTCCATAAGAGAATTATTCAGAGAAATTCCCAAAATCATATCCACATTCTAAAGGATTCTAATGGAAGGAGATTCTCATGCCCAGATGATATAAAGAGGCATGCGGAAGAACACTTCAAGTCGGTAATTAGGTTCACAAATTTTCCTTCTTCTTATGTATCTCTTGAAACTCTCTAATCCTTATTGCCTTTCAGATATTCTATTTCTCAGGCTGAGAGTCTCCAAAAGCCAGTTACAGAAGAAAATTTTTGATTCTCTTTAAAATGCTAGCTAGTAAAAGTCCATGTCCTGATGGATTTCCAGTTGAGTAATCAGCCTAGAGCATCATCGGATCAGATGTTGTGGAGGCAGTGAAAGAATTCTTTTGAAATGGTCGACTTCTTTAAGATTTGAATACAACCTCCATTACCTTAATCCCATAGACTCCTAAGTCCCGCTCTTTAGCAGATTTTTGAGCCATCAATTGTTGTAACCTTGTGTAAAAAGTCATTTATAAGATTCTAGCCAATCGACTGAAGCCTCTCCTTCTCAACTCGGTCTCACCAATTTAAGCAGCATTTATCAAGGGTCGTAGCCTAGGTGAGAATGTGTTGTTGGTCTCCGAGTTGGGGAACTATAATAAGCCACATGTCCTTAAAAAGTTCTTTTGCTCAAAATGGATACCTGGAAAAGCGTTTGATATGGTATGTTGGAATTTCTTCTTAAATATCCTAGAAGCTCAACAATTCATTCCTTTGTTTATTGCTTGGATAATGTCTTGTATTAGTACTTCGCGTTTTTCTATCACATTGAATGGAGAATTAGCAGAATTCTTGAGGGAAAGAAAGGGCTGAGGCATGATGATTCTATCTCATCATACTTGTTTGGTATGGTAATGGATGAGTTATCAAGAATTTTGAATATTTGCCTTGAACATGACAGGTTTCAGGCGCATCTTAGGTGTGTGAACCCACATCTAACACACTTAGATTTTATAGATGAATTACTTATGTTCTCTGATGGTTCAATATGTTCTCTCTCTTGTATTACTTATAATTTGCATCTCTTCCGCTCTTACTCAAGTATGGACTTGAACACCGCAAAGTCAGAGTTGTTCCTAGCAGGTTATATTGCAGAGGATGCTAAAACTATTTCTAACCAGTTTAGGATAGATATGACTGGGATCATTTCCAACAAGGTACATGGGTGTGCCCCTTAATCCAGTCAAGCTATCTCTTGCAACCTTGCAGTCCTTTGTAGAAAATATATCAAGTAAGATGCATTCTTGGACAACTAACTACCTATTTTATGCTAGAAATATTTGGTTGATTGTATCGGTCATATACATGAAGCTAAACTTCTAGAGTCAAATGTTTTTTCTGCCTAAGAGCTTTTATTCAAAGATAGACACTCTATGTTCTGTCTTTCTTTGGAATAATGATGGATCTTCGGCAAAAGTGCAAAGGCGGCTTGGAAATACTTGTGTAAACCTACGAATGAGGGCGGCTTTGGCATCAGACTGTTGGAGGAATTTGGGAAAGTCTTTAGATTGAAGCAGGTCTAGGTTTTGTTCACTAGAGCTGGTTCATTGTGGGTTCCATGGCTAGAACAAAATATCTTTCACAGGAAGAGCTTTTGGATTTTGGATCCCTCACCCTTACCTAGGATTTCTTGGAATCTGAAGAAACTATTGGAAGCAAAGGATTCATTTAAGAGATTCATAACATGTAATCTCGTAAATGGATGAAAATATTCCTTTTGGTTTGATACATGGACTTCCTTAGGGTCGTTGATAGATGTCTTTGGAGATAATTGTCATCGGGAGCTAAGGCTAAGACGAGATGCCAAGGTTGTTGAAGTGGTTTGGGAGGGTTGTTGGAAATTTCCTAATGCTCAGTCACCACAAGCTGAGGCGCTCCAAGCTCTCCTCATCACTGCCAGTCCACCAACTACTACTAATGGATCAGATCAGTTTTTTTGGAAACAACGCTCAGGGACATACGCAGATCGTTTCTGCACCGCATGAACTTGGGCTCAATTAAGAACCCCATCTCCCCTAGTTCCATGGCACAAATTGGTTCGGTGTAAGCATGATGCCTCGAGGTTCTCATTTATACAATTGTTGGCTATGAAGGAAAGACTCACCACAAGAGATAGGTTTATACAATGGGTAATGAATGTACTGGAGGCTTGTGTTTTGTGTACAACAGGTATGGATTCTCATGAGCATCTCCTTTTCGAACCTGAATTGTGCAATCTTTGTGGTACTCTTTCGCTTCAAGAATTGCATCATATCCTCCTTTATCATTAGTTTGGCTGCAAACTGGGTAAGTCAGGTCCAGTCTGATCCTCCTCCCTATGCTCAGGTTATACTAAAACTTCTCCTACAAGCGACTACATATATGATCTGGACATAGCGAAATAGAAGGATATTTTCCTCAGAATCATCAACTGAGGAAAATATCTTATTTCTCTTCCAAGGTGTCACTCGACCGAATTGTTCGGAACATACTTGTTTCTCTTCCACCGAAGGATGGGCATTTTATCTCTCTCCTAGGTTACTAATTTGGCTGCATATCTTATCTATTTTAGTGTGTGTAAGCTCATAAGGTTTAATCTTGTCTTGTGTTCCATTTCTTGTTCTCCTGATGAGAATTTCTAAACTATGTGGCTATTTTATATTATATATGGTATAAAATCTTAACATTAAAACAAAAAAAAAGGGTTATGAAAGAAGATAAACATGTGTGGGATTTTAATTGTGGCTCTAATCTCCATGATTACTAAAGACCCTAAGTCCATTGGCACTCGACATTACATGCAACCTGGATTAAAGATTTCGACTTTAGACTAATTTGTTCAGGTCTACCATGAAAATTATCTCCGCAATGTAGGTGATCGTGAGAATTATCTTTGCGTCGCATGTGTTCTTTGGTAAGGTAGTTTGTTCACCATAGTTTAATTGTTTTCAGGATTTTTAAATAGTGCAACTTATTGAAATTTATAGAGGTAACTTACCAAAAAATCTAAAATGTGTTTGTGCCAGGTTCGGCTCTGTGCATGTGGTGGGAGTATAGTTGCACATGATTTATCTAGTTTCTTCCTTTTTTAAAACCAAATCCATTAAATTAGTGCTCAAAAAAATATATGTTTTTTATGATGCGGGAGCTAATGTTCAAAGACTTGAATCTTATGTTGATAAAGTAAAGGATGGACGAAAGGTGATCGAAGTTAAGTCAAAAGGGTAAATTAAGGTTAATCATCATAAAAAGGAGTTAAGAATGTTCAACTGTCATACACTTCATGCGGGAATGCAAGCTAATGATATTACACGAGCAAAGGAGCAGATTATTGGATTAATTTTTCATTGAGTTAAGTTATTGGGATCCGCTTGAAGGCTGCATTCTCGTATATGCTCGAAATCTGAATTATTGTATCTGCTTGAAGTCTGCGATAATGTATCTGATTGAAGTATGCATTAATGCATCTGCGAGGAGTCTGTGTTAAAGTTCTCTAAGGTGGATTTCATGGGCTGGAGTGTCTTGGGCTTCTTATCTAAGTCCAAAGCTATTAAAGGAGAGTTGAAGAGTTATTTTTGTAATTGGTCAAGAATGCATTTATTCCAGTCTTCTTTTACATTTTCCATGCATATTATAGTATGTTTTTTGTTTTGTCAATGTTAACTACCCTTTGTAGACAAAATTTGCTTGTATCCTCTATAAAATGAGGCTTATATCCATCTAATAAATGCAGAGAATTAGTTTGAGAATTTGGAAAGTCTTTGTGATCCTTTTGGATCTTTTTAGATCTTTTGAATGTAACCTTTGATTTTGGGAGATTCATTGGTGGTGACTTCGACCGTCAATATCACTTGGTGGTGGCTTTGAGCATCTTATCACTTGGTGGTGGTAACTTTATCCAAGTGTGGTTTTACCTCAATGGGCATTTTTTAATCAGATCTGGAACTTTGGTTTTACGAGTTCTGATGATTCCGATCTTCCTATCTATTTGGTTACTTTGGTTACACTTCATATTGTTTTTCGGAAATCTTTAATTTTGGAAGAGTCATTGGTGGTGGTTTCAAGCGTATTTATCACTTGGTGGTGGCTTTGAGCGTCTTTATCACTTGATGGTGGTAACTTTATCCAAGTGTGGTTTTATCTAAATGGTTTCTTTATCAGATCCAGAACTTTGGCTTTAAAAATTTGTGGTGATCCTGATCTTCCTATCTATCTGATTACTTTGGTTACACTTCAGATTGTTTTTAAGAACATTCTAGCCCAGATCACGCATGATTCGATCAGTTCATCCACTCCATTGCACTCTTCAAGCAAATCACATCAATATAACAGTCGAAGTTTTGTAAAATTTGTTTATACAATGGCTTATTAATTGGGTGTGATTGGAAACACTTGTTAGTTGAATATTATCAGGTAAAATCTTAATTACTCTCAGTTCTGCAAATATTTAACCAATTGGGTTGACAAAAAATTTAAATAATTTTTTATTCTTTTTAGCTGGTTATTGTTTATACCACTATAAAATAATTTATTTTTTAATCTTGGTTTTTGTGGAGTAACAAATTACTCTATTTACTATTTCATCTTTCCTACTTTTTGTTTTCTAAATTACTCTACTTTTTTTTAACATCTTTTTTTAGAAATTCAGAAAGAGTTTACGTAATCGTTAAACAAATAACTCCGTAACATTATCAGATATGTACAAGAAGTCGCACGTTGATTGTGTGCAAATTTAGCCAACTTATCTGCTACTTGGTTACATTGACGCGAAATCGTAGTAAATGAGATTTTGGAGAAGTGATCCACCCAACTGCGGATATCAGTAATGAGGGGTTCGAGAGATGCATTCTCGATACGATGATGAAGGATGTCGTGTATTTCTTTGCAGTCTCCTTCCACTGGCACATTACGGTAACCCCTGCACCACAATGACTGAATAGCGTGTAATAATCTCATGCCTTCTGCTTCAAGAGAGCTTGCACCTTGGTGAAGTTTTGATTAACTTGAAAGTTTGTATGCCCCAACTTCGTCCCGAAGAATCCACCCAACACCGATTGAGTTCAAGTCATGATGATAGCTTGCATCAACATTACATTTAATAACCCCTGGAGAAGGAGGCGTCCAATGTGATTGTCGCTCAGTTGGTGTTGTAGAGGGTACGTTGTCCGATCTATTGGTCATAGCACCGAGCCATAGCAGAACATTGTACGATCCACATGATATTACTGAACTTGGTTCCCAATTGACCTCATTGAAGATGAGATTGTTTCTGGACTTCCATAGTTGCCATAAGATCAAGAATGAACCGTGTTGTACCTCCGGTGAGGTGTTTGACTTGTATAAGTTGAGGAGAGTGTTGATGTGTTCAAGTGTGTTTGAAGATGGAAAACCTGTTATAGGGAGATTTGAGCCTCGCCAAGTTGCTGTAGCATATTCACATTGGAACAACAAGTGGTTTGTTGTTTCTTGATATTAGGAGCAGCGTTTGCATGTCACGTCAATTACTGATATGATTGTCCCAAGGACGTTACACTCTAGAGTTGGTAAATGGATAAGCTTTGCATCCAAGAAACCGTGAATTTCGAAGATCAAAGGAATCACACACAATGAACCAAAACTCCAAAGGATGTGGAACGAATGGCGCTAGAAAGCCTTTGATAAGCCGGTTGAAAGTCTAGTTCAAAGGAATCACACACAATGAACCAAAACTCGAAAAATACCAAGACATCACATCTTGAAGGAGAACACTTCTCTGATTTTTAATTAACTCAAAACGTATCTTTTATTCATGAAAATGAGTCTCTATAAATAGAGAAAATACATAAAAAACGTCCATAAAAATAGCTCAACATACAGAGCATCTAGAAAAACAAAATTCAAACTTTAACTTGCATGTAAGAGAGAGAAATAGAAATAATTAAATGCAGCCTTTGCTATGAATGAAAATTGATCTTCCTTGATAGGCTTTGGGTAGAACAAGTCGGTTTGTAGCTCAATTCATCATAGTCTGGTCGGAATCCTTCAATGAATTCGCATGTCTTAAACGGAAAAACTGGGAATCACCTTGATTTGTAAATTGAATAACTACTTCGTATGAACTTCGTTTGAACTGATTCTTCTTCGAGGTGTTATGTAATTGAGCTGAGAATATCCTCCTTAGTTCAAGACCATTCAAACCCATGTTTTAGAATGCGCTAGGCGTTAGTCTGGCGGCCGAAGAGGGCCAAGCGCGTAATCAATTAATCAAAGATTAAATAGAGATTAATTGGAGATTAATTTTTCACAATTATAAAAATAAACATGTATATATATTTAGTATGTTGAATAATAACAATGAATTCAGTTTGGTCTTGTGGTCCAAGTCTTAATTAAATCTGCAGGTCATGGGGTTTTAGGCTTTATTTTGCCACTTCTTTATTTTTGGCTTTAAATTTTGAAAAGACAAATTTGCCCTCGTCTTTTTCCTTAGGTCAGCGATTTTTTTGACCTGATTTCCGTCATTATAGCATGCTATTTTCATGGTTTTTATTCTGTAATGACAGATCTACATCAAAACATCTAATTTCGAACTTTAAATCCACTAAAAGTTAAATTTTTTAAGATTTCCAATATTTTACAGCAATTAACTAAAGTCTCAGCGGTGAGCCTCCGTAGCACGAACAGGCAATTAAGTGGCCACCGAGCCTGTTTTTTTTGAACATGGATCCAAATCATTGAACTGAGTCTCGTTTGAAGTATACTAGAAAATGTATCAGCGTATTGCGCAAAATTTTAAATTTAAAATACCATAAAAATCAAAATCTAATAGAGCATTATGTAAAAAATATATATAATTATTTTAATTCGAAATAGTTAAGTATTATTATTTTTATTATTATCACTATAATAACTATAATTACATATCTATAAGTTACAAGCACTATAGATACAAATATGTTATTTATATATTTAATATACACATTGATTCTCTTTCTTCTTTTCTCATATTCTTTTAGTTTGATAGTAATAAGTAACTTTCTTATGCTCAAATAATATAAATATTTTTAAAATTTTATTTTTGAATTTGTTTTTGAATTTTCATTTTAGATTTTTAGTAACTTTCAAACAATACATATCAAAATGTAAATTTATTATAAAATATGTTTTTTCTTATTTCTTTTTTTTGTTGAAATGTGATATTGATTAAGAAAAAAAAAGCGATTGACATGAGGTAATTAAATAGATACAAGAAAATTAGCTGGAAGTGAAAACAAATAAAAAAGAACACAAGAGGCTTGATGCTATGTGGTTTCACACATGGAGGCAAGTGATGTCTCTCCATTTTGGCAATGTTTTAGCATGCATCTATCATCATTTAGGACTAGATTCATCATATGTTTCATCCCATTTATAGTCTTTCCACACACTTAGCATCAATACTAGGATTTCGCATTAGCTTTGCATACATATGCATTTTGGAGTTGATTTCAGGTACTTGGACGATGTTCTGGATGTTCGGAGAGTTTCACGCCGCAATGCAGCAACAAAGTACTCGAACAGTATTTTGACGTGTGCTCGAGCAAAGCCATCGAGCAGAATTTTGACGTGTGCTCGAGCAAAGCCATCGAGCTGATTTACTGTAGATGCTCGAGCAGAATTTCTGAGAAGTACTCGAGCAGAATCAGCAGTCCATCGAGCAGACCGAAGAACTTGTGCTCGAGCAGGCCGAAGAACTTGTGCTCGAGCAAGCCAAAGAACTTGTGCTCAAGCAGGCCAAGACAAGTGCTCGAGCAAGAGGCTGAGGAGTGCTCGACCAGGCCTTCTCCACCGCACACACGCCTGTGAAGCTGCGTCGACATCCGAAGACTTAGCCGTTTATTTTGTATTTACTCATTTTAGGGTTTTCCGCATTTTCATATAAATACCCCTTTTGGGTTTTGTCCAAAGGGTATTCCGTTTTTTTTGTGAGCCCTTTTATTTCTTAGGTTTTTTCCCTCTTGTTTTTGAGTGTTCTTCATTTGTTCATCATAGTTCTTGACTTTGAATCCAGATTTCCTTTAATCCACTTGTTAGTTTGCTTTAATTCTTTGCAGTCTTGTTATTCTTGCAATAATCTATCATTCTAATCTAATTTCAATGAATTCTAAGATGTTTTGATTTTCTGGGTTTGAGTTCTTCACTATGCTTGAGTAGTTTTTAGGGTTCTTGAGAATGGGATAGGTTAGTGACGAATCTTTGATCTTCTAGGGCGTTTGAGTTTAGTTGTTTGTGAATCCCTTCTGGATTAGTGTTCTTAATGCTAGTTTCTCTCTGATCAATTGCAACTAGATCTTAAGTGTACCCACACTCAAAAGGTGGTTGATGAAACGCTTGAACAACTAGTGCCAGAGATTTGCATTCATAGCCTAAGAGATTAGATCTTTAGGGTGTTCATTGACAAGAACGGGTTGAGTCTTAGTGCCTGTTAGGATAGATTTCATCAGAGACATCTGAGACTGGAACTGCCCTAGCTTAAGGTCATCTGTCACGACAGTGGATTTGATTGCTTGTGAACCCGTTGTCTAGAGAGTAGCTCTGTTTGAGTTTGTCAGCGCCTTAGATAGATTTTAGAGGAGTCACTGACCAATTACCCCATTCTTGAGAGCTTGTTTGTCTTAGTTGATTTTACCTTGTCTTAGTTATCATTTTCGCTTGCTAGCTTCCACACTTAGTTTTATCTCATCAATTTATTTCGTCATTTTCACTTGCTGCATTACTCCTACATCATCTGTGCACTGCTTCTCTAGCACCTGCACCTGCCTCCCTAGTATTTTTACTTAGCATTTATTTTGCATATTTCATGTTTCACTTAGGTTGTTAGACAATCCAACCTCAACTTGCTTGGCTTGAATTAAGTATATCTGATCTCATCCTGATTGTTAGCATCACACTCATTTGGATTGACACCTTAGTACTACAATGACATGTTAGACTAAGAAATTGATATATCCATAGTTTACTGCTTTCACACCACACAACACATTTAAACTTGTATTTTTACTTAGGAAAAGCATAAAGGACAGGGGATTCGCATCCAATAGGACAAGTTCTTATTGCTAGGTCTTCTTTGACTACAGGCTGAGTACTGAGTAAAAATACCAATATCAATTTGGCGCCGTTGCCGATTTGGTGTTTGTTTGCTATATTTAGGATTTCAGATTTCTTGAGATCAAGTTCTATTTACTTTTACTTCACTTCTTAACTTTTTTGGTTTTCTGTGTTTCAGGTACCAACTCGGCCAGTCACACTGTTCTAAGTTTCAGCTATATGCAAACACGATCCCAAGGAAACCAGAACCTCTTTCACCCTCTCGATGACATCCACAGATTACGACCAGCGTTGCGAGGACAGAGGGACAACATCAGAGCAGACCAACAACATCCAATACGAATGGAAAATCCTCAAGGAAAAGTTGAACAAGGTCCTCAGCAGAGGAGGCCCATATTTATTGGAGCAGGGGATGCTCCTAACACTCACACTCAGCGGCAAGGGATTGTGCCACCAACAATCCAAAACAATAATTTTGAGATCAAGAGTGGTCTGATCGCTATGGTCCAAAGTAACAAAATTCATGGATTACCTATGGAAGATCCTCTAGATCACCTGGACGAGTTCGATAGGCTCTGCAGCCTCACCAAGATCAATGGAGTCAGTGAAGATGGTTTCAAGCTCAGACTCTTCCCATTCTCTCTTGGTGACAAAGCCCATATATGGGAAAAGAACCTACCTCATAGCTCTATCACCTCCTGGGACGACTGTAAGAAAGCTTTCCTTGCAAAATTTTTCTTCAACGCCCGCACTGCTAAACTCCGGAATGAGATATCTGGCTTTATCCAAAAGAATGGAGAAACCTTCTCTGAAGCTTGGGAAATATTCAAGGGCTACACTATCCGTTGTCCTCACCATGGTTTCAGCAATGAATCCCTGCTCAGCACGCTCTACATAGGCGTTCTTCCAAGGATCAGAATGCTTCTTGATACAGCAAGCAATGGCAATTTCCTAAACAAGGATGTTGACGAAGGCTGGGAACTAGTTGAAAATCTTGCTCAATCCAATGGGAACTACACTAAGGACTATGACCGCAACATAAGGGGAAGTGTTGATTCTGACGAGAGGACTAGGAAAGAGATCAAGTCTCTGAATGAAAAAATCGATAAATTCATTCTCAGCCAGCAGAGACACGTTCAATTTGCAAATGAAGAGGAACTTTTTCATGTTCAAGATGGGGAGGCTGACCAAATCGAAGAAATTACCTATGTTCAGAATCAAGGTGGCTATAACAAAGGTTTCATCAACTACAAGAACAACCCTAACTTGTCTTACAAAAGTAACAACATGGAAAACCCGCAAGATCAAGTCTACCCTCCGCCACCACCGTAACAAAACAAACCTTTTGTCCCCTACAATCAAACTCAAGGTTTTGTTCCTAAGCAAAATTTCCAAGGAAGGTACAACCCACAGGGCGTCATAGGTCAACCACCTGGTTTTGCACCACAGCAAGCTCCAACACCTATTGCCCATGATCAAGACCTGCGAAGTATGATGCAGCAGCTACTCCACGGTCAAGCTGCCAGTACAATGGAAACTGCAAAGAGGTTTGCTGAATTAAAGAATCAGTCGGACTACGCCTACGATACCCTCAACAACAAATTTGAGACACTAAACTCAAAAATTAAATACCTGGAGAACAAGTCTGCATCCACATCTTCCACAACGCACCCTGGACAACTCCCAGGAAAGGCAATCCAAAATCCTAAGGACTTTGCTCAAATCAATGCCATTACCTTGAGGAACGGAAAAGAACTACCAGAAAGGGCAGAAACCACTCCTATCACCGCAGACAGTAAATTCCAAGTTGGGGAGGACTTATGTCAGAAAGAGGAACAAGATAAACAAAAAAACTCTAACTCGACTGACCAGCTCAACACATCAACTCGACCTGCAAGTCGAGTCTAGCCATCCTTAGGTGACAAAATTGCACCTTCCAAGGACAAGAAAGCACCATTCGTCCCTCCTCCTTACAAGCCTAAAATCCCATACCCAGGGAGATTTCACAAGGACAGAGTGGAGAGATACAGAGCTATCTTCGACAAGCACATTAAAGAAATTGAGGTCAAGATGCCCATACTTGATGCATTGGCACTTTTACCTCAATCTCACAAGTGGATCAAAGATGTAATTATAGAAAAAATCCAGGAAGTGAAAGGAATTGTAGTAGTGAGTCATGAGTGCAGCGCCATTATTCAAAAGAGGATCGTCAGATCCAGGTTGTTTCACATTGCCATGTTCTCTTGGGTCATTAACTTTTCAAAATTGTCTCTGCAACTTGGGAGCGTCTATAAGCCTCATGCCACTTTCAGTAGTTAAGAAGTTGGGTTTTAACAAGTATAAAACCACCAACATCTCTCTTGTCTTGGCTGATAGATTTGTGAGAACTCCGCATGGCATGCTAGAAGACTTGCCTCTCCGAATTGGAACCATAGTGATTCCCACTGACTTTGTAGTGTTAGAGATGGATGAAGAGCCAAAAGATCCTTTGATTCTAGGAAGACCCCTCCTTGCTACTGCGGGTGCTCTCATTGACGTCCAAAAAGGGAAAATTCAACTTAATATGGGCAAAGATCTCAAAATGCACTTTGACATCAGAGATACAATGAAGAAGCCTACGATTGAATGCCAGTTCTTTTGGATTGAAGAAATGGATCACCTTGCAGACAAGCTACTTGAGGAGCTAAATGAAAAAGACCATCTTCAGACAGCTTTAACCAAGGACGGTGAAAACGGCTACTTATACAAAGAAACCTCGAGTTATGAGACGATGCTAGACTCTCACAAGGAAATTAAAGGCGAAGAAGCGTTTGAGAAACTGATGGGAACAAATGGAATGTCGTTGCATCAGTAGAAGCTGAAACTAAGCATGCCCAGCACCCACTGCTCGAGTCCGCCCACTCGGACGACTGGCTGGAACTCAAGACACCTAAGGTCGAGCTAAAACCACTCCCAACAGGGCTGAGGCAAATTAAGGCCATCCTGGCAAGAGTTGTAGGCACATCAAGGAGAGACTGGGCAACTAAGCTCGACGATGCTCTATGGGCTTACAGAACCGCTTACAAGACTCCAATCGGGAGGACCCTATTTCAGCTGCTGTATGGAAAGGCTTGCCATCTACCTATAGAGGTTGAGTACAAGGCGCTCTGGGCAACAAAGCTTCTGAATCTCGATATCAGAACAGCTCAAGAAAAAAGAGCTATGGACTTGCATGAGCTGGAAGAAATCAGACTTGAAGCCTATGAAAGTTCGAAGGTATATAAGGAAAGGACTAAAGCCTTTCACGACAAAAAGATTCTGCGCAAAGATTTCAAAGTCGGAGATCAGGTCTTGCTCTTCAACTCGAGACTGAAACTCTTCCCAGGAAAACTGAAGTCAAGGTGGTCTGGACCATTTAGCATCAAGGAGGTGTTACCATATGGAGCTATCACCTTGTTTACTAACGAGGGTAACGAGTTTACAGTGAATGGGCAGCGGCTCAAATCTTACATGGCGGAGTACATTCCAGAGGAGATCACAATTCCTCTGGACGAGCCGATGAATGCCTAAAAACCAGGAAGTCAAGCTTAGAGACTTTAAACAAGCTCGCTTGGGAGGAAGTCCCATGTTTATCCTTGTAAATATTAGTTGCTTCTATTTCGTGATTTTCGTAGTTTTTCCTAATTTGTTTTTACTCAATGTCTAAGGTACACGCAAAGGGTGGAGGAAGAAGGAAAATAAATTGGGCAAAATTGCTCGATGAAGAGCCCAAGCAATATGCTCGATGTCAGGTCGAGCAATGTGCTCGATGTGTGCTCGATCAGATGCTGATGAAAGTGCTCGATGAAGCCGAGCAAAAGTGCTTGATGAAGCCGAGCAAAAGTGCTCGACGTAGCTCGAGCAAAAGTGCTCGATGAAGCGCTCGACGAAACGCTCACTGACAGCTCGAGCAAAATGCTCAATGACAGCTCGATGAAACTGCTCGACGAGGTGCTCCACCGATAACGCAAAAAGAGGTTCTAAAAAAAAAAAAAAAAATGGTGCGGCGCCTCTGTCTCGTTCCACCGCCACTTGCGTCGTCTGTCTTCTAGCACGTCCAGGTTCATCCCCCCGTTTTCCCTATAAAAGGAATGCTTCCCATCCTTACAACTTCACAACTCATCACTTAGCAAAAATCTCGAAAAACCTCTGATCTTCGTGTTCTTCGCGTTCTTCGTGATCTTCGAAATTTTCGTAAAGTTTCTAAATCCAAGATTTTTCTATCACCCTACTCGAGCTCTACTACACCCAGCACCCACGTTAACCTAACCTACCCGACCACACCTTAAGATGACAACCAACCGGGGACGTACAGAGGCTGAAGCAATTGCTAGGAGCTATGCAGAGAAACGAAGCTTCACATCCCAAGCAAGGAACCCCAGTGCAGCTGATGGGCCTGCACCAGACTGGCGCAACCGTGCAAGAGCTACCTCACTAGCACGGCGCTACGCGAAGATCAAGCGTGCAGCAGAGAGTCGACGACCTGCTGAACCTGAACCAGAGCCTGAAATTGAGAGAAGATACGGACTTGGTTACTCTACCCGAGTCGAGCACTCAAGTCCCGAGCAGCTCGAGCGCTCAAGCAGAGAAATCACTCGAGTCCACTATTCAAGCACAGAGGAGCTCGATGAGACATATCACCCCCAGCACTCGAGTCCGCAGTGTAGAGCAAAGCCCATGGCATTCTCGCGAGACAGAGAAGAGATTGCTCGTGGAAAACGACCTGTTAGGAGTAGTGGTGAGAAATCTGGGGATGGAAGCGCAGAGGTGGAGGCTAAGGAAGGAAAGAATAGCGAGAGGACAGAGCCATAGCTGACGGCCAAAGAGATGAGAGCAGTCTTCCTTTCTAGAGGTTTCGCAGGGACACGCTACCCTCACCGACTAACCATGAAGAAATTGGGTATAGATGAAGATGTTGAATGCCTATTCGCACTAGGGGGCTGACAAAATTCATGAGAAATAACTCACCAGCTTATCAAGTTGAAACTTGTCATTTCTTTGCTACCCTTCAAGTTCACCTCTATGAAGATCACCCTGAATACGTCTCGGACAGAGGGTTGGGATGGATCACATTCAAAGTAAGAGGAAAGCTCTACTCCCTCACCACTGCCGAGCTTGACACTCTCTATGGTTTCAGCAGTGGGACAGGATCGGAAGAAGATTTTGCGAAAGAAGAGCTACAATCCCTTTGGCGTACAATAGCAGTGGACACGCCCTATTCATCTTCTAGGTCCAAGAGCACTCAGATTCGCCACCCTGCAGTGAGATACCTGCACAAATCCATTGCCTATACCATGTTTGGACGCCAAGTAACAGGCCCTGTAAATAAAGGTCAGCTGCAAGTGATAGACTTTGCCTTGAAAGGGCTTCTCGAATTCGCTAAAGATGGGACAGAACTGCTAGGAGACAGAAACAACACAAGTCTCACCTTCACTATGCTAAATCAGTTCCTGAGCTATAGAGACTGGGGTGTGAAGCTGCACAGAAAAAATTCAAAAGGAGAGCTCAGCATTGGAGGTGCCATCACACCCATACTGGTCGCCTGCAAAGTACCTTTGATTTCAGAGCCCTGCGCACCAAGATGGCTGGACCTGGACTACCTCAGGAAAGCATTTTTCCTAAACAAGACACCAAGTTCAGGAGAATACCTATTTCAGTTCATGCACCCTACAGCTGGACCGGCTCAACTACAACTCCCCTGCGCCGATCTAGCAAGTGCTAGCATCGATTTCTGCCCACCGATCGAATTGCTTTATCAACCAGTGCAGGAAGACCTCTAACAAATGACACCCAGCCCGAGTCGTTTCACTTCGAAGAGTATGCAGCACAAAAATAGCACAAGGGTCTATGGGAGGCTCACAAACGAATAGGGTTGCTCCAGAAGTGGAACAAAGCTCAGGATAAAACGATCAAAGCACTAAAGAGCACGGTGAAGGAATTGACGGAGGGATGGAAGGAGATGAAGGAGCATTTCAGCAAGAGTCAAGGAAAAAGCAAGAGCCCCGCTCACGCACCCGACGAACAAGACCAAGCCACCACTGCTCACCAACATGAAGAACCGTCCCAGCCGAGTACCCTGCGGAGAAGTGGTTCTACACACATGAGTTCTAGGCGCAGCACATATGACGAGCCACCTTGATACTCTTCCTTTGAGCCAAGGCAGAGAAAAAGAAAAGCAGCAGGACCAAGCAGAGCTACCAAGCCGCGCCAACCTCCTCCACCAACGTACTCCCGTGAGGACATAGAAGAGTTCACCGACTCTTTCTTCTCCAACTACTGAAGTATCAACTCCAAACTCATTGTATATATCATTGTACTTGTGTTTAATTTCGCTTTCATTCCTGAACTCTTTTCCAGATTTTATTACACACGGGACTGTGTAATTTAAGTTTGGGGGAGGGTTCATGTTGTATTTGACATTGTTTTCTGTTTTCTTATTTTAAATTTTCAATCATCTATGTGCATCTGAAAACCATAAAAATTTGAAAATTTTTCGAAAATCATTTCACAAAAACAGAATGTCCATGTAGTTGCATTAGCATTTTATGAGTCTACTTGCATTTCATCTAGGATTTCTGCATATGGGATAATGATGATTCTTGCCTAGCCTAGCATGCAACATAAATTGTTAATGAACCACTTAGTTGTCCTGTTGTGCATGTTGATTAAGTTTGAAGCATATGGCAGCACCATCCTTTGAATTCATTGCTTGACATTTGATTTTGGCTGAAGCTTGTTGAGAAGTGCATTCATTCCCTATCTATTTGGACCATAACCTGACTTATAATTATCATGTTTACGCATTGAACTTGAACTCATGGATACCTATATACATACTTGGATTATCTTTCATCTTTTTACCACCCTTGTTATCCAAGTAGCTGATTCCCCTCATTAGAACAGTTTCCCTACCATTGAACCTACCTTTCTTTTAAGCCAATAATATTTTGTGTGTGTGAGGCCTTTTTATGAATTAAGCTTGGTAGAAAGTGTTAGGTTAGAGCCGACAAGGATAGTTTCTCATATAGTTCTGATTTACAATTTTTAGATCAGATAGGACTAGGCAGGAGCTTGACTACGGGCGGGAACTTGATCACCATATTATGTGTTGGATAGAAAAATTTGGGAAAGAGTATGAAAGAAGAAAAAGGGAAAGAGTTATAAGAAAAGGGGAAGGTCTTTAAAACAAAAATGTGATTGGTCTAGTAAAGCGGTTTGGGAATAGAGAAACAAATTTGATAGGCTCTAGTAAAGAGAAGCAGAAAATCAAGGGAAAAAGTCTAAAGCATCTAGAGAGCCATAGCTAACAAAGAACCCCAACGCACTGGATTCTATAAGTATGAGAATACCCCCTCCTTAGAATACAAAGAAAAAGAAAAAGTTTGATCAAAAAGGAATTCATTGCAGAAAAGTACCAAAGGGTAGTGATAGGATTGTTCTTGGGATTAGATTTAGGGGTTTGGATTTTGATTATGTATATGTATGGGTAGATAAGAGTCTATCCTTGTATGCATCGGTTGGTCCTGACCTTTAACCTTCTTCTAAAGCTCAGTTTTTCTTTGAGAGTCCCTTGAGTGAGAATGAGCGTCACCAGTTACATTAAGGACCATCTTCGTCCTTTGAGCATTCTCTTAGCCAAATGAGTTCAATGACTGCATAAATTTGATTCATGGTTTCTGCTTAATGAATGTTAAAGGGTTTGAAGAATCTGAATGCTTGCGTAGGCCAAATCATTGTTAAGTAAGTGATGTGACGAGCATGGCTAAGGCTTTAAAAGTAGAACTTGTTAGCATTGCATTCAGGGTAGCTTCTTGGAAATTTGATAAGGTTTGGGAACTTTAAAAAACTGCATTGCTTAGGTTCTGAATCCCCATTTTCTAAACCTCTTTCCCTTCTTATGAATTGTTTGCTTGAGGGCAAGCAAAGACTAAGTTTGGGGGAGTTGATGTCTCTCCATTTTGGCAATGTTTTAGCATGCATCTATCATCATTTAGGACTAGATTCATCATATGTTTCACCCTATTTATAGTTTTTCCACACACTTAGCATCAATACTAGGATTTCGCATTAGCTTTGCATACATATGCATTTTGGAGTTGATTTCAGGTACTTGGACGATGTTCTGGACGTTCGGAGAGTTTCACGCCGCAATGCAGCAGCAAAGTACTCGAACAGTATTTTGATGTGTGCTCGAGCAAAGTCATCGAGCAGAATTTTGACGTGTGCTCGAGCAAAGCCATCGAGCAGATTTACTGTAGATGCTCGAGCAGAATTTCTGAGAAGTACTCGAGCAGAATCAGCAGTCCATCGAGCAAACCGAAGAACTTGTGCTCGAGCAGGCCGAAGAACTTGTGCTCGAGCAGGCCAAAGAACTTGTGCTCGAGCAAGCCAAAGAACTTGTGCTCAAGCAGGCCAAGACAAGTGCACGAGCAAGAGGCTGAGGAGTGCTCGACCAGAGTGCCCGAGCAGAGTGCTCGACCAGGCCTTCTCCACTGCACACACGCCTGTGAAGCTGCGTCGACATCCGAAGACTTAGCCGTTTATTTTGTTTTTACTCGTTTTAGGGTTTTCCGCATTTCATATAAATACCCTTTTTGGGTTTTGTCCAAAGGGTATTCCGTTTTTTTTTGTGAGCTCTTTTATTTCTTAGGTTTTCTCTCTCTTGTTCTTAAGTGTTCTTCATTTGTTCATCATAGTTCTTGACTTTGAATCCAAATTTCTTTTAATCCACTTGTTAGTTTGCTTTAATTCTTTGCAGTCTTGTTATTCTTGCAATAATCTATCATTCTAATCTAATTTCAATGAATTCAAAGATGTTTGGATTTTCTGGGTTTGAGTTCTTCACTATGCTTGAGTAGTTTTTTAGGATTCTTGAGAATGGGATAGGTTAGTGACGAATCTTTGATCTTCTAGGGCGTTTGAGTTTAGTTGTTTGTGAATCCCTTCTGGATTAGTGTTCTTAATGCTAGTTTCTTTCTGATCAATTGCAACTAGATCTTAAGTGTTCCCACACTCAAAAGGTGGTTGATGAAACGCTTGAACAACTATACCAGAGATTTGCATTCCTAGCCTAAGAGATTAGATATTTAGGGTGTTCATTGACAAGAACGGGTTGAGTCTTAGTGCCTGTTAGGGTAGATTTCGTCAGAGACATCTGAGTCTGGAACTGCCCTAGCTTGAGGTCATCTGTCACGACAGTGGATTTGATTGCTTGTGAACCCGTTGTCTAGGGAGTAGCTCTGTTTGAGTTTGTCAGCGCCTTAGATAGATTTCAGAGGAGTCACTGACCAATTACCCCATTCTTGAGAGCTTGTTTGTCTTAGTTGATTTTACCTTGTCTTAGTTATCATTTTTGCTTGCTAGCTTCCACACTTAGTTTTATCTCATCAATTTATTTCGTCATTTTCACTTGCTGCATTACTCCTATAGCATCTGTGCACTGCTTTTCTAGCACCTACACCTGCCTCCCTAGTATTTTTACTTAGCATTTATTTTGCATATTTCATGTTTCACTTAGGTTGTTAGACAATCCAACCTCAACTTGCTTGGCTTGAATTAAGTATATCTGATCTCATCCTGATTGTTAGCATCACACACATTTGGATTGACACCTTAGTACTACAATGACATGTTAGACTAAGGAATTGATATATTCATAGTTTACTGCTTTCACACCACACAACACATTTAAACTTGTATTTTTACTTAGGAAAAGCATAAAGGACAGGGGATTCGCATTCAATAGGACAAGTTTCTATTGCTAGGTCTCCCTTGACTACAGACTGAGTACTGAGTAAAAATACCAATATCAGCAAGGAGTGCATATTTGTTCTCCGAACGAGGGCTGCGCGAGATTATTCGGCTCCTGATAGACTTGTCTATAGCATTGGGAAAAAAACAGGGTAGAGTGAACGGGCTGGATGTGTCTTCTTTCATTCCTCTTACGCCATATGTGATAGGTTCTGAGCTGATCATTGTTGTTTTCTTATTTCCAATAAGTCTTTTATAACTTTGCATTTTCTATTAGAAATAAAATATCCAATGTTGTCCCACATATATAGTATTCTAGTTCAATTTTATTTTTTAGTAATCCTTAGAAACTTATCATTATTTACTTGTACTTTTGTTTCTAATCATCTCAATTTATTATAATTATTTTAAAGATTTATCGCACATCATTATCTTTTCCTAATGATTTATTATTTTATTTTTAGTCATCTAGCCAATGTTATTTCTATTATTCCAAATACTTATATAAATGAACATATATTATAATTATATTAAATTATTATTTAATTTAGATAAGTGATATATCAATTGAAAATCAATGTTTAAATAAATTTAATATTAAAATTAATTATTTTAAAGTTATTATTTATAGTGTCGGTGATGATCTGCACACATCAAGAAAGATAAAAATCTGCTATTATATATATATATATATAATTTATTTTTCAAGAGTTTCGTATATAAAAGGAATTTGTTTATCGTGAACCAGAGGCGGAGCTACTTTAACAATGGGAGGGGCAGTTGCTGCCCCCCTCCCCTTGATAAATTATTTTATGCCTCTCTTACTTTATTTTTGGATACACATTTCTACTAAATAAAATTTTACAACATAAAACATACAAGAAAAAAAGCACAATTAGTGTTTTTTTGTAAGTTCATATCCATTTATTTAGTTAAAAGATTTAGAAAGTTTATTTTTAATTAAAATTAAGGGTTTTGTTTTATCTCAACAAAAAAACGATCTTAGTCTTTTCGACTTCTTCTCTTTGGTTTTCTCTTTCAGTTTCTAATCAAACTTTGATTATACCCGCCATCATCAAATACAAATTCTCCAATTTGTGTAATTTGTGTAATTTGTGTAACTCTCTTCTCTATTTTGAGATTTTTGTTGGATTCTTCAGTTTTAGGTTAATAATTTAATTTGATTTCTTTGCTTTAGATTTTGTTTTGTTTCCCACGTCTTCTTTTTCTTTCTATTTTAGAAATCGTTTAGCTCTTATTATATGAAATCTCTATGTATTTCATTCATAATTATAAATATATGTAGTGTATAGTTATAATTTTCCTAAATTGTGTGAGAATTAGTGGCCAGCATCGTTTGTGACCGTGAGGGATCTATGAATCATGATCGTTAATAATATATTCGTTTCTCAAAACTTGTCTGTGTTTGTGATCAATAATCATTATAATTAGACTTGGCCATATCTGTGAGCAACGATGGAGATAATATAGTAAATCAATGGTCGTGTACTTTGTGTTTATGTTTAAGTTGTTAGTTTTTCTATGATGCTTTTTCTTAACAAGGGCTGTTTTTAATTGTCTATAGTTTAATATTTTTCAGATTAATCTATGGAGCAAAATGACCGATATTTTCGAAAAGCAGATTCAAAGTCTGATACTAATTTGGATGATTTACCGTAGGATCCTGCTCAAAGAAAAAAGATATCAGATTATCATCCAAATCAAAGAGATGAGGTAAGATGGAGGTATTTAAATATAGGTCTATGTCAACCCTATGGTCATATCTTCCCCCAGAAAAGAATTGGAAATGCATTAAGACGATTTAATTCGGCTTGGTTTGATATATATGGCAATTGGCTAGAGTATAGCGTATCAACAAATAAAGTTTTTTTGCTTGTGTTGTTACTTATTTAGAGATAGAATTCCAAAAAGAGGTGGAAATTATGCGTTTGTAACAT
Source organism: Cardamine occulta (assembly GCA_028015245.1). Taxonomy (NCBI): domain Eukaryota; kingdom Viridiplantae; phylum Streptophyta; class Magnoliopsida; order Brassicales; family Brassicaceae; genus Cardamine; species Cardamine occulta. Next base: position 9,748,399 of record CM051384.1, read on the forward strand.
AACGATTTTCTTTTTGGAATAAGTCTGAGACTCTAAAGGAGCATGTGCATGAAGTACCCAACACCTTTCGAAACATTGCTGTAAAAAGGTGTGATGATTTGGTGAATCAAGGGAATTCTTTTGTGCATACTTTGCATAAACATGGCAACGCGGCAAAAAATGAGTATCACATCCGCTTGAATGCTTCGATTGATGCTTCTAGGTATTTGTTGCGACAAAGGTTACTTTTTTGTGATTTATGATGAATCGAAAGAGTCTTCTAATAGAGGGAATTGTTTAGAACTTCTGAAATACACTGGAGAACAGAATGATGTTGTGAGTAAGGTTATTCTGGAGAAGGCTCCGAGGAATAACCAGATGGTTTCACCAGTGATTCAAAAAGACATTGCACATTCTTTTGCAGAAGAAGTTGTGAAATCTTTCATAGAAGAGATTTATCATGGTGTGTTTGGTCTGTTGGTTTATGAGTCTGCTGATATTTCTGACAAAAAAAACAAATGGTTGTTGTTTTACTATTTATTGATAAAAGTGGAGCAGTTAAAGAAAACTTTATTGGAGTTGTTCATGTAAAAGAAACATTTTCTGTATCTCTGAAAACGTCAAGCATATGATCTTCTCAAATATTTGTATATATTTGGTTGTGTGTTCTATATGCAACTAATGTTACTTATTCTGGGAATAACCGAGAATTTATCAATGGCTTTGCAAAAGAAGGATCAAGATATTTTGAATGCAATGTCACTGGTAGAATCAACTAAGCGAGAGCTACAAAAGCTTAGGGATGATGGATGTGATTCATTTTTTGATGAAAGTTTCTTCTTTTGTGAGAAACATAATGCTAAAATGCTTGTGATGGAAGACGGATTTGTTGATTCAAGGAAGCGATGAAAAGGAACCAACATAACTAATATGCATCATTATAAGGTCAATTGTTTCTATACCGTTCTGGATTTGCAGCTTCAGGAGGAATTATTGTTTTACCGAGGTAAACACTGATCTGCTTATTTGAATGGCTGCTTTAAGTCCTATTAACTCCTTTTATGAGTTTGACAAGGAAAAGTTGGTGAGATTGGTTGAATTTTATCCTGAGTACTTTAGTTTTAGGGAGCGTTTATCTCTTGAACAAAAACATTGAATATACATTGACAATGTACATCAGATAAATGCTTTAAGAATTTGAAGAATCTTGGAGATCTTTCTCATCGTATGGTGGAGACACAAAAGCATCTTGCACATCAATTGGTTTATAGACTTCTGAAGTTAGTCTTAACTTTACCTGTTGCTACTACAAATGTTGAAAGGTGTTTTCGGCAATGAAGCTAGTGAAGACAGCATGACCCAACCAAATTGGAGATCAGTTTCTTAGTGATTGTCTAGTATGTTATATTGAAAAGGGGTTGTTTGAGTCTGTTACCAATGAAAAAGTGATAAAAAAGATTTCAGTCTATAAGTGAGCGTAGAGTACACTTGTAAGGTATTGTTGTGTGTTTTCAACTCTTTTAAATTTTTAGTAAGCTCATTTCTTTTTAATATGTTTATCCCTGGTAATATTATTTTCTGGATCCGCCACTTTTGTGAACGTGATACATGTAGAACTGTTTGTCATAAATATATATGCAAAGGATATAACTTTTGTTGGAGAATCATTCATGAAATTATTCATGGTAATTTCCTGTGTAATATGTGTTGTTGAAAATTATATTTGTCCATCGTAGATTATCATTATTACCACAAAAATCAAATTATCTTATAATGATGATATAATAGAAAAATAATTTCATTTTACTTATTCCCATATAAAATAGTAGATGACTATTTTTTAAAGGAAATTCAATTTTTCAATGTTTTTTCGTTTAAATAGAAAATAGGTGAAAATACATACAAAATAGGTTTGGGTTTTAAGGATTTTAAAAAGGTTCAATGATGCTTTGCTTGCAAAACAAGTTTGGTGCATTCTTCAACACCCGCAATGTCTTATGGCAAAGGTCTTACAAGGAAGGTATTTTCCTTTTTCAAATATTTTATTGGCTGGTAAAGGAAACAAACCATCATTCGCTTGGAATTCGATTCTTTATGGTCGTGATCTTTTGAAAAAGGGCATGAGATTTTTTGATTGGAAATGGAAAATAAATTCAGTTATGGAAGGATAATTGGTTACCTTTGGAACATCCTTGACCTCTATATAATATAAATGGAGACCCTCCTTGTGATGGAACCGTCAATGAGCTAATGGTACTTGGAAGGAATGTTTGGAACGAGACCAAGATCAGAGAAGTGATTGACGGAGAAGATGCTGAGATTATTCTCAAAATAAAACTAAATTTTGGAGACAAGAGTGATCTTTTAGGTTGGCACTATACTGATTTGGGTCTTTATACAGTTAAGTCGGGTTATTGGCTTGCTACTCATCATCCAGATTTGAATGAACCTGTTCTTCCACCTCATGGTAACATTCATATCAAACAGAGTATTTGGAAGTTGCAGACTGCACCAAAGGTTAAACATTTTCTTTGGAGATTATCATCTAATGCTCTAGCAACAAGAATAGCACTAAGACATCGACAGATTGCTTCAAATGCTACTTGTACATGTTGTTGTGCATCAGATGAAGCAATTCATCATTTGTTCTTCTTATGCCCTTATGCAAATGCGGCGTGGAGAGGAGCAAATATTAATCATCGAAGTCTTATTGATCCCAATATTGATTTGGATACTAAGTTAAGAGCTATCTTGGAATGCAACAAGAGTGATCGAGTTACCCCTCTATTTACTCAATTTCCTCTTTGGCTTCTTTGGCGTTTATAGAAGAGTAGAAATATTCTAAATTTCCAAAAGAAGAATACAAGATGGGAGATTGATGTGAATTTGGCTATGAGAGATTCAAGAGACCGGTTACAAGCTCAGGAATTACAAGAAAAGGAAAGACAAAGTTCAGATAATGTCAATAGGAGCAGCGGTTTTTGACGATGGAAACATCCTCAATACAATTGGGTTAAATAATTTTGATGGGAGTTTCAACAATAATACTCTTGATTCTAAAGCTGGATGATTAGTTCGAGATACCAATGGTTCTTTCCTTGGTGCGGCTCATAGTATAGGTGATCAATTATCTTCCCCTCTTGAAGCTGAATGTCATGCTCTCCTTATGGCAATGCAACATTCCTGGATGAAAAGTTATCAACGAATAGAGTTTGAAGAAGATAGTAAGCGTCTGATGGACCTGATAAATGGAAAGGACAGAAATTTCAAAGTGCATAATTGGATTCGAGAAATCTAATCTTGGGAAAAAAAGTTTGAAGAGATCAAGTATACATGGGTTTAAAGAGAACAAAATGAAGCTGCAGATATAATGTCGAAGATGGTCCTTCAAGGAGATTTAAATTTTCAATTTTATTTCTTTGTATCTTCTCAATTAACTCACTCTTTGCACAAAGACGTTATATTTTATAATTATGATCAATGAAAGTCTGAAGTTGTTAAAAAAAATCCATTAAAACTAAGTCAATGAAAAATAGTGCGATCCTCGGATCCTCAGTGACGACATTCTAGAAGAAGATAATTGTGAACAAAAAAAATACAAACCAAAACCACAAAAGCCAAATTTTACTAATTAAATTTCAATATATTCACCGGTTCTTCTCCTAGATCAGAAATTGTCTTGATGTCGATGGAAACCACAAGTGTCACCGAAACGTTTTGGTCTTCATTTCCTCACATGATGCTTGGTATACTTCTAAAATTAAAACATATGCTTACTTACTCCGGATTGATGTGCCTCTCTTTGAGATTTTGGAACATCTGTTTTTCATCGACTTCGGTGACGTCAAGGTATACTCAACTAAAGTTCGACTGAGAGAAAGCAACGACTAATTTCTCGACTAGATCGGGTCTTGAATTTGAATGGAGCAAACTGAAAAAGACTCCCAACCGCTTCACTTGCCGCTGTTAATGTGAAAGGGTATAGATCGACCGGTAGAAAGCCAAGAGAAAAATTCAGAAATAAATTTAAGAAAACAAACTACGATTAAAACTTAGCCCAAAATAATGAACCACCAAAACATACTATAAAGAAGTATAATTAATTATGTATGACAAGGCCAAATATGAAGGATTAGCCAGAAGACCGTCGTCAGGCTTTCGCTTCTGCATCTGTCGAAAGAACCACATATCCTTTCCTTCACCGTTTCATGAAATCAAGAGATGGTCATAAAAGGATATCGCCACAAAGCCTATAATACAAAACAAATCAATCTTAATCCAACTGACGATGGAACTGTGAAAGCCTCGAGCCATCAGTTGAACTATGCTGCTCTTCTCCTTATTTTCTCCTTAGTCCTCTCCTAGGATTTCCCCCTAGTTTTTTCAGTGTTTTTGTTAGATGAATGAGACTATTTTATTCGATTCAATTTTTTTATATTTTTCTAATTATATTTATCAATGATTGATCCTCTAACCTTCATGAACTATTTATTTTTTTTGTCGTAACAAAATCTATACGACTGATTGGTTAGGACTGTTACTTTAGGCTTTAGCTGTAGATTTTTGAATTTAGAGACTTTTGCTGTATAAATTGTTACTGTAGAAACTGTGATTTTAAATAATATTTTTAAAAGTCCGATTGGTAACAAAATTGTAGAAACTTTCATATAAATAAACTTTATTATACCATATTTAAATTGAAATCATGATAACTAAAAATTTTATTAGTAAAAGTTTAGGGAAAAAATACAAAAACTTATAAATAATTGATTTTTATTTGTTGAAATAGTTTTAGATATTTTTTAATATGCATAATATATTTTGTAGTGTCAATATTAAAATTATAGATATATATATATATAACTTATTTTATTAATGAAATAAACTTATTGCTAACTAAAATAGTAGTAGATTTTAATTTATTAATTATTAAAAGTATATTGATGTAAATAATTAATAAAATATATCTAATACAATTGATTACTAGAAACTATTAATTAATAGTATTTATTTTTTTTGAAACAAAATCTAATTTAAGTTAGGCACTTAGATTTTTTCTAGTTGTTTTAAACAAATGTTTTTAATTTCCCATGGAGAAAGAGTAGTTTTGGAATAAATTAATTTCATAACCATTTAAAAATATTAAGGGGCTGATTGATAGGAGACTTTGAAGACTTTAGAAAATTTTAAAGTCTTCAAAGTTAATTTTGAACCAATCTGATTTTAAAACTTTTATTTTGTTTTTAAGTCTTAAAAGTCTAACTGCTATTTTAAAAGCCACTAGATCTTTTTTAGTTTAATTTTTTAAAGTCTAAAAATTGAGAGTTTTGAGGCTGTAGAAAACTTTTACATAACAATTGTTGAAATAATGTTTTTGTTTTGTTAATCAATTCAATAATACAAAATTAATAATAAATTACAGCCAAATAAAAAAAAACGAAAAATTCATACATGTAACAATAAAATTATTCAAAACAATTTCTTATTTACTATTCAAAATAATTTATTATTTATTATTCATAATAATTTATTATTTAAAATTCAAAATAAATTACAAAATTATGACTAACTATCACATAATTATCAATAAATTAATATTATTAGCACATAATAATCTATCAAGAATCATTCAAAAACAATAGAGAAATTTTCAAAAGAAAAAATCAATTACCATTTTTAGAGATTATTAAAACTTTATAATTACATGAACTTATGGAGAGTTATTATTTTATCAGATATTATGACCCTCCATAATTTTATTCGCAAATCAAAGATTGCAGATTCTGATTTTCAGTCACCACAAAAAATCCAAACGAACATGCAGCAGCATTTGAGGAAAAACTTCCTAACATGACAGGAGAAGAGCTTAGTTCTAGAGAATACATGGAAAGCGTTCGTGACGACTTAACTAACACTATGTGAGCTACTTTGTGGTAGTTATTTTATTTAATTTAATTTCAAGTATTTTTATAATATTTATCTTCATAATTCGGAAGCTCCCGAAGCAGGATCAAATGAAATTTTTGGTTACTAATAATTATTTATGAGTTTTCTATTTTGATTCCAAAAATTTTACTATTAATAAAATTTATTTATCAGTTTATGTCATTATTTTTATTTAAATATTGTATAATAAAATATATTTATTTAAAAATATCTACAATTTTGTTACCAATAAAACTTTTGAAAATATTTAAAGTCACGGTTTCTACTGTTTTTGTTATCAATTAGACTTATTATACAACAACAGCTTCTACAACCAAAGTCTCTACAGCCAAAGTTTCTACAGCCAAAAACCTACAGCAAAAACCTAAAGTAACAGTTCTAATTAATCGGTCCCTAAGATAAAAAAAATAATCCTACAGCTATTTAAAAGTCTCGTTTCTGTTGCTTTAGAAAAAAACAAAATTTTAAGAACAAAAAAAAAAGTAAGCAGTTACAGACTGTAGAGACTTTAGAGACAAATAAGGAATAAAAAGTCTGATTGTTTATGATTTAACTATTAGAACTTTAAAACCCAGTAAAAGTCCTAACAGCCTAACAACAATCAGCCCCAAAGTTAAAAGCCATTTACAGGTAATGAAAATAAAACACACGGAAATTTTTTATTTCTGTAATTGATAATATATATAGTAGGTTTAGTACCTTCGTATTGCACGTGAGAAATATTTATTTAAATTGAACATTTGAAAATTTTTAATTTGATGGATTTTTTTTCATTTTATATTAGAATTCCTTTAGCAATTTTGTCATAATTTTGACATTTTTACTATGAAACTAAAAATATTATTTTTTATTTTTTATTGTCATGTTTTTAATTTTGGGGGTTTCTGTTTCCGTCCTGTTACATCTTGTGTCATCGTTTCTATTTAAAATTTTAAATGTGATATAAATAAAACATCTTTATTTTTTCCAGATTCCCGTCCTATTTTTTTTCCTATAAAATCTCATCCCAAATTTTCTTTTGTTCACTTCTTATTTAAGTGTACATTAAAATTTCTATAAATTAATAAACACTATAAAATAATAAAATTCTTCAGTTCGGACTCGGGGTAGTGTAAAAAATAACAAAATTTGATAAGTTAATAAGTCTTTTAAAAATCTCTATGTAAATATATGATTCCATTAGCATCATAAATTAATAATCATATATATATATAATATAGTATACTTATATATGGTTTTAGTGTGTTTAAAAATTGAATATTGTCAGAGCTCGTCTCTAGTTTTTATTGTATCAAACAATTGTTGTGTTGTATATCAAAATATCAAGTTGTAGTATCGTCTATAACTTTACATCAAAGTAGTTAACATTTCTTGTAAGTTTTGAACTTCTGGATATGTATCATTTTTATTTTTATAGTCTTATAGGTTGTTAAAATAGGACAATTCAAGTCAATAATCATAAATTTGAATTTATGCATGTCAATTTTATAAGTAAATCTTCTTCATTAGTTTTTGTTATATATCATCAAATTTTTTTTTCTTCTAAATAATAAATATCCAAGTCAAAATTGAAAATTTACAACATCCAAAACATTAATTTTATTTACATCAAATTATCTCAACTCAAAATTTTGAAACTTTTGTGGTAAAATCTAAATGATATACTAATTGAAATTAATCTCTAGATAAATTAATATCACTATAAATTAATAAAATTTTAAAGTCCGAACATTATTAATTTATAGAGATTTTATTGTACTTCTACGTTCATAATATAGAGATTAAGTATATTTCTAATTATAAGTTTGGTTAAACTATTTTGTGATTTATTTTAATTCTAATGTCAAACACTCATGTAATGGTAACATCATAGTTTATACATACAATATTTAAAACTGAAATTTCATAATTTCAATTGTATTGTTATTATTATATTTCATATCATTTAGTTTTCTTTTATATATATCAAAAGTTTTGAATTTTGTTATGACTACATCGTTTAGGGGGTTATGTTTAATGGACTATATGTTAGTTTATCTTTCACTTTTAAGTTTTTAATTGTTATTAAGTAATTATTAATCATTTAGACTTGTCTTTGTGTTCTTATACCTTAGTAAATGTTACAGATGTCATAGTATGTCATAGTAAATGTAATGAACCCAAAATGGTCTGCAATTTCAACATGTAACAGATTCATTATTGAATATAAGATACACATTGAATGTTATTGTTAGTAGTCAACAAAAAAATAAACAAATAGAGTGATGACGATTGACGATTCAACAACAAAAAATGTAAATGAATAATAAATAGACTAACTAAAATCATCGAAGACTCGGTGGTTCCTGTCATGAAAAAAGCTTAATTAGTTTACATAATTTTTTTTAAACTTAATAATGGTAATTTAAGTTTGTTCATTTTTCAAATCTTAATTTCATTTTGAGAGTTGTTAATTATAGGAGGCATGAATTCTTAAAGAAGTGTTACTACCCATGTATTAATAACAAAACAAAATTTACTAAAATGGAGAAATTTCAAAAGAAGATATTAATATATAATCAAATTAAGATTACTGATGCATAAAAATAAGGGCCAAAACAATAGGTTATACGCTCCACAAATGTTTTCGTACGGAATATTACAACCACAACAGAGTTCCTTAAGCTGAGAGTTTATTATACTAAGGGCTCTAAGTTGTTATTTGATGATACTGACACCTAATCAAATAATGTTGCATGAAGAAAAATAAATACGAACACTTTAAAGTTAACCAATGAACTAACTTCATCCAGTTCTAGCAACCAAAACAATAGAAATGCAAATAATTGCATTTCTATATATAAGAAACATGTTTAAGGCACATAACCAATGTAAGAAGAAGGCAAAAATTTTGTTTACCTGTGGGTTTTGGAGAAAGTCAGCAATGTCCATAGGGCATGAAGGACAGATCACGTCCATTAATTCTTCTTTGCACGTATATATTGTACGTCCGCCTCTGCTCTCTTTCTCTCTCTCACGTGAGCTATCCCAACAAAATGCAATTTGTTTTTCTTTTTGACAGACGAAAGGTGATCCCATCAGCAAATCCACATCCCTTACAAAAAGTGCAAATACACTTATTATTTTTTGTGGCTTATATAAAATTCTAGAGATTTATTTACATAGAAACATATAAGAAGCTTCTCATAGAAAGAGAGTCTCTTGGCTTGTGTTGATAACTTCATTTCATAGATCCATATGAGGACCACTTGTGTTGAGTGGCTGGCTTTCCAAAGGCATGTACTGTGCCATGATCCCTCTAATTTCAGCATCCATATTACTCCTGATCCTGTATTTGTAAATACAGTGATTAAACGTCATTGTTTGATATATATAAATTTAGAAATTCAATCAAATCTTAAACATAAAGATACTCATATTGTGCTCTAGTAATTAAATCCAATGGAAAATGATCGTAAATATTATAGGCTAATATCGGCAGCAGCAACAGAGATGATCCTAAGTTACCATGACCATTATGATGGCAGAATGGACGACAGCGACAAAGATGGATCAGATAATGGTTTAGAAGGTATGTGATCGTGTTGTTTCCACTGTACTATAAATAAAAATAATACAAAATTGTTAGAATAAACAGATCAAGAACAATTAATAGTTCAACAAATTGATGAAAAAACAAATAAAATGTTCTGTGCCAGAGGTGACGAGAGATTGAAGATGAAATTAATTCTATTTATAGGAAAGTGTGGACTTCGCGATCAAGACAAAATTTTCAAAATCGTTTGGGCTCAAATTCAGCTATGATTCAAAATTTAGAAAAGATTACATTAATGTTGAATTAGGATTTTATTTGAAAACATTTTATTTAATAAGAATTAAATGCTTTCCATAATTTTAAAATAATATCATATATGCATAAATGTAGATTTAAAAGATTTACAATATATCAATATATATTAATTTAAAACTAAATGATTGAGGGAATCAAGCTGGTTTCTATATTTGAAATAATTTAGAATATTCTAATTAGATATTTACTAAATTAACAGAATTTTGAAAATTATGATAGTTTTTTAAACAAAAATCTGAAAATAATATACTGAAATCTTTAATTTGAAAAATTTAAAAGATTAAAAATATTTAAGAGTGAATATAATATATATATATATATAATACCTAAATTAATGGGATTGTGATTCTAAATATCTATTTGTTAGTGAATAATTTTTAAAATTTTTATTATATATATATATATAAATAATGCGAAATTCAATCTAAAACGAAATAATTCTTAAAATAATATATCATTTGTTACAATTGATTAATATATATAATTAATCAATTAAGAGAATCAATTTAGTTTCTATATATGAAAAGATTTCGAATATTTTACTTATTGATTACCTAATTAACTAACGGATAAAATGGCCTATTGTTACTCTTTAAATCCAGATATATATAACAAATTCAAATTTGAATATTCAAAAAGTTTCGACTTTAATTTTAACTCTGTTTACCTTTTTAAATTATGTCATGAATAAATAATGGTTCGTTTAATTTTTTTTTATATAAATATAATATGTATGTAATATAAATAATTAGTTGATTGAGGTACTTAAATTTTAGATTTTCAATTATTATTTATCTTACTAAGCGTTTGAGTTTATAATATATTGTATATGATATATATATATACGTAGTTAATTCAATTTTTATAAAATATTTGAATTAACATGTATTAACCATGGGTATTAAGATGTATTTAAATATATATATATACTTATATTTGAATTAACATGTATTTAAATGTGACAACAATATATTATGAATAATATAATGATTTATTTTTTTTATCTAAATATAAACTATTATTAAGTTTATTTTAAACTATTATGATAAGGCCATTGGAATTTTTTAAAAATGTTAGAGAAAAAATGGTATTTAAATTAAATCAAAATCATTAATGTTTATTTAAAGAAAATACAATGTGACAAATGATATATGCCCAATGGAAAATATTGTAATTATTCTAGTAATAGTTGTCTTGTTTTAAAACTAATCTAAGAATCGATGTGGTAATGACACATCATCAATGGCATGGCCTAAATCATACGGCACTGCAAGGTTAATCTTAAAAGTGTATCTCTCAAATAATATATATATATAAGGGATTACAATCTTACAAGCGACTCACTTAGACGATTTTGCTACATAAACTTGAAACATTATATCCAAAAAAACAAAAAGTCTGACCAACAATGAATGATAGACGAATCCATGCACTAATGTGATCATGTAATTTCAAGATCACTCTTCTTGTTCTTATTACAATGACATTATACTTTCAACGTAATCTGTGAAAGCATCCACGACCATAAATGATTGATATGAGCCTCTGATTCCTTCAAACCGAACTTTCCTCGAACGATTCGTCTTAAGATCAACAAATACCAGATGAAACTGATCAAATCTATCACGAGCTTTAACTATAAGCTCACCGCTACCCTGAACAAATCCCACAACACATGGCCAAATAAGATCAAACGAACACATCTCTCGAGTAATAAAGATGGAAACCTTCGACCATTCTTGTTTCTCGACATCTTTCAGAACCCATAAATCATGTATGGTAATAGTTTTCGTAGCAAGTAAAGCTGGTTAATTTCCCTTGGTAGTTCATAAATTTAAAGAACCCCAAATAGTGACCATAAATATTCTGATTCTCGGCCGGTATTTCAATGAAATTAACAAACTTTTCAGTCCTCACAATTCTCAATCCATGCATTGTGTACGCACCGTAATAGACAAACCCATTGAGGCATGTTCCTCTGCTTTGGGGAGTTTGAAAAATTCCATCCTCGATCATCTTCCATGAACCTTGATCTCCCAATGTAAACACTTCTACGTTATATGGATCGCTTAAACCTTCTTTTGAAAAAAACAATACCTTATATTGATAATTGATAGGATCGTATCCCATATACCATAATGTGAATGGTTTACTTGGACCAGATTGGGGCAAAAGTATGGTATTTTCCGTGATTGGATTGCATATCCACAGTCGATGCATGAGTTTGACACATATGATGTGTTGCGTTTTTGGCGCATTCTAACAGTTGTTTTCGAGTCTTTATCGAGTCTTTTAGTTTTATTTTGAGTCATTACAGGTCAAAAGATGGCTGAGAATTAAGATTGGAGCTTCTGGGAGGAACTTAGCAGAAATTGGAGAAAAGTCAAAGTTCCACCCGCTGAGCACCCGCTCAGACCTGAGCAACCGCTCAGAGCTGAGCACCCGCTCAGACCTGAGCGACCGCTCACGACGACCTGACGAAGCAAACAAGGGAAAATCCCAACTTTCCTATTTTTCGCCAAGGACGCCCTAATCTTCACCCAGCCGCCTCCAGACTTGTATATATCATTTTTCTTCTATTTTCTAATGAGAGGAGGCTTTTGCTAAGAACATCACATAGAGATTTTTATTTCTTTGTAAGATCTGAAGGAAAAGAGACCACAACTTTGTTTTGAGAAGAATTCTGAACCCTAATCTCTTTAATAATATCATGAATTCATTCTATTGCTTTGTTGTGTTTGATTTCGCCATGTGTGAGTAGATCCTTAGCTAGGTTAAGGTTTTCAATGGTGATTTAGGATGTTAATGGCTGAGCACAAATAGGTATTGGAATTTATAATGTCTTCGCCAATAGGGATCCTTAATGCTTAGATTAGCTTGATCACCTAGTCTATGATTTTAGGTTAAACTTATTCACGACAGTGCTTTAGGTTGCTAGATAAATCATTGGTGAGCAATTGGTGCGTGACCAACGACAGTTGATTGTTGCGATTGATTGTGAACAGATTGAACTAGCTCGTTAATGCTTATCAACCTCGCTAGGTCCAAACGACAGTTTCGGTGTCTAGATTGTTAGATAAAGTTGTCGATACATCACGACAGTGGGGCGATATTAATTTTATGTTGAGTTCTAGACTGGTAGCTACTTAGCCCCTGAATAGTTGCTCAGCCTTGTCTCCGAATCACCGGCGAAACGCCTTAACCTAGTGCTTGTTTTTATTATTTTTACACCGATTTATTTACTTGCTTTTGTTCCGAAAATTACAAACCTTTTTATTTTGTCTTAGCTTTAAATTAAAATCTATAATTTCATTGTGTAGCCTTGGTCTCTGTGGATTCGATACCCTATATACTATTGCGATTGTCTGTGCATTTGCATAATTATTTTGGGTTAAAACTCTGTGTATCAACATATCAAGCCATTCACACAATAAGGTTACGAAAAGAACTGTAATCAATGCACCATGTTGCATTGGTAACTAAAGAAGGTTGTTGTGATGACGAGAAGAAATGCCAACGAATTGAAGATATATCTCAAAAATCAAGCATGACATGGTGTTGACGACTAAGGGATTGGGATTGGTATGACTTTACGAAATATCGACTGTGGATGATCGAAGCCCAAAACTTGGAGACGCATAGATATCTGGCCAGGGATTTCACAGGCAATCTTAGGAGAATTTCAACCAAAAGATCTGGAGAAATCATATTTAATCAAGAAAAAATTTAGTGTATTTTTTTTTGGTTGAATAAGAAACTGTTTTTGTTCTCATTTATAAGTCATTGTAGGGTTATATCTAATATATAGATGTATGCAATGGGAACAAATTTAGTTAGTTATTAATGGCATATTGAGTCAATATGATGCATTGATTAAATTTGACTTAAGGATTTTTAGTAATAAAATTAAAATTGTATACTAATTGATATTGAATCCAAATGAAGTATAGTAAGAATTGACTCAACCTTCTAGAACTAAAATCAACTACTTTACAATAAAATACTCGTCCTTCCTAGTGATTCAACGATATACCATTATGGTGGATTGACTTAGTGACTTAGTAACTTAATCATGGATAGATAGTCTCAATTAGTAGCTGAATGACAATAAATTAAAGATTTACCATTTTTATATAATTAGACCCGACATGATAATTAACTACGGAAAAATACTAATAATCCTTAGTTGAATCAACAATAAATTAATGTTATAGCATTCCGATTTAATTGGTAAAATTTTATGAAAATTTGTATGTTTTTTTGTCTGATAACCTCAAAGTTTGGACCTGAACCCTAATCTATATGGGCCCGAAGTTGGCTTTTAGTTTATTTCATTGGAAAGCACCTTTCTTCCCAAGTGGACTCGTGAAAATTTGTTGACTATTTCTTATCACTAAAAATCAAAATATTTATCTAAAGATAAGACAGCTATGTCATTATTGCAAGAACAATGACTAACATATCTCGAGCGGCTGTGGACCACGACTTCTTGGCGACAATGAGAAGCTGACACTTAAAAGCAATGGGTGATACTGTAAGACCCGTGTTCCAGAAACGGGAAATTTGAAGTTAATTGTGGGACTGAGGAGTGGATTGGTTAATTGAACCAAATTCAATTATTTTCTGGTTAATTTTTGGTTTAATAAAAAAAAACATCCTAACCCCTTATAAACCACTTCTCGTCACCTCCTCTTCTCCTCCACCACCCATGACCTCTTCTCTTCTCCTTTGTTCAACTCACCAACAGAGCTAACAAATCAATGGAGGCAACGGAGCTAACAAAAGATGAAGGCTAGGCTGTAGCGAGAAGAGAAGAGGCCGTTATTTAAAAAAAACGGGTGTGGTCGTTTCAGATACACAGAGGTTTTAACTCTGGATATACTGCAAGTACACAGTAGCAATCGTAGTAATACTTAGGGATAAAATCCATGAGGATCAATAGGTACACGATGAATTATGGTTATTTAAATAAAGTTACGATGCAAAAGAGTTTTTTGCAAACTCGTTGTAACTAACATCCTAAAATTCAAGTAAATAAATATTAATTTACAGGAAATTATTCAAGGATTCATGCATATGAATGTAGAGATTATATAAGATGCATTAAGAACCGTCTAGAGCTTAGATTACGAATGTAAGTTATCCCGCTGTCGTGTAACATAACTATTATGCAAGATATTCCCTATCAATAAATAATTATTGTTTTTTGGAAAAGAATCATGCATGCAATGAGAACCTAATCTAATACGCTCACAAAGTATAAATTGCAACTGTCGTTGACAATAGACACTTTGCCCATCAGGGATAGTTTTATCTATTCAACAACACTTTTGGTGCCACGATAAAAAATTTAGGGCAGATGCTAATTGATCACATTAGAAAAGGCATTAAGAGAAATCTGTGATGAAGAACAATATGAATAATCTCATAAGAACCCTAGCATGAATCTATATGAACATCCCTTCAAAAAGCATAATATATATGAACAGATCTACTCACACGTGCAAAGAATATGCATGATATAAATAGATGAAAAACTAACTATAAAATAAAAACATAAAAAGATATATACAAAGGTTTACACCTTAAAACAATAGAACTGTGTTTTTTCATCTCTAAGACTTGATTTTGTACATATTTTTTTCTCTAGAGGCTAGTCCTCTATTTATACTGAAAAATGAAAACCCTAGAATTGGAAAAATAGAAATTTTGGAGTCAGCCTACCTATCGATACTGCCTTTTAACCAATTGGTACTCCTTCCCGACATGCTTCAGCTGCGAGGCAGTTTGTCCTGTCTTCAGTAAATTGGCCATAACTCTTGATTGCGCCATTCGTTTTCCTTCGAACCACTTGTAAATGAAAGCTAACATCCTCATCTAGCTTGTGTGAAAATAGTACAAAGATCTAACGGTGGGAAGTATTCCATCGAAGGCCACACGTCTGACACTTCTGCGCAATCCTACATCTCTAATCATCCAAAATGATCAATTTTCACTCTAAAGCCTTTTTTTTTACTCCAGCAAGTGTACAAACTTATAAATACATAAAAATACCAAACACTACCTTGTTTTTATTGAAAAGACTCAAGATTCGTTAATAAAACAACTCTAAAAATCGGTAATAAATAGTGTTATCACATTCCCTCTCATCTAGCTTGTGTCAAAATAGTAGAAAGATCTAACGGTGGAAAGTATTCCATCGGAGGCCAAACGTCTGACACTTATGCACAATCCTACATCTATAATCATCCAAAATTATCAATTTCCACTCTAAAACCTTTCTTTTGACTCCAGCAAGTGTACAAACCTATAAATACATAAAAAAAAAAAACACTACCTTGTTCTTATTGAAAAAAACTCAAGATTCGTTAATAAAACAACTCTAAAAATCAGTAATAAATAGTGTTATCACATTCCCCCAGACTTGAATCCTTGCTTATTCTCAATTAAGAACAATAAAAATCCAAATCCAAAGAGAAAGTTTGAAAAACTGTTTAAAAAAACTGTTACAAACTCATAAAGATGAAGGTTATCACATTAAAAACTGACAAAGACGAGAGTTACATCCCCCCCCCTCCCAGACTTGAATTTTTGCTTGTCCTCAACCAAGAACAAACACATGAAATCAAATTTTGAAGAGAAGTTTGAAAACGGCAATTTACACACTCCTTTAGAATCCACCGTGTTGAACTTCCAATCCTTGAGAAATTAGAACAGATCAACGAACTATTTAGTACTACATGTACTTTACCATAAGCATAGCAAGCATTACCATACTCTAGCTCCCTAAATCCCATGGAATCTCTGAAATCTCCATTGTCGATCCTTTAACATTCATTAGTTTCTTGTTAAGTGCAGTCTCACAAAGGGAGTATCAATCCCATCATGGGCTTAGAGTGGAAGGCTAGTTTGATGGTGGTTGAAGTGTTTAGGCTCTGATGATGAAGATGGATGCAAGTCATAGTGCAAAATCACAGTGAGACGAAGACTAAATGTTGATACACAACCTCACGAGCCTTGGAATCTCTCTAAGACTCTGTAGATGTCCTAACTGAGTTGCAATGGTGCCTAAGATAACAAATTAGACACATAAAAGACTTTATCCCGGTTCTTCTTTTGTCTTCTTTCCCTTCTCGGTGTTTCTTTTTTTTTGTCGAAAAGGAGAAGCTAGAACCGGTTCTAGTCATACGTTTGTTTCATCAAAGACAACTCAAACACGTATAATCTAAGTAGCAAATAGCATAAGTCTTACAAGAGATCTTTAGAACCAAAAGTTGTATCGGTCCACATACTCTTTTATTTTTTGCACTTGATTGGACATGATAATGATGAAACAGAAGGCATCTGGTTTGAATGAATGGGTAAGGTGAAGGTGTGGTACCAAGCGAAAGGTGAGCTTAGCCATTTGGAGTTCTGAAAAGAGTGGTAGAAAAGGTGGATTTGAACTCCGAATGTAGTGATCCTTTGTGCGATATCAAGTCCGTAAGTGAGAAGTTAAACTAGTGTTAAAAGTCATGTAAAAATAGAGTCAACGTTAGATCATTCAGATTTCCAAAGAATAGGGAACTTCTGGTAATGTTGATCCACTGATGGTGTTTCCAATCTTCCTTTTCTGAGAACAATCAATGTTAGAAATCTTAAAGAAAGTTAGTCAACACCTGATGAAATCCAAGAACATCATTAAATTTCCAAGTTTTGACTCAATAAAACTGAAAAATGACCCCAAAAAAAAATCACCAAAAATAAAAATAATGTTAGTAACTTTGAGAATCCTCCTCGAGACTTAGTTTACACCATCATAGTGTAAAAAAAATAAAAATAAATGACTACTTTGACAATAAAAATATAAACAGCTAAATGAAAAAAAAAAAGAAAGAAAAAAAAATACAAACTCAATGGGTTGCCTCCTATAAGCACTTATTTAGGGTCACTAGCTTGACTGTGGTTTCAGGCGTTAGCTACTATTTTATCTCCGTCACTGAAGCCAACATAGATGTTTGTGAGTGATGTACATGGACGAACCCACATAGAGGGGATCCGATGAAGCTGCACCCCCTAAAATATAAAAACTTGTTTTTATAACACTAAACATTATCATTTTAGTGGCTAAAATAGTAGGTATGCACCCGCTTTAATTGAGAGGTATGCGGTTCAAAACTCCCCTACAGCATTTTGCACCTAATATAATTTTCCCTTGGGTCCACCATTGGTGACAAATCATCTCTTTTTAATGTTATATTAAAAAAATTTAATATTATGTGACTTTTATTTTTTCAATTTATTTTAAACAGTACACTAATTACTATAGATTAGGTAAAATAAAATATGCGACCTAAGAAATCATGCGTTCCTTAAATTAAATATGAAATTTAAAATAAATTTTGATAAAAGATCAAAGGTATTTTTAACCCTTATATTAGAAATGTGTATTGGACCATTTTCTCGGAGATTTGAAATCTAATTATTGAAATACACATCTTTAGATAATTACTTACTATATATAACGCTTGACCAAAAAAAAAATTTATTTACATGTAGTGAGTGCGCAATATGTGTGGATATATATTATTTAGTAACTTTAACATTGAAATGGACCAAGTTCTCCTTTGTCACACAATTTGTTTGGAACATTACTGATTATCTCTATTATGTATATTGATTGTGTGTATGGTGCTATTCTATACATGAAAATAAAAATTAAAAAAACTCTATACATGAAAATAAAAATAAAAAAAACTCTATACATGAAAATAAACTGCAAATATATCCAAAAAAATCAATAATACAATGATAACTCATAATGGTAAACAGGATTTATGTATGTATATGGGTTTAATTTAATTTGCTTGGTCAGAATTTGAATGAAGTTGACTCTTTATGTACAGCCATTGTGCTAACTTTCCCAAGCTTATTTTGTACCAAGCTAGACTTCAAACAAATAGAATAAATGCAAAGAATAAGAACTATTGGGGGTGGGGTAGAAAATTACGATCTCACAACTCTTATTCATTAGCCACATCTCTTCTAAAAATTTAAAATCCTTTTTAGAAGAAATTTGTATAATTTCTTTTATATATATGTTCATAGTTTATTTCATAAACTCTTGATGAGAATTTGAATTTCTTGACGAGACCATTGACAATGACTTCTAGTTCATTAATTGAAGATACGTGGTTTTTACCAATCATAATACTTTCGTTTGATCAACATATATAGGTTATTCTAACAAATCAACAATATTGATAAAACTGAAAATAAATTAAATTAATGTGTTAAATATTAAATATACACTAAAAGTGATGTTCTTATTAATCCACTTATTTAATTAAAATCCTACTGAAAGCATACAACTTTTTAATCAACCCAACATCTGATAACTCATAGCAGCATCCCTCGTATGTTGCATATTCTCATTCTACCCTAAAACGTAAAAACAATAAAAGTTAATTAGATATTTGATGTACACACATCATTAATTAATATAAATTGGGTTTATAAGAATGCATATAACAATATTAAATGTAAAATGCAATTTCCCAATAGAAAGGTCAAGATACGTGATTTTTTGAGTTCACGATATTTTTGGCAAATAGCACAACATTCACAAAAACAGTGAGTGAGGTAATCTAAAGCTGGAGACTCCAGTAACTTGAATTTTCTTTGGGTTTTGTTCTGGTAAGTGCATGAGAACAAGCATGGTAAAACAACCACACAACATATAAGTCCCTAAAATATCCCACATCTCCCACAACCTACATATATATATACGATGTTGCATGAATACACAACGCATACAAAATTTAATATATATACAAATACAATAAAAGATACATATATGAGTGTATAACTTATGAGATGTTCCTTCATCAATAATATTCGCGATCCATTAAAAAATGACGCACAGAAAAAATATGTGAGGCAAGCTTATCCAACGCACACCAAAAAGAAAAAGAAAAAAATATATATATGACGTTTCATGAATTCAACAACGCACACAAATCTCTATGCTATTAAAATTTAAGTACAAATAGTTATTCATATATCCAAACAATAAGTAGTATTCATGTATCCAAACAATCTCATATTTAGTTTCTCTATTTCTCTTCTCTCTAAATAAATAATAATAAGTAATAAATAATAAATTAATTCTCTACAATCCTTACAACCAAACACAATTAGTTCTTTACCTAATATTGCAATTTTAGTAGTATAAATTATGATTTTTCTATCACCTTTGTTTGACATTATTTTCAAATTATTTTGAATTAATATATAATACATATAATTAATAAAATTTTATTTTTTTCTGCATATTTTGTGATTCAAATTTTTAAAAACGAACATATACTACTCAATCGATAACAAAAAAATGTGTATTCAACATCCCACATTGGCTAAACAAAATAGGCAATGGTTTATAGTCATATTATAAAAATAACCAAAATGATCAAAAATACGAATAAGAAAGACGCTGGACTTATCAAACGTCTAAATTTAAAAGTTTTATTGGGTTTACTCTGGTTTTTTAGCTGAACAAATTTAAAATTTCAAAATATTTTAAATATTTAAACTTTTAAAAAGTTTCAAATATTATAAATATTTGAACTTTATTAAAAGTTCAAAACTCTATAAAACATTTAAAATATTAATAGTATATGAACTCTATAAAAGTTTTAAAATATTAGTAATATTTTAACTCTATTAAAAGTTTAAAGTATCAATAATATTTTAAACTCTATAAAATTGTAAAATATTAATAATATTTAAAGTCCATAAGAATTAAAAAAATCAAATATTAAAAATGAAAATTTTAACAATTCAAAATTGATTAAAAAACAAGAAATATTTATATTATTTTTTGAGAATTACATTTAAAATATAATTTCTATGTGTTATTTATCATGAAATGCAACTAATATATACTAATTTTTTTAATTCACTAAAAATAGAGATGAGATTAAAAATAATCTAAAACATTGATTGGGTCATAATAATTAACCGGTTGGTAAAACCTCTATATGAATATCCCCTTCTAATCTCTTACTTTATCTGCTAGATAAAAATAATCAATCCAAAACATGTAATTATGTAAAAAGGATCGGTTACAGGACGGAAAGTTTCTAATGGATGTAGGACATGACGGGGTTTTGTCACAAAATAGACAGGTCTAAAACAAATATTGGATAACTAATTTTACAATAAGAAATAATATATACATATATATATATCTTTAATATTAGAATTATTTATTTATAATAATTAAATTTTACTCATTAAAATTTAATAAATCCAAAACGGATAATTATATAACATGGATCGGTTATAGGATGGAAAGTTTACAACGGGTACCATACATGATGGGTTTTCGTTTCAAAATAGACAAGTATACGATAAATATTGGATAGCTAATCATATAATATATACTAAAAATATAATATATATATTATATCTTCAATATTATAACTACTTACAAAAGATTACAATGGGTATATACATCAAACAAACCAACAATATTAATACTTTATAATTTAATGAAGTTGAAATTACAGAAACTAAAAATAATAATTATAAAACCTAAACGATCAAAATCTATAAATTATCTGAAAAACTGAATATAAAATATTAAATTGTAAAATATAAAATTTTGTTATATTGATTAAGAAAACATTGATCTGCGGTGTACCGCGGATTCTACTATTGTTTTAATATATATACAATAAAAAGACACATATATGAGTGTATAACTTACGAGACGTTCCTTCATCAACAATATTCGCAATCCATTCAAAAGTGATGCACAAGAAGAAACATGTGAGGCAAGCTTATCCAACGTACACCAAAGATAAAAATAAAAATAAACAATAGTAAAATGATGACAATAGATGTATATAAATATTTACAGACAAATTGATTAATTTTTCATATAACTTCTAACCAGATTTGATGTCTTCTATGCAGCTGCAACGACCAGAAGTCCATTGGCTTTTAATTGTAAAGTGAATTGGATTATTCTAACTTCACAGTGCCTAAAACAAAAGTTGCATCTGATATGTTTTGCTTAAGAAGATATTTTTAAAGGCAAGGAAGAAATCATGAAAGACATTTGAAGATAGGATTTTTAAGATAAAAAAGATTTTTTGTTTATTGTGAAAGATTTTAGGAATAGAAGTTTGGTATATATGGTTGATGGTGTAATACTATAAATGTTTAATTTTTAATACATTGTATTTTTGATAAAATTATAAAAGTGTTAAAATAAAAAAGTTTGAACATAGAGAAGGATTCTTCAACCCTTCAACTGGGAGATACAATGTGAGAGACAATAATGACACTGTTCTTCTAGGATAAATATTGCAAAGTCAAAAGTGGATGTAAGAACATGATAAATGCAAGTCTAACTCCTATAGTTTTGGGCCAAATGCAAACTAATTTTGTTGACTAAAAATGTGTATATATGTTAGTGTAAGAAATAAGAGTCATATTTTCTACAAATTAGGCCCTAAATTAAAAAAAAATTGTAAAATCAATATAGGCCTTGTGCCCTTTGCACTGCCCAAGAATCCAGGCCGAATAAATATAATTTGTGTAAAACTCTACGTTATTAGGGCATCTCCAATACATGACACCATTTTAGAGTAATTTTAGCACAATATTGTTTTTCTTCTCCAATCACAACATCAAATATCACACCATTTTTTTGTCATTCACATCAAATATCACACTGAAATTATATTTTGACTATTATACTACTAAACTAAAGATTATTTAACTACTTAATAGTTTTGATAAATAATTATTCTTCTAATTAATTAATTTAATATTAAAATTGGTAAATTAAAAATGATAAAAATAAATTATATCTTACTATTTGGACCACAAGTGTTCAATCGAAGTTCAATATGAGTACCTCTGTCTTTGATTTGTTTGTGTCGAGACAACAATTCTTAAAACAAGCATCATCATCATCGTGATCTCTACTTGTGCACTTAAGACTTTGGCTCGTTCTTCAATTGTTGCATCAACATCAAATTTATCATCTATGATCATATGAGTAATTATGATACAGGTTGTCATCATATCATGAAACACTTTCTTACTCTATAAGCATGATATGGTCCAACCACAATTGCAAATTTTGACTGCAATACTCTGAATGCACGTTCCACGTTTTTCTACACACTTCTTATTTCATTGCAAATAATTTGTTTTTTGGACCATGTAGATCGTGAATTGTTTGAACAAGAACTGACCATTGCCTCACCACTAATATTTCTTCCTAACTGACTTTAAGTTGCTTTTTGTCATATTCTATTCATGATGATATGCACTTACGTCATGTGTATCTTGATGATTCCAAAATCCAATCATAAGAATAAAACCAAACATGAGGCAATTTTGGGCAAGAGTTGAAGCTAAATATCGAGAAATCAGAAAGCGTGAGTTTAGGAAATTTGTGCTATGTAAAAGAATTGTTTTTTTAGTGAAATGCTAAATATAGCACAAAAACTTCATTTTGTGCTATTTAAAAAAATTAGCCCTATTTGTAATAAAATATTATACTTTTTCAATTACTCGTTTTAACTATCCAACACATAAAACAATTTTTTTTTTATTTCTCTTACACTTAATCACATTAATTATCAGTTGATCTCTTTTTAATTACTTTCAGTTACTCAAATGTTCATTAATCTCAACTTAAACATAAAAAGCTACTTTTCATTTTTTCATTCTCGTCTTCCAAATTTTATCTTCTAAAATATTTTTAAAAGAAAAAGACCAAAAGAAAAAATATGGAGATTGTATAGGCACTCTTTATGACACAATCAACAAGAATTCTTGAAACATCACAATAGAGAAAATACTCATGGATATTCGCAGTTGGGCGAATCAATTCTCTAAAATCTTTTTCTCAGTGGAATCCCGAGAGTGTAACCATGCAACCGATATAATGGCTAACTTACAAACAACGATATTCTTTTTATATTTACGATTTTGCCCCTTCATGTTTAAGGGGTTGTTTATTTACACATGTAAACATTTTCTAAATTATAAATGATGTTAAAAAGAGAAATATAATTCTTTTTGCATGGAATTAGAACGTCTCAAAATTTGTAGAGATCCTCTTTGAAAATAAAAACAAACACTTAAACTAAATTATTTTGTTTGATAATTGAAACAAAATTTATTTAAAATGAATCTTCATACCATGTACAATATTTTCTTTCACAAAAAAAAAACTTAAAACTAAAAATATTTTTTTTGATAAAGCAAAAATCAAAATAATTACATTGATACAAACTAAATAATCGCTTTAATTTTACACGGCATTCTTAATGCTTTTTAAAAATCAAAATCTTCAACTAAATTATCATACTTATCCTCTCCAAATATTGCTTTTCGATTGCAATCATTGTTAACCCATTTAATATATATTTTAAAAACACTAGGGGTTATCCCGCGCTACGCGCGGATAGACTTTAACATTTGAAATCTATGAGAGTTCATGTTTTGGAAAGTTTCATAATTTTGATTTTTGATTTTTTAAAAACATATTGTATGTCTTGTAGAAAGATAACCATCTGTATGTATCATGTTATAACATGAGTTCATCAACACTCCATGTAATAAGCACATAATAGCTGACTATGTAGGAACTGACATGGTTTTCTTCCAGTAATAGTTTACTTATATTTAAAACTATTTTAATTTTTAAATTGATTTTGGGAACTTCTTGTTGTTATACCTTAAGTATTTTTTTGTTTGAAAAAATACCGACTATTGTGTACATCTACGTAATTTATGTCTCTAGTAGATTTTCTATATGATTTGTGGGTAAAAAAAAGCAAGTTCCATAATTTTATGCTTCATTTTTTGTTTATAAAATATCTTTCTTATTTTAAAGGTAAAGAAAATAACGAACCTTGGTTTTTTTTCAAACACTAATAAATTAGAAGTAACTACAATGCTATCAAACCATTAACTGTAAGATTTCCAATGATCATATAATTTTTCAAAGTAACAAAAAGAAACATAATCTTTTCTAGTACAAAATAGAGAGACGAGATTGTGGGTACTTCAAGTAAATTGGTAACTAAAAAAGCTAAAATAGAGTAATTGAGGTGTCTTGTTTATTCTACTTACCCCACCAATTGGGAGAATTCTACCGGTAAGAGTGACTTCTCCAGTCATTGCAAGATCCTTCCTTATAGGCTTCTTCATGGCAAGTGATATCAATGAAGTGACCATAGTGCAGCCTGCACTTGGACTGTCTTTTGGTGTGGCTCCTGCAGGAACATGTAAATGAAGCTTGGAATTTGCAAAGAAGAGGTTTCCGGGTTCTTTCTCGAGCATTATTCTTCTTGCAACAGTGTGAGCAATCTCTGCTCTTTCTTTCATCACATCTCCAAGCTGACCCGTTATATGAAGACCACATTTGCCTTTTCCTTCTTCTACAAAGGTTGTCTCTATGTACAATGTTGAGCCACCCATGGATGTCCAAGCTAGACCATCACAACCCCTACTGGTGTCTGTTCATAAAGCTTCTCTGCATGGAATATTGGTTTGCCTACATAATCTGAAAGGTTTGATTCATCAATCATAAACTTTTCCACCGTTTCAGCTACAGCTCCGCTCTGCTCCGTCTTTGATTCTTCTGCAGAGGTCTCCAGGGATTCCAAATCAGTCTTGGCCAAAGATTTAGTAAATCAGTCTTGGCCAAAGATTTAGTATCTTCAGTAACATCATCAGAAATTTCAGGCACTTTGGCGGATGCTCCTTTGCGTACAAGTTTAAGAGAAATCTGTAAGAAAATCAATCATTTCAGATTCTGAGGATCCAAGTAAAAAGTTTGGAATGTTCAGTGAACTTGTAAAACTTACCTTACGGTAAATCTTCTCAATATGCTTATGGAGATTTCTAACTCCTGCTTCTCTGCAGTAATTTTCTATCAAGGAAAGAAGAGCTGCATCACTCACATCAACCTGATCAGGCTTAACGCCACAATCTCTGCGTGCAGTTTTCTCCAAATAGTCTCTAGCAATATGCATTTTCTCATCATTAATATACCTTGAGAGAGTAATCACCTCCATTCTGTCTAGCAGAGGACTCGGAATCGTATCAATCATGTTTGCTGTGCATACAAACAAAACCTGCAATAAATTTGGTTAGACCTAAGTTTCAAACACAAACTTCCTATTATGAAACCAATACACAGATGGGATCGGATAAACCTTTGATAAGTCAATAGTAACATCGAGATAGTGGTCTAGAAAATTTGCATTCTGTTCTGGATCCAAAAGCTCCAACATCGCACTGGCTGGGTCGCCATTGTGGCACCTAACTCCAAGCTGCCAAGGAAAAATAGACAATTATTACAAAGAACTCCACTAAGCTAATACATTTTTTAATACAAAACTCCAAAAAGCCAATTCAAATATCAACGAGCTACACTAACCTTATCAATCTCATCGATCAGAACAAGAGGATTTTCAGTTCCCAAACTCTTTAGACATTGCACCATCTTTCCAGGCATGGCACCAATATATGTTCGACGATGCCCCTAAACAATGTATAAGAGAATAATTTTTTATAAATACTTAGTTAACATATTTGAACTATAGTTTTCTCTTGTGATATACATTAATCTCAGCTAGACCAAACTCTACTCACACCAATAACAACAATATATAAGAAATCAAACGTGCATATCAAAGGAACATAATTTAGGTAGAAATCTGGGGGAACATAACAACAAATTAAGCATAGAATAAGATAAAGAAAGAGAATTGATGTACCTCTTTGAGTCTTCCATAGTCTTCGGTAGAGCCATCATCTCACGAAACCGCCACCATCAGAACAAAACATACCTCGTGGGAGGAATAAAGGCTATGAACTGTGGAAATGAATACAACAGAGAATTTTAGATTCGTACAGCCTAAGAGTAATCGGGATTCACCTGAGATCAGATCATTTCACATGGGGAAGCAAAACGATGAAGCACAGCTTGTATCTAATGGGAGAAGGAATACAAAAACGTTGAGAGAAGATGAAACAAAACTTTGTAGAGTAATTGCTAATTTTATGCGTGAAAATGGAAGACGAAGCATTTAGAAGAATATGTAAATATGATGACATGGCAAATGGCTGATGTAAGAGATGTAAATTGTGTTAGAGCTGACGTGGAAGCTTTAGAAGAAGGTTTAAAATGTTGATGTGGACACATGGAGAAGCCCCAAAATCTTCTTATATATAAGAAGATTGTCGTGCGTAAATCAGACTTCAACTACTTTTATTTTAAAAGGTCCGCTTTACATATGCAAATTACATGAATTGTTTATAAAATTTTCTGAACAATCACTATATTTAGAAATCAATCAACACACTTCAAATAATTCAAAATATCAATAGATTTTTTTAAAATCATTTACAAAGCTACTTCTATAACTGTAACATCCGTATTCCTTTTAATTGGGGTTTAATTAGAGTATTTAAAAGTTAAGGGCCGTGTTGATTAAATCAGTTCTTCCTACGGGGTTTGATTGATAGTTTAAAGAGTTTTGGGGCTGAATTGGAAAGACTGAAAAGTTGAGAGACTTAAGGAAAATTTTAGAGAATAAAACCCTAAGCCTATTTAAACCCTAAAATTTGCGGAAACCCTAGTTCTTTCTCATAATTTTTGTGGCCAATTTCAAGGAGAGAAAGAGATAGGTTGAATGTGGTTCAAAGAGAGAAAGGTGCTTGAACAAGGAGAAGATAGAGACAGAACTGACAGGGCGTAGTAGAAAAGAGGTTCGACCTAGCAGATCGTTTTCAAAGGTAACGAAAATTTATAGATTTGTAGCTAAGCCATAGATCTAGATGTACCAATTTGCAGATTTGGATTTGAGTTAATATTCTAAAAGTTATTCGCGTTTTCGTGAGGTTCTCTGTTTCAGACGCGATTTGGACTAACTTGGATTCAAAGAGAGATCGTGAGTTCATCTATGGTCGGATTATCACGAAACTTTTATGTTAGCTTCAGGACATCTAAGGTCTGAGTTTCAATGGTGAAGATTAGAATTGGACGGTTAGATTTTGATTCGTGGCTCAATCTTTGAGGCTGATTGTTTCTGTTATTTTCCAGATTTTTTCAATTTAGGTAGAACGTTGTTTCGTTGATGTGAGTGGCTGAAAGTTGAGAAAGAGAGGTTGTGGTTGTGTTGTTATAACCTTTAAGAAACCCTAGAAGGTCTAGAAAGTTTAGATCTTGTGAGATTAGTTGGTTGAGTTGTTAGGAGATTGCGTAAAGGCTAAGGTGAGTGCAGTACCGTAGCTTATCTGGGTTTAAGGTTATTTCTAGTATAATATATTTGTGTTAGGGTTTTCTGTGATGGTTGGTTGATTTGTTGATTTATTGAGTTGTTGATTTGATTTTGTATGGAATTAAATTAATTATTATTTAATTAATTGCTGTAAATTAAATTGTCAAAAATTGGTGAAATAAATTTATGTTGAAATAAATTGCTGGAAAATTGTTGAAATTAAATATGTGGAGTGATTGTTGAATTAAATTAATTAATTAATTGTTGAAAATTAATTAATTGATGAAGTGCTGTTGTGTTGGTTGTTGAATCCTGTAAGCATATTTATTATGCTAGGAAACTATTTGTTGACATGTGTATATAGTTGTGAGACGGGTTGATCGCCTCTTCAATATTTATTAAATACTGATTGCGTCTCTTCGTAATGGCGCAGCTAAGGCAAAAGATAAAGCTAGCTGAAGCTCGTAGAACTGCGGTGATGGTTCAAGATGACATACCAGGAGACTGTTTTATTTATTTATTTATCTCCGTCATTGTTGGTTGTTTCCGTAAACCGTTAGGTTGTTAGTTGATTTGGATTTATTAGTTTATAATAAGTATTGCTGAATTGTTTAGTTGTTTCGTCTGCTGGGATTTATTAGTATTTATGGAAATATTAATATTAAAAAAAAATGGGATGGGGCGTTTCAATAACCATCTATAAATTTTTATCATCTAAAGAAAGCAAATTTTCAAGATTGAATAAAAAACCAAAATATTCTATACTCTGAATATTTTTCAAACATTCTGGTAAGTGAAGTAATTGCTTGATCAACTATGCATGAAAACAATCAAATCTTAAATGATTTCTCTTTAGATTTTGGAGCCACAATTAAAAAAATAAAATTTGATGAAATTCCAAATGAAACATTTTTGTGGCTCAGAAATAGGAAGAGGAATCATTTAGGATTGATTACTTTTATGCATCGTTGATCAAACAATTACTTCACTTTATGTAATGTTTGAACAATATCAAAAGTATGAAAATATTTTTGGATTTTTATTCAATCTTGAAAATTTTGTTGTAAGCAAATATAATTCATAGACATCCATAAGTAATTTGGGGACAGACCATCAAAATACTAGTATATTTCATCAAAAACTGTCCTTAAAACTTTCTTAGAAATCAAAATTTTCTACTAGCTGTTTAGATTTGTGAGTAACTGTTTGAATGCTTTGGTTATAAGAACAAACCTAGATTGTTATAAAAAAATTTTCCTAATGATATCGTAACAAATTATGAAAAAGTCATATAGTCGTAAATTGTGTGGCAACGACACTAACTAATTTATGTACTTATTATGTTGTTTAATGTCCTACAATTCTCAGTTTATAGCTTTTTTAATGCTTCAATATATTTTCTATTATAACACTAATAACCGATAATTTGGTCACTAGCCTCCACTAAAAAAGAAAGCCTCTCATCAAAACTCAAAAATAAATTTGACGGAGAAGTACTTCACGTGCATCATATGCACAAATAAGAAGTGTCCAGTCTCCATACATGTCATTGGGAACATCCATGTAACTCTTGTATTTAAACATGAGAAAAAATTGAAGGCTTTTTCTCAAATTTATTTGAGGTCGATGATGAAGAAATAGATGAGGAGCCGTTAGATCCAGACGAGGATTATGCGAGACAACTCGAGGAAGTACTCCTTTCACTTTTGGGCCATACTTTGATCATGTTTCGCGACAAAGAGTTTAAGTCATTCAATGTGAACATCGATCCTTATACGATATTCCCTTGACTTTTTCACAGAAGGTCAAATGTTTAACTGATGTAAGTTTGACACTTTTTTTCCTTATGAATTTTTTTTTAATTAGTAGCACTTGTATATAGTTAACTTTGATTTTTTTTTTCTTTTTGTATGAAATTAGAGTTTCTCAAACTTTGTAGATATCATGTTTAAAAATAAGAATTAAACTCTTAAATTAAATACTTTTGTTTGATAATTGAAACAAAAGCTATTTAAAATATAATCTTTATTATAAAAAAATTGTTTGCAATTCTACATACATGTACATTATTTTCTTTCACAACAAATTTAAAACTCAAAATATTTTTTGATAAAGCAAAACTCAAAATAATTATATTGATACAAACTAAATAATAACTTTTATTTATAACAAAGTCATTCTTCAAGCTTTTTTTTATGAAGTAAAATTTTTAACTAAATCATCGTACATGATTCCCTCCAAAATATTACTTTTCCATCGCAATCATTGCTAACCCATTAAATTTTTTTTGAAACATTGGTGTGCGTAAATCGGACTTCAACTATATTTCAAAAGGTCCACTCTGCATATGCAAATTACATGAATTGTTAATAAAATTTTCTAAACAATAACTATATTTGTAAATCAATCAACACACTTCAAATAATTCAAAATATCAATAGATTATTTAAAATCATTTACAAAGCTACTTCCATAACCATCTATAAAGTGATCTTATCATCTATAGAAATCAAAATTTCAAGATTGAATAAAAAACCAAAAATATATCATACTCTTAATACTGTTCAAACATTCTGGTAAGTGAATTTCAGTTTAACTATGTTGACATGTTTGCTTCTCTTAGTGTGAAAAGATTTTGTTTACTTGTTATAGAAATGGCAACATCATGTGAATTATAATAGGTCACAAAAATACAAGTTCTAGGATCTGAAGAAACCGTCTCGAAATTTATATTTGTTAATGCATTGTATGTTGTCTTTCTTGTGTGCCCACTTTGATATTTGTTTGTGTTTTTGCAATTGAGAATGAATCAGGGTACTATAGGGCAGCCTCATAGCATATACCCGCCAGGCTTCTCTTGGACCGGCCACATAGTTCATGCTTACTTCCTGGATCGAAAAAACCATCAAACAAGGCAAAGGTGTTCGATCTGTTTACTGTGAAGCGTGGCAAGGTTAACTTTTTCAAATCATATACCTTTCCCTCTGCTCTCGCCTTCCTGAGGTTCACAATCTCGTGAGCTTTGGCACCAAAGAGGAAGAAATTTTCATCTTCAACTTCTTCTCTAGTCTCAACATTTGCCCCATCCAAGGTTCCAATCAATATGCAACCGTTCATAAAAAATTTCATGTTGCTTGTACCACTCGCTTCTATTCCAGCGGTACTACAGAGAGAAACTCGTAGTCTTCAGAAAATTGACAGAGTACCCATTGACTATATAACTTTACTGGAGATAATATCGTATAAATTGAATATCCTAGTGAATAAACTTATGTATATAATATTTGAGTCTATCTCCTAGATGTTAGGAGGATCGTTTGTATAAATATGAGCATCAACATTGATGAATAACAACAGAGAATTCAGAATTGACATGGTACCAGAGCCTATCTGATCCTTTTAATCAAATCAATTATTTTCTTATTTTCTTTCTCTGAAGAAATATGAGTGATACAGAAAGCAACGATGGCTATGTGGCTGCTGCAGCATCACCTGTCGTTACAAATATGTTGGTCTTGCTATACTATTTGCATCCATCGGACAGTACGAGAAAAGTTCAAACCCCAATACTGCGTAATGGATCAAATTATGAGCGCTGGTCCAAATTGATGATGAACTTGCTTTGTACAAAACGAAAGCTCGGTTTAATCAATGGATCTCTTAAACGACTGTCCGATAGCATCGATGATGCTGAAAAATGGGACATGGTCAATGCAATGACAATTGGGTGGATCTACAGTAGAGTAGAACCCAAGCTTCGACCTTCGATCTCGCTCGTTGATAGCGCAGGTCTTCAACGCCATTTTTTGGTGAGTGACAATATACGTATTCATCAGCTATATGTTGATATTGTGGCATGTAAATAAGGAGGTGATTCTGTTGAAGAGTATTTCGGGAATAGTAAAGTGTTGTGGGATGATATCGCAAATTTTTACAAAGGTTTCACATGTTGCTGCGGAGATGCAGAGTGTGAATCAATGGTGAAATATGAGAATAGCTGAGAGAAAGTTCTTGTGCATCAATTTCTGATGGGACTTGACAACTCTTGCTTTAGAACAACACGGTCAAACCTTTTGAGTCGTGGAACTGACACGAATCTTGAGACTATATACTCTAAATTATTCAAGAGGAACCCCACCTATCTGCCATGAGACTCGGCAACTTCATTACATGCGACTTCAACTCGAAATTCAGTCCCACAAGCTGCTGCAACACGTTTTGTTCGACCAATAACAGTGTGTTCTCATTGCGGTAAATCAGGGCACGAAGCAAGTAGCTGTTTTCATTTTCAAGTAATTGGATTTCCTGAGTGGTGCTCTAATAAAACAAAAACCACCGGAAACAGAGGGGGAGAGGTCGTGGTGATGAAAGTTCTGGACGAAGACGCAATGGCCAAAGCATGGGTTTCCATGCTCACAATGCACAGGTAGGAGAACCTGCGGAGACTCCCAGAATTCTGAACTTTACTCCCGAGCAGTGGGATTCCTTGGCGAGTTTCGTGAATTATCAAAAGCAAGCCTCGACTCCTGTGCATCTCACCATATGACCAGGGATATAAACTTGTTAACCAATGTGGTTACTATCGATCCTTGTCCCATCACTATGCCGAATGGGAAACATACATAGGACACTAGACATGGTCATTGAAGTCTTAGAGGAAGACTCATGCTGCAACAAGTATTCTATGCACCACATTTATCTATTACTTTGATATATGTGGCTCAACTTTTGAATGACGTTGCTGGATTTGTGTTATTTACGAAAAAATTTTGTGTGATACAAGACCTCACTTGGAAGACTTTGATTGGTACGGGTGAGGAGCGCGATGGGGACTATCATTACAGCGTACGGTTGCAGTTCAAGCTGGATAAGCAGGGAAACTTGAGAGTCAAGCATTTTGGCATCGTCGATTAGGTCATCCATCAAATAAAGTTATTTCGGTTTTATCAGTTGTTGGGGATTTTTCTAGTAGCTCAGAAGGTTGTGAAACATTTTGTGATGTTTGTGTTAGGGCCAAACAAACCAGAAACATTTTTTCTGAAAGTTCTAATAAAGTAGATGTTATTTTTTCAATGATTCATTGTGACATTTGGGGTCCATATCGGAAACCCTCTTTTTGTGGTGCACCATATCGGATTATACAATGATAGGGAAAGTAAAAGAAATGTGTTACTCTCAATCGCTGTCAGAGGTGGTAGAAGTATCAGATCGTTCCTCTTCATCGTCGCTTGGAACCTGTGTCTTCTCTCTTCCCTGCCTCCTGCTCGATCGCGGTGTAAAGCATCCCCATGAAACCAATGCTAGTATCCGATGCATGAGCTTGTTGTTCTTCCTTTGTGATTCCACTATCCACTGCAACTTCTGGTTCTGATCCGCTTCTTCAGCTAGATGTGGCAATGTGAACTCACTCTGGTCATATTGCTGGGTGTCCGGTTGTGGAGTCTCGAAGTCTGGCATCTCCTCGTCCTCCAGGTGAGGCTGAGAGGCTCTTGAAGAGCTTCCTCGTCTTGGAATAGGAGTACGGGAAGAGCTGGCGCACGGGTCTGGGCACAATTGCTCTGCTGCTGGTTGGAAACTCAAGTTTTCCAAGGTTCAGAAACTTGTGATTGTTATGTTCGGGAGCCTGCATAATAACGTGTTCATGTCCCTATCGCTGAAACGATAGGTGGTCTCATCCCTTAGAATCTCACAGTGAATGAGGTAGGTGACATCGATGTGCTCTAGTTTTTCCACACAAGTTGTGGATGAGAGGTCGATGTCGAAGTGTCTGAACAATGGCGTGAGAAGGCTCCCTATCCGCTCTGTCTTCGATCCTTTTGAAGAAGTACGCATCTTCTTGCCGACGATGACTGATGCGAAAATAATTCCCATGTTGACATTGGCATTAGGGAAATGAAGAGCTTTTGAATCCCGCAAACAGCCCCTGATACCGTAATAGAGGAATTGGAGTTCATCTGTTCTCATCTTAGCCGTGTCCTCCTTTGTATAGAGGATGTTGCTCAGGACTTTCGCGGCGATGCGTAAGGCCGGGTTTCTGATTGCTGATTGGCTGGCGGTGTTAGCCTTGAAACTCCCAACAGCTATGACGTCCCAGAACGGAGACGCAATGGTGAACTTGGGGAGCAAGAGAGCAGTTTTGCTTACACTGAAACCGTAGACTTCGCAGAAATCATGCAAGCTCAGCGAGTATTTCCTTCCTCCAGCAAAGAAGGAAAAAGTAGCTTCTGCGAACTTCGGGTTGGTAGGGTTGGTGTAGGTTAGCGAAGCAAAGGCTAGGCATTGCCGCACTAGGTCAGGATAGAGGTACTCGGGTGTTTCCGCCATGTCAAAGATTTCCGTAAAATTGATCACCAGATCAACAACACTACTCAGCTTAAGCCCCTTCAGCGTCGGCTTGTGCATAAAACGAGTCGGTTCGATCGAAAAGTCCAAAAGCTTGTTGTAGTAGTATGCGTGTTTCTGACTCCATTCGTCTAGGGACTGTTCCGGTAAATTGTTGTCCGGCAGTTCGAATCTAGTGCCCTCGTCGCGAGGCCAAGCTGAGCATTTGGTGGCATAGTGCGAAGAGTCGATTGTGCTTCTTTGTCTTTTGTTCGCATGTTTGGTCTTTGGGGGCTGAGACATCTGTTTCCGGAAAAATACTCTTCTCATCGGAGCGGGTGCTCGGGGCTGAGCAGGTGCTCAGGGTTGAGCAGGCACTTCATCGGTCTTCATCAAGCCACTACAGATGGTCGCGGTCTCGCCCGGAGAAATCTCAGCGGCTTCGTATCGGTCGAGATTTGGCCGCTACATCCAACCGCTAAGCCAAAATTTTTTTTTTTTTTTTTTTTTTTTTGAAATCCAAAAGTTAGTAACAAAAGAAATTTAATAGAGAGGATAGATACACTTACCGGTGGGTTGCCTCCCACCAAGCGCTTGGTTTAAGTCACTAGCTTGACTTGGTTAGCCATTTAAGCTTGAGGAGCATCGCCTAAGGGGACAGATTCTCCTTTTGCGATGGCTGATTCAGCGAGATACGGCTTTAGGCGCTGACCATTAACAACAAACTCAATTCCAGTAGCATTCAGCAACACTACAGCTCCGTAGGGGCGAACTTCTTTTATTACAAAAGGGTCGGACCACCTTAATCTTAATTTATCGGGAAACAGCTTCAACCGGGAGTTGTACAGCAGCACTTGATCATTCGGTGCAAAGTTCCTGGTGATGATCCTTTTGTCATGATAAGCTTTTGTCCGCTCTTTGTAGATTTTTGAATTTTCATAGGCCATAATTTTCATAGGCCATGTGCCTAATTTCTTCTAACTCGTGAAGCTGCATGGTCCGCCTATCAAAAGCCGATTTGGCATCAAAGTTTAGCTGCTTCACAGCCCATGTCGCCTTGTACTCTAGCTCCATAGGTAGGTGGCATGCTTTTCCATACACCAAGGGAAATGGTGTTGTACCCAAAGGCGTCTTGTACGCTGTTCTATACGCCCAAATAGCATCATCTAGCCTTGCAACCCAATCTTTCCTTGTAGTGCTCACGGTCTTTTGCAAGATACTCTTGATCTCCCTATTTGAAATCTCGACCTGTCCACTCGTTTGGGGATGATAGGGCGTCGCGACCTTGTGTTTAACACCATTCTTCTTCAAGAGATTGTCAAAGACCTTGTTGATAAAATGGGAACCTCCATCACTTATCACCACACGAGGCACACCGAATCTGGGGAATATCACCAATTTAAACATCTTCACCACGACTCTAGCATCATTTGTAGGCGTAGCCAGCGCCTCAACCCACTTAGACACGTAGTCAACTGCCACCAAGATATATTGGTTTTCATAAGACGACGGAAATGGACCCATAAAGTCGATCCCCCATACATAAAAAACCTCCACTTCTAATATGAAGTTCTGTGGCATTTCGTTCCGTCTTGAGATGTTTCCTTGTCTTTGGCATGTGTCACACTTAGAGATAAAAGTGTGTGCATCCTTGAACATCGTGGGCCACCAAAGATCTGCTTGTAAGACTTTAGATACAGTCTTAAAGGTGGCGAAGTGCCCAGCGTAACTCGATCTGTGACAATGGAACAAAACTCCAGGGATTTCCTCATTAGAAACACATCGCCTGAAAATTCCATCTGAGCAATGCTTGTAAAGATACGGCTCGTCCCAAAAATATCGTCGTATTTTGCACAAAAACTTCCTCTCCTTATTTCCGAAGAAATGCTCAGGCTCTTTCTCAGCAGCCAGATAGTTGGCTATCTCTGCAAACCACAGAAAAGTTGTGTTTCCCCTTGTAGAAACCAAACCGCAAAGTCGACCTGAAGTAGATGCTTCGGTGTTGAGCAAGTGCTCCGCGCTGAGCAGTTGCTCCGATGTGAGCGGGTGCTCAAATACTTCACAAGAATAAACTGAGTAAACATGTTCATCTAGAAGGCTAACATCTAAAGGTACCTCATCATCAACCTTCATTCTGGACAAATGATCTGCAACTCCGTTTTCGATCCCTTTCTTGTCCTTGATTTCCAAATCAAACTCTTGTAGCAAAAGTATCCATCTCAAGAGCCTTGGTTTTGCATCTTTCTTCGTGAGCAAGTACTTCAGTGCAGCATGATCTGTATGAACAATTACCTTTGATCCAACGAGGTATGATCTGAACTTCTCAAAAGCGAAAACAATCGCTAATAACTCTTTCTCGGTAGTGGCGTACCGACTCTGAGCGTCGTCCATCGTCCGACTAGCATAATATATCACATGGAGCTTCTTGTCTCTCCTCTGACCCAGAACAGCTCCCACAACAAAATCACTCTCATCCATCATAATCTCAAAAGGTAGCTCCCAGTCTGGCGGTTGTACTATCGGTGCGCTAACCAAAGCTCCCTTAATGGTATGAAAAGCCGCCAAACAGTCACTATCAAACTCAAACTTCACCTCCTTACACAACACTCTCGTAAGAGGCCTAGCAATCATAGAAAAATCCTTGATGAAACGACGGTAGAATCCAGCATGTCCCAGAAAATTGCGGATCCCCTTAACCGAATTAGGCGGTTATAAACTCATCATGACTTCTATCTTAGCCTTGTCAACTTCAATACCCTTCTCAGATACCTTGTGCCCAAGCACTATCCCATCTCGGACCATGAAGTGACACTTCTCCCAGTTGAGAACAAGATGCTTGTCCTCGCACCTTTGCAATACCCTGCATAGATTAGACAAACAAACATAAAACAAACTCCTATACACAGAGAAATCGTCCATAAATACTTCCATAATATTTTCAATAAGGTCAGTAAATATAGACATCATACAACGTT
Organism: Cardamine occulta; assembly: GCA_028015245.1. NCBI lineage: Eukaryota > Viridiplantae > Streptophyta > Magnoliopsida > Brassicales > Brassicaceae > Cardamine > Cardamine occulta. Next base: position 9,785,769 of record CM051384.1, read on the forward strand.
GAAACAATGCCGGAGCATTACACAAATCAAAGGACATGCGGCGGTACGCAAAAGTGCCATAAAGGCATGTGAATGTCATCTTCTCCTGATCGTCCGGGTGGATAGGAATCTAGAAAAATCCTGAAAAATCGTCTAAGAAACAGTAATATGGATGGTTAGCTAGACGCTCCAGCATCTGGTCAATAAATGGTAATGGAAAATGATCCTTGCGCGTATGTCTGGTTACTGTCCTAGTCGGTATCAGTTCGCTCTTATTATTTCTAATCATTGTGATACCTCCTTTCTTAGGAACTACATGCACAGGACTGACCCATTTACTGTCAGATATCGCATAGATAACACCAGCCTCTAGAAGTTTCATTATCTCTTTCTTGACGACATCCTTGAGATTCGGGTTTAACCGTCTCTGATGCTCGACAGAAGTCATAGATTCATCCTCTAGGTGTATTCTGTGCATGCATAAGTCAGGAGATATACCAGTGATATCATCTAGTGAATATCCTATAGCCTTCCTATACTTCCTCAATTCACACAAATTCGCATTCACTGTAACGGGATATGTGGAGTTCAGACCAAGAAAAACGTACCTGAGCCCTGCTGGGAGGGTCTTCAACTCAAGCTTTGGAGCTTTCAGCTCGCTCCAAGAACCTCCAAAGGTTAAACTTTCCGGAGCAGGTGCTCCCTGGACCTCAATTTTTGTGTCTTCTCCCAGACTCAGAAAATCGTCTTCTTCCTCCACTCTGATATTAGAATCCAGAAACTTAGCAAATCCATGGGTGTCTTCACTCAGAAAACCGTGCTCACCCTCAGGTTTAGTCAAAGCGACTTCTAGAGGATCACTTGCTAAAATCTCTTCCACCACATCATCAGACATATCTGATCCATCATGGATCATAAAAGTCTGTCCATCGATCATCGGTTTCTTGAGAAGCTTGCTCATCTCAAACCGAACCAACATATCTCCAAGACGGAGATCCACTATGCCTTTTTTGACATCAATAATAGCACGAGTCATGCATAAGAAAGCTCTGCCCAGTATCAGTGGGTCCTTGGGTTCTTCATCAAGTTGGGATAAGTGTATAAGTGTATCCCCAATCTGGACGTGCAAATCTTCGATAACACCCACGGGAAGCTTTGTAGACCGATCCGCAAAAACCAATGAAATCTTGGTAGGCTTGAACTTGGTGAAACCCAGACGCTTGGCCACAGAATATGGCATCAGATTCACGCTGGAACCTAAATCACACAAAGAACAAGCAAACGTGCAAGGTCCTATCTTCACCGAGATAACAAACCTTCCCGAATCACCTTTCTTTGTCAACACCTTACTCTGAAGTATGGCGCTGCATTCCTTAGAAACAATCATCACATTTTCTTCTTCAACAACCTTTCCAGCTACTAACTCCTTCATGTACCTCTTAAGTGAAGGCATCATTTGCACGGCATCAACCAATGGAAGTTTAACCGTCAAATCCTTTAACATCTCCTTGCACTTATCATCCTCCAAATCTTTGCGAGATTTCTTAGGAGGCACTGGGTAAGGTACCCTGGGTGCATAAACTCACTCAGGAAAAATTTCTGGAGTTTTCAGAATTTTCACGGGGGCATCCTGTCGGAGCAGGTGCTCAGGGCTGAGCGGGTGCTCGCTGGATTTTTCTTCAGCCCCATTTGGAACAGTTTCCAGAGGTGTCCCTGAGCTTGAGCCAATGTCTACATGTCCATCTTTCACGGCAAAATCGCTTCCTTGAGCCTGATGCTCAGAAATTTTCTCCTTAGCCTTTTCGTGGAAGCTTGTCATCGTAGGTGGTGCCAGCAACTTTCCACTCCTCAACTCTACAACATTCACATGATATTCATTCCTGGGCAGTTCACCTTGACCTAGAAGGGCTCCAGCTGGCCTCTTGATAGCCTCAGCGGTTTGAGCTACTTGTATATCTAGCTTTTTCACATGCGCGGTAACAGCCTCATACTTCGCATTCAGGTCAGTGTACATGTGATCTACCTTGGCATTAATCTCAGTAGACGCCTTCTGTTGATTAACCATCAGTTGCTACATAAGACTCATCAGCTCATCTTGAGATGTAGGCGCGGAGACAGCTTGTGGTGGTGTAGCGAATTGGGCGTTTTGTTGTTGGTTTTCTCCTTGGAACCAATTCTGATTCTGATTAGGGACATACTGCTTCCCCTGAGTATTGCTAGAGTAAAACTTCTGGAAACCCTGAGCTTGTGGCAACTGATTCATACCTCCTTGTTGCGGATAAACTTGGTCTTGTGGGTTCTCAACATTGGTGCTGCGGTAGGAAAGGTTAGGGTGGCTCCGATAATTTTGATTGAACCCACGTTTCTGGACATATCCCTGACCATTGACATAGTTAACCTCCTGTACTCTAGCTTCGTCATCTTCATCAAACTCTTGAGATATAGACGCAGCCCCATTCTCTTCCACAAATTTGACTGGTCTTGACTCTCGCGTAAGAGTAGATTTACCTTTGCTGTCAGCTCATCAATCTTCTGAGTGTCCACACTATTGACTTCCCTGGATCTATCATACTCAGGAGACCTGTTGCTGGAGCTTGAAGCAAGGTTTTCCATCAGCTCAAAAGCACCATCTCTAGTCTTGGTCATAAAAGACCCATTACTCGCGGCATTCAAGGCGTTGCGGTAATCCCATTCAACTTCATCATAAATTATACCCAGAATCTGTTCATCCTTGAAACCGTGATGACGACATTCCCTACGGTATTCCTTTAGTCTTTCCCAAGCTTCACAGAAAGCTTCACCAGAATGTTGTTGGAAAGAAGATATCTTGTTTCGTAGAGCGGCTGTCTTGGATTTAGTGTAGAAGTGGTCCAAGAAAGCGGCTCTAACTTCATCCCACGTCCTCAAAGAACCAGCTGGCAATGACTTCAACCATCTCTGAGCCTTATCAGCAAGTGAAAAAGGAAACAGCTTGCACTTTAGAAACTCACTCGGAACCCCATTCGAACCGGTAGTGTTGCAGATTTCTTCGAAGTTTTCGATGTGATCCATCGGTATCTCAGCTGGTAGTTCGTGAAAGAGGTGTTATTTCACCAATGAGATCATCTGAGGTTTTATCTCAAAGTTTTGTCTCTGAATTGTTGGAGAAATAATAGCTGAACGGTTTTGATAAAACGCATGGAGGTTATCCGAATCCCCTATACCCGGTTGTACTAGCTGAACTGGCGGTTGATCTCTTCTCAACTGAGCAATCTGATCCCTTAGCAACTGTAACTGAGCAGCCATACCATTTTCTTGTTCAGCCATAATGACCGGAGCAGCTGTAATTCTCTTTTGACGGTTTTGACGTTCAAGGCGAGCTAACTCTTCGTTGGTGTGGATGACTAAATCTTTGGTGCAATTTCTTATTGTTCTTCTACTGGTCATGCACCTGACAAATAGCAGAAACAAATAAAAATTAAGCTTAGTAGTTTCTTAGACTAAAAATAAAATAAAAAATCAAAGGTAACGCAATTGGTCCCCGACAACGGCGCCAAAAACTTGATACACAGAGTTTTAACCCAAAATAATTCCGCAAGTGCACAGACAATCACAGTAGTATATAGGGTATTGAATCCACAGAGACCAAAGCTACACTATGAAATTATAGATTTTAATTTAAAGCTAAGACAAAATAAAAAGGTTTGTAATTTTCAGAACAAAAGCAAGTAAATAAATTGGTGTAAAAATAATAAAAACAAGCACTAGGTTAAGGCGTTTCGCCGGTGATTCGGAGACAAGGCTGAGCAACTATTCAGGGGCTAAGTAGCTACCGGTCTAGAACTCAAACATAAAATTAATATCGCCCCACTGTCGTGATGTATCGACAACTTTATCTAACAACCTAGACACCGAAACTGTCGTTTGGACCTAGCGAGGTTGATAAGCATTAACGAGCTGGTTCAATCTGTTCATAATCAATCGCAACAATCAACTGTCGTTGGTCACACACCAATTGCTCACCAATGATTTATCTAGCAACCTAAAGCACTGTCATGAATAAGTTTAACCTAAAATCATAGACTAGGTGATCAAGCTAATCTAAGCATTAAGGATCCCTATTGGCGAAGACATTATAAATTCCAATACCTATTTGTGCTCAGCCATTAACATCCTAAATCACCATTGAAAACCTTAACCTAGCTAAGGATCTACTCACACATGGCGAAATCAAACACAACAAAGCAATAAAATGAATTCATGATATAATTAAAGAGATTAGGGTTCAGAATTCTTCTCAAAACAAAGTTGTGGTCTCTTCTCCTTCAAATCTTACAAAGAAATAAAAATCTCTATGTGATGTTCTTAGCAAAAGCGTAAGTGCCTCTAGAAAAATAGAAGAAAAATGATATATGCAGGTCTGGAGGCGGCTGGGTGAAGATTAGGGCGTCCTTGGCGAAAAATTAGGAAAGTTAGGATTTTCCCTTATTTGCTCTGACAGGTCGTCGTGAGCGGTTGCTCAGGGGCTGAGCGGATGCTCAGCAGGTGAATTATTGACTTTTCTCCAATTTCTGCTAAGTTCCTCCCACAAGCTCAAATCTTCATCCTTAGCCATCTTTTGACCTGTAATGACTCAAAATAAAACTAAAAGACTCAATAAAGACTCGAAAACAACTGTTAGAATGCGCCAAAAATGCAACACATCAGCCAAACAAACCAGAAACGTTTTTTCTGAAAGTTCTAATAAAGTAGATGTTATTTTTTCAATGATTCATTGTGACCTTTGGAGTCAATATCGGAAACCCTCTTTTTGTGGTGCACCACAACAAAATAGACGTGTTGAACCCAAGCATCGTCACATACTCAACATGGCCAGATCGTTATTGTTCCAAGCCAATTTTACCGCTTAGATTTTGGGGAAAAAGCATTTTTACGGCGCCATATTTGATAAACCATACACCAACGAAGCTTACAGATTTTAAGATTTTGTATTAGATATCGCATGGCTCGGTGCCCTCTTATGAGCATATACAGACATTTGGTTCTCTCTACTATGCCCGACGGAGAGATCGTGATCATGGCAAATTTGGTGCTCGTGGGATACGATGCATTTTGCTAGGATATCATCTTGATAAGAAAGGATGACTTGTATTTGATTTTGGATACCGAGAAGATTTTTGTGTCGCATGATGTTGTTTTCCAAGAGAATGTTTTTTCGCATGTTGTTTCCAAAACACCTTCATCATCGGCTTGTATTGAGGAGATACACCCAGCAGTCTTTGAAGATACAATACTGGTTGTTTCGACAAGGGGAGCTACTCCTATAGTGGATAGTACTCCGTCTCCTAATTGGCTGATTATTCTTCTCTACCGACTGATGATATGTGCAAAGTTGAGCTGCCTCAACCTGGGTTACGTAGGAGTCAAAGAGAGCGTACTCAATCAGTTTCTTCTTAAGCCTTTTTCACTTATGCTGCTCGCAATATGATAGACCACCCTCATGCTCCTACTCCAGCTGATCTTAAGTCTTCAAGTACATCTTTCTATCCCTTACCTAAGTTCATGTCTTGTCATCGCTTTTCTACTGCTCAACAAATGTTTTGTGCCGCAATCTTGGCATTTGATGATCCGGTTTCATATAAAAAAGTGGCTTTCCTTAAGATCTGGTGTGAAGCAATGGGTTCTGAAGTAGATGCTTTGGAACACAACAAGATATGGGACATTACTACTGTGCTGCCGGGAAAGGTGGCCATTGGTTGCATGTGGGTGTATCGTATGAAGTTTAGATCTGATGGTCAAGTGAAACGTTATAAGGCCAGACTCGTTATTCTTGGTTATAGACGACAAGAAGGATACAATTATAAAAAAACATTTGCTCTCGTGGTGAAGATTAATACGATACACATATTGTTAAAAGAATTATTCTCTTGATATTATTACAGAAGGTGGTCTTCTTGGTGCAAAACCGTCTATCTCTCCAATCGAACAGAATCATGATCTTGCTCGCGACGATGGTGATTTTTTTTACTGAGCCAAAAAAGTACATAACGTTGGTTGGTCGTCTTGTTTACTTGGCAGTGACTCGACCAGATCTGAGTTATGTAGTTCACTTGTTGGCTCAATTCCTACAGTACCTTTGACAGAAGCATTTTGACGCCGCAGTTAGGGTTGTCAGCTATCTCAAAGGGTCACTTGGACAAGTTGATTTACTTGGCTCTGACGAGGATCTTTCTTTATGTGCCTTCTGTGACTCCGATTGGCAAGCATGTCCCATCACGAGACGCTCTCTTTCGGGTTATATCATCATGCTTGTAGATTTCGTCGTCTCTTGGAAAACAAAGAAGCAAGAAACAGTTTCGCGTTCCTTTGCTGAGGCAGAATATAGAGCAATGGCCGTTACTTATCAAGAAATTACATGGACAAATGAGCTGCTTCAAACACTTGGTGTCAAACAACCAGCTCTGATTCCGCTGCATTGTGATAATCACTGCTGACATCCCCATCTCAAAGAATCAGGTGTTTCATGAATGAACAAAACACATCGAGGCAGACTGTCATTTCGTTCGTGATGCGGTTCAAGCAGGCATTATTTCCACTCTTCACGTCAAAACCACTAATCAACTTGCTGACATTTTGACAAAAGCTCTTGGACGTCCGCAATTACGTTATCTTCTTAGAAAGATGGGCATTCGAGACCTTCATGCTCCACCTTGAGGGGAGTATTGGAGATAATATCAAATAAATCGAATATCCTAGTGAATATACTTATGTATTTAATATTTGAGTCTATCTCCTAGATGATAGGTGGATCGTATGTATAAATATGAGCATCAACATTGATGAATAACATTGATGAATAACAACAGAGAATTCAGAATTGACAAACTTTCTTCAAAATTTTACCGAAATATTTTCTTCCTGGTGTGAGGATTTGTTTTACTGAAATAGAGAAACTAGTTCACTTCCTGGTTTACCAGCAGTTCAGCCTCATTGAGTTGTGACCAAAACCTATAAGGTGGCTAAACCAAAGAAAAGATATGATGTGCTGAGAAAGCTCACTTGCTGGAATGAGCAATTCAGCAACACTGACATTGTAATCAGGAACAAAAATAACCTACAAGGTGGTTAACCCTTCTCATTAGCGGTAATAATATCGTATCAGTTTTCACAATACAAGAAAGGCAGACATGATTGAGGATTATGCAGGTTGTCTGCTTTAAGCTTGAGAATATGATTAATACAAGCACGCAAAAGTGTATTTACAAAAAGGTCACGTACCTTAAGCTGGTAACCTATTTCTGAATCATGGTTAATTGTAGACGCAACGGTGATGAATTTCACAATCCTCTTAGCTTGCACATATGTGGCAAATGCTTTTCCCCCAAAATATGCAAACTCTTGGCTCTCAACAGTACTCATTTCCTTCATCTTTTTGTAGCGGTAAGCACATCCCAAGATATTAAGCAGTTGTCGCTTGTACTCGTGTATACGCTTGATCTGCAATAGTTTTCAATGCAAAAAAGCAAATAATTTACTATTTGATGAAATGATAAGAAAGCTTCTCCGATTTTTGATTTACAAGATTCATTGGGTTAATAAAACAAGATCCTTTGAAACATACCTGAAAAAGTAAAACACAATGATTCGTGTAAAACTAGACTTCTCATGCAAATTGGTTTTTAGGAAAAAAGCTTCTTCTTTTTTTTTCCCCATTTCTCTTTTTTTCCTTTCCCTTTTTTTAATATGAAAAATATATACTCAAACACAGAAAAAAAAAACAAGCTTAGAATTCCACAGAGTACCACTCACCACCGAAGAAGAAGAGAAAGATGAAGGGTCTCTATCATCATCTCTTTTATCATCGCTGCCAGATGATGTGGCTCTGAACTACGTAACTCTTGTCTCGAGATGGGACCATACGGCCTTATCTCTGACCTCCAAGAGTTATCGCTCTCTATTGTCTTCCTATGATCTCTACAAGATACGATCTTTGATGAGTCGCACCGAAACATACGTCTATGTGTGCTTACGAATCCCTCCTGTTGATCGCTGGTATATCCTCCGCCGTAGAAAAAACCTAGACGCCGGTCTGATCCTGATCCCTTCTCTCCCCTCTCAGCCACGGGAAGCATCTTCAGTGGTGGTTCTAGATTGGGAGATATATGTAATCGGTGGATCGATAAAGAGTGGTGGTGGTGAGTATTTAAGTGGAGAACCCGGTGGTGGTGGATATGTTGGTGATGGGTCTGTTGGTGGAGGGTCTTTTGGTGGTCAATGGTTTGGCTTAGACATAAGAGATTTAATAGTATGAAAATGATGATTTTTTGCCTTTTCGTTCATCGACACAATTTAGTTTAGGACAGAGCCGGTCCTAAGAAATTAGGGGCCCAAACAAAACAAATAACCTAACATTCAGTTTTTATAGTATAAAAAATTGTTCTTAATAGAGAAAAAAGAAAATCAGTCTCGACAAAACTCACATTTACAAACAAAAGTACAATAATATCTTTAAAAACAATCTAATAAAGCTTCTGACAAATAACCCTTCTTGTATAAAAACAATCAAACTTGTATAATTAAGATTTCTAACCATAGTTTTTTCTATTGATAACATAACTAATTCGTTTAACCTTTTTTGACCAAAATTGATCTTTTTCTCTTCTTTGATGGAGGAAACAAAAAGTCTAAAACCAAAAAAAAAAAAAGAGAAAAAAAGAGAGAAGAAAAGGAGAAGTCACGTAGAGGGAGAAGAAGGTTAACTCAATTTTTTTAGTTAAATAATCTAAATGTAATATTTCAATAATAATAATTTAGGACCCACATAATATTTTATCAAAAAAATTTACGAAACTTGCTCATGTTTTCTATATATATAAAATTTATTTTTGCACCCCTCTGACGTCAAAAAATATATATAAAACAAAAATCTTATGGGCTCCCTAGAAAGTGGGACCCCATTAAAATGTTTTATCAAATTGGTTGCAGGACCGGCTCTGGTTTAGGAGCAGAGTTCTTTGGTTCATGTTCACAAGGGACTTTCCTTCTTTTCTTGGCTTAGAAACTCTTTGATGTGTACGACCAACTTCTGGAAACATATAAGATATGATTAATTTTTTTAATAAAACTAGTAATGATGATGGGCAAAAATAGTAATGGTTTTGTGTTTTGCAATTTCTTAAAAAATTTAAGCTTCTTTGTCTATGTTTATATATATATATATATTGGTGAATTAATATATGATTCAAAATTTCTAATTAAAGTTTATAGCAAATATTAAGAACTTTGAATTGATGAGTTATGTTCAAAGAGAATGCAGAGTTTATGTTACTATATGTTACTAGAAGAAGAAGAGGCTATGAAAACATGCATATCTCTTATGTTGCAATATTATATGAGATATTTTAACAAGGAACCTATCTGTTCAGATCAGAGAAAATAATGTCTTATTATAAGAGATCAACTTTACGATAACAAAATCTCATGTGAAACACTTATTCAGATGAGTCTAGATACATTCACACTGTTATGTGAAATAATACATTAGAAGTTTATAAAGTTTATAGTTCAAAAATATTATGAGAGACTTTTAGCATTTTATAAAGTTTATAGTTCAAATTTTTTGGGTTGGATTGACTATTTTAGAGTTTAGGGTTTAAGATTTAGGGTTTTCTAAACCTTAAACCCTAAATCATAAACCCTAAAATCACGAGATTAGGAAATTATGCTATATAAAGAAATTTTCATTTAGTGAAATGCTATATTGACATAAATGAAAGTGTGTGCTAAATATGACATAACTCATTTTGTATTATTTAAAAAAGTTGGCCTATTTATAATAAAATATTATATTTTTTTTCAATTACTATTAATTACTCGTTTAAACTTTTAACTATCAATCACATAAAACAATTCTTTTTTATTTCTCTTACTCTTCTTAATCACTTTAATTATCAAATTTTCCCAATTTATCTCCTTTTAGTTACTCTCAATTACTCAAATGTTTATTAATCTCAGATCTTATTATACAAATCTTGGTTGCTCTAACCAGAAGTGCACACATATCAAAATTATAATTAACAAGATCATACTACTTAGGACTGGGCTTACAGATCGGTTTGTTCGGTTCGGTTCGAAATAAAACCGAACAAATCGATTTCGGACACTGACCAAAATCAACCAACAAACCGATCGGATTGAATTCGAAATTGGAATCGGATCTCGGTTCGGTTCGGTTTGGAACCCAACATCCGATTAAATTACCGATTAAATTTCCCTTAACCAGCTTTCTAATTTCTAAATCAAAAGTTCAAAACCCAAACCAAAACATCATATCTCATTTCATTTTTGACACAATCTCATTTTCCTCTCAGCTCTCATTTTCGACACCCTACACGACGAAACCGTGTTCTTCAGCCGTGGATCCAATCTTCACAAATTCTCCTAAATTTCTTTTAATTCAACACGAGAAAAGGCAAGTCGAATCTCTTCTCCATTTGGATCTCAATATCTTTGCATCGTTTCTTAGTTCTAACCCTAATCGAAAATTTCGTTTTTTTTTAAATTTGGGGGTTTTTAAAACTAATTTGATTTAGGAGTTTTCGATGTCGTATTTAACGAAGATTAGTTATTAATTTCTAGTTTTTATGGTTTGATTTTGTTAATTTTCATTCCCGTAATTGAAACCCTAATCCAAAATTTTCGATTTGGGGGTTTTGAAAACTAATTTGTTTTAGGAGTTTTCGATGTCGTATTTAACAAAGATTAGTTATTAATTTCTAGTTTTCATGGTTTGATTTTGTTAAATTTCATTCACGAAATTGAAACCCTATTCGAAAATTTTCGATTTTCAGTTTGAGGGTTTTTAATTCTAATTACTTATGTGGGTTAGAAACATGTTATTTAACACGGATTAGGTTTTAGTTTCATGTTTCTGTGAGTAGATTTTTATGAATTTCAAATTGTAACTTGAAACCCTACTCGGAAATTTAGAAATTTTGAAAAGGGGTTTTGAATTCTAATTGCGTAGTATGGTTTTAGATGTTTAGTAATTAATATGCTTGATTTAACATGTATTTGATTTTTTAAAACCTTATATGAGCTTTGATTATTTTTCAAGTACTAATCAGATTGACTTTTTTTATTTGTAGATGGCTTCTTCTCCAGGCAGAGGTGAACCAGAAACTGATATTGACTCATATGTTCAGCTTGGAAGCAAGAGGAAGAACGACCAAGTGATGCTGCTCTGCCACCGAAGCCTAAAAAGATCTATCCGAAACGAGCTAAGTGTTGGGAGCATTTCATTCAAAGGGCAGATGATCCAAAGTAAGTCTAATTGTAAGCATTGTGGTCATGAGATAGGTTGTGACTCTAAGTCATTTGGAACAAGTGCGATGAATGGCCACCTTAGTAGATGTAAGTTGGCTTTAGATTATGAGGGTAGAGAGAAACAGAAGATATTGGCTGGTGATAGTAGAAGCAAGATGAAGCTTGTTTTGTATGATCCTGATCGGTTTAGGAAATCAGTTAACAGGTTAGTTGTAGTTAATGAGTTGTCTTTCTCATTTGTTGAATCAGACGGGTGGAAAGAGTTTTGTTTTGATATGTTGCCTATGTACAAGACATTCTCTAGAAGAACATGTACTAGGGATATAGCTACAATGTATCTGGAAGAGAAGGCAGCTTTGAAAGAGTTGTTTGGAGTTGAAAAGAAAATTCTCTCACCACAGATATATGGGTGTCACCCATGATTTATGAGGAATGGGAAATGCAGAAAAGGATCCTCTTCTTTAAGGTCATCACTGATCATAAAGGAGATACTATAGCAGGCCAGCTGATTGAATGTGTAGAGGAGTGGGGTATTGAGAAGGTTTTCAGCATTACGGTTGATAATGCAAAGAACAATGACAAGGCTTTGAAGACTTTCATCAATTATCTGCATGTGAGAAGACCACAAGCCTTAGTTCTAAATGGAGATCTGCTTCATATGCGTTGTTGTGCTCACATTCTCAACCTTATTGTGGGAGATGGTCTAAAAAAAGCTAAGTCTAGTATAGTTGCTATTAGGAATGCATTTAAGTGTGTTAGGTCTTCTTTCACAAGGCTGATGTCTTTCCAGTTGCGGTGTGATACAGGTAAGGTCACTAGAGGTAGCTTACCTTTAGACTGTGTAACTAGATGGAATTTAACCTACCTAATGTTGACTGCTGCTATTAAACATAGAGCTGCTTTTGAAAGGATGTTGAGTGAAGACAAGCTCTACTATGATTACTTCTTGGAGTAAGATGAGACGTCAAAGGTGAAACGATTTGGTCCACCAGAAGCTACTAGTTGGGAAGAAGTAGAGAGGTTAGTGAAGTTTCTAAAAATCTTTTACCAGATTACATTAACATTCTCAACTTCTCAATCAGTAACTTCTACACTTTGTTTCAATGAGATTGTCAACATAGAAAGAAATCTTATCTCCAAGTGTGGCAACAACAACGAAGGGGTAAGAGCTCAAGCAAGGATAATGAGGGATAAGTTTGAGAAGTACTGGGATGGATTTGATAATATGAATCCTCTTGTGACTATTGCTAGTGTCTTCGATTCAGGAACAAGCTTCAGTTTGCTTCTCTTTGCTTTGATCAACTTTATGGAAAAGGTACAATAAAGAGTAGGCAACATTATAGTAACCTTTGCAATATTATGAAGAAGCTTTATGATCAGTATAGTCTTAGCTAACAAAACCGTGTGAGATTGCTACTTCTGCTCAGCCGAGTGTGATCTTAGAGTTATCAGACGATGAAGATGGTTGTGAAAGGATGGATTCAATATACAACAAGCTAACCAGCGTAAGGAGTACAGAAGATATTTTTTGGTGAGTTAGACATCTATTTGGCAGAGAAAACTGAGATCCGAGCAGACAACAGTTTGGGTATATGCCTTATAATGTTCTATCATGGTGGAAGAAAAACACGTCCAAGTTTCCTATCTTATCAGAAATGGCTAGAGATGTTCTAGCAATTCAAGTATCTTCAGTAGCTTCAGAGTCTGCATTTAGTACTAGTGGCCAAGTGTTGGATCCTTATAGGAGCTCTCTAACTTCTTATATGGTGGAGGTTTTGATTTGCACACAACAGTGGTTGCGATGTGCCTATAAATCTCAAGTCGAAGTTGCTAACTTGGTCCAAATGTTATAAGAAGTTGAGTTCCTTGAATCACTAGGTAAATACTAAGTAATATAACTATATGTGTCTTTGTTTTCTTTTCTTGGATCTGTTGGTAACTTGTTGTATCTTTGTCTATGTTTTTTTGTAGATTCTCAGAATTCAATGGCAACCCCTCACTGATTCTTGTTCGTAGGGAAGGTAACTATGTTCTCCTTTGTTTAGTACTTTAGTTTAATTTCAGAATTTCCTTGTTTAGTCAATGTTTAATAGTTTATACATGTGTTTATTTTGACAAGTTGATGTCTGATGGTATTGTTTTTTAACTTTTTTTTTCTGGATCCAGCCTTCACAGAGCTGCTGCTATTTTGTCTTTTTTGGGTGCGGATTGCAGCGTGTAATAGACCTAACTCTACCATTAGGTGCTTGGGGAGGCTTACAAACTATTAATCTAACCATTTACCAGCTTTGTTTTGTATTTTTTAATGAATACTTGTTGTGGGGTTTCAAACTACAAGTATTCATTACAAGTATCAATCCTTTTGTTTTTGTGCGGTTGGTTGCCCGAAGGGCTATCTGACCCGATCAACTTCGTAAGCCGTAGCGCACTAGCGGGTATTTCAATCCTTTTTGTGTATGTATTTGGTTAGGTGTTACTCCCGGTTAGTTAAAGATCAATATTTTGGTTCAAACTCTATGTCTATGCTTGTAATCGGGTTAAAAACCAAACTAATGTAAATGACAGCTTTTTTCGGATCTGTTTTAATTAGCTAAAACCGAACCGAATAATAGGTTAACCGAACCGAATAAACCAAATTTTTTCAGGTTTATTTCGGATCAAATACACCATTCCGATTAAACCGGATAACCGATTAAACCGAACCGAACTACCCGTTTAAACCCATAGCCCAGGCCTAATACTACTTGTTGGTCGATCGATTATATCATGACATGTGTAAAAAATAATTTTTTTAATCAAAAAGGAAAATCAACAAAAAAGAGAGGACAAATAAATAATAGTTAAATAGATCATCTTTACTTTCTAGTTTTTACATATAGTTTTCTTAATAAAAAAAACACACAAAATAAGAAAAAAAAAATCAAATAGATAATCTTTACTTTCTATTTTGTGCATATATCATTTTGATAATTTTAGATACATAAGAAAGCATATTTCATTAGAGAAGATCGTTATATATGTTGTAAAAAACAATTATATACATATGTTTGTTTTTCTACATCAATAAATTAACTTAAATTAACCAATTTTGTTATTGTAATATTAAAATTAACCAATTTTAGATGTTTTTAAATTAACCTCAAATAAATGTTTAAATTTTATTCATTTACATCTATAATGAATTAGGTTAAATTTTTAGATAATATATATTTTAAGAGCAATATGTATATTTAATTAACTCTTTTCCTAAATTAGTTCGTTAAACAAAAAAGAAACCCAACAAAAAAGAGAGCAAAAAAACTAACAAATTTAAAATTTCCATTTCTCTCTAGTTTATGCTCAATTTTATTATTTCTATAAAATTACAATTTTTTTTCAAATTTAGATATTTATATTTCCATATTATTTAGAATCCAATAAATATTTTACACGTATCTAATTTTTTTAACTTAAAAATTGATTGAGTATAATCCAAACTAGTTAGTTAGGTGTGCAATAAATCATAGAGTAAACTGATTGAATAAACCTATAAATATATCTAATTTAATGGTTTGAATCAGCACATAAATCTATTTAATTTTATAGATCAAATAGTTAAATAGATCTAATAAATTTATCATCATAAAAGAATAAGAACTAACTAATTGCATAAACTTCCATAAATTATAAAATCAAAATTTTACAGAAAATTATAAAATTAGATATTTAGTGAAAATATGTGTCATGCATGCAAGAAAATCGAACATGAAATAAGTTATAAGTGCAAAAAAAAAAATCCAAATAAATAGAGATCATAAGTTATAAGTGCAAAACAAGCGAAAAACAAAGAAATGAGAGTTTGATACAACATAAGTTATAAGTGCAAAATAAGCGAAATTTTGATTCGATATATTTTAGAAAAAAACAAAGAAATGAGAATTCAAAAATGATGATTATCAAATTGGTTACATATAATTGGCACAATATAACAAATTGGTTAGAAAGTTATATTTTTACAAATAAAAAATAATAATGGGACAGAGAAATTGAAAGAAATATTTACTCCACAAAAAAAGACAGAGTGTGTAAATAATTTTTTCAAAAGGGAAGAAGTTATATTTGTTTTTTTTCAAAGGTAAAACGTCAAAATAAGAGGCGGAGATCCACTCAGAGAGAGTTACTTATGTTGGAACCAACTCTTATACACAAATCTGGATACGGAGGAGGGAGGAAGGTGGTGGGGCTTCTACCAAATATTGAAGATGGATGGGAATCCAAAGACAAAAGAGAAATAAAATCGCAAAAACCAAAATATCTTCAAAAATATAGCACAAGATAGGAATAAAAAAATCGATATCTGGTGACAGAAGGGCTAAGCTATAAGATGTTGTCGGAAAACGGCAAGAGACAAGGAATAACGAAGGACTTCAGCGAGTGAAAGTGCAAGAGAGAAAAGATATTTGGTTGGCAACCGAGAAAGATCTGAACTAGAGGAGAAATATGGATTTGGAGATGGGACGAAGGGGGTGGGGTTTCTGCTAGAGATTAAAGATGAGGCTGGATGGGAATCCGAAGATAGAAAAGAAATGAAGCAGAAAAAACTAACATTTTCTACAGAAATAGGGCCCGAGATAGAAATAAAAAATCGAGAGATGATGACGGAAGGGATGAGTTAGAAGATGTTGTTAGAAAACATCAGGAGACAAAGAATGGCGAAATACTTATGCAAGTGAAGGTTCTAGAGGGAAATCATATTGTGTTGGAAATTGATATAATATCTGAATCAGAAGAAAAAAAGAAGAACAATGAAAATCTTGTCGGAAGAATGTCTCACCCAGATATAAGTGGGAACCTAGTCACCGGTCACCAGATCCGATTTTTCATATCTCACATGGTGATCGAAAAACAAACGACAATACAAAACCAAAATCTATTGGATGTGATCTAAATTTTAATATGTTAATAATGAAATTGTAATATAAAAATTTTAATTAATTTACTGATGTAAAAAAATAAACTTATGTATATAATTTTTTTTATTACAACATATACAATTTTTTTTTATAACGTAATATGCTTTCTTCTTATTTTCCTAAAACAATTCATATCCCTAATAAACTTATAACATTTACCAGTCACTTACCTTATCCAAAATCTGCTTCCCACTAACTCTTTCAATCCCTCTCTTCTCTCATCTCTTCCACAATCCCAAAAAAATCTCCACTTCGTTTCACTTCCCTCTTCCATGGACACTTATCTCTCCCACCACAGATCTCTCCCGTTTCTCCCTTCACACCACAATTCCATTAGACGAAGCCACGGAGGCAGCGATTATGTTCTTCTCCCTTCACGCCGTAAGCTCCGGTACAATTCAGTAGTGGTGGTTGCAGCTTCACGAGCGAGCCTCGACGCGCCTTTATTCCCACGCACGGCTCAAGGAAGGTTTCTAACTACCGTCTTAGTTAAAAAACGACAGCTTTTTCACTTCGCTGTTGCTGATTTGCTTAAACAACTCGCTGATGACAAGGAAGCTGCTTTATCTCGTATGTTCATTAGTTCTGGTTCTGATGAAGCTTCTCTCCACAGGTTACTAAAGCTTTCATCTTTCTCAGTCAATACAATTATAATCACAAGTGTTTGTTGTTACTGTTGAATCATCTAGTTGTAGGAAATTTTTAAAAAAATCTGTAAAATGAAAATTTTGTAGAATGATATGTCTTCTTTGATTTGAGTCATGAATCTTGGTTTTACATATATTTGTAGGTAAATTTCGTTATTCTAGAGACATAATCTATAATTAAGATATCAATCCTGCATAATTCAAGAAAATTTGTAGTTTAGTTTCGTTTATAAGTGTTTGTTGCCTTTGTGAAATTGCCTAATTGTAGCTACAAAATCTGTAGAATTGAATAATTCAGAAAATTTTGATTCCTGAAAAACTTGTAGAATGGATTATCTTCTTTGATTTGAGTCATTAATCTTGATTCCATTTATATTTGTAGGTAAATTTGATTATTCCAGAGACCTAATCTATGACTAAGACATGAATCTTGCATAAATCAAGAAATTTTTTAGTTTAGTTTAGTTTTACAAGTGTTTGTTGGCATTGTGGAATTGCCTAATTGTAGGAACAAAAATCTGTAGAATGGAATAATTTAGAAATTTTTGATTCGTGAAAAACTTGTAGAATTGCATAGTTTTAAAGATTTTGGTCATTAATCTTGCAGAATAGCGAATTGTCTCGATTCCACATGTATAGATGATTCTATGTACCAGTGGTTTCTGTTTTCAATTCATGATTTGGCGCTTCTATGAATGCTGATTCTTTGATTTGACTCCATGGTTTGTAGAAAGATAGCTCAACCTAAGGAGAGTGATTAAGAGATTACATAAATCAAGAAAATCTCCTAATTGTAGAAACCAAAATCTGTAGAATAGAATATTCAAGAAAACTTTGATTCTTTATAAACTCTTAGAATGTAATAGCTTCTTAGCTTTTAGTCATTAATCTAGCAAAATAGCAGATAGCTGAATGTAAAATCGCGATTCTATGTTCCTGTTGCTTCTGTTTTCAGTTCATGATTTGGCGTTTCTATGGACACTGATTCTTTGATTTGAGTCATTAATCTATGATTAAGACATTAATCTGCATAAATCAAGAAAAATTTAGTCTAGTTTACAAATGTTTGTTGCCACTGTAGAATTGAATAATTCAGAAAACTTTGATTCGTAAAAAACTTGTAGAATGGCAGTTTTAAAGATGTTAGTCATTAATCTCCCAAATAGTGGATATCAGAATGTAAAATCGCGATTCTATGTTCCTGTTGCTTCTATTTTCAGTTCATGATTTAGCGTTTCTGTGGATGCTGATTCTTTGATTTTGAATCCATGGTTTCTCAGAAGGATAGCTCAACTAAAGGAGAGTGATTGTCAAACAGCAATTGAAGACATAATGTACATGTTGATCTTATACAAATTCTCGGAGATAAGAGTGCCACTTGTTCCAAAGCTCCCTACTTGTATCTACAATGGAAGACTAGAGATCTGGCCTTCAAAAGACTGGGAGCTTGTATCGATTCATAGCTGCGACGTTCTTGAACTCATCAAAGAACATAGTAACGCAGTCATCAGTTTAAGAGTGAATTCAACTTTGACTGAAAATTGCGCAACAACAGAGATCGATAAGCATCATCTCAGTAAAGTATACACAGCTTCAATCTTATATGGATACTTCTTGAAATCCGCTTCTCTCAGACACCAACTTGAATGTTCACTATCACAACACACTGGAAGCTTCACCAAGCAACTGAGACATTACATTTCCGGATTCGACCCCAAGATATTGCAGAGATGTGCAAAGCCGAGGTCACATGAAGCGAAAAGCCTGATAGAGAAGCAAGGCCAAGCTCTTTTTGGTCCCAAGGAAAGTAACGAAGAGAGCATTGTGACATCGTTTTCTAGCCTGAAGAGGCTGCTTCTTGAGGCTGTAGCGTTTGGTACGTTTCTATTTGATACAGAGGAGTATGTAGATGGCGCGTTTAAGCTTAATGAGAATGAGAATGCAGAAGAAGAAGAAAATAGCAGTGTATGAAATGAACCAGTTTGCTAGAAGTAAAGCTTTAATATCTTTTTGGTGTATACTTGATATGTATAGACTATAGAGAAAGAGACAGAAGGTTTCTACTGTGTCAATGGCAATGGTAAGTCTTTTTGTCTATAGTTTGGTTAAGTATATGTATAGTGTATTCGTGTATAAGGAATGATTTATAGAGAGATTGGTTTTATCATTTGTTTTGTCCCTCTTTTTTGTTTTCCTCAAAAATATTGAATTGTTATATCAAATACTCAAGAACCAGACGTAGCAATGTACTCAGAACTAAGTCTTGGCTCCAAAAACGTCTCATCCAGCCAATGATCTCACTTGTATAGCTTAAAAGCGTTGGAAAACAAAACAAGATATAATTTTTGTACTTATTATTTTGGATAGATACAGATTACAGGTATACTACTGATAGAGAGAAATTGACTGTTTCTTTAGTTCCAAATAGACATAAGATGATAAACATAAAATCAAAAGAAAGCGAGAAATGTACATTATTTAGTAATAAAAGAATGAACAAGAAAATTTAATTTTTGAAGATATGACCGTTTGGTCAAATATTGATGTATGTAGTTAGTAGAAGAGCGCAGAAAGGACTCTGCTTTTGCAGGCACAAAAACTTACTCTGCGAAAGCAAAATCACAAAAGTCATTAACTATGATATTTTACTCTCTCTTTCAAGTTCTCATTACCAGCGAGAGAGAGAGAGAAAGAGTGTGTGTGAGAGAGAGACTAGGAAGTTGAAGGAAAAAAAAGCTTGTATCAGAAGGTTTTGTAGTGAGTAAAATGGCTAGCAACAATGATTTTGATCACTGCAAAGAAGAAAACAAGAGACAGAGCTTCTTCAAGATTCTCCAGAGAGCTGATCTTTCATCTGAAAACATGGTAATCTGTTCTCTTCAAGTTCTTAAGTTATGCAAATTTCTTGTTAGTTTTGGTTTGGAAAGGTTGAGACTTTTGGTTTTCTGTAATGATGGGTCTTGTCTTAACGTTGAATCTTGTTTACTGTCTTTGAATGGTGAAATCTTTTCGTTAATTGTCTTTATGTGTCTCGAAAACTAACTGTTATGTAATTTCTTGCTAGCTTAACTTTGAAGGTTGAAAATTTTGGTTCTTGTAACAATGGGTCTTGTCTTAAACGTTGAATCTTTTAGCTGTCTTTGAAAGCTGAAATCTTTTCGTTAATTGTCTTTATGTGTCTTCAAAAACTCGCTGTTCTAAACTCGTCATGTTCTGAAGTTATGAAATTTCTTGTTAGCTTAAATTTGGAAAGGTTAAAACTTTTGGTTCTTTGTTACAATAGGTCTTGTTTTAAAGCTTGAATCTTTTTAGCTGTCTTTGAAAAGTGAAACATTTTCGTTATTTGTGTCTCAAAACCCCATAGTTGTTCTAAACCCGTCATGTTCTAAATGTGTGAACTTTCTTGTTAGCTTAAGTTTGAAAAGTTTGAAACTTTTGGTTCTCTGTAACAATGGGTCTTGTTGTAAAAATTGAATCTTGTTAGCTGTCTTTAAAAGATTGAACATTTCCGTTAATTGTCTTAATGT
This sequence comes from Cardamine occulta, assembly GCA_028015245.1. Classification (NCBI taxonomy): domain Eukaryota; kingdom Viridiplantae; phylum Streptophyta; class Magnoliopsida; order Brassicales; family Brassicaceae; genus Cardamine; species Cardamine occulta. The sequence goes on from CM051384.1 coordinate 9,806,178, forward strand.
GTCTCAAAACATCACTGTTCTAAACTCGTCGTGTTCTGAAGTTATGAAATTTCTTGTTAGCTTAAGTTTGAAAAGTTTGAAACTTTTGGTTCTCTGTAACAAATGGGTTTGGTCTTAAAGGTTAAATCTTGTTAGCTGTCTTTAAAAGGTTGAACATTTTCGTTAACTGTCTTTGTATCTCAAAAACTCACTGTTGTTCTAAACTATTCATGTTCTGAAGTTATGAAATTTCTTGTTAGCTTGAGTTTGGAAAGGTTGAAACTTTTGGTTCTTATTACAATGGGTCTTGTCTTAAAGGTAGAATCTTGTTGGCATTCTTTAAAAGGTTGAACATTACGTTAATTGTCTTAATGTGTCTCAAAACCTCACTGTTATAACTTTTCACGTTCTAAAGCTATACACTTTCTTGTTAGCTTAAGTTTGGAAAGGTTAAACTTTTGGTTCTCTGTAACAATGGGTTTGTCTTAAATTTTGAATCTAGTTACAGTTCTTTGAGAGGTGGAACATTTTCGATTAATAATCTTTATGGGTCTCAAAAACGCTGATCTTAACGAATTGTCTTGAATCTTGTTGCTTGTCTCAGTTCTCTATGTGAATATGAAGATCTATGCTTTGTTTCTTCTGATAAGATCTGTCCTCTGTTATTTTGTTGGTTCACTGATTCTTTCTTACATTGTCTCTTTCTTTTATTTGCATAACCAAAGAGAGCACTTCCTCATGACTTTGAAAGAAGCTTCTCCGACAATGAACTCTCCGGTAACATGAAGATAAAAGCAAAATGGGGAAGCTCTTGGGAAATAGAGATAGCCAAAAATCCAAGATGCTTTTTCTTGGAGAAGTCTGGATGGGAGAAGTTCGTGAGGGACAATGCTTTAGGTAACAATGAGTTTGCTACATTCACTCACGAACGAGACATGAGTTTTGCTTTGAACATATTCAAACAAGATGGCAAAGAGATTCTCAAAGCTCCACAATCCAATGCCTTTTTAGCTTCTTCTAGTAAGATTTTGCTATTTATGAATTATGAAACAGTGAACAAGATAAATCACATTAAACAGATTCTTTTACTTTTGATGATGAATGAAACAGGTCGTGTGAAGACAGAACAAAGAGAAGAGGGTATTCACAGTGATGTCAGGGAGGAAGATGTAGTAGTGCCTTCTGCGATGAGTCAACCTGTCCCAACAAGAGCTGAATCTAATGGAGGAAGAAGCTACAAGAGGAAGCTTTTTGAATCTGGTAAGAAGAAAGCTGAAGAATCCCACAATTCCAAGAAGACCAAGAAAGCGTTGTTTAGTGTTGGGAGAGATAACGCAGACGCATCCTCGTCTACAAGTTCAGAACTCACCGTCGTTATCACAAGATCATACCTCTCTCACTTGGTAAGACTAAAGAGTAATAACCAAGACCTTTGTTTTCCAAAAACAGTTGATATGTGTGAAATCAAAAACAATACTTTTGATTTTTCAGGCGATCAGTAGACCTTTTGCAAGAGTTCATATGCCAGAGGTGAACACAACGTTCAAGATTCATCATCAGAACATGGAGAAGTCATGGAATGTGACTTACTTGAGTAGGAAAATAAATCCTGAGTTGAATGTTGAAAGAAATGCTTGCTTCTCTGCTGGATGGTCACGTTTGGCTAAAGAGTATCCTATAGTTGTTGGAGATACTTGTAAGTTCACACGTATCAAACCAGATGAGATGCTTCTTGTTGTCTCAAAGCCGACTCAACGAAGATGATGTATGTCTCTATAGCTTAAATGTGTTTGGACCAATTTTTACTTATGTTGTCTGTTTCTTTCTTGTTTGTGGACTTTAACTCGCTTTCTCTCTACTTTTATTTATGAGATAAAACCTCAAATATACCACATTTTAGCATATATTACTAGTGTGTACCCAATGTTTTTGGAATTACTAGAATAATATAAATTGTTAAGGAAATGTCATTTACGCCTTTAGGGTTTTGAGATTAGTTTTTTTTTCTAATTTTCGCGCTTAAAATTTTTTTTTTTTTTTAACAGTTGGAAACGTTTCAGTTTCCTCTCTTCCTCTTTTCATAACTGACATATTCACAAATAAAACCACAAAAAATCCTTAACTGTTCATAACAAAAGAAAAAAGAAACCCATGAACTCTCTCTCTCTTGCTCTGAGATCGCAACCTCATAATCTCATCTCTCTTGTTTCTTTCGTGACATTCGTCGGTGACATTCGTCTCGAAATCCGCCGGCGAACCGCTCGAAATCCGTCGCAATCTCCCCATCTTTCATCGCAATCCGTCGTATCGCCTCCTTTGTCGTTGCACTCCGTCGCCTTTCGTCGCACTCCGTCGCTGAGAAAAGCCTCGGCGTAACGTTTAACTACGGTAAGAAAGTTGAATTTTGTTTTTTTTTTTGAAATTTACGTGCTTGTTTATGATGTTGATTTGGGGTTATTGCTTAGGGTTTAGAGATTTTTGAGCACTTGCAACTGAGTGTATATTAAATCTGAGTTATCAAGCACAACAACAACATAATCACGACACCAGATTTGGTATACAATCAGTTGCAATCAGATGGCTGACTTTACGATATGTAGTGGCTGACTTATGGGTTACTTTACAGCTGACTTATGGATTACTTTATGGCTGACTTATGTTTCTTGCTGATTTATGGTTTGCTTTATGGCTGACTTATTGTTTGCTTTATGGCTGACTTATGTTTTACTTGACAGAGTTATGGCAGACCGGGGTTTTTATCCGTCCAAGATGTAGCAATCTTTGCTGGGAGTTCACAGTAGCATAGTTTCGTGGCCGAAACAGATTTATCTTTACCTCTAGTAGACGACCCTGAACCACGCTCCATCCTTAAACTTGTTATAAACAACCAACAAGGAGATAAGAAACAAGGAGATAAGAAACAAATACGAATGATAGACAGAGAGAAAAAAATGTATGGGTTTGGAGAGAAGGAATATGTTTGTGTTTCAGACCTCGTAATTTGATGAAAATGATTATTCCGCCGAAAATCAAAATTGCCGCCTAAATCAAAATTCAAAATTTATAATTCCCGCCTAAACGGCTGATTTATACTCTTTGATGGCTGACTTATGAGAACATGATCAAGTTAATATTCTTCGAATCGAATCCTATTTTAAACGATAATATGGTATAATTATTACCAAAAACCATTTTATGCGACCATACGTAACATAAAGGGTATAGAGTGACAGATTAGAGGGGATACATATTAATGAACAAAAGTTTACATAGTGAGAGAGGAGAAACATACATATTCTATGCATGGTCTAGGGCTTAGTATCAAACATATCATTCGATATATGATTGTTAGTTTTACAACTCAGATAGTGTTTTGGCTTAAATATGTTTGTTATAATGTTTAGTTTTGTTTAAAATTTAATATAAGCTTATAAATTTGAGTAATGGCTGACTTATCAATAAACATATTTTCTTTATTGTTGACTAATCAATAAACGCATTTGAGGTATGACTGACTTATTAATCAGATGACGCACCATCAGGATCATCGAAAATGTCAAATCTGGTGTCGAACTCGTCATCTTCTTCGTCTCCATCTTCCTCTTCTTCGCCGTCGAAGCTCCCCATATATTTTTCTTCTCGTATCACCCCAAATTCGGCTTCTAAATCATCATAATCACTAGACGGATGTTTCAGCTTCTCATTCAAATTCTCTTGCTGAATAACTTCGCTAACATCGATCTCGATAAATTCTACACATATACGTAGTTTATCGGTTTTACTCAGGGTCAAAAAGCTTTGGAGTTGCCGAGTATTAAAGACATAAACTGGAGGAGTATCTTGTGATAACTTTTTCATAGTCTTGTTTCCAAACATGTAGCTCAGCTAAATCATAGACCTTCGCGAATCCAATTCATAGTTCTCCAATATCATATCCACTAAACCGCTGAAACTTGTTTGTTCGTTTACATCTATAACTCTGCATCCTCTCTGGTCGGGATTGAATGTGTACCGAATTTTTTGAATCCATTTACCGGACACAATAATAATAGATGAAGAAGAAAAGAAGTATAGATGAAGAACGGCGCAATGGAGATGAACCCTAAATCCCTAAACATGTACCCTTAAATCCGACGTAATTGTTTTCTTGCTTACATGGAAACCAGCCACTAAATGAATTCGTAAGTCAGCCATTCCAAAATCAGCCATAAAACGATGTTATAAGTCAGTCATAACTAAATATACTATTTGAGTAATTATAGAAGATTATGAAATCAGCCATGATAACACTTAAATCAGGTGGAAACATATAAGTCAGCGGATACGTTGAGTAAATGAGCCGTTAAATGCATACTATTACAGTAAATACTGATTAATTGTTTAATTAGCCATAACTAATCCAAAATCAGCCGCGTGACCGCTGACTTAACATAGGTCAGCCACTAAAGCTCGCTGAAATCAGCCGAAAAAATAATAAATCAGCTACTTAAGTCAGCCGGAACTTGATAAATCAGCCATATCATAGGAATAAGTCAGCCAAAATTCTCATAAATCAGCCGCAGTTTTATAAGTCAGCCATGACTTATACTTGTTAGTCAGCCGATGTTCCGTAAGTCAGCCATAACTTTTAGGTAATAAGTCAGCCTAAAAAAATGATAAGTCAGCCGTTTACATAAGTCAGCCACATTTCTTGATAGTTAGCCGTAACGAGAGCGAAATGTTTTTGCGGCAGACTTAACTAATACACGTCAGCAATTTCTGTGCCACGTCGGATGGCGCCAAATTTTTCGCTGATGTGGAAAATAAAATTAATGGCATTCTTGTAATTACGTTTTTGTTATAACATAGTTTGAAAGATATTTTGGAGACGGAAAACATTACAGTAATAAAAAAAATATTTGCACTAGTCTAGTCATTTTTTTCGGATTCCATATCATTTGAGTAAACTTCCCTTTATTTATAATTCACTAACCAGAGTGTTTTGAAACTTAAAACTCTGCTGTTATGTTGTGATTATCCGATTTGGTTCTGTTTTTGAATGGAATTGGTTTAGTTTTTTTGGTTAAACTGAAATACTGGTTCGGTTTAATCATTGTTCAGTTTATTTTTGGTTTACATTGATTTCGTTTCAGTTTAAACCGACTTAGTTTGGTTGAGATAAATTTTCAATTAAAACCGGTTTGACATTGGTTCGATTTGGACTCTAACCGTGACTTGGTCAAAATTTGGTTGCCTTCAGTTTAGTTCGGTTTGTTTTAACTTGACATGGTCAAAATTATGTTGACTTCCAAGAAATGGAGACAAAATCAAGCTAAGCCCAAATTGAAATAGCGCAATTAAAGCCCAGTTACTTGTCCAAGTAACGATACGAATGACACGTGTCTTTTTTCTTTCTTCTCCCTTTATAAATACGAAATTGCCATTTCCTGGACAAATTTTCCTCTTTGCTTGGCTGGGGTGTTGAGAGAGAGAAAGAAACAAGAGAGAGAAAGTTTTCTTCTTCCTTACATCAAGAGCCAACCCATCAAAAATTAACCCGTAAATTTTTATTTTTTTTCAAAATAAAAAACACATAGAAGAACATTTACAGATATATATATATAGAGGTATATTATATACACATATACATATATACACATATAAACCAACACATGTATAGATTGGGAGAGAAAGAGAGATATTTCTCACTCTGAGATCTTCGAAATCGCACGTTTTCTTCGTTTTTCTGATTTTTTCCTAAAGCCAAAAACTGTTTTGTAGCAACAACTTTGAAAAAGTTTTGATTTTTAAGTGAATTTTGTCGAAAAGTTTTGAAATTGAATCCGTTTATACTATAAGCTGATTTTGGGTTTTCTTTACTTATAACCCACATGGAGAGAATTGGTGCATAGCTTCAACTTTACGTTCCTTAACATTTTATGTTTTGTGAAGTTTGTGATGTCACTTGACATTTTGTTTTTTTCGATTGATTTTTTTAGGGTTTTGATTGGATCGTCCCTTGGAATCGACCTTAGTTGTGCTCTGTATACTATAAAGCTCAATCCTTTGAAGTGTGAGGATTGAATTGAGCGAGTCAGTAGTATTTCCCCAATTGGGTTTCTTCACATTCAATCTGAGCTGCCACGAAGTTGAGATTTTGATTCAATAAGCTAATAAGGTGCTTTTGAGATGTTTATAACTCCAAACCTTGTTAATGTGATGCTTGTGAAAGTGGTTCTGATCTTGGTTTCTGGTGATGTTGGTGTTTAGCAGGGTATAAGTCTTAAAAGACTAATCTTTGGGGGTACCAATTTTGTTCAACCCCAAGTTGACCCGTATCAGAGGGTTCAGAAGTGTAATTTGCTAAGTTATAAGTAATTGGACTTGGAATTTAATTCTTGTAGGGGTTCAGAGAGTAGATTTTTGAGCTGGAATGGTGTACTGGATCATAGATTTTGATCTGGTCAAGTGTTGGGATAAAGGAGCAAAACATTAGGAATTGTGGTGAAAGTATACCACTTTACAGTTCCCACGGACAAGTGCTATGTCTCGCTGCTTCCCGTTTCCTCCACCAGGATATGAGAAGAAGATTAGAACTGACGAAGCAGACCCTCTTGTAAAGGTTTATATTTAACTCTTAGAACTTACTCTACTTTGAATCATGGTCATTCTGGTGTTGTTAGAACTTGGAAACCAATTTTGGAGAAAACTCTTTGTATTGTGGAATCTTTTGCATTGTTTCCAAGGACATATAGACATACTTATTTTGAGTAGGGGAAGTTTAGACTGTGCAGAATTAGTCTCTCATTATCAAGGTAACCTCATTGCTAGGTAGTTAAACTTTAAGTATTCTGACCATACTATTTTTGATAGAAAGGATTTGACTCTCTTATGAGAGCATTGCGGAAACTGAACATATGTTTTATACCTAAAGAATAGCATTTTTCTTTTCTTAAGTCGGTGATAATGTTTCTTTGTCTCCTCCTATGTATATAGTACACATTAAGGTCTGCTGGATCCTTGACTGACTTTAAGTGACGAGGTGCAGTCTTTCAAGTGAAAGGCTGTTACTGTAGTTCTTTGTTTTGGGTGTTAGAATTTTTTATGTCACTGATTATTTTCACAAGGGTTTGCTTATTTGACCTGAAGACCATATTAATATCTCATAAGACTCACTTAGAATTGGTATAGGATTAGACTTTTTGCTCACGGATTTGAAGGACAGGGAGATTTTGAGGGTGATATTCAATTGCATTGATGTAGGTGATCACATTGCCATCTTAAGACAATGTAGTAAATGGTATTCTGAAAGAGTAGTTAGGAGCTTAAGAATTAGTATATGGAGCTTGAACTTATTGGTAATAGCTTATGGCAGAGCAATCAGACTAGTCACCTACTAGAGGATATCTTCCATGTTTTTCAATTTTTTTCTGACTCGCGATCTTATCTAAGTTCATATGGGTTATCGAATATGTACCAGAGCTTGGTAAATCTTGTCTGTTAATAACTGAGGATTTAGAGAATTTTTTTCTTCCTTCAAGTGCAATTCCCCTGTGGAAAATGAAAAATTTCTGCTGAAATGCTTTTGTATGCTATCTTGATGCTTCTGCCATGTATAGTGTACAGTCTGTTTTAGGTGGAACTATATGCTACTGCCTCATACATTTATATGGAACTTTGTGATCTTCACTTATATGTATATATGTTTTTCTTCATGGAATGTGAATTGCAGGAGAAGTACAAGGAAAAGAAGCACAAGAACGATAAAGAAAAGAAAGAGAGTAAAGAGAAAAAGAGTAAAGATAGAAGCAAAGACAAACAGAAGGAAAGAAAGGAGAAAAAGGAGAAACATAAAGATCGGAAAGACAAGGAGAAAGATAAAGAAAAAAGCAAACCTTTGGAGGAGAAGAAAGCCGAAGTGCTGACAATCAATGGGCACAGAGAGAAACTTGTAACAAATACGGTGCAGAATCATTGTAATGGAGAGTCAAAGTATGTACAGGACCTGGCAAGAAGGATCAGATATGAAGGAGAAGCAACAGGAAGTCAGACTGCACCAGAGACTAGTTATCCTCACCAGAAAAATTTAGGAACAGGAAAAGAATCTGAGAACAGCAATTTCCGCCCAATTCAAGAAACTAACCATAGGGATGATGACGATAAGAGAATCAATACACAGAAGAAATTTTCAGTGGTAAAAAGTGCTGAAAATGCAGTTGCTGGAGTATCATTTAGTGCAGATCTGAAAAGAGCCGAGGCTATGGGTAAACCAATGGAGAGCAGAGACCAGGTGAGGCAAACGGAATCACCTGAGAAGAGACACCGCAAGGAAAGTGTGAGCAAGAGTGATAAACCAGGGGATAAAGAAGGGGTAAAGAAAAATGAAGCAAATGATAGAGACAGAAATATAGAGAAGAAAGAGGAAAAATTGGAGTCAATAAATAAAACTCATCAAGAAAAACCAAAATTGATAGGAGGGCCCAAAGTAGGGGAGAGGGAAAAGGACTCTCTGGATTGCAAACAGCCTGACGTTTCACGGGAGAGCGCCAAGAACCTTATTCCTCAGGGAAATCTTGGCAAACGGAAGGATCGTGAGACAAATGGATTCTTGTATGGTGAGTTATTCCCTGATCCAATTCTCTGTCTGGTGAATGAGGAGGGATATAGGTCTGTAGTTGCCGTTAGTAAGATATATGGTTTGGTCCTTAAAAGAACCTTATAGTTTTATCCAATCATAGTATGTTTTCTTACCTTAAAACGATTATTTATTTTCCTGGTTCCTGAGTAGTGTGGTTGATATTTGAACTAGTTATGTAAGATCCGTTCACTTTTTCTTGGTTTTATCCTGAAACGTTGGCAATGTAGTCTCTTACTAAGTTACTGGATTACTGTATGTTCTAACATCCGCCTGTAATTCTTGTGTAGAAAATGGATCCTCGCCATACAAGTTACAGAGGCACTCAGCTTCTGTATCATCTGTGGAAAATGGAAGAACGTTAGGTTCACACCGAACTCCTCCAATGCCTGCTTCTGAGGTGCAAGGAGTGGCTTGCAAGTCAGAAGTCAAGGAAGTTAGAATTAACGGCAAGCCAGAAGTCAAGGAAGTTAGAATTAATGGTTTTGTTGTTTCTGGAAAGAAACAAAAAGTCTGTCCACCGAATGCTTTGGCTGCAACAATGAAAGTGAAAGTCAAAGAAAATGGTGAAGCATCTGCAAAACCGCCTCATTCTGACCTAAAGTACCTGAATCAGATACTTAATGTACCAAAAAGGGAGCTGTTGCTGGTGGTCGATGATGACGAAGAATGGCTACTTGGTCAATCTTTTAAAAAGGCAAGAACAGATTCTCCAGATTCTGGTGAATCCTTGCAAGTCTGGAACAAAGCTTTCAGTATAGAATCTGCAGATATTGTAGCTCTTCCATATGTTGTTCCATTCTAGCTGTGATCATATTCTCGGATGTTCCTACGCCACAACCCATGAGGAAAACAATCCCTCACACAACGCCGCTTAGCACCACTTTTTTGCTCTGTTAGCAGCATCGATGATGGCGGTTAAAAGGATGTTGACACAGCATTCCATGGCTCCCAAAGTTTATGAGCAGGGAGTAAAAATGTTACACGGCCATAATATGCACACCCACAAAGCTCTGCAAGGATGGGGAAAAGAATGAAGAGGAAGATGCAAGTAGAGTAAATCCGTAGAGAGGTTGATTGTTGTTGACCAGTTGTTTGAGATGTTGTGTTATAAGAACAAGAATATGTGTGGCATTTGGTTCTACACGCAATTTTGATTCACTGCTTGTGTCACAACTTCAGCGAATGAAGTTTGTATATTACAGAGGATAAAGAAAAAGTAGGGTTTCTGTGTGTGTTATTGGGCATGGAGACGCGTTTATCAGATTGATCGCAGAGAATAAGGTTAGTATCAGAAATCTTAAAGCTTCCCTTAGGATTGTAGAGAGTATAGTCTCTGTTCGCATCCCATATGTAAGTGCTCTCAAGGGATATTTTTGAACCGAATCCCTGATAAACCAACAATCACTAAGATTAAAGAATCCAAGCTTGAATACATCGCCATGAGAAACAAGGGTACGGTTTCTTGATATCCGCAACGATTCAGAAATAGACAAAAGTATTGCCATAGGGTCTCTGAAGAAGACAAGCTATGTCAATACTTTGTTTGAGCTCAGGATTGTTGTGGTTTTCAAGCGGCCGAACCCTTGTTACTCTTGGTAGATGTATTCAGGAATTGGTACAAGAATATCCCTTGAGAGAACCTATATATGGGTTTCGAACCCAGACGTTCTCTACCATTCTAATGAAAGCTTAAAGATCACTGATACTAACCTTATTATTAGCTCCATGCCCTAGTGTGTGTGGTGAGCAGAACTGATTTGTAATCTTCTTCTTCTCTATATACACACTTTACCCAAAGAATGAGACCAACCCTTCTTCATTTGTTTTTCTTACTGTGCGTTTGAACCTTGGAGTAACCCAAGAAATGGAATTAGGCCACCATTGCTCCTCACTGACACTATAAATTTTAGATATTATGTTAAACAGTACTTCTGTAGATATCCTTTAAGATCTATCTCTTAGTGCAAAGCACTGAGTTGAATCGTTTAGGAAATCTTGTAATGAAGGTGGTCCCATGTGATCTGTTGAATGATCGAATTTATAGCAACGGGTTTACACATTTGGTAAGGATAGATTGGTTTTAAACGAAATTGGGAACAAGTTTTGGTATTGGTTACTCCAATGATCAGTGTAGTGAATGTGTTCGATGAAATGCCTAACAAGATTTCATCTCTTGCACATGTATGTCAATGGATGTTGAGAATAAATACGTTAAGATGACCTGATTTTACCAGATATTCATTTTTCAGTTTTCCTACATGGAAGGAGGATACAATAGGTCAAGTGTGTTAGCTTAGAGTTTAGTGCTTTTGTCCTGAGGTGAACTCCATTGACAAACAGAACAAGTTAGAACAACAAAATATGATCTTGATTGATGGTAAGTAATGATGCAACCATGACCCCCGAGAACATATACCACAAAGAATTCTAGAGTAAATGCTAATTAAGTTATCTTAGTGACGTTTGGAGTGGGTAAACAGAACAAGTTAGAACAACAAATTATGATCTTGATTGATGGTAAGTAATGATGCAACCATGACCCCCGAGAACAGATACCACAAAGAATTCTAGAGTAAATGCTAATTAAGTTATCTTAGTGACGTTTGGAGTGGGTAAACAGAACAAGTTAGAACAACAAATTATGATCTTGATAGATGGTAAGTAATGATGCAACCATGACCCCCGAGAACAGATACCACAAAGAATTCTAGAGTAAATGCTTATTAAGTTATCTTAGTGACGTTTGGAGTGGGTAAACAGAACAAGTTAGAACAACAAATTATGATCTTGATTGATGGTAAGTAATGATGCAACCATGACCCCGAGAACAGATACCACAAAGAATTCTAGAGTAAATGCTAATTAAGTTATCTTAGTGGCGTTTGGGTGGGTAAACAGAACAAGTTAGAACAACAAATTATGATCTTGATTGATGGTAAGTAATGATGCAACCATGACCCCCGAGAACAGATACCACAAAGAATTCTAGAGTAAATGCTAATTAAGTTATCTTAGTGACGTTTGGAGTGGGTAAACAAAACAAGTTAGAACAACAAATTATGATCTTGATTGATGGTAAGTAATGATGCAACCATGACCCCCGAGAACAGATACCACAAAGAATTCTAGAGTAAATGCTTATTAAGTTATCTTAGTGACGTTTGGAGTGGGTAAACAGAACAAGTTAGAACAACAAATTATGATCTTGATTGATGGTAAGTAATGATGCAACCATGACCCCGAGAACAGATACCACAAAGAATTCTAGAGTAAATGCTAATTAAGTTATCTTAGTGACGTTTGGAGTGGGTAAACAGAACAAGTTAGAACAACAAATTATGATCTTGATTGATGGTAAGTAATGATGCAACCATGACCCCCGAGAACAGATACCACAAAGAATTCTAGAGTAAATGCTTATTAAGTTATCTTAGTGACGTTTGGAGTGGGTAAACAGAACAAGTTAGAACAACAAATTATGATCTTGATTGATGGTAAGTAATGATGCAACCATGACCCCCGAGAACAGATACCACAAAGAATTCTAGAGTAAATGCTAATTAAGTTATCTTAGTGACGTTTGGGTGGGTAAACAGAACAAGTTAGAACAACAAATTATGATCTTGATTGATGGTAAGTAATGATGCAACCATGACCCCGAGAACAGATACCACAAAGAATTCTAGAGTAAATGCTTATTAAGTTATCTTAGTGACGTTTGGAGTGGGTAAACAGAACAAGTTAGAACAACAAATTATGATCTTGATTGATGGTAAGTAATGATGCAACCATGACCCCTGAGAACAGATACCACAAAGAATTCTAGAGTAAATGCTAATTAAGTTATCTTAGTGACGTTTGGAGTGGGTAAACAGAACAAGTTAGAACAACAAATTATGATCTTGATTGATGGTAAGTAATGATGCAACCATGACCCCCGAGAACAGATACCACAAAGAATTCTAGAGTAAATGCTAATTAAGTTATCTTAGTGACGTTTGGAGTGGGTAAACAGAACAAGTTAGAACAACAAATTATGATCTTGATTGATGGTAAGTAATGATGCAACCATGACCCCCGAGAACAGATACCACAAAGAATTCTAGAGTAAATGCTTATTAAGTTATCTTAGTGACGTTTCGAGTGGGTAAACAGAACAAGTTAGAACAACAAATTATGATCTTGATTGATGGTAAGTAATGATGCAACCATGACCCCCGAGAACAGATACCACAAAGAATTCTAGAGTAAATGCTTATTAAGTTATCTTAGTGACGTTTGGAGTGGGTAAACAGAACAAGTTAGAACAACAAATTATGATCTTGATTGATGGTAAGTAATGATGCAACCATGACACCCGAGAACAGATACCACAAAGAATTCTAGAGTAAATGCTTATTAAGTTATCTTAGTGACGTTTCGAGTGGGTAAACAGAACAAGTTAGAACAACAAATTATGATCTTGATTGATGGTAAGTAATGATGCAACCATGACCCCCGAGAACAGATACCACAAAGAATTCTAGAGTAAATGCTTATTAAGTTATCTTAGTGACGTTTGGAGTGGGTAAACAGAACAAGTTAGAACAACAAATTATGATCTTGATTGATGGTAAGTAATGATGCAACCATGACCCCCGAGAACAGATACCACAAAGAATTCTACAGTAAATGCTAATTAAGTTATCTTAGTGAAGTTTGGAGTGGGTAAACAGAACAAGTTAGAACAACAAATTATGATCTTGATTGATGGTAAGTAATGATGCAACCATGACCCCCGAGAACAGATACCACAAAGAATTCTAGAGTAAATGCTAATTAAGTTATCTTAGTGACGTTTGGAGTGGGTAAACAGAACAAGTTAGAACAACAAATTATGATCTTGATTGATGGTAAGTAATGATGCAACCATGACCCCCGAGAACAGATACCACGAAGAATTCTAGAGTAAATGCTAATTAAGTTATCTTAGTGACGTTTGGAGTGGGTAAATAGAACAAGTTAGAACAACAAATTATGATCTTGATTGATGGTAAGTAATGATGCAACCATGACCCCCGAGAACAGATACCATAAAGAATTCTAGAGTAAATGCTTATTAAGTTATCTTAGTGACGTTTGGAGTGGGTAAACAGAACTAGTTAGAACAACAAATTATGATCTTGATTGATGGTAAGTAATGAGGCAACCATGACCCCCGAGAACAGATACCACAAAGAATTCTAGAGTAAATGCTAATTAAGTTATCTTAGTGACGTTTGGAGTGGGTAAACAGAACAAGTTAGAACAACAAATTATGATCTTGATTGATGGTAAGTAATGATGCAACCATGACCCCCGAGAACAGATACCACAAAGAATTCTAGAGTAAATGCTAATTAAGTTATCTTAGTGACGTTTGGAGTGGGTAAACAGAAAAAGTTAGAACAACAAATTATGATCTTGATTGATGGTAAGTAATGATGCAACCATGACCCCGAGAACAGATACCACAAAGAATTCTAGAGTAAATGCTTATTAAGTTATCTTAGTGGCGTTTGGAGTGGGTAAACAGAACAAGTTAGAACAACAAATTATGATCTTGATTGATGGTAAGTAATGATGCAACCATGACCCCGAGAACAGATACCACAAAGAATTCTAGAGTAAATGCTTATTAAGTTATCTTAGTGGCGTTTGGAGTGGGTAAACAGAACAAGTTAGAACAACAAATTATGATCTTGATTGATGGTAAGTAATGATGCAACCATGACCCCGAGAACAGATACCACAAAGAATTCTAGAGTAAATGCTAATTAAGTTATCTTAGTGACGTTTGAGGTGGGTAAACAGAACAAGTTAGAACAACAAATTATGATCTTGATTGATGGTAAGTAATGATGCAACCATGACCCCGAGAACAGATACCACAAAGAATTCTATAGGAAATGCTTATTAAGTTATCTTAGTGACGTTTGGAGTGGGTAAACAGAACAAGTTAGAACAACAAATTATGATCTTGATTGATGGTAAGTAATGATGCAACCATGACCCCCGAGAACAGATACCACAAAGAATTCTAGAGTAAATGCTAATTAAGTTATCTTAGTGGCGTTTGGAGTGGGTAAACAGAACAAGTTAGAACAACAAATTATGATCTTGATTGATGGTAAGTAATGATGCAACCATGACCCCCGAGAACAGATACCACAAAGAATTCTAGAGTAAATGCTAATTAAGTTATCTTAGTGACGTTTGGAGTGGGTAAACAGAAAAAGTTAGAACAACAAATTATGATCTTGATTGATGGTAAGTAATGATGCAACCATGACCCCCGAGAACAGATACCACGAAGAATTCTAGAGTAAATGCTTATTAAGTTATCTTAGTGACGTTTGGAGTGGGTAAACAGAACAAGTTAGAACAACAAATTATGATCTTGATTGATGGTAAGTAATGATGCAACCATGACCCCCGAGAACAGATACCACAAAGAATTCTAGAGTAAATGCTTATTAAGTTATCTTAGTGACGTTTGGAGTGGGTAAACAGAAAAAGTTAGAACAACAAATTATGATCTTGATTGATGGTAAGTAATGATGCAACCATGACCCCCGAGAACAGATACCACGAAGAATTCTAGAGTAAATGCTTATTAAGTTATCTTAGTGACGTTTGGAGTGGGTAAACAGAACAAGTTAGAACAACAAATTATGATCTTGATTGATGGTAAGTAATGATGCAACCATGACCCCCGAGAACAGATACCACAAAGAATTCTAGAGTAAATGCTTATTAAGTTATCTTAGTGACGTTTGGAGTGGGTAAACAGAACAAGTTAGAACAACAAATTATGATCTTGATTGATGGTAAGTAATGATGCAACCATGACCCCCGAGAACAGATACCACAAAGAATTCTAGAGTAAATGCTTATTAAGTTATCTTAGTGACGTTTGGAGTGGGTAAACAGAAAAAGTTAGAACAACAAATTATGATCTTGATTGATGGTAAGTAATGATGCAACCATGACCCCCGAGAACAGATACCACGAAGAATTCTAGAGTAAATGCTTATTAAGTTATCTTAGTGACGTTTGGAGTGGGTAAACAGAAAAAGTTAGAACAACAAATTATGATCTTGATTGATGGTAAGTAATGATGCAACCATGACCCCCGAGAACAGATACCACGAAAAATTCTAGAGTAAATGCTTATTAAGTTATCTTAGTGACGTTTGGAGTGGGTAAACAGAACAAGTTAGAACAACAAATTATGATCTTGATTGATGGTAAGTAATGATGCAACCATGACCCCCGAGAACAGATACCACAAAGAATTCTAGAGTAAATGCTTATTAAGTTATCTTAGTGACGTTTGGAGTGGGTAAACAGAACAAGTTAGAACAACAAATTATGATCTTGATTGATGGTAAGTAATGATGCAACCATGACCCCCGAGAACAGATACCACAAAGAATTCTAGAGTAAATGCTAATTAAGTTATCTTAGTGACGTTTGGAGTGGGTAAACAGAACAAGTTAGAACAACAAATTATGATCTTGATTGATGGTAAGTAATGATGCAACCATGACCCCTGAGAACAGATACCACAAAGAATTCTAGAGTAAATGCTAATTAAGTTATCTTAGTGACGTTTGGAGTGGGTAAACAGAACAAGTTAGAACAACAAATTATGATCTTGATTGATGGTAAGTAATGATGCAACCATGACCCCCGAGAACAGATACCACAAAGAATTCTAGAGTAAATGCTTATTAAGTTATCTTAGTGACGTTTGGAGTGGGTAAACAGAACAAGTTAGAACAACAAATTATGATCTTGATTGATGGTAAGTAATGATGCAACCGTGTTCCCCGAGAACAGAGACCACAAAGAATGCTAGATTAAATGCTTATTAAGTTATCTTAGTGACGTTTGGAGTGGGTAAACAGAACAAGTTAGAACAACAAATTATGATCTTGATTGATGGTAAGTAATGATGCAACCATGACCCCGAGAACAGATACCACAAAGAATTCTAGAGTAAATGCTAATTAAGTTATCTTAGTGACGTTTGGAGTGGGTAAACAGAACAAGTTAGAACAACAAATTATGATCTTGATTGATGGTAAGTAATGATGCAACCATGACCCCCGAGAACAGATACCACAAAGAATTCTAGAGTAAATGCTAATTAAGTTATCGTAGTGACGTTTGGGATGGGTAAACAGAACAAGTTAGAACAACAAATTATGATCTTGATTGATGGTAAGTAATGATGCAACCATGACCCCCGAGAACAGATACCACAAAGAATTCTAGAGTAAATGCTAATTAAGTTATCTTAGTGACGTTTGGAGTGGGTAAACAGAACAAGTTAGATCAACAAATTATGATCTTGATTGTCTTTTGCTAAGTTTGCTGCTCTCTCCTCTCTCAACGGCTATCTCTTCCGGCTGAAACGGTAACCTGTAAGCTGTAAAAAACGAGGAGGAAAAGACTGGTAAAAGTGGTAAATTGTAGGAGAAGGAGCCGGTGACTCCAGTCAGTGAGAGGCCTACAAGGTAGAGAAAGAGAACTGAACGTTACATTTTTGTCTACTCCCTCTCGATCCTCCGGGAACAAGCCTTTGTCAATTGAACAGGTATAAAAATGAAAGTTTGCTTCTTTGAGTTTGTTGAGAATTTTCCAGAATTGAACGTGTAAACAGTAACCTGTAAAGCTACTGAATCAAGGACAGTGCACAGTGGAGTGGTGGTCTTGTCTTTTGATAAGCATGTTGTCGCTCTCTCCTCTCTCAATGGCTATCTCTTCCTGCTGAAACGGTAACCTCTAATCTGTTTGGATTTGTGTGTATATGCATCTGTCAAACAATTTGGTGTGCAAATTACTTGTCATTGACACCTGTCCACTTTTGATACAACTCATCCTCTTTTATATAAACAAATATGAATATGAGCTAAAGCCTAGTACGTAGACACCATTAAGGTCTCTAAGCGGAACAAAAAACTGAAAAAAAAAAGTAAGACTGAGTATTTAGAATATAAGGAAATATAAAATAATATCGCTATAGAGGAGAAAAAGAAATTAGGTGATGAATATACCAAGTATAATGAACATACTTCCTCGGATAATCGTCAAATATGCTCCAACTGATTTCCAAACTCTTCATCGATATGACTACAAACTACTTGCTACGAGTCATTTCAAGATAAAAACAATTACAAAGGAAGAATGCCAAATATAAAACAATAAGTTATTTATAGAAAAGCCACAAAGATCAAAATGACTTTTGAAAAAGCCACATTCCAAATGCCACTCGCAAAAAACCACTTTTTCACGTAAAAGACGATTTTGCTAGTCCAAGCGGTGGAAGTGTAGTAAGGCGGTGAAGGTCTTTTAGTAAACTCACCAAACATTAATTTGTATATTTTGCCCTACATGTTTAATACACAAACACTTACATAGGAGTATAATTCATTTAGTCTAACTCTACAAAGTTCATTCTCAAAACATTCTAACTATAGAGGCGTGCAGATTCGTACACCAAATACAAAATTTCGGTAATTCATACACAAAACTAACATAAATTTGTATTTGGTGTATGACTATAGTATATACACAGCTCTATATATATATAGTTTATGTACGCATCTTAGACATAAATTATAGTTTGTGTATGGATTGGCTCCTTGAGAACAGACGTAGCTCATTATCAAACACGGCAAAATAGAGTTATAATAGAGCTGTAACATGAACTGAAAGAACTTTAAACGAAAGGCGAAATGCTTAAATAAACCCATTATAGAAGAGTAGGTGCGCAAGAAACAACGAAACTTAGTCAGAAACAATAGAAGATGAATGAGCAGTAAGTAAAATCAATCAACCACTAGACAAAGACCCTTATGTATACAATCAATAGAGTAATAAGTGAAATCGCATACTTGAAAAAAGCCTAAGAGAGATCACTTGTGCTATGTACTTGCTTCTGAGGGAACCAAAGGAAATTTCCCAAATGACTTTTGAAAAAAGCCACATTCCAAATGCCACTCGCAAAAAATCACTTTTTCACGTAAAAAGACGATTTTGCTCTTTCAGTATCTGAAATTTTTTTTTTTTTTTGAGTTTATTTTAAATTTGGTACAGTGGTTTTCATAGACAACTATATGTTATGTTTTTTGTCCACATGACGATTTTTTTTGGATAACTACAATTAGGATATGGTTTTCAATCCTAATGACATCAATTTTTCCGTTCTTACTCCAAGACTTTGATTTTCATATACACAACAAATTAATCGATTTGAGTTCCTCATTCACAATTTAGAGTTTATTTTTTTTTTAAATATATTTTATTGTGTTAGTAGGTTTGAGTTTCTCATTTATAATTTAAAGTTTAGCTTTTTTTTGTTAAGATTATCTTTTATGTACAACCGACTGTATATTAATGAGTTTGGATTCCTCATTTATAATTTATGGTTTAGTTTATTTATTTATGGATGACCGACTGAACATTAATCGGTTTGGGTTTTTCTTTTACAATTTAGGACTTAGTTTTCTTTTTTTAAAATGTCTTTAATGGACGACTGACTGTACATAATCGGTTTGGGTTCCTCAATTACGATTTAGGGTTTAGTTTTTTTTGGTTTTAATGTCTTTTATGTATGACCAACTGTACATTAATCGGTTTGGGTTCCTCCTTTATAATTTAGGGTTTAGTTTTTTTGTTTGCTTTAATGTCTTTTATGGACGATCGACTATACATTAATCGGTTTGGGTTCTTCAATTACAATTGAAGGTTTTTTCCTTTTAATGTCTTTTATGTATGATCGACTGTACATTAATCGGATTGGGTTCCTTCTTTACAATTTAAGGTTTAGTTTTATTTATTGAATGTTATGGACAACCGATTGTACATTAATCGGTTTGGAATCCTCCTTTACAATTTAAGGTTTAGTTTTTTATTTGTTTTAATGTTTTTTTATGGACGACCGACTATACATTAATCCGTTTGGGTTCCTAATTTACAATTTAGGTTTTAGTTTTCTTTTTAAAGGTGGAAGAATGATTGTATATTTTTTTTTGTTTTAATATTTTTTATGTATGACCGATTGTATATTGATATATTAGTATTTTGTCCCAGTTTAGCTAGTCTTTTCATGTTGTTTTTGAGTCTTTTCTAGTCTTTTTTGTGTCTTCTCAGGTATTTTAAGGCTATGGAGCATGGATTGAAGATCTTGGAGCACATTGGAGCAAAAGAACCTAATTTGGAGCAAAAAGACGGTTTTCGCCGACCGAGCACCTGCTCGCAAGCTCCACCAGGGTGCTCGTCCAGGGTGCTCGTCCAGGGTGCTCGTCCAGGGTGCTCGACCTATTTTACCTAGGGATGCATTTTTTATTTAATTTTGGTAATAAAAGAGGCAGCCGCCGCAGACTTAGATAGATTCATTCACGTTCTTTTCGAGACTTGAGTTCTTGTTCTAGGTTGATTTTTGTATTCATAACACCAACACTTTGTTCTTTCGATTTGGATTTATATTATTCAGCTTGGACCTCTATTCTCCTCAGGTCGATCAGACCATACCTTGTTTGAGAAGTTTTCCTGATCCTTATTTTATTTAATAAGTCATGAATTCATCTTTATGCTTTGTTGTGTTCGATTGCATCACGTGTGAGTAGATCCATAGCTAGGTTAAGGGTTTCAATGGTGGTTTAGGGTGTTCATGGCTGAGCATAGATAGGATCGGAATTTTATATGTCTTCGCCAATAGGGGTTCGTAATGCCTAGGTTAGTTTGATCACCTAGCCTATGATTTCTAGGTTAAACTTATTCATGAGAGTGCTCTAGGTTGCTAGAAAAACCATTGGTGAGTATTTGGGCGTAATGAGGAGTTGATTGCTGCGTTGGAATATGAACATATTGAACCTATTCGTTAATGCTTATCGTCTTCACTAGGTCCAAGTGAGAGTTTCGGGCTCTAGGTTGTTAGATAAAGGCGTCGATACATCACGAGAGTGGGGCGACGTTAATTTGTGTTTGAGTTCTAGACCGGTAGTTAATTAGTCCTGAATAGTTGCTCGGCCTTGCATCCTAATCACCAGCGAAATACCTTGACCTAGTGCCTTTTATTTATTGTTTACACCGATTTTATTTCATTGTTTTGCTGTTCCGAAAAATTACACCAACACCATTTTGTCTTAGCTTTGAATAAAATCTCATAAATTCATAGTGTAACCTTGGTCTCTGTGGATTCGATTCCTTTTATACTATTGCGATTGTTCTGTGCACTTGCAGTATTTAATTGGGTTAAAACTTCACGTATCAAGTTTTTGGCGCCGTTGCCGGGGACCAATTGCGTTACCTTTGATTTTTGATTTTGTTTTCAGTCTAAGAAACTACTGACCCTTAATTTTTATTTGTTTCTGCTATGTGTCAGGTGCATGACCAGTAGAAGAACAAGAAAAAATTGCACCGAAGATCTAACCATCCTCACCAACGAAGAGTTAGCTCGCATCGAACGTCAAAACCGTCAAAAGAGACTTATAGCCGCTCCGGTCATCATGGCTGAACAAGACAATGGTATGGCTGCTCAGTTACAGTTGCTAAGGGATCAGATTGCTCAGTTGAGAAGAGAGCAACCACCAGCTCCACGAGTTCAGCCGGGTATAGGGGATTCGGATAATCCCCATGCATTCTACCAAAACCGCTCAGCCATTGTTTCTCCAACAATTCAGAGGCAAGACTATGAGATCAAGCCCAAATGATCACATTGGTGAAACAACATCTCTTTCATGAACTGCCAGCTGAGATACCGATGGACCACATTGGTGTCCTCATCATGGTTTTAAGGATGAACAGATTCTGGGGATATTTTATGATGGAGTTGAATGGGATTACCGCAACGCCCTAAATGCCGCGAGTAATGGGGATTTTATGACCAAGACTAGAGATGGTGCTTTTGAGCTGATAAAGAACCTTGCTTCAAGCTCTAGCAACAGGTCTCCTGAGTATGATAGGTCCAAGAAAGTAAACAGTGTGGACACTCAGAAGATAGATGAGCTGACGGCAAAGGTAAATTTGCTCCTACGTGAGAGTCAAAGACCGGTCAAGTTTGTGGAAGAAAATGGGGCTGCGCCCGTTTCTCGAGAATTTGAGGAAGATGACGATGCTGGAGTACATGAGGTTAACTATGTAAGTGGTCAGGGGTATGTCCAGAACCATGGTTTTAATCAGAATTATCGGAGCCACCCCAACCTCTCCTACCGAAGCACCAATGTCGAGAACCCACAAGACCAAGTCTATCCGCAACAAGGAGGTATCACTCAGTTACCACAAGCTCAGGGTTTTCAAAAATTCTACTCCAGCAACACTCAGGGGAAGCAGTACATCCCCAATCAGAATCAGAATCGGTTTCAAGGAGGAAACCAACAACAAAACACAAATTTCACGGCACCACCACAAGTTGCCTCCGCGACTACATCTCAAGATGAACTGAAGAGTCTTATGCAGCAGCTGATGGTTAACCAACAGAAGGCGTCTACTGAGATAAATGCCAAGGTGGATCACATGTACACTGATTTAAATGCGAAGTATGAAGCTGTTACCGCGCATGTGAAGAAGCTTGATACACAAGTAGCTCAAACCGCCGAGGCTATCAAGAGGCCAACTGGAGCTCTTCCAGGTA
This sequence comes from Cardamine occulta, assembly GCA_028015245.1. NCBI lineage: Eukaryota > Viridiplantae > Streptophyta > Magnoliopsida > Brassicales > Brassicaceae > Cardamine > Cardamine occulta. The sequence continues at coordinate 9,828,437 of CM051384.1, forward strand.
AAGGAGAACAACCTAGTAATGCATATCACGTGAATGCTGTTGAGTTGAGGAGTGGAAAGTTGCTGGTACCGCCTACGATGAGAAGCTTCCACGGGAAGGCTAAGGAGAAGAATTCCGAGCATCAGGCTCAAGGGAGTGACTCTGCTGTGAAAGATGGGAATGTTGAGGTTGAATCAAGCTCAGGAACACCTCTGGGAACTGTTCCAAACGAATCTGAAGAAAAATTTTCCGAGCACCCCAACTCTGCTACCGAGCACCTGCTTGCACAGGGTGCTCCCACGAAAAATTCCAGAAACTCACCCAGAACGTGTCTACATACCCAAAGTACCTTATCCAGTACCTCCAAGGAAATCTCGCAAGGATTTAGAAGATGCAAAGTGCAAGGAGATGCTTAAGGATTTGACGGTGAAGCTTCCCTTGGTTGATGCCGTGCAAATGATGCCTTCTCTCAAGCGATACATGAAGGAGCTGGTTGCTGGTAAGGTTGTTGAGGAAGAGAGTGTTACGATTGTTTCTAAGGAGTGCAGCGCCATACTTCAAAGTAAGGTGTTGAAAAAGAAGGAAGATCCCGGGAGGTTTGTTATTTCGGTGAAGATAGGACCATGTACTTTTGCGTGTTCTTTGTGTGACTTAGGTTCCAGCGTCAATCTGATGCCATACTCTGTGGCTAAGCGTCTTGGATTCACTAAGTTCAAGCCTACCAAGATCTCATTGGTTTTTGCGGATCGGTCTACGAAGCTTCCGGTGGGTATTATCGAAGACATGCACGTCCGAATTGGGGATACATTTATCCCAACTGATTTTGTGGTTCTGGAACTTGATGAAGAACCCAAGGACCCATTGATATTGGGTAGAGCATTCTTATGCACAGCTCGTGCCATCATTGATGTTGAAGAAGGCATAGTTGATCTCCGTCTTGGAGATATGTTAGTTCGGTTTGAGATGAGTAAGCTTCTCAAGAAACCGATGATTGATGGACAGACATTCGTGATCGATGATGGTTCAGTGATAGCAGAGGATGTGGTTGAAGAGATTTTGGTGAATGATCCTTTAGAAGTCGCATTGACTAAACTCGAGGGTGAACACGGTTTTCTGAGTGAAGACACCCATGGATTCGCCAAGTTTCTTGATTCCAACATCAGAGTGGAGGAAGGAGATAAATTTCTGAGCCTGGGAGAAGGCAAAAAAAACGAGGCCCAGCGAGCACCTCAGCGAGCACCCCAGCCAGCACAAGGAGCACCTGCTCCGAAAAATCCGATCTTGGAAGGCTCTTGGAGTGAGCTGAAAGCTCCAAAGCTTGAGTTGAAGACCCTCCCAGCAGGGCTCAGATATGTTTTTCTTGGTCCGAACTCCACCTATCCCGTTATAGTGAATGCGAACCTGAACAATGTAGAGGTTACCTTGCTTTTGTGTGAATTGAGGAAGTATAGGAAGGCTCTAGGATATTCACTAGATGATATCACTGGGATATCCCCTGACTTATGCATGCACAGGATACACCTAGAAGATGAATCTATGACTTCTGTCGAGCATCAGAGGCGGTTAAACCCTAACCTCAAGGATGTCGTCAAGAAAGAGATAATGAAACTTCTAGAGGCTGGGGTGATTTATGCGATTTCTGACAGTAAGTGGGTCAGCCCTGTGCATGTAGTTTCTAAGAAAGGAGGGATCACAGTGATTAAAAATGATAAGAGTGAACTGATACCAACTAGGACGGTAACCGGACATAGGATGTGCATAGATTATCGGAAATTGAATGCTGCTACTCGCAAGGATCATTTTTCTTTACCATTCATTGACCAGATGCTAGAGCGTCTAGCTAACCATCCTTATTACTGCTTCTTAGATGGTTTTTCAGGATTTTTTCAGATTCCCATCCACCCGGACGATCAAGAGAAGACGACATTCACATGTCCTTACGGCACCTTCGCGTACCGCCGTATGCCGTTCGGTTTGTGTAATGCTCCAGCAACGTTTCAACGTTGTATGATGTCTATATTTACTGACCTTATTGAGGATATTATGGAAGTATTTATGGATGACTTTTCTGTGTATGGGAGTTCGTTTTCTTCTTGTTTGTCTAATTTGTGCAGGGTATTGCAAAGGTGCGAGGAGAAGCATCTAGTTCTCAACTGGGAGAAGTGTCACTTCATGGTCCGAGATGGGATAGTGCTTGGGCACAAAATATCAGTTGACAAGGCAAAGATAGAAGTCATGATGAGTTTGCAACCGCCTAATTCGGTTAAGGGGATCCGCAGTTTTCTGGGACATGCGGGATTTTACCGTCGCTTCATCAGGGATTTCTCCAAGATTGCTAGACCTCTTACAAGATTGCTGTGTAAGGAGGTAAAGTTTGAATTTGATAGTGACTGTTTGGCGGCTTTCCACACCATTAAGGGAGCCTTGTTTAGTGCACCGATAGTACAGCCGCCAGATTGGGAGCTACCATTTGAAATTATGACGGATGCAAGTGATTTTGCTGTGGGAGCTGTTCTGGGTCAGAGGAGAGACAAGAAGCTCCACGTGATTTACTATGCCAGTCGGACAATGGACGATGCTCAATGTCGGTATGCCACTACCGAGAAAGAATTATTAGCGATTGTTTTCGCTTTTGAGAAGTTCAGGTCATACCTCGTCGGATCGAAGGTAATTGTTCACACAGACCACGCTGCATTGAAATATTTGCTGACAAAGAAGGATGCAAAGCCCAGGTTATTGAGGTGGATTCTGTTGCTACAAGAGTTCGATCTAGAGATAAAGGACAAGAAAGGCTCCGAAAATGGGGTTGCAGATCATTTAAGCAGGTTGCAGATTGAAGAAGACACACCCATGGAGGATAGTCTACCAGATGAACAGATCTATTTTATCAGCACTTGCCAAAATTTCCGAGCACCCGGACGAGCATCCGACCGAGCACCTGCTCCGCCCGTTGGAGCACCTGCTCCCGAAAATTTTTGTGAATCGTTTCAAACAGGTCAGTCCTCTAGCTTCCCATGGTTTGGAGAGATTGCAAACTTCTTGGCTGCTGACAAGGTTCCTGAGAACCTAGCTGGAAGCAAAAGGAAGAAGTTTTTCCACGAGGTTAGGCGGTATTATTGGGATGAACCGTTCTTGTACAAGCAGTGTTGGATAGGTGTAACTGAGGCAGAGATCCCTGGTATTTTACAGCACTGCCACAGTTCATCATATGCTGGGCACTTCGCCACATTCAAAACGGTTTCAAAGGCTTTACAAGCCGGATTTTGGTGGCCTACGATGTTCCGTGATGCACACAGGTTTGTCTCTAGGTGTGATGCGTGTCAAAGGCAGGGAAACATCAGTAAGCGCAATGAAATGCCCCAGAATTTTATTCTGGAAGTTGAAGTTTTCGATGTATGGGGCATAGACTTCATGGGACCATTTACATCCTCCTACGGTAATGAATACATTCTAAGGGTTGTTGATTATGTTTCTAAGTGGGTTGAAGCGCTGGCTAGCCCAACTAACGATGCTAGAGTGGTCATAAAGATGTTCAAGAGTGTCATCTTTCCGAGGTTTGGGGTTCCAAGAGTGGTGATTAGCGATGGCGGCTCACACTTCATAAACAAGGTTTTTGAGAACTTGTTGAAAAAGAATGGTGTCACGCACAAGGTAGCTTCTCCTTATCACCCTCAAACTAGTGGACAGGTCGAGATCTCCAACAGGGAGATAAAGAGTATCCTGCAGAAGACGGTAAGCATCACGCGAAAGGATTGGTCAAAGAAGTTGGATGACGCTCTATGGGCGTATAGGACCGCGTATAAAACACCGTTGGGGACAACGCCTTTTCATTTGGTGTATGGGAAGGCATGCCACCTTCCGGTGGAACTGGAGTAGAAAGCGGCCTGGGCAATTAAATTGCTCAACTTCGACATCCTTCCTGCGTTTGAGAGGAGATCCATGCAGCTGCATGATTTGGAGGAAATTAGGCATCTCGCCTACGACAACTCAAGGATTTACAAGGAGCGAATAAAAGCTTACCATGACAAGAGGATCATCCCCAGGAGTTTTTCTCCAAACGATCTTTTTTTTTTTTTTTTTTTTTTTTTTTTTTTTTTTTTTTTTTTTTTTTTTTTTGTTGGGGCTTTTTTCTTTCCCTTGGGGGTGTTTGGGGGGCGTGGGGGTGTTTTTTTTTTATTTGTGAGGGGGTTGTTTTTTTTTTATGGTGAAAAGGGATAAATTTTTTTTTTTTTTTTGTTATTGGGGGGGGGGGGGTTTTTTTTTTTTTTTTTTTTTTTTTTTCTTCCTTTTGGGGTTCTAAAGGTGGGTTAACGACTTAAAACAAGCGCTTGGTGGGAGGCAACCCACCGGTAAGGTTTCTTGTACATAATTCATTTGCAATTTTTATTGATACTATTTTTTATTTGTGATTTCACTTTCTATCATCTAAAAAAAAAAAAAAAAAAAAAAAAGTGGGTATCGAGCACCCCAGAACTGGACCGAGCACCTGCTCAACCGGGGTGCTCGACGAGTCAACACAAACAAAAGGAAAATTCCAAATTTCCTTATCCCAACCCCACTAACTCTCTCTTTTTCCTATTTTGCAGGGACATGCACTGGCCACCACAAACCTCCAAATCTCGAAACCCTACACTCCTCTCCTTTATATCACCATCACTGAGCTCCTCCATCAACATCAAACCTCCATCACCATCTCTCTCTCATCTAATCTGTGACTTCGAGTTCTCCGCATCAGCAACTCCCTCGCCTCTCGGCTTGTCCTTTGTAAGAAGCTCCACCGTCTCCCACCTCCACCGCTCAACAAAACCTATCCCGCAGCGGGAAGCTCTTGGCCGATCTCTCGTTTTCGCCGAGCCGCCGCCTGACCAGTTGCCTCGCCCACTCCGCCATCTCGCAAGTTCTCACGACTTGCTCTATCTCCGCCACTTCGCCTCTCATCTCAAATCCATCACCACCATCTTCCGCGCCACTCGCCAAAACCTTCGTCACCAAGCTCCCTCGCCCTCCGCGAAACCGCACCACGTTCCTCCTCCACTACTCACGTTTTGCCACTAGATTCGTGAGACTCCTCCACCGGTTTCTCCGCCTTCTCCGACCTCCATCACCGAACCCCCAGGTTCACCATACTCATATCACTCTGTCAAGTCGCGTTTTCCGGCTCACCGCAAAACGTCCTCGACTACTTCACGCTCCCCCGAGCACCGCCGCTCGCCGCCGTCACTCCAAGCGCCTAGTCTCATCATGCCTCCAAAGCAGTATTTCGCCTCCAACAAAGGAAAAGGCAAAGCAAGCACCTCCACACAAGCCACAGCCTCCGAGAGACTCGCCATGCACCCATGGCCCCGCCCCGAAAACACGCCTTTCGATCTCGGAATCAAGGAGCTCCCGCCCATCTCGCCGGACTCGTGGGACACTCGCGATGCCTATTACTACAATCAGCTTCTCGGGCTGAAACTAGAGCCCACGAGGTACATGTGCGAGACGACCCTTCAGCAACTCGGTCTCCAAGAGCAAGTTCGGAGGATCCTAAGCCATGCGCATTGCCTGTCTTTTGCGCTAGAGGAGGATGTGCTTTACCCGGACCTTGTGAGACAATGCCTAGCCACTGCCACTCTCACCTACAAAAATCCGGACAACCCAACATTTGAAGAAGGTACATTTTCGTTCTTTCTTTGGAGGAGGCAATCGACATTGCTATGTGGGATTTTTGTGTTTTGTATGGCTTCCGCGAGACGGACACCAAGTTGGATTCACCAAAGTCATTCGCGCACTCCAAGGAATTCTAGAGCCATATCGCCTCGGGCCCTTACTCTTCCAACTCAGCAAGTCAAAACCGCCTCCGCCATCCCGCACTTCGCATATGTGCGAGAATTTTCAGCAATATGCTTTTTGCCCGGGCTGTAGGTAACAAAGTCCACATCGATGAGTTGCTGCTATTATTTTTGGGATGTGCTGATATTGTAGGAAACAGGAACACGGAGTAATTCGAGGTCTACCGTTCCAACCTAGGCATCCGCTTTGCCGAGGTCATCTGCGGAATCAAGGACAGCCCCACGAAAAACAACAAGGGCCAGCGAGTTGAGCGAATAGGGAGTCTCCTCACTCCGCTCTTCCGCCATCACCGAGTGGACCTTTCATACGCTTCATGTGTCGCTCAGCTCTCAAGGATGGATATGAAGCACCTGCTTGCGTCCAAGATCATCATTGCGCCGTCCAACTACCAGTTCATCACTGCGACCGGGGAGTCTTGCCTCATCGAGCTTCCAAACCCGGCCGCGACTAGACTCTACACTATGGACGATCTTGCGTTCCACCCACCACCACAGTACCTCATCACCAACCAGGGCCGCTTATCATCAGCTCGGGCGAACACATCTCGTCGCAGCATATCTCGTCCCGACACCGACGATGACGCCACACCGGTCCCGTGCCTCGCACTTCCATATCATCACGCCTCCACTCAAGGTGAGTTTGATCTTCCACATATCTCTGATGATGCTGACACTGCCGAGTATAGGAGGTGGATGATCGAGTCAACCAAGCGAAACAACAGCCTCATGCAGAGGATTATGCAAATGTTGGCACGAGGATGTTTCCATACCACCGCCGCAGCAGCTGCCACGCCCCAGCCTTTAAACTCAACCTCAGGCTCCGGGCAGCCATTGCGCCGTAGGAAGAGGCGAGCACCGGCTCCACCAGGGTGCTCCATGGGCGAAGACCACGACACCGCGACAACTGAGTGATATCCCCCTTTACCCTCTATATCATTGTATTATCCATGTGTATTTTTATTTTCACTTGTCGCCAATCTTTCGTTCTTTTTCACACCGGAGACGGTGTGATTTAAGTCCGGGGGAGCGGTTAGTTATTTTATTTTATTTTATATTCTATTGAGTCTTGTTGTTGTGTCAGTCCCAAGAGTCTTAGATTTTTAGTGAATCAGATCCTGCTGCTTGGTTTACTTTTATCGAGTATGTTTTAGAGTTTTATCGAGTCAAAGCTTGTTTGGAAATTATGAACTTGATCTATTGGATTTATTTTCGGACTAAGGATTACTTGTATGATTCACAGCTTGGCCAAAGTTACTTGATTGAATATTCCCCAAAGCTCACGCTCAGCGGGAAATAGGTTGAACCTATGTCATCTTTGATTTTTATTGGACCCTAACCTGATCTTCAATTTCTTTCTCAGGGGTTTGATGTTCATTAGGGAAGACCTATTCGAGCCAAACAAGACCACACAACTCTCCACAAAGTATGCTATTCCTCTCTCACTCCCCTTCATTACACCGAGAAAAAGAAAAGAAAAGAAAAGAAAAAGAAAATAAAAAGGAGAAGTTCAAAGCAACAAGCCGAAGTGAACCAAGGGATGATGCGTAAACCCGTGTATCCTTTGTGACCTCACGGAAAGCTTGTTGTAAGGGAAACTAAAAATCGAAGTGACCCAAGGGATGATGCGTAGACCCGTGTATCCTTTGTGACCTCATGGAGATTCGTCCCACAAAAATAAAGAAGAAGCATCAGAAAAGTGATGGTTGTGTTAAAGGGTGAAGCATCGGCAAATAAAAACCGATGGCTGTGAAAAATAAAATAAAAATGATGGCGTGGAAAGAGGGAAAGAGTGGAGAGAAAAGTTATACGGGAGAGGGTCTTTGGTTAGAAGAAGTTGGCACCTTTTGGACCGATTTCCCCTGGTAAGATCACTGCACTTTATTTTCATTAATCTATGTAAGAGATGACAGTGGGGATTCCGAAACTTCTGTTGGGATGTGAGTTATTAAGGTTAGGTCATGAACCCCACGGCTAACTACGGTACATGTCCTAAGGTCCAGTGAAGAAGGTAAGAAGTTCAAAATTTTTCCAACAAGCAAGTGAGTTCCCTTGATTTTCAAAACCTCTTCTCAGTTCTTGATCTTGTTCTGTTTGAGGACAAACAAAGGTCTAAGTCCGGGGGAGTTGATATATTAGTATTTTGTCCCAGTTTAGCTAGTCTTTTCATGTTGTTTTTGAGTCTTTTCTAGTCTTTTTTGTGTCTTCTCAGGTATTTTAAGGCTATGGAGCATGGATTGAAGATCTTGGAGCACATTGGACCAAAAGAACCTAATTTGGAGCAAAAAGACGGTTTTCGCCGACCGAGCACCTGCTCGCAAGCTCCGCCAGGGTGCTCGTCCAGGGTGCTCGACCTATTTTACCTAGGGATGCGTTTTTTATTTAATTTTGGTAATAAAAGAGGCAGCCGCCGCAGACTTAGATAGATTCATTCACGTTCTTTTCGAGACTTGAGTTCTTGTTCTAGGTTGATTTTTGTATTCATAACACCAACACTTTGTTCTTTCGATTTGGATTTATATTATTCAGCTTAGACCTCTATTCTCCTCTGGTCGATCAGACCATACCTTGTTTGAGAAGTTTTCCTGATCCTTATTTTATTTAATAAGTCATGAATTCATCTTTATGCTTTGTTGTGTTCGATTGCATCATGTGTGAGTAGATCCATAGCTAGGTTAAGGGTTTCAATGGTGGCTTAGGGTGTTTATGGCTGAGCATAGATAGGATCGGAATTTTATATGTCTTCGCCAATAGGGGTTCGTAATGCCTAGGTTAGTTTGATCACCTAGCCTATGATTTCTAGGTTAAACTTATTCATGAGAGTGCTCTAGGTTGCTAGAAAAACCATTGGTGAGTATTTGGGCGTAGCCAACGAGAGTTGATTGCTGCGTTGGAATATGAACATATTGAACCTATTCGTTAATGCTTATCGTCTTCACTAGGTCCAGGCGAGAGTTTCGGGCTCTAGGTTGTTAGATAAAGGCGTCGATACATCACGAGAGTGGGGCGACGTTAATTTGTGTTTGAGTTCTAGACCGGTAGTTAATTAGTCCTGAATAGTTGCTCGGCCTTGCATCCTAATCACCAGCGAAATACCTTGACCTAGTGCCTTTTATTTATTGTTTACACTAATTTTATTTCATTGTTTTGCTGTTCCGAAAAATTACACCAACACCATTTTGTCTTAGCTTTGAATAAAATCTCATAAATTCATAGTGTAACCTTGGTCTCTGTGGATTCGATTCCTTTTATACTATTGCGATTGTTCTGTGCACTTGCAGTATTTAATTGGGTTAAAACTTCACGTATCATATATTAATCAGTTTGGGTTCCTCCTTTATAATTTAAGGTTTAGTTTTTTTGTTTGTTTTAATGTCTTTTATGGACGACCGAATATACATTAATCGGTTTGGATTCCTCACTTACGATTTAGGTTTTAGTTTTCTTTTTAAATGTAGATGAATCATTGTACATTAAGCGGTTTAATTTTTTATAGTACACCATGAAATTCACCCTTTATGTTATATTTTGGCCACAAAAAATTATATTTTGGTAGTTAAGACATTATGTTTGGGGTTCTCTATTTTATAATTTAGGGTTTAGTTTTTAGTTTTGTTAAAATATATAATTTAGAGTTTTGTTAAAATATACATTATGCATTTTAAAAATATGGACAACTATCTATAACTAAAATGTGCATATGTTTCTAGAAAAATATCCATGTGTTTCTGAGCAAAAAATTAATGAACAAACTTTATGTACATAACATGTCTATGTGTTTTCGTGGACTAAAAATTTGTTTTAGTCATAAAGGATAAAATTGTCATAAATTATCACTGTAGCATTACTGTGTCAAATTTACTGTAACAAATGGCTTTTTATGAAAGTCACTTGTCAAAAGTGGCACTTTCAATAAATCTCCCTAAAACAATTTGATATATAACACTAAACATTAATTTGTATATTTTGACCTACATGTTTAATACACAAACACTTACATAGGAGCATAATTTATTTAGTCTAACTCTACAAAGTTCATTATCAAAACATTCTAACTATGGAGGCGTGCGGATTCGTACACCAAATACAAAATTTCGGTAATTCATATACAAAACTAACATAAATTTGTATTTGGTGTATGACTATAGTATATATACACAGCTCTATATATAGTTCATGTACGTATTTTAGACATAAATTATAGTTCGTGTATGGATTGGCTCCTTGAGAACAGACGTAGCTCATTATCAAAACATGGAAAAATAGAGTTATAGAGCTGTAACATGAACTGAAAGAACTTTAAACGAAAGGCGAAATGCTCAAATAAACCCATTATAGAAGAGTAGGTGCACAAGAAACAACAAAACTTAGTCAGAAACAATAGAAGATGAATGTGCAGTAAGTAAAATCAATCAACCACTAGACAAAGTCCCTTCTGTATACAATGAATAGAGTTTTTTTTTTTTTTGGGTCAAACTTACTTAAATAAATAAGAGTCTTACACTTCCTCGAGGGAAGGTTGAGAGCACAGTAACAGAGCTGCTTTGGCTAAGGTGTCAGCCTCTGTGTTCTCAGATTGTGGGATAAAACAAAAAGATATTACATCAAATTTCTGCTGTAGCTTTCTGATGTCTTCAAGAACTCCGTAGATCTCGGTTGATGCAGCTTGGGTATTAAGTAACCGAACAAGGTCCTGGCAATCCGAGTGGCATATGAGCTTACGGTATTCTAGCGAGATAGCTGTTTCCAGTGCCTCTTTTAGAGCCAAAGCTTCCGCCGATAAAGCAGAGGGCACAAAGTGCCTTGATCCCGATCCTTGGAGGACCGTTTCTTTCTCTGTCGTTCTAAAAATCCAAGTGAAACCCCCTTGTGAGGTCTCTTTCTTCCAAGCAGCATCCGTGTAAAGGGAGATCGCGTCCGGAATTGGTTCCGATGGTGGTTCCCGTTGTTTACATTTGGTTCTGCTTTTTGTCCGAGCTAGGTTGGCCTCTCTCCACTTCCGGGCTTCTGTTATTGCTCGATGAATGGTATCTTCTGCTGGTGTAGGTTTGTCTTCAAAAACCTTCAAGTTCCTGGCCTTCCACAGGTACCATATGACCCAGGGGAATAGGGGAATGGTTCCTAGTCCTAGCGGTGGAAGTGTAGTAAGGCGGTGAAGGTCTTTTAGTAAACTCTCCATGGAGTAAAATTATATTTTGGTAGTTAAGACATTATGTTTAGGTTCTCTATTTTATAATTTAGGGTTTAGTTTTTAGCTTTGTTAAAATCTATAATTTAGAGTTTTGTTAAAATATACATTATGCATTTTAAAAATATGGACAACTATCTATAACTAAAATGTTCATATGTTTCTAGAAAAATATCCATGTGTTTCTGAGCAAAAAATTAATGAACAAACTTTATGTACATAACATGTCTATGTGTTTTCGTGGACTAAAAATTCGTTTTAGTCATAAAGGATAAAATTGTCATAAATTATCACTGTAGCATTACTGTGTCAAATTTACTGTAACAAATGACTTTTTATGAAAGTCACTTGTCAAAAGTGGCACTTTCAGTAAATCTCCCTAAAACAATTTGATATATAACACCAAACATTAATTTGTATATTTTGCCCTACATGTTTAATACACAAACACTTACATAGGAGCATAATTTATTTAGTCTAACTCTACAAAGTTCATTCTCAAAACATTTTAACTATAGAGGCGTGCAGATTCGTACACCAAATACAAAATTTCGGTAATTCATATACAAAACTAACATAAATTTGTATTTGGTGTATGACTATAGTATATACGCAGCTCTAGGCCTGGGCATTCGGGTATTCGGGTCGGGTTCGGGTAAGAACCGATCGGGTTCGGGTATTTTGGGTAGAGAGGTTTTGTACCCGTATGGGTATTATAGAATTTTGGGTCGGGTTCGGGTAGGAACCAATCGGGTTCGGGTCGGTTCGGATCCAAAAATTCAATACCCATAAAATCCCAAAAAAAAATCGGATCGGTTTCGGTTCGGGTATTTTCGGGTATATTATACCCGAAATCGGTAAATTTTACCCGAAATACCCGAAAATACCAAAAAACCCGAAAATTTCACCCAAAATATCTGAAAATAAGCATATCCGTAAAAATAATTAATACCAAAATAATTAATGTTTCGGGTATTCGGATACCCGATCGGGTATCGGGTAATACCCGTACCCGAACCGATACCCACGGGTATATGAATATAAGATCCAATGGGTAAAATAGGCATACCCGAACCCGAACCCGAACCGTTTTTTCGGGTCGGTTTCGGTTCGGTATTTCGGGTTCGGTTTTTTTGCCCAGGCCTACGCAGCTCTATATATATATAGTTTATGTACGCATCTTAGACATAAATTATAGTTTGTGTATGGATTGGCTCCTTGAGAACAGACGTAGCTCATTATCAAAACATGGCAAAATAGAGTTATTATAGAGCTGTAACATGAACTGAAAGAACTTTAAACGAAAGGCGAAATGCTTAAATAAACCCATTATAGAAGAGTAGGTGCGCAAGAAACAACGAAACTTAGTCAGAAACAATAGAAGATGAATGAGCAGTAAGTAAAATCAATCAACCACTAGACAAAGACCCTTCTGTATACAATCAATAGAGTAATAAGTGAAATCGCATACTTGAAAAACGCCTAAGAGAGATCACTTGATAAGGTTGACTTGGAGTCAACTCTCTCCCTCGACTTTTAGCTGAGTTTTGATGAAATTCATTCTTTGCTTCCAACGATAGTAAATTTAGATCTTTTATTTCTCTGAGAATCTTTATCCTCAAGGCGTTCTTGTTATGGCTGAAGCTGTTGCTCTCGTTGTCGCTGAAGGAGTTGTGTCGTTTGCAGTTGAGAAGCTTTGGGATCTCCTGAGTAAAGAGTCTGAGCGATTGCAGGGAGTTGAAGAGCAAGTTGATGGTCTAAAGCGTCAGCTGCGAATGTTAGAGTCATTGTTAAAAGATGCAGATGCCAAGAAACATGGAAGTGCATGTTGGCGTAAGCTTAAAGTCAACATGAGGAAATAATGATCAAGAGTATATTTAGGAGTTATCTAAATATACATATTAGGAGTTATCCAATACATATTAGGAGTTATCTAATATGTAAGTTTTCCTAATGGGTTTTGGAATTATATTTCCCTATATAAGGAGATACCGAATTGTGGTATAACTTATGTGAGTTGAGAGACGGTAAGAACTACGTGGGCTTGATCCCTCTAAAGGGTACGTAGGCAACCTTGTGTTTAAGGTGCAGCCATCCAATAATATATTAAATTTAACATGCTATCAGAGCGGTTAACTCTTGAGCCGACGACGAGAAGATCCACGGCTGGATCTAACCTCGACGAAGACATCGAAAGTGGCGAAGCTTTGATCAAAGACGTTGATCACCAAGCTTTGTCATCGGAGGATAGATTCTGACTCAATAAAGTGTTTATTGATGAAGTTGGCAATTAAGCATCCTTGGCAAGGCATGTCGACGTGAAGAAATTGAAGACCATCGGCAAAGTGTGTCGAAGAGAAGAAACAAAGCTTTCGATAGAGTTGTGTCAAAGCTTGAACCGTCTCAGCAGTGTGTGTTGAGACAAGTCATGGAGAGTGTTAAAAAAAAAAAAGCAACACTAAGCGAGCGAAGTCATTTTAGTGAAGCCACAACAACTTAATAGCAGCAAGGCGTGTTGTCTTGTTCCAAAGGTTGCTGGATTTGTGGCTAGAAGGAAGAAATTTGGTGTGGCTGCTGGAATTAATCTTAAGAGTTTGTAAAATTGAAGAAAAAAATAATAATAATAATTGGTAGGCTGAATAAGTGATGGTCTGTGGAAGGTTTGGAGTCGTCCATCAAGATATCAAGTTGTTGAAATCGAGGAAGATCCGGCGTTGTTGAGAGGAGAAGTGAAGCGTCTTGAAGGGAAGATACATAATCTCTCTTCGGCTCTTGAGGCTAGGAAAAAGGAGAATGCTGATATCTCCGATAAAGTTGCATCAATGTAATGAACAATTGAAGGAGAACAAAGTAAAAAAGTGGGAGGCTTTGCAAGAAATATTAGCGACACAGCACTTGCTTAAACTTAAATCTGAGGAATGTGTTCAGCTTAGTTCTCAGTGTGCTAGTTCTCAGTGTGCTAAGCTAAAGGAGAGAACTATGGCTCTCGCCCAGGAGCTCGCAGCGCTTAAATTGGTTTCTGATGTAAGCTTGGAGGAAGATGATGTTCTGAAGCTAGCCATGTTGGGGAATAACGCTAAGACAAAAGATCCAATAGACACATTAGTGATATATTAGTATTTTGTCTCATTTTAACTAGTCTTTTTATCTTGTTTTCGAGTCTTTTTAGTTCTTTTTGTGTCTTTTCAGGTATTTGGAGGCTCTGGAGCATGGATTGAAGATATTGGAAGACATTGGAGCAAAAGAAGCAATTTTGAGCCAAAAGTCGATTTTTCGCCGCGGGAGCACCTGCTCCGGACTTGGCGAGCACCTGCTCCCTCCTATTTTACCTAGACATGTTTTTTTTATTTAATTTTTAGAATAAAAAGAGACCAGCAGCCTCAGACTTGGAGGCGGAAGTTCTCAGACTTTTTTTTATTCTGTGGGGTTCTACGCTTTGTTCTACGTTATTTTTGGTTCTAAGACACCACCACCTATGGAGGATACTCTACCAGATGAACAGATCTATTCTATCAGCACCTGCAAAATTTTCTGATCACCCGACAGAGCACCCGAGGGAGCACCTGCTCCGCCTGCTGGAGCACCTGCCCCCGAAAATTTTTGTGGATCAATTCAGACCGGTCAGTCCTCTAGTTTTCCATGGTTTGGAGAGATTGCAAACTTCTTGGCTGCTGACAAGGTTCCTGAGAACCTAGTGGGAAGCAAAAGGAAGAAGTTTTTCCACGATGTTAGGCGGTATTTTTGGGATGAGCCGTTTTTATACAAACAGTGTTCAGATGGGCTATATAGGAGATGCGTGTCTGAGGCAGAGATCCCTGGGATTCTACACCATTGTCACAGTTCATCATATGCTGGGCACTTTGCCACATTTAAGACGGTTTCAAAGGCTTTACAAGCCGGCTATTGGTGGCCGACGATGTTCCGTGATGCAAACAGATTTGTTTCTAAGTGTGATGCGTGTCAAAGGCAAGGGAACATCAGTAAGCGTAATGAGATGCCCCAGAATTTTATTCTGGAAGTTGAGGTTTTCGACGTATGGGGTATAGACTTCATGGGACCGTTTCCATCCTCATACGGTAATGAGTACATTCTAGTGGCTGTTGACTATGTTTCTAAATGGGTTGAAGCGTTGGCTAGCCCAACTAATGATGCTAGAGTGGTTATCAAGATGTTCAAGAGTGTCATCTTTCCGAGGTTTAGAGTCCCTAGAGTGGTGATTAGCGATGGAGGCTCACACTTCATAAACAAGGTCTTTGAGAACTTGTTGAAGAAGAATGGTGTTACACATAAGGTAGCTTCTCCTTATCACCCTCAAACTAATGGTCAGGTTGAGATCTCCAATAGGGAGATAAAGAGTATCCTACAGAAGACAATGAGCATCACGCGTAAGGATTGGTCTAAGAAGTTGGATGACGTTCTATGGGCGTATAGGACCGCATATAAGACTCCGTTGGGGACAATGCCTTTTCATTTGGTGTATGGGAAGGCATGCCACCTTCCGGTGGAACTGGAGTATAAAGCGACCTGGGCTATTAAATTGCTCAACTTCGACATCCTACCAGCATTTGAAATGAGATCCATGCAGCTACACGAGTTGGAGGAAATTAGGCATCTCGCATATGACAACTCGCGGATTTACAAACAACGGTCCAAAGCCTACCATGACAAGAGGATCATCCCCAGGAGTTTTTCTCCCAACGATCATGTATTATTGTTCAACTCTCGTCTCAGATTATTCCTAGGTAAGCTGAAGTCCAGATGGTCTGGCCTTTTCACGATCAAGGAGGTTAGACCACATGGAGCTATAGTGTTGCTAAATTCTAAAGGAGACGAATTTGTGGTGAATGGCCAGAGGATCAAGCCATATCTTGCTGATACACACATTGGAGAAGGTGATACTGTCACCTTAGGTGATGTTCCTCACGCCTAAACAGTCTACAAAGTCGAGCTAACGACTTAAAACAAGCGCTTGGTGGGAGGCAACCCACCGGTAAGGTTTCTTGTACATAATTCGTTTTAAATTTCTTTTAATACTAACTTTTATTTGTGATTTCAGTTCTTAATCTGCTAAAAAAAAAAAAGGGGATTTCGAACGAGCACCCCGGAATTGGCCCGAGCACCTGCTCCGCCAGGGTGCTTGCCGAGTCAACACAAACAAAAGGTAAAATCGAAATTTTTCCTTTTCCCAATCCCACTAATTTCCTCTTTCTCTGTTTTGTAGGTATGCACCGGTTCCCCACCAGCCATCAAATTTCAAAAACCCTACCTCCTTCCTCTTTATATCTTGGACCAAGCACCTCCAAAACCTCAACTCGAAATCATCTCTCTCTCTCTCATATCTCACGCTCACCATTGCTGAAGTCTCTGTCCTACGCCGCTGCTACTCCCAAATCTCCTTCATCTCGGCCATTCCGCCTTTCATCTCTATTACCAGCAACCACTCTGCCATAGTCAATCTCTCTCGTCCCGTGACTTTCGACCATCCCGAGCCTACCGCTAATCGCTCAGTCATTCTCCTTCACCTCGATTCACCACCAATCCCACCGATCTCCTCGTCGCTCTCGTCTTTTTCTCGCTCAGCCCAGCTCCGCCTCTCACCACCGGGCAGCCATTGCACCGCAGGAAGAGGCGAGCACCTGCTCCACCAGGGTGCTCCATGGGCGACGAGCATGACACCACGACTACTCGGTGATATCCCCCTATACCCTCTATCATCATTGTATTATCCATGTGTGTCTTTATTTTTATTTGTCACCATTCTCTCGTTCTTTTTCACACCAGAGACGGTGTGATTTAAGTCCAGGGGAGCGGTTAGTTATGTTATTTTATTTTACATTTTATTGAGTCTCGTTATTGTGTCAGTCCCAAGAAGTCTTAGATTTTACTTTTATTATTATTTTATCGAGTCTGTTTTAGTGTTTTATTGAGTCAAAAGCTTATTTGGGAATTATGAACTTGATCTATTGGATTTATTTTCGGACTAAGGATTACTTGTATGACTCACAGCTTGGCCAAAGTTCTGTATCGGAAAGGCATTGGGCGGATTAAATATTCCCCAAAGCTCACGCTCAGCGGGAAATAGGTTGAACCAATGTCATCTCTAATTTTTATTCGGTTTCTAATCTTGACTTTTAATTTCTTTCTCAGGGATTTGACGTCCATTGGGCAAGACCTATTCGAACCATAAAAGACACTGCAACTCTCCACAAAGTATGCTCTTTTCTCTCCAATACTCCTCTTGGTCCGATTTTCAAAAAAGAAAAAAAAAAAAAAGGAGTTCAAAGCAACAAGCTCTAGTGATCCAAGGGATGATGCGTAAACCCGTGTATCCTTTGTGACCTCATGAAAAGCTTGTTGTAAGGGAAACTAAAAGTTTCAAAGTGAACCAAGGGATGATGCGTAAACCCGTGTATCCTTTGTGACCTCATGGAGATTCGTCCCATAACAAAATAATAATAAGAAGAAGCATCAGAAAAGTGATGGCTGTGAGGCAAAGCCTCAGTAAAAAAAAATATATGTTGTTGTGTTTAGAAGAGGAAAGAGTTAAGAGAAGAGCATGCGGGAGAGAGTCTTCGGTTAGAAGAAGTCAGCACCCTTTGGGCCGATTTCCCTTGGTAAGATCACTGTACTTTTTATTTTCATTAATCTATGTAAGAGATGACAGTGGGGATTCCGAAACTTCTGTTGGGTTGTGAGTTATTAAGGTTAGGTTATGAACCCCACGGCTAATTACGGTACATGTCCTAAGGTCCAGTGAAGAAGGTATGAAGTCCGAATTTATTTTTCCAACAAGCAAGTGAGTTTCCGTGATTTTCAAAACCTCTTCTCAGTTCTTGATCTTGTTTTGTTTGAGGACAAACAAAGGTCTAAGTCCGGAGGAGTTGATATATTAGTATTTTGTCCCATTTTAACTAGTCTTTTTATCTTGTTTTCGAGTCTTTTCTAGTTCTTTTTGTGTCTTTTCAGGTATTTGGAGGCTCTGGAGCATGGATTGAAGATATTGGAAGACATTGGAGCAAAAGAAGCAATTTTGAGCCAAAAGTCGATTTTTCGCCGCGGGAGCACCTGCTCCGGACTTGGTGAGCACCTGCTCCCTCCTATTTTACCTAGACACGTTTTTTTATTTAATTTTTAGAATAAAAAGAGGCCATTCACCTCAGACTTGGAGGCGGATGTTCTCAGACTTTTTTTCATTCTGTGGGGTTCGACGCTTTGTTCTACGTTATTTTTGGTTCTAAGACACCACCACTTTGGTCTTCTACTTTGGATTTGTACTATTCAGCTTTGGATTTCTATTCTCCTATTATCGATCAGACCACAACTCTGTTTGAGAAGTTTTCCTGAACCTTATTCTCTTTAATAAAATCATGAATTCATTTCATTGCTTTGTTGTGTTTGATTTTGCTATGTGTGAGTAGATCCTTAGCTAGGTTAAGGTTTTCAATGGAATTTATATGTCTTCGCCAATAGGGGTTTGTAATGCTTAGATTAGCTTGATCACCTAGTCTATGATTTTAGGTTAAACTTATTCACGAGAGTGCTCTAGGTTGCTAGATAAATCATTGGTGAGCAATTGGTATGCAACCAGCGAGAGTTGATTGTTGCGATTGATTGTGAACAGATTGAACCCGCTTGTTAAATCTTATCGTCTTCGCTAGGTCCAGACGAGAGTTTCGGTATCTAGGTTGTTAGATAAAGTTGTCGATACATCACGAGAGTGGGGCGACATTTATTTATGTTTGAGTTCTAGACCGGTAGTTAGTTAGCCCTGAATAGTTGCTCAGCCTTGTCTCCGAATCACCGGCGAAACGCCTTAACCTAGTGCTTTTTATTAATTGTTTTACATAGATTTATTTTATTTGTTGCTGTTCCGAAAATTACACAACCAACATTATTGTCTTAGCTTTAAGTTAAAATCTATAATTTCATAGTATAACTTTGGTCTCTGTGGATTCGATACCCCATATACTACTGCGTTTGTCTGTGCACTTGCAGAAAATATTTTGGAAAATTTTGCAGGTGCTGATAAAATAGATCTGTTCATCTGGTAGACTATCCTCCATAGGTGTCTTCTCTTCAATCTGCAACCTGCTCAAGTGATCCGCAACCCCATTTTCGAACCCTTTCTTGTCCTTGATTTCTAAGTCGAACTCTTGCAACAAAAGGATCCACCTCAATAGTCTGGGCTTGGCATCCTTCTTTGTCAACAAATACTTCAGGGCAGCGTGATCAGTGTGAACAATTACCTTCGACCCGACGAGATATGACCTAAACTTCTCAAAAGCAAAAACAATCGCCAATAACTCCTTCTCGGTAGTGGCGTACCGACACTGAGCATCGTCCATCGTCCATCGTCCGACTGGCATAATAAATCACATGGAGCTTCTTGTCTCTCCTCTGACCCAGAACAGCTCCCACAGCAAAGTCACTCGCATCTGTCATAATCTCAAACGGTAGCTCCCAATCTGGCGGTTGTACTATCGGTGCACTAACCAAGGCTCCCTTAATTGTGTGAAAAGCCGCCAAACAGTCACTATCAAAATCAAACTTCACCTCTTTACACAACAATCTCGTAAGAGGCCTAGCAATCTTAGAAAAATCCTTGATGAAGCGACGGTAGAATCCCGCGTGTCCCAGAAAACTGTGGATTCCCTTAACCGAATTAGGCGGTTGCAAACTCATCATGACTTCTATCTTTGCCTTGTCAACTTCAATCCCCTTCTCTGATATCTTGTGACCAAGTACTATCCCATCTCGGACCATGAAGTGACACTTCTCCCAGTTGAGAACTAGATGCTTCTCCTCGCATCTTTGTAATACCCTGCACAAATTAGACAAACAAGAAGAAAACGAACTCCCATACACAGAAAAGTCGTCCATAAATACTTCCATAATATCCTCAATAAGGTCAGTAAATATAGACATCATACAACGTTGAAACGTTGCTGGAGCATTACACAAACCGAATGGCATACAACGGTACGCGAAAGTGCCATAAGGACATGTGAATGTCATCTTCTCTTGATCGTCCGGGTGGATAGGAATATGGAAAAATCCTGAAAAACCATCTAAGAAACAGTAATATGGATGGTTAGCCAGACGCTCTAGCATCTAGTCAATAAACGGTAAAGGAAAATGATCCTTACGAGTAGTAACATTCAATTTCCGATAATCTATGCACATCCTATGTCCGGTTACTGTCCTAGTTGGTATCAGTTCACTCCTATCATTTTTAATCACTGTGATACCTCCTTTCTTAGGAACTACATGCACAGGGCTGACCCACTTACTGTCAGCAATCGCATAAATCACACCAGCCTCTAGAAGTTTCATTATCTCTTTCTTGACGACATCCTTGAGGTTAGGGTTTAACCGCCTCTGATGCTCGACAGAAGTCATAGATTCATCCTCTAGGTGTATTCTGTGCATGCATTAGTCAGGGGATATACCAGTGATATCATCTAGTGAATATCCTAGAGCCTTCCTATACTTCCTCAATTCACACAAAAGTAAGGTAATCTCTACATTATTCGGACCAAGAAAAACTTACCTGAGCCCTGCTGGGATGGTCTTCAACTCAAGCTTTAGAGCTTTCAGCTCACTCCAAGAGCCACCAAAAATCGGAATTTCCGGAGCAGGTGCTCCCTGTGCTGGCTGGGGTGCTCCCTGGACCTCGATTTTTGTGCCTTCTCCCAGGCTCAGAAATTCATCTCCTTCCTCCACTCTGATGTTAGAATCAAGAAACTTAGCAAATCCATGGGTGTCTTCACTCAGAAAACCGTGTTCACCCTCGGGTTTAGTCAAAGCGACTTCTAAAGGATAATTCGCCAAAATTTCTTCAACCACATCTTCTGATATCTCTGACCCATCATGGATCACAAATGTCTGTCCATCAATCATCGGTTTCTTGAGAAGCTTACTCATCTCAAACCGAACTAACATATCTCCAAGACGGAGATCAACTATGCCTTCTTCAACATCAATGATAGCACGAGCCGTGCATAAGAAAGCTCTACCCAGAATCAGTGGGTCCTTGGGTTCTTCATCAAGTTACAGAACCACAAAATCAGTTGGGATAAATGTATCCCTAATTCGGACGTGCATATCTTCAATAATACCCACCGGAAGCTTTGTAGAACGATCCGCAAAAACCAATGAGATCTTTGTAGGCTTGAACTTGGTGAATCCCAGACGCTTAGCCACAGAATATGGCATTAGATTGACGCTGGAACCTAAGTCACACAGAGAACAAGCAAACGTGCACGGTCCTATCTTCACCGAGATAACAAACCTCTCGGGATCTTCTTTCTTTGTCAACACCTTACTCTGAAGTATGGCGTTGCACTCCTTAGAAACAATCATTACATTCTCTTCCTCAACAACCTTACCAGCAACCAGCTCTTTCATGTACCTCTTAAGCGAAGGCATCATTTGCATGACATCAACCAAATCCTTGTGAGATTTCTTTGGAGGTACTGGATAAGGGACCTTAGGCACGTAGACTCGTTCTGGTAAAATTTCTGGGGTTTTTGAAATTTTCGTGGGAGCACCCTGTGTGAGCAGGTGCTCCGGAGCAGAATTGGGGTGCTCGCCGGATTTTTCTTCATAATCGTTTGGAACAGTTCCCAGTGGTGTTCCTGAGCTTGATCCAACCTCAACATTTCCATCTTTCACAGCAAAATCACTCCCTTGAGCCTGGTGCTCGGAAATCATCTCTTTAGCCTTTCCGTGGAAGCTTGTCATGGTAGGTGGTGCCAGCAACTTTCCACTCCTCAACTCAACAGCATTCACGTGATATTCATTCCTGGGCAATTCTCCTTTTCCTGGAAGAGCTCCAGCTGGTCTCTTGATAGCCTCGGCGGTTTGAGCTACTTGTATATCTAGCTTCTTCACATGCGCGGTAACAGCTTCATACTTAGCATTCAGATCAGTGTTCACGTGATCTACCTTGGCATTAATCTCAGTAGACGCCTTCTGTTGGTTAGCCATCAGTCGCTGCATAAGATTCTTCAGCTCATCTTGAGATGTAGGCGCGGAGACAGCTTGTGGTGGTGTAGCGAAATTAGTGTTTTGTTGTTGGTTTCCTCCTTGGAACCGATTCTGATTTGTATTAGGGACGTATTACTTCCCCTGAGTGTTGCTGGAGTAAAACTTTTGAAAACCCTGAGCTTGTGGCAATTGATTCATACCCCCTTGTTGCGGATAAACTTGGTCTTGTGGGTTCTCGACATTGTTGCTTCGATAGGAGAGGTTGGGATGGCTCCGGTAATTTTGATTGAACCCACGGTTCTGGACATATCCCTGACCACTCACATAGTTAACCTCCTATACTCCAGCATCATCATCTTCTTCAAACTCTTGAGAAATATGCGCAGCCCCATTCTCTTCCACAAACTTGACCGGTCTTTGACTTTCGCGGAGGAGTAGGTTTACCTTTGCTGTCAGCTCATCTATCTTCTGAGTGTCCACACTGTTAACTTTCCTGGACCTATCATACTCAGGAGACCTGTTGCTAGAGCTTGAAGCAAGGTTCTCTATCAGCTCAAAAGCACCATCTCTAGTCTTGGTCATAAAAGACCCGTTACTCGCAGCATTCAAGGTGTTGCGGTAATCCCATTCAACACCATCATAAAATATTCCCAGAATCTGTTCATCTTTAAAACCATGATGAGGACACTCCCTACGGTATTCCTTCAGTCTTTCCCAAGCTTCACTAAAAGCTTCACCAGAATGTTGTTGAAAAGACGAAATTTTGTTTCGTAGAGCGGCTGTCTTGGACTTAGTGTAGAAGTGGTCCAAGAAGACAGCTCTAACTTCATCCCACGTCCTCAAAGAACCAGCTGGCAATGACTTCAACCACCTCTGAGCCTTGTCAGCAAGAGAAAACGGAAACAGCTTGCATTTCAGAAACTCTGGCGGTACCCCATTAGAACCTGTGGTGCTGCAGATTTCTTCAAAATTTTCGATGTGATCCATCGGTATCTCAGCTGGGAGTCCGTGAAAGAGGTGTTGTTTCACCAATGTGACCATCTGAGGCTTGATCTCATAGTCTTGCCTCTGAATTGTTGGAGAAACAATAGATGAACGATTTTGATAAAATGCATGGGGATTATCCGAATCCCCTATACCCGGCTGAACTCGTGGAGCTGGCGGTTGATCTCTTCTCAACTGAGCAATCTGATCCCTTAGCAACTGTAACTGAGCAGCCATACCATTGTCTTGTTCAGCCATAATTACCGGAGCAGCTGTAAGTCTCTTTTGACGGTTTTGGCGTTCGATGCGAGCTAACTCTTCGTTGGTGTGGATGATTAGATCTTCGGTGCAATTTCTTCTCGTTCTTCTACTGGTCATGCACCTGACACATAGCAGAAACAAATAAAAATAAAGATCAGTAGTTTCTTAGACTGAAAATAAAATCAAAAATCAAAGGTAACGCAATTGGTCCCCGGCAACGGCGCCAAAAACTTGATGTGTCGAGTTTTAACCCAAAATATTTTCTGCAAGTGCACAGACAATCACAGTAGTATATGGGGTATCGAATCCACAGAGACCAAGGTTACACTATGAAATTATAGATTTTAATTTAAAGCTAAGACAATATGGGTTTTGTTGAATTTTCGGAACAGCAAATAACTAAATAAATCGGTGTAAAATCAATTAATAAAAACACTAGGTTAAGGCGTTTCGCCGGTGATTCGGAGACAATACTGAGCAACTATTCAGGGTTAATTAACTACCCGTCTAGAACTCAAACTTAAATAAATGTCGCCCCACTCTCGTGATGTATCGACACCTTTATCTAACAACCTAGATACCGAAACTCTTGTCTGGACCTAGTGAAGACGATAAGCATTAACAAGCTGGTTCAATATGTTCACAATCAATCGCAGCAATCAACTCTCGCTGGCTACGCACCAATTGCTCACCAATGGTTTATCTAGCAACCTAGAGCACTCTCGTGAATAAGTTTAACCTAAAAATCATAGACTAGGTGATCAAACTAAACTAAGCATTACGAACCCCTATTGGCGAAGACATATAAATTTCAATCCTATTTGTGCTCAGCCATTAACAACCTAAATCACCATTGAAAACCTTAACCTATCTAAGGATCTACTCACACATAGCAAAATCAAACACAACAAGACAATAAGATGAATTCATGATTTATTAAAAAGAATAAGGTTCAGGAAAACTTCTCAAACAGAGTTGTGGAGTGATCGACAATAGGAGAATAGAGATCCAAAGCTGAATAATACAAATCCAAATCGAAAAGGAACAAAGTGGTGGTGTCTTAGAACCAAAAATAACCTAGAACGAAAAACTGAAGTCTGAAAGTGAACGTGATACAAGTCTGAGGCGGCTGGCCTCTATTTATTCTAAAAATAAAATAAAAAACGTGTCTAGGTAAAATAGGTCGAGCACCCCGGGCGAGCACCCTGGAGAGCAGGTGCTCGGTGGTGAAATATCGTCTTTTTGCTCCAAATTGCTTCTTTTGCTCCAATGTACTCAAATATTTTCAATACATGCTCCAGAGCCTCAAAATACCTGAAAAGACACAAAAGAAACTAGAAAAGACTCGAAAACAAGATAAAAAGACTAGTTAAAATGGGACAAAATACTAATATATCATCTTCTCCACTATCTTGGATGGTTGCTCCATAGTAAAATGATGTTATAATTCCTTTAGCAGCCCAGTAATTGAACAAGTTAATCGTATCTATCTTGCAATCTTCGGGGAAATGAGCTAGGTAAAGGAAGCAATGCTTTAAAACTATCGGCAAATCTTCATAGCTCAGAGACAATACTCGGTTAACGGAATTGAGATTGTTGTCGTCTAAGCCAGATGTTCCTACGATCTTAGCTCCAATATTGTCATATACTTTCTTCCACTCGGGAACTGTATGTTTCTTAGCTAACAAGCCTCCCAACACTTTAATAGCTAACGGTAGTCCTGCACAGTTTTTAACTATTTTCTTTCTCATGGCTTCCATTTCTTCATCAAGCTTTAATTCTGCAAAACAGCCAAACATCACTTTAATAGCTAACTGTAATATGTTTTAAGATGTGAGCCGCAAAATAAAATTCACAAGATTCTTGGTCTCCATTTTATATCTCAAAGTGTACCTGTTTCGTCGGTCCTAGGGAATACAATCCTCTCACAAAGCTTCCAGCTTTGTTCGGGAGTAAGGATTCTTGGTTTAAATGCAAAACATGTTGGATCTGCATGTAGCCCAACATCTTCATTGCGAGAGGTAAGTAACATCTTGGAACCTGCAAAATATTTATGTTTTCATGTTAGTGAATAAAAGTCATTTATGATGAATCCGTGCTTTATGTATATACCATAAGGGGTCACCTCTTTTCTGTGGAAATGCCGCTTGTATTCGGTCCCAGTCTTCCTCTTTCCATACATCATCGAGGATAACCAAATATCTTCTGGTTTCCAACAATTGAAAGAGTTTACTCTGGAGTGTATCTTCGTCCATCTGTAAAATCTCTCCATCATGTGGCTGAAGTTTTTGCAAGATCTTCTGCCAAACATGCTTCTATCTAAACTGTTGCGAAACAAAGACCCATGCAAATCCGTCAAAATGACGTCGGACAATGTCATGATGAAAGTCTTGCCTAGCCAGAGTTGTTTTACCAATACCACCCATCCCAGATACAGAAACCACTTGAATGTTATCATTCTCGACCAACTGTCCAACCAATTCTTCAATACTCTGATCCATCCCCACAAGATCGTTTTGAAAATTGTTAGCAAACTCTTGTCGGATCTCCCTCTGCTTCCTTTGTCTTTCTTGCAGAGACCGTGAACCACCACCATCGATGATCTGTTGTATCCCTAAACTCTGCATTTCCCCAATCACTTCAGAGATCCTCATAGTGATGCCTTCGATATCTAAAGCAAATTTTCTGCGATCCGATAAGAAGCAAGCAAGTCTTCTTACATGTTTCTTGATCCCTTTTTGTTTTCCTTTAAATTCTTTCAGAAGAAAGGATTCGATTATATCCGCAGCATCATAAACGATATCGTTGACAGTTTCTCACCCTTTCCTTCTCATGTTTCTTGGCATCTGCATCTTTGAACAACGACTGTAACTCCCAAAGCTTCTGAACTCTAAACGTCACAACTGCTTCAGCCATAACAAGAACGCTTACAAGATAAAGATTCTCAGAAGAAAAAGCAAAAGATCTAAATTTAGTAAATAAATATCATTAGAAGAAAGTGATGAATTATATCAAAACTCAGCTAAAATTCTGTGGAGAGAGTTGACTCCAAGTCAACATTATCTAGCTACCAATCCATTGGTTGGTTGAGGGTTCTCCAAAATAATATCCCTTATGATTGATGATTTGTTTTCACCACTAATTCTTTATTTTAAAAAAATATATATATTTTATAGGGTAGAAAATTAAATATGATGTGACACATAACGAACTTTTTATCACAGCTTATCTACCGTTGTCGACCAACACCTTCATTGTGACAAGTCCATTGGCTCCAATAATACAAAATGAATCCATTTAACCAAATTAAAACTAACATGGGACTACATTGGCTCCAATAATTCAGGTTTTGATTTGCAAGCAAAAGTAAATGGTCTGGTGATGCTACAGTTGTTTGTGGAAACTGGTTTTAATCTGTTTTGCTCGTCTTTGTTCAGTGATGCCTTTGCATATCATATTTTATCTATAAGTATTAAAGCCATCATCACAATGGGATGATAATGAGTCCATGAATCAAGGTTTTGAGCAAAAAAAAAAATAGAAAAAGAAAAAAACAATGTGGTTCAAAAGAGAGAATATTCTCACCCAAGTTTTTTCATTTTAAAATTCAGAAATTGAGAAATGCAGAAGAAATATGCTAAGAAAATGTGTTTTTGGCAAGTAGAGAGTGGAGCTTACTTAATTGAAAAGTTATAAAATAAACATAACATTTCATCCAACACAAAGCCTTCAATGATTTCATGTTCATACAAAGCCTTCCCATTTAGCTTCCCACCAATAATATAGTCGTATGCTCACATCTCTTAGCAAATAGTAAACAACACAGTACCATAAAACACAAATGTAGATTTTTACAAATTTAAGTCTGAAGCTTTTTCATTAACAGACAAAGACACAATACCATAAAACACGAATGTAGATTTTTACAAATTTGGAAGACAAGAATTAATTTTTAAGTCTGAAGGCTTGAGAATTGGCGACTTCTTGAAACATTGATAAGTAAACTACTTAGCAAACGGAGAGCACAAATTATCAGTAAAATATTATCAAAATTCATGTACAAGGTTCCAAAATCTCTCTGTCAACATGCTCAGATCAATAAACATCAAAAAACATCAATCTTCTAAGCCTTCTTTCTTTTCCGGTGAATCAAACAGAGGTTCCACACTTAGGCCTTGAACACAACTCAGCCTTATGTATGAAACAAATAAAAAGCTTTTATACGTATAACCCAGATTATTCCTAAATGAGCCATATTAGATCTATACTAAAAAGTAAAAACCCCAACATTTTTTTTTATTGATGCAATTAAAATCTCAAAAGAAAAACAAAACACAACCGTTTTAACACCTTCTGCATTAACATATCCAGTTTCATGATAGGGAACAAAAGGAATTCATGACCAGTGTGTGCCTCTAATTTTACAAAAACTAATTAAACATTACAGAAACATAACCAATTTTTGATGAGTACAAATACCGATGAAAACGCATAAATTCAAAGGGATTACAGGATACCGTTTCAGCAGGAAAAAATAGCCATTGAGAGACGATAGAGCAACAAGCTTATCAAAAGACAAGACCACCACATCACTGTGTGTCCTTGATTCATCAGCTTTAGATGCAGGGCTTGGCAACAAAGCTGTTACAACTTACAAGAAACAATGGTGAGATTTTAGCATCAAGACGGCAAGGGCCAAGGATTTCTTTGTGATTTCTGTTCTTAGGGGTCATGGTTGCTAAATAATATCATAAGCATATAGTATCAAGCTATATAATTTGTTGATCTAATTAACCTGTTCTGTTTTTTCAATGGAGTTCTCCTCAGGACAAAAGCACTAAATTCTAAGCTAACACACTTGAGATGAAGTTATTTCCCTAAAGACTACATTGTATCCTCCTTCCATGTAGCTTCGTTCTGACTCTTCTTCAAGGCTGGCTCAGGAGGGAAAAAAACAGATCAAATGAATAAATTCACAAGGAAACCCTCAAGAGCTTGTGGAGAATAATATGTGGTTTGTAAGTTATATGAAGATACTTGAGACTTACCAGATAATCGACCTTTGATATCAATGGTAATGGTACATAAAGACAAAGACATTAGGACATGGTTTGAAGAGCTTTCTGTGGACATTAACATTGTAAGTTATTGTTCTGAGAAATTCTTAGCTATGTTGTTGTTACTACAACTTGGAATGCTCTCAACTGCACATTCTGGTTATATTTCCAATATCAAGGTCTTGTTTAATCATGACCAAATCCAAAAAAATTACAGGTTACTGTTTCATCTGGAAGAGGTAGCCATTGAGTTAGGAGAGAGCAACAACATGCTTATCAAAAGACGTTACTGTGTGTGTCCACTTCAATCATCGGTAGAGTCCTTGGCAACAGCGTTGATAACTTAATCGCATTTATTCTAACATCAAAACGGCAAGGATTCTTTGTGGTTTACTTATCAATCAAGGTCACTAAACAGTTTGTTTCATCATTACATCATCATCATTATTAAGCACTAAACTCTAAGCTAAAAAAACTTGAGGTGAAGTAATTTTCCCAAAACTCAAGACATTGCATCCTCCTTCCATGTAGCAAAACTGAATAGAATCTTTAGACTTATTTGGTAAAATCAGATATCCTAAATGTATGTATTGCCAACAGGCTACAAACAGGCTCTATACTAAGACTAGTTTCAGTTCTATATAAAAATAGAGAAGAAATACATGCTAATAAAACCAAACAGAACAGGTTCAGGCCAAAACACATATATCATCATCATCATCATTATCATCATCATCATCATCATCATCATCATCATCATCACATCCATGTTTAAGAAAAACTTACAAAAATTTTGAGTATTACCGAAAGTGAAACACAACTTATTTTGATGCTGCAGACAAAAGATTCAAAAGCTAACAGTATTAATTCAGTAGACATAGTTGAAACCTGTTGTTTGGAAAAATGTAACTTGAACTGAAAAGGTAACCAATTAATCATCAGGATTCAACGAGCATATTTACACTCTTAACAAATTTATCATTTCTTGAGTAAACACAAAACCACACCTTAACACATTGTAAGTCTACTAACAATCGTAAACACGGGGATTGTCTAATAATAGTGCGCAGGGCTGAACCGTAACAAATTGATACAGATGAAGAGACACAAATCCAAAGAGATAATAGACTACCGTTTCAGCAGGAAGAAATAGCCATTGAGAGAGGAGAGAGCAACAACAAGCTTATCAAAAGACAAGACCACCACGTCAGTGTGCATGTCCTTGATTCACAACAGCCATTGACCATACCTGTCCAAGAGATGAAGTCATTACTAGGCATTTCATCGAACACCTTCACTACATTGATCATTGGAGAGAAACCAAACCAACACTGTTCTCTCTCCATTTAGTGTAAAACCTGCAAGTCCGTTGCTTAAATGACTTCCTGAAACTTTTCTTTCTTTCCATAGAGAAATGTTTTACCTCTCTTTCATCTTTTTCTTTACTTAAAACCTATTGGTTTTGTCAAAAGCAATTAAAACATCAAAAAAATAAAACCTCAAACATTTGAAGAAAAACTAAGTCTCCAACTCTTCTTGCTACAAACAGGCTCAATACTAAGACCAGTTTCAGTTCTACACGAAACTAAAGGAGAAATACATACGTAGAAAACAGAATCAAACACAATTATCATCATGTTTAAGAAAAACTTACAAAATTCTGGGTATTAAACACAACCTATTTTGATGATGCAAATAAAAGATTCTAAACGTTAAATCAATTACGGATATCAAAAACACAATTGCTTTACCATACATTTTTTGACAAAAAGGTATCCAAATATTACAATGATACTCCACAAATGACAAAACCAAGGTTCATTTCTCCATGGCCTTTTGTGAAAGACTTCTCAAGCATATTACATACCCAATTCGAAATTAAAAATCAATTGAGACTGTCCACATAAATCCATATAGGATGCAAAATCAACAAATGAACAAGCTCGACATTATATCAATATATTTATTTACCTCAATCATCGTCACAGTTGATAAATTGAACATTGGGAATGTGTTTGACTTTGTAGTAATCTTCTCCGCCTGGTACCAATTTCTCCTTCCAGTCCTTCTTCATCCCTTCTATCTTCAGTTCCTTTAAGGATGTTATGTACTTTATTCCATCTGGAATTTCCTTCAACTTTTCGCAATTACATATAGTCAAGTTACGAAGACATGGCATCGATCCTTCTTCGACTATCCACTCTTCCAACTCAGATTCGAATATTTTTAGCTCAAATAATAGAGGAAATCCGCCTTTTGAGCACATCATTCTCCTCCCGACGAAAGCATAATATATTAATTCAACCGACGTCAAATGAAGTAACTTTTCTAGAATCGGCATTGGATCCTCCTCCATAAAGCAACCACTTAGAGCTATTTGTAAAAGGTGGGGAGGGAATCGAAATTGATCAGGAAACCTCGGCATATGCATCGTCAATGCTAAATCTTTTAGATGAATCAAATCCAAGAGGAATTCTCCCACAGAATCAGCCATACGAGTTTCAGGAAAAGCAACTAAATAAAGCATTTCCAGGTTTCTCAATTCACGAAGAGGTGACGATAGAGTTTCAAAAGTACAACTTTCACTCAATATGACAATGAGATACCTGAGCTTAGTCATAACGAGGAGATCCACCACACTATTGTGTTGCGTTGAGAAATGCCACAAGGACTCCAAATTCACTAGATCACCCAATTCCAACTTGGTTTTATCATCTAGTATCATTGGTAAGAAAAGGTACCTCAACTCTAGCATCTCTTTCAAAACATTTGGCACATGAACTGGTTCCTTGGAATCAACATTCAAGTTCAAAAAGAGCAAAAGCTTCAAATTTCCCAGAGAAGAAGGTAAATGAGATATCTCAGCATCTTCTAAGCTCAAGAATCTCAAGTGGATGACCCCTCCAATGCTGGAAGGTAACTTCCCTCCTTCAAACTTTACCTTAGAAAGGTCTAACACCCTGAGCAATGGTAAACTTTGGAAGCCTGAAGCTGATTGTATCCAAAAGTCTTCCTCCAGTCTCAAAACTAAAAGAGATCTGACCCTTTTATTTTTTTTATCTCCCAATATACAATGAAGGGAATTACCACTATGTAAGGCGAGTCTGCGAGATCCTCTAAGAGATTGAGCATTGATGGTAGGGGTGGAAGTAGGGACTTTGACAATCTGTAGGAAGTTCTCTTCTTTGGCTTTAGATAAACATACTTCTCTCATCATGTCATGCATTTGACAATAGTCATATCTCCAAGTCCCTGAACAGTTTTCTTCAGCAATAACCATATTTCTCCTCACTAGCTCTTCAAGGTAGTCTTCTCCACTATGTCGGATAGTTGGTCCATCGTAAAATGATCTTATTATTCCTTCAGCAGCCCAGTAATTGAACAAGATTTCCGTATTTATGTCGTAATCTTCGGGAAAATGAGCTAGGTAAAGGAAACAATGTTTTAAAACTATCGGCAAATCTTCATAGCTAAGAGACAATACTCGGTTAACCGAATTGAGATTGTTGTCGTCTAAGCCAGATGTTCCTGCAATCCTAGCTCCAATATTGTCATATACTTTCTTCCACTCGGGAACTGTTTGTTTCTTAGCTAACAAGCCTCCCAACACTTTAATAGCTAACGGTAGTCCTGCACAGTTTTTAACCATTTTCTTTCCCATGGCTTCCATTTCTTCATCAAGCTTTAATTCTGCAAAACAGCCAAACAGCACTTTAATAGCGAACGGTAATACGTTTTAATTAAGATGTGAGCCGGAAAAAACAATTCACAAGATTCTTGGTCTCCATTATATCTGAAAGTTTACCAGTTTCGTCTGTCTTAGGGAATACAATCCTCTCACAAAGCTTCCAGCTTTGTTTGGGAGTCAGGACTCTAGGTCTAAATGGAAAACATGTTGGATCTGCATGTAACCCAACATCTTCATTGCGAGAGGTAAGTAACATCTTGGAACCTGCAAAATATTTATGTTTTCATGTTAGTGAATAAAAGTCATTTATGATGAATCTGTGCTTTATGTATATACCATAAGAGCTCACCTCTTTTCTGCGGAAATGCCGCTTTTATTCGGTCCCAGTCTTCCTCTTTCCATACATCATCGAGGATAACCAAATATCTACCGGTTTCCAACAATTGAAAGAGTTTACCTTGAAGTGTATCTTCGTCCAGATCTCCATCATGTGGCTGAAGTTGTTGCAAGATCTTCTGCCAAATATGCTTCTGAGTAAACTGTTGTGAAACACAGACCCACGCGAATCCATCAAAACGACGTTGGACACTCTCATGATGAAAGACTTGTCTAGCCAGAGTGGTTTTACCAATACCGCCCATCCCAGATATAGAAACAACTTGAATGTTATCATTCTCCACCAACTGACCAACCAATTCTTCAACACTCTGCTCCACCCCTACAAGATTGCTTTCAGAACTGTTAGCAAAGGAGTTGTTGTTAGATAACTCCTAAATATACTCTTGATCATTATCTCCTCATGTTGACTTTAAGCTTACGCCAACAATCTCCCCCTTAAGCTTGAAGTCAACTTTCGACACATCTTGTAATCCAATAAGATTACTCATCTTCTTGAACTTGATTCTTCCAAGTGCCATTGTCTTCTTGCTTATTCCCGGGTACATGCTCGATTTCTATTAGACCATTCTTGACATACTCTCTCTCGAAGTGATATCATGCTTACTCCCCATGTAACAATGGATTCTCTAGAATTCAAAGATGTTTTAAGAACACAAGATTATAAAAGACTCTCTCTTTTATTGCCTTAGAAAACTCACTTAAAACCTAAGACTCACTCAATCTCTCTTAACCTATGCCATAACTCGACAATGGTTCTCCGAGATTCTCTTAATCTATGTCATAACCCAACATAGATTCTCCCCTTTTTTTTCCTCTCTCGTGTCTCTTAACAATGTTTCGCACCTCGAACCTCGACTCACTGTAAGTATTGTTGCCATAAACTCGGCTTCCTAATCATATGATTATTCCACCCGTGTCATATAAAATATTCCAGAATCCATTCTTGGTTTGTTTCTCATTTTTGGACAAGCCATTCTTGCCAAACAAACTCCACCTTGGGCTTTATCATTCAGGTAATTACCATAAGATTCCTAATGCTTCTCACGAGCATTCTTCTTCTTGTAATTCTCTCAGAAATTCACTTCTTGTGAATTCCACTTGTTCTCACGTCTTCGCTCCCAATGAATCCACCATGACTCATCCTTTCAAATCACTCTGAAAAATTAGGAACATTATCTCCACCACCTGTGAAGAGAGGCTCATTGTCATCGTCACTATCCTTTTCTCCGGTGGACATTTGATCAACGCCTTTAACCTTATATCATTGATTCTCGAGACTATCTTTAGGCTCCTTTAAAAACCAACCTCCTCGTTGATGTTATTAATCTCATCGCAAATCTACATATATGTAGAAAGCTCCTTTTTTTTCTTCCTTATTAAACTGTTTGGGCCTTTTCCAATTTATTAAATCATCAGACCCAATAAGTGAATTTTCCGGCCCAGCCCAATAAGATATTCTTCTTCTTCTTTTTTTTTGCTCACGACACGACACAGATTTGTCGTTTTTTTTTCTCGAAGCTTCTTCTTCGATTTGGCTACACCGGAATTGAATCTTCAACTCACACCTTCACCGGCGATTTCTGGCAGAAATTGACCACGGTCTCCTCCACCTTTCAAGATTGACACTCACGAAGCTTCCACAGCTTCACCTTCCAATACACTTACCTTCTCTAAATTATCAACAATTGAAGCCTTCTCTGCAACCTCTAATTGCAAATTTCTAATCGCAGATTCCAACTGAGAAACTTCAATAGCTATCTCGTAATTTCGTTGATCCATCTGCTCCATAGCTTGATTTTCTCTTAGAGATTTTTTTCTTTACAACACGAGTATCATCATTCTCCTCATCATCATCACTCTCACTTTCCCTACTAGAATACCTCTTCCGTGACCTCTTCTTGCTCAATTTAGACCGACGCTTCTTCTTTCTCATGTAATCATCTTCTGAGCTAGAATACAAAGAAGAATCTGAACCGTTTGATTCACTTCCATTCTCATCTGAATAGTCTTTAATCCGACGAATCTTCTTTGATTTGTTTCTCTTAGTCTTCTTCTTCTTCTTAGATGAATCTGTAGAATGTTCGTGAAAACTGAAAACCCATGAGAACTGAAACTTGACTTGTGTCCCCCATTGACAGCTTGAGAAGATTGGCTATTTTCTCATAAATTTGCATTCTCTTCATCTTGTTAGGATTTGTTATTGAAATCTTTTCACCTCGTCTCATGCCTTCAGATTTTCTGTTCTTGATTCCAAACTCCTTCCTAGTATGCTGCTCATCAACTCCTAAACCTTGATTGTCAAACGTGAATTCCCATTGATTTTCTGTTGCTTTCCATCATTAACAACAACTTCTGCTTTCTGAACTCTCCTTTTCACAGAGCTCCTCTGCTTCTTCTCTTTTACTTTTCTTTCATCATCATCATTTCCTTCTCGTTTCTTCAAAGTTCTCTTCTTTCTTGGAGATTTAGCTTTATTAACTGCATCAGCTTTAGACCGTTTCTGTTTTTTTTTTTATTAGACACTTGCTACGGAGATCCCACACTGCTCTCATCTTCATCAATGTTTGATGAACCACTGCTAAGACTTGTTGCCTCAACAGGATTCTTCATCTCCGGCCAACAAGATTCCAGTGAACTCTCTTTAAAAACATTATGCTTGAGATTTACTCCATTAGCAGCAACTAAACCCTCCATTTTCTCAATTTCACCTTTAAACTCCTTGTCATGTTTCTGCAGTCATTAAAAGTCTCATTTTTTTTTCAGATGAGAATCCGAAAGTTCAAACTCAGATCAAGAACACGAACCGCTAACATCAATCTCGTTTCCAAGAAACCAAATATCCGAACTATCTGAATTCTTGCTTCTGCGATGATATTTTGGCTTGATGAAAGGAACTATTTGGAGTTCTTCTTGTTCCCACTGCGACAGAGTTGTGAAAAGAAATTTCCAATAATCAACACTTCTATTTTTTTTCTTTCTTGCGTTGTGGTAGCTTCGTTTGACAGGAATCCTTCTATTTCGGCGACTTCGTTTTTCACTTGGACCCTTAGAAATTCAAGAGTCTTGTGAAGCTTCTTGAGACGGAAGACCCACCACCTGTTCGACAAAATTCCCACTTGAAGAATCAGGGTCTACTTCAGCTTTTGAATCATCAGATTTCTTCGCCTCTGGTTGGATATGTGTTTCCATGTGATGATTTGTCTCCACTTAAGCTTTCTGTTTCTGGCCCGAGGCTTGACAATTTAACGAACCATGAACCATAAATGTGTCTCCTCTTGAGATTTTGTCCACTGTGTTGTCTGATGGAAACATTCTAAAAGAAGCCAAGCTCTCGGTTGCAGGCTTGGAAACTTTTTTTGTCATTACAATTCTTTGAAAGTTTTAATATCCCTTAGAGCTCTGTTCTCTCTCTCTTCACTTATCATCTCAAGTTCCTTCACTCGCTTCTTTAACTTATCTATCTTTTCCAAAGCTTTTTCAAGTTTCTCAGAAGATCGAGCTTCGCCTCTGCCCAGCTGATTGCACTTGGCTAGCAATTCCTTATAACTCATATTTCGGATAACCAAGGACTTGATATGTCGAGTTTTAACCCAAAATATTTTCTGCAAGTGCACAGACAAATGCAGTAGTATATGGGGTATCGAATCCACAAGACCAAGTTTATCCGCAACAAGGGGGTATGAATCAGTTGCCACAAGCTCAGACATTTTTTGTCATTACAATTGTTTTATTTTGCGTTTTTGTTAGTCATGAACCTTGATAACTTGATTAGTATACTATGTGTTGTTGCTTAATATTTGCTTGAGTATTCTTAATTAGCTACAAGTTACGGTTTGTGTGCGCACCAAATCTACAACCTGTTTGCAAAAATCTATGTCAGCAACTCATTCAGCCGCAGTCGTTCATGCTTGGTGTCGATCGACACCAGGCTGGGTGTCGATCGACACTAATGGCAACACATAGGTAGTTTTCTTGATTTCAACGTTCTTTTCGTTTGTTTTTCTTTTTCACCAAACTCATGCTTCTATAACATCGGGGACGGTGTTGTTTAAGTATGGGGAGGTAATTACTAACGTTGTTTATTATTTTCTTATAGTCAAAAATTTTTGTTTTCTTTTTGTTTTATCGAGTCAAAATTGTCCGAAACTATAATTTTACCGAGGAATTAACCACAGTTGCAGAAGCTTAAGTGACCACTGATTCAAGTCTGGCATGAATCCGAGACTAATGGAAAAATCAAAGGCCGACCAGTTGACTTGAGACTCCCATACTTCCGCAGAAATCCTTAGTTCTATGGTTTGAACTGTTAACCTCTTTGACGATTTCAGTGTTCTAAGAGCTTGGCTTTCTCATCCATACCCGACATGATACAACTTTTGAGGTAATTAAATGGTATTCCTCTCCCTTGTTAGAAGATAGCGAAAATGATATGTACTTGATATATATAGAGAGGGGATGAACCGGGGATTTGGTGGCAAACACCATCAATACTCGCGTATCGAACCTTGATATATATAGAGAGGGTTGAATAAATTCTTATGAAAAGTCGAGAAGATTCTCTTCCGTGTAAAAGGGTAGGAAAATTTCCTGTGACCTCATTATTTTACATGGATATAAGAGATGATCAGCAAAGGCCGCGGCAAGGTTAGGATTTTCCCGTGATACCATTATTTGCTTGCCCCTTTGTGCTTTTATTAAGAGAAAAAAAATATAATAAAAAGGGAATAAATAAAAGAATAAGTCTGGGGGAGAGAAAGAGTACCATATGTTGTGTATGTTGTCTTGTCTTGGTATTGAATAGCGATAAAGTCTAGAAGGTTACGGGCATTGAGATCTGACATGAGGGCCTTGATGATGAAGACCTCTCATTGTGAGATTATGTTGCAAGGTTGTGGGTATTATCAGGAAAACTGTGAATGCTTGCGATGAATTACATTGTGGTCTGGATCTTGTCAGGTAAGAGTTTCTAGTGGCTTAACTAAGGTTGATGTGATTGTGGTATTCTGATGACATTGTGAGTTTCATGTTTTCAAACTTCTTCCCTGTCTTCAGTTTTCTGTTTGCTTGAGGGCAATCAAAGGCTAAGTCTGGGGGAGTTGATATAGCATGGTTTTTACCGGTTTTATGCCATGATATATGTCTTTTATCGAGTCTTTTATATTGCTTCGAGTCTTTTTAGAGTCTTTTACAGGTTTATATACATTTGAGATCTTTTGGATGATTTGGAGCATTTCTGGAGCTTTTGGAGCATATCCAGATGCAGAGCCATGCAGAGACGACAGAAGTTTGGCATTCGTTGAAGAACTTTCCACCGATGGATCGAGCTAATATTTTGAGACAAGATAGATCAATGCGTTATCTTTCATCTGGAAGTGGTTTGAGATTATTCTAACGGTGCGATCAAAAGTTATGCCAGTTTTCGTGGAACGCAAATAGAGTAAGCCGAGGAATTAACCATGAGTGTTGATCGACACTAGCAATGGTGACGATCGACACTGACCAACTCTGACACGGAATTTAACATTTAATGTATTGCAAAGTGGCCCAGAACTTCCAGAAAATTAACAAAAGACCCCAGATCGTGTTTAGCCTTATAAATTAGGTTTTTAGGTTTTATTAAATAATCTTCTTTCTTTGTGTTTACTTTGGAGAGAGCTTGGAGCTAGGGGCTGATCTTATACTCTGTTTCTCCTTTGAGAGAAGATTTCGAACACCTCTTTCTCTATTCTAATTTATATGAAATCTATTTATTTCATGTCTTTGATTTCCATGGATATGTCTGAGTAGTTTCATAGTTAGGTTTAGGGTTTTCAAGGGTTTTTGATGAATTGTTGAATTGATTATATTATTGGGATTAATTGTTAGAGTTCTTCGCCTTAGGTTGTTCTCAAAGCTAATTCTAGGAGGCACGACAGTGCAATTGGAATTTAGATCTTAGGTTAATCGATTAGGCAGCGACGGTCTGAATTGATAATCTGATATATCTAGGGTGAGCAAAATTACTTATTTGCAAAGAAATTTGGTTTAGGGATTTTGTGAACATATCGAACCTGAACGTTAAGGCTGATTTATATTCTTAGGATTTGCAAAGAAATTTGGGATTCTGGAATTTAGATTTAGATAGTTTTCAACGGTTGGTTAATTATAACTTAGTGATTTGAGTTCTAGAACGGTTCTTAATTATAATCCCAATAATTGATTGATTCAGATTCGACGATTCCTAAGATTTCCCTATGCCTAGCGTCTTTCTCTATTGACTTACATCTCTTTTAATTATTT
Organism: Cardamine occulta; assembly: GCA_028015245.1. Lineage (NCBI taxonomy): Eukaryota > Viridiplantae > Streptophyta > Magnoliopsida > Brassicales > Brassicaceae > Cardamine > Cardamine occulta. Next base: position 9,867,089 of record CM051384.1, read on the forward strand.
TGCATCGTTATTTAATTACAATTATTCTTGTTTAGCTTAATACTTTCACTGATAATCTATTGTGTAATTCTAAGTCCTTGTGTATTCGATCCCTAAGTACTACAGTGATTTCTTAATTTGAGAGAGTAGCTCAGGGTAAATTTGAGCATATCAGCTCAAGATGAGCTGAAGAGTCTTATGCAGCAACTGATGGCTAACCAACAGAAGGCGTCTACTGAGATTAATGCCAAGGTAGATCACATGTACACTGATCTGAATACCAAGTATGAAGCTGTTACCGCGTATGTGAAGAAGTTAGATATACAAGTAGCTCAAACCATCGAGGCTATCAAGAGACCAGCTGGAGCTCTTCCAGCTAAAGGAGAATTGCCCAGGAATGAGTATCACGTGAATGTTGTGGAGTTGAGAAGTGGAAAGTTGCTGGCACGGAAAGGCTAAGGAGACAGTTACCAAGCATCAGGCTCAAGGGAGTGACTTTGCTGTGAAAGATAGACATGTTGAGGTTGGATCAAGCTCAGGAACACCTCTGGAAACTGTTCCAAATGATTCTGAAGAAAAATCCGGTGAGCACCCTAATTCTGCTCTGGAGCACCTGCTCCCACAGGGTGCTCCCACGAAAATTTCAAAAAACCCAGAAATTTTACCAGAACGAGTCTACGTACCTAAGGTCCCTTATCCAGTACCTCCAAAGAAATCTCGCAAGGATTTGGAGGATGCAAAGTGCAAAGAGATGCTTAAGGATTTGACGGTGAAGCTTCCTTTGGTTGATGTTGTGCAAATGATGCCTTCGCTTAAGAGGTACATGAAAGAGCTGGTTGCTGGTAAGATTGTTGAGGAAGAGAATGTAATGATTGTTTCTAAGGAGTGCAGCGCCATACTTCAGAGTATGGTGTTGACAAAGAAAGAAGATCCCGGGAGGTTTGTTATCTCGGTGAAGATAGGACCGTGCACGTTTGCTTGTTCTCTGTATGACTTAGGTTCCAGCGTCAATCTAATGCCATATTCTGTGGCTAAGCATCTGGGATTCACCAAGTTCAAGCCTACAAAGATCTCATTGGTTTTTGTGGATCGGTCTACAAAGCTTCCGGTGGGTATTATTGAAGATATGCACGTCCGAATTAGGGATACATTTATCCCAACTGATTTTGTGGTTCTGGAACTTGATGAAGAACCCAAGGACCCACTGATTCTGGGTAGAGCTTTCTTATGCACGGCTCGTGCTATCATTGATGTTGAAGAAGGCATAGTTGATCTCCGTCTTGGAGATATGTTAGTTCGGTTTGAGATGAGCAAGCTTCTCAAGAAACCGATGATTGATGGACAGACATTTGTGATCCATGATAGGTCAGAGATATCAGAAGATGTGGTTGAAGAAATTTTGGCGAATTATCCTTTAGAAGTCGCTTTGACTAAACCCGAGGGTGAACACAGTTTTCTGAGTGAAGACACCCATGGATTTGCTAAGTTTCTTGATTCCAACATCAGAGTGGAGGAAGGAGATGAATTTCTGAGCCTGGGAGAAGGCACACAAATCGAGGTCCATGGAGCACCCCAGCGAGCACCCCAGCCAGCACAGGGAGCACCTGCTCCGGAAATTCTGATTTTTGGTGGCTCTTGGAGTGAGCTGAAAGCTCCAAAGCTTGAGTTGAAGACCCTCCCAGCAGGGCTCAGGTAAGTTTTTCTTGGTCAGAACTCCACCTATCCCGTTATAGTGAATGCGAAACTGAATAATGTAGAGATTACCTTGCTTTTGTGTGAATTGAGGAAGTATAGGAAGGCTCTAGGATATTCACTAGATGATATCACTGGTATATCCCCTGACTAATGCATGCACAGAATACACCTAGAGGATGAATCTATGACTTCTGTCGAGCATCAGAGGCGGTTAAACCCTAACCTCAAGGATGTCGTCAAGAAAGAGATAATGAAACTTCTAGAGGCTGGTGTGATTTATGCGATTGCTGACAGTAAGTGGGTCAGCCCTGTGCATGTAGTTCCTAAGAAAGGAGGTATCACAGTGATTAAAAATGATAGGAGTGAACTGATACCAACTAGGACAGTAACCGGACATAGAATGTGCATAGATTATCGTAAATTGAATGTTACTACTCGTAAGGATCATTTTCCTTTACCGTTTATTGACCAGATGCTAGAGCGTCTGGCTAACCATCCATATTACTGTTTCTTAGATGGTTTTTTAGGATTTTTCCAGATTCCTATCCACCCGGACGATCAAGAGAAGACGACATTCACATGTCCTTATGGCACTTTCGCGTACCGTCGTATGCCATTCGGTTTGTGTAATGCTCCAGCAACGTTTTAACGTTGTATGATGTATATATTTACTGACCTTATTGAGGATATTATGGAAGTATTTATGGACGACTTTTCTGTGTATGGGAGTTCGTTTTCTTCTTGTTTGTCTAATTTGTGCAGGGTATTACAAAGATGCGAGGAGAAGCATCTAGTTCTCAACTGGGAGAAGTGTCACTTCATGGTCTGAGATGGGATAGTACTTGGTCACAAGATATCAGAGAAGGGGATTGAAGTTCACAAGGCAAAGATAGAAGTCATGATGAGTTTGCAACCGCCTAATTCGGTTAAGGGAATCCGCAGTTTTCTGGGACACGCGGGATTCTACCGTCACTTCATCAAGGATTTTTCTAAGATTGCTAGGCCTCTTACGAGATTGCTGTGTAAAGAGGTGAAGTTTGAGTTTGATAGTGACTGTTTGGCGGCTTTTCACACGATTAAGGGAGCCTTGTTTAGTGCACCGATAGTACAACCGCCAGATTGGGAGCTACCGTTTGAGATTATGACGAATGCGAGTGACTTTGCTGTGGGAGCTGTTCTGGGTCAGAGGAGAGACAAGAAGCTCCATGTGATTTATTATGCCAGTCGGACGATGGACGATGCTCAGTGTTGCTACGCCACTACTGAGAAGGAGTTATTAGCGATTCTTTTCGCTTTTGAGAAGTTTAGGTCATACCTTGTCGGGTCGAAGGTTATTGTTCACACTGATCACGCTGCCCTGAAGTATTTGTTAACAAAGAAAGATGCCAAGCCCAGACTTTTGAGGTGGATCCTTTTGTTGCAAGAGTGTGATCTAGAGATAAAGGACAAGAAAGAGTCTGAAAATGGGGTTGCGGATCACTTGAGCAGGTTGCAGATTGAAGAGGAGACACCTATGGAGGATAGTCTACCAGATGAACAGATATATTCTATCGGCACTTGCGAAATTTTCTGAGCACCCGATCGAGCACCCGAAGGAGCACCTGCTCCGCCTGGTACAGCACCTGCTCCCGAAAATTTTTGCGGATCAATTCAGACCGGTCAGTCCTCTAGTTTCCCATGGTTTGGAGAGATTGCAAACTTCTTCGCTGCTGATAAGGTTTCTGAGAACCTAGTGGGAAGCAAAAGGAAGAAGTTTTTCTGCGATATTTAGGGTACTTTTTGGGATGAACCGTTTTTATACAAGCGGATGGCTGATATAGGGCTATATAGAGAGATCCTGGGATTCTACAACATTGTCACGAGTTAAATCATATGCTGGGAACTTTGCCACATTTAAGACGGTTTCAAAGGCTTTACAAGCCGGTTATTGAGTGGCAGCGATGTTCCGTGATGCAAACAGATTTGTTTCTAGGTGTAATCGTGTCAAAGGCAAGAGAACATCGATGAAGCGTAATGAGATGCCCCAGAATTTTATTCTGGAAGTTGAGGTTTTTGACGTATGGGGTATAGACTTCATGGGACCGTTTCTATCCTCCTACGGTAATGAGTACATTCTAGTGGCTGTTGACTATGTTTCTAAATGGGTTGAAGCGCTGGCTAGCCCAACTAATGATGCTATAGTGGTTATCAAGATGTTCAAGAGTGTCATCTTTCCGAGGTTTGGAGTCCCTAGAGTGGTGATTAGCGATGGAGGCTTCATAAATAAGGTTTTTGAGAACTTGTTGAAAAAGAATGGCGTTACACATAAGGTAGCTTCTCCCTATCACCCTCAAACTAGTGGTTAGGTCGAGATCTCCAACAGAGAGATAAAGAGTATCCTACAGAAGACAGTGAGCATCACGCGTAAGGATTGGTCTAAGAATTTGGATGACGTTCTATGGGCGTATAAGACCGCATATAAGACTCCGTTGGGGACAACGCCTTTTCATTTGTTGTATGGGAAGGCATGCCACCTTCCGGTGGAACTAGAGTATAAAGCGGCCTGGGTTATTAAATTGCTCAATTTTGACATTCTACCAGCATTTGAAAGGAGATCCATGCAGCTGCACGAGTTGGAGGAAATTAGGCATCTCGCCTATGACAACTCAAGGATTTATAAGAAGCGGAACAAAGCCTACCACGACAAGAGGATCATCCCCAGGAGTTTTTCTCCCAATGATCAGGTACTATTGTTTAATTCTCGTCTCAGATTATTTCCAGGTAAGCTGAAGTCGAGATGGTCTGGCCCGTTCACGATTAAGGAGATTAGACCACATGGAGCTATAGTGTTGCTAAACGCTAAAGGAGATGCATTCGTGGTGAATGGCCAGAGGATCAAGCCATATCTTGCTGATACACACATTGGAGAAGGTGACAGTGTCGCCTTAGGTGATGTTCCTCACGCTTAAACGGTATATAAAGTCGAGCTAACGACTTAAAACAAGCGCTTGGTGGGAGGTAACCCACCGGTAAGGTTTCTTGTACATAATTCATTCTAAATTTCTTTCAAAACAAACTTTTTGTGATTTCAGTTTTAATCACATATATATATATAAAAAAAGGGGGTATCGAGCACCCCAAAACTAGCCCGAGCACCTGGGTGCTCGACGAGTCAACACAAACAAAAGGTAAAATCCAAATTTTCCTTTTCCCAATCCCACTAACCTCCTCTTTATCTGTTTTGCAGGCCCATGCACTGGTCACCACTAACCTCCAAATTCCGAAAACCCTACTCCCCTCCACTTTAAATCTCAAACCGAGCGACTCCATATACCTCCATCGCACATCTCTCTCTCTCGTCAACTTCATCGCACAACACTCTCATCAACCGCCGCTAGTCGCTTTCTCCACCGCATCTCTCCTCTCTCTCTCCGCAAGTCAAGATCCCCTCATCCAAAACTTCGAGCTATCTGCCATCACCGATCTCCCCGCGAACTCTCTCCGTCTCTTGTCACCGGCGCGAACCTCTCTCGCCTCACTTTACCGCTTTTTCAGCCACTCCGCCTTTCATCTCCGTCACCAAATCACCAGCCGTGACAACCTCGTTCACATCGCCTTCCGTGAAGCGCACCGCAAATCACGCTATCTCGCTCCGCCTTTCTTCTTCAGGTTCCGCGACGCTGCAACTTTCAGTTGCTCGCCTCACGCTTCGACTCACCACCGGGACTCTTTATCCTCGTTCCGCCACACCGCAAGTCGCTCTCGATTTTTTCTTGCTCCGCCTCTCGCTACCGCGGTCTCCAAGCTCCCCGTCTCATCATGCCTCCGAAGCAGTTCTTCGCCACCAACAAAGGAAAAGGCAAAGCTAGCACCTCCACACGGTCTGCCACCACCGAGAGACTCGCCACACACCCGTGGCCCCGAGCCGAAAACACTCCCTTTGATCTCGGTATCAAGGAGCCTCCGCCACTCTCACCGGATTCGTGGGATACTCGCGATGCCTACTACTACAATCAGCTCCTCGGCCTGAAGCTGGAGCCTACGAGGTACATGTGCGAGACTACGCTGCAGCAGTTGGGTCTCCAAGACCAAGTTCGGCGAGTCCTAAGCCATGCACATTGCATGTCGTTCGCACTAGAGGAAGATGTGCTTTACCCGGACCTCGTTAGGCAATGTCTTGCCACCGCCACCTTCACATACAAAGATCCCAACCATCCAACACTTGATGAGGGTACGTTTTCGTTCTTTGCTGGAGGAACGAAATATGATATAGCTATGTGGGATTTTTGTGTCTTATATGGTTTTCGCGAGACAGTTACCAATCTGGATTCCCCGAAGACGTTCGCGCAGTCCAAAGAATTCTGGAGCCACATCGCCTAGGGACCATACTCGGCCAACTCTGCGAGTCAGAACCGCCTCCGTCATCCCGCACTTCGCATTTGTGCAAGAATATTCAGCAACATGTTGTTTGCCCGAGCTGTAGGTAACAAAGTCCATATTGACGAGTTGATGCTTTTATTCTTGGGATGTGGTCATATTGTAGGGAATGGAAACACGGAACAGTTCGAGGTGTACCGTTCCAACTTAGGCGTCCGCTTTGTCGAGGGGATTTGCAGAATCAAAGACAGCCCAACCGAGAGCAACAAAGGGCAAAGAGTTGAGCGAATAGTGAGTCTCCTAACTCCACTATTTCGCCATCACCGAGTAGATCTTTCAGCCGCTTCATGGGTCACCACACTGTCACGGATGGATATGAAGCACCTGCTCGCCTTCAAGATCATCCTTGCACCGTACAACTACCAGTTCATTACTGCGACCAGGGAATCTAACCTCATCGAGCTTCCAAACCCGGTCGTGACTGAGCTCTACACCATGGAAGATCTTGCGTTCCGCCCACCTCCACAGTACTTCATCGCCATCCCGAGCCGATCCTCATCCGCTAGGCCGAGCACATCTCGTCGAAGCACATCTCGTCATGCCACCGACGATGACGCCACTCCAGTCCCGCGCCTTGCACTTCCTTATCATGCCGCCTCTACTCAAGGTGAGTTTGATCTTCCACCCATCTCTGATGATGCTGACACTGCCGAGTACAGGAGGTGGATGATCGAGTCAACGAAAAGAAACAACAGCCTCATGCAAAGGATCATGCAAACATTGGCATGAGGATGTTGCCATACCACCGCCGCAGCAGCTGCCTCACCCCAGCCTTCAAACTCAACCTCAGGCTCCGGGCAGCCAATCCACCGTAGGAAGAGGCGAGCACCTGCTCCACCAGGGTGTTCCATGGGCGACGACTATGACACCGCCACTACTCAGTGATATCCCCTTTTACCCTCTATCATCATTGTATTATCCGTGTGTGTTTTTATTTTTATTTGTCGCCAATCTCTCGTTTTTTTTCACACCCGAGACGGTGTGATTCAAGTCCGGGGGAGCGGTTAGTCATTTTATTTTATTTTATATTCTATTGAGTCTCGCTGTTGTGTCAGTCCCAAGAGTCTTAGATTTTTAGTGAATCAGGTCCTGCTGCTTGGTTTACTTTTATTGAGTCTGTTTTAGTGTTTTATTGAGTCAAAAGCTTGTTTGGGAATTATGAACTTGATCTATTGGAATTATTTTCGGACTAAGGATTACTTGTATGACTCACAGCTTGGCCAAAGTTCTGTATCGGAAAAGCATTGGGCGGATTAAATATTTCCCAAAGCTCACACTCACCGGGAAATAGGTTGAACCAATGTCATCTTTAATTTTTATTCGGTTTCTAATCTTGACTTTTAATTTCTTTCTCAGGGATTTAACGTCCATTGGGCAAGACCTATTCGAACCATAAAAGACACCGCAACTCTCCACAAAGTATGCTTTTTTCTCTCTAACTCTCCACTCAGTCCGACATCATAAAAAAAAATAATAAGAAAAAGAAAAGAAGGAGTTCAAAGCAGCAAGCTCAAGTGAACCAAGGGATGATGTGTAAACCCGTGTATCCTTTGTGACCTCATGGAAAGCTTGTTGTAAGAGAAACTAAAAGTTTCGAAGTGAACCAAGGGATTATGGGTAGACCAGTGTATCCTTTGTGACCTCATGGAGATTCGTCCCATAAAAAAAAAAAAAAGAAGCATCAGAAAAGTGATGGCTGTGAGGCAAAGATCTCAGTAAAAAAAATATATATATATATGTTGTTGTGTTCGGAAGAGGAAAGAGTTAAGAGAAGAGCATGCGGGAGATAGTCTTCGGTTAGAAGAAGTCAGCACCCTTTGGGCCGATTTCCCTTGGTAAGATCACTGTACTTTTTTTCATTAATCTATGTAAGAGATGACAGTGGGGATTCTGAAACTTCTGTTGGGTTGTGAGTTATTAAGGTTAGGTTATGAACCCCATGGCTAATTACGGTACCTGTCCTAAGGTCCAGTGAAGAAGGTATGAAGTTCGAAATTTTTTCAACAAGCAAGTGAGTTCCCGTGATTTTCAAACCTCTTCTCAGTTCTTGATCTTGTTTTGTTTGAGGACAAACAAAGGTCTAAGTCCGGGGGAGTTGATATATTAGTATTTTGTCCCATTTTAACTAGTCTTTTTATCTTGTTTTCGAGTCTTTTCTAGTTTCTTTTGTGTCTTTTCAGGTATTTTGAGGCTCTGGAGCATGTATTGAAGATATTTGAGTACATTGGAGCAAAAGAAGCAATTTGGAGCAAAAAGACGATATTTCACCACCGAGCACCTGCTCGCCAGGGTGCTCGACCTATTTTACCTAGACACGTTTTTAATTTTATTTTTAGAATAAATAGAGGCCAGCCGCCTCAGACTTGTATCACGTTCACTTTCAGACTTCAGTTTTTCGTTCTAGGTTATTTTTGGTTCTAAGACACCACCACTTTGTTCCTTTTCGATTTGGATTTGTATTATTCAGCTTTGGATCTCTATTCTCCTATTGTCGATCACTCCACAACTCTGTTTGAGAAGTTTTCCTGAACCTTATTCTTTTTAATAAATCATGAATTCATCTTATTGTCTTGTTGTGTTTGATTTTGCTATGTGTGAGTAGATCCTTAGCTAGGTTAAGGTTTTCAATGGTTATTTAGGTTGTTAATGGCTGAGCACAAATAGGATTGAAATTTATATGTCTTCGCCAATAGGGGTTCGTAATGCTTAGTTTAGTTTGATCACCTAGTCTATGATTTTTAGGTTAAACTTATTCACGAGAGTGCTCTAGGTTGCTAGATAAACCATTGGTGAGCAATTGGTGCGTAGCCAGTGAGAGTTGATTGCTGCGATTGATTGTGAACATATTGAACCAGCTTGTTAATGCTTATCGTCTTCACTAGGTCCAGACGAGAGTTTCGGTATCTAGGTTGTTAGATAAAGGTGTCGATACATCACGAGAGTGGGGCGACATTTATTTATGTTTGAGTTCTAGACCGGTAGTTAATTAGCCCTGAATAGTTGCTCAGCCTTGTCTCCGAATCACCGGCGAAACGCCTTAACCTAGTGTTTTTATTAATTGATTTTACACCGATTTATTTAGTTATTTGCTGTTCCGAAAATTCAACAAAACCCATATTGTCTTAGCTTTAAATTAAAATCTATAATTTCATAGTGTAACCTTGGTCTCTGTGGATTCGATACCCCATATACTACTGTGATTGTCTGTGCACTTGCAAAAAATATTTTGGGTTAAAACTCAACACATCAGAAGACTACCTTGAAGAGCTAGTGAGGAGAAATATGGTTATTGCTGAAGAAAAATATACAGGGAGTTGGAGATATGATCAATGTCAAATGCATGATATGATGAGAGAAGTATGTTTATTTAAAGCCAAAGAAGAGAACTTCCTACAGATTGTCAAAGTCCCTACTTCCACCTCTACCATCAATGCTCAATCACTTAGAGGATCTCGCAGACTCACTGTATATAGTGGTAATGCCCTTCATCGTATATTGGAAGATAAAAAAAATAAAAGGGTCAGATCTCTTTTAGTTTTGAGAATGGAGGAAGACTTTTGGATACAATCAGCTTCAGGCTTCCAACATTTACGATTGCTTAGGGTGTTAAATCTTTCTAAGGTAAAGTTTGAAGGAGGGAAGTTACCTTCAAGCATTGGAGAGCTCATCCACTTGAGATTCTTGAGCTTATGTAAGGCTGGGGTATCTCATTTACCTTCTTCTCTGCGGAATTTAAAGCTTTTGCTGTATTTGAATTTAGGTGTTGAAATTGGGGTATTAGTTCATGTTCCAAACATTTTGAAAGAGATGCTAGAGTTAAGGTACCTTTACCTACCTTATCAAATGCATGATAAAACCAAGTTGGAGTTGGGTGATCTTGTGAACTTGGAGTTTTTGGTGTTTTTCTCAACACAACACAATAGTGTGACAGACCTTCTTCGTATGACTAAGCTCAGGTATCTCAATGTAAAATTGAGTGAGAGCTATAATTTTGAAACTCTATCGTCATCTCTCCGTGAATTGAGAAACCTGGAAACACTTTTTTTAAGTGTTTCGTTTGAAATCCAAATGGCTGATTCTGTGGGAGAATTCTTGCTGGATTTGATTCATCTAAAGAATTTAGAATTGTTCATGCATATGCCAAGGTTTCCTGATCAACTTCGATTCCCTTCCCACCTTGCATGCATTAGTCTATTGTGTTGCTTTATGGAAGAGGATCCAATGCCGATTCTAGAAAAGTTACTTCATTTGATGTCGGTTGTATTATCATATGCTTTCGTCGGGAGGAAAATGGTGTGCTCAAAAGGCGGATTTCCTCAATTATCTGCTCTAGATATATCCAAACAATCTGAGTTGGAAGAGTGGATAGTAGAAAAAGGATCAATGCCGTGTCTTCGTACTTTGACTATACAGACTTGCAAAAAGTTTAAGGAAATTCCTGACGGACTCGGGTACATAACATCCTTAAAGGAACTGAAGATAGAAGGAATGAAGAGGGAGTGGAAGAAGAAATTGGCTCCAGGTGGAGAAGATTACTACAAAGTCCAGCACATTCCCAGTGTTCAATTTATCAATTGTGACAATGATTGAGGTAGATAAATATATTGGTATAATGTCAAGTTTGTTCATTTGTTAATTTTGCATCCTACATGGTTTTGTGGAGTATCATTGTAATATTTGGATACTTTTTTGTCAAAAAATGTATGGTAAAACATTTTGTAAGTTTTTCTTAAACATGATGATGCCTGTGTTTTAGCCTGAACCTGGTTTGTTTCTGTTTTCTCATATAGAAGTGAAACTGGTCTTAGCAGTGAGCTTATTTTCACAACCATGTCCATAAGAACTGCGCCACACTGTATAGATAAATCAAAAGCATAAGATTGGCATGTTTTGAAGTGTAACCAACTAACCAAACACTAAACAGAGTGAGGAGAAGCAGGATTAGACCTTAGACTCAAGTTCTTCATTTACAATCCTCAAAAACTTGTTATACCTCACCCGATGCAAAATGTTGTTAAACAGCACAATATACTGTACAGTAGCTTTGTTCTCGGAACCATCTACATGTAAAGAATACAACAAAACTCTCATGATTTATCTCATTGTGTTTTCTGCTAATGATATAGTTGAAGGATACGTCGAACCATATAGAATAACTTCAAAAATCTTCAAAATGAAAGAAAAGCAAACGCACAAGTACAAAAGACAAGAAAAATCTAGTAATAAAACACTGGTATAAGATAAAAGGTGGGAACTTGGACTCTATACTGAAACTAAGAACAAAGATACCAAGTGAAAAAAACTACAACGAAACAAAGCTATTCAACTCTTTAAGATTCTAATACTAATCACTCTAGTTGGAGTCTATGTCAAGATCCCACAATCACAAAATCCAAGTAACAAAGTGTTTACTATCAAATCCCACAAACCACAATGCAGAATAGATATTGTCAAGCCAAACAAGTAAACCGGACTAACCAGGCGGTTCAATAGAAAATGCTTGAACGCAATTGCGCTGAATCAAGAGGCACAAAATATCCTTGACTTGGTTATAACTGATCTCTGATTTAGCTAAACGGGAGATTTCTCGTGAGGAAAGAGGTCCTTTACGTAGAAGACATTCACAGACTTTCTGCGAAGTAACCAAAACCCATCATCAAATTCGTTATAACGAAATTCATAATCTTGGAAGGGTTTTAAGGGTTTCAATTTACCGATACGACGGAGCCGAATTGGACGGTGATGATGTGAATAGCGTAGACAATGCCAAATTCAATTGCAATTTGCAACCAATTTATAGAGCTCAGGTCATTTCTGGATGAAGATGATTCATTAGAACAAAGCCTACTTCACCTAAAACATCACAAGCGAAACACATAAATTACTGTATTTTGAAAATTACCAATCACGAGATTAAATCAGCATACTGAGATCAAATGCTGCATATGAATTACCAAATCATGTCCAAATGCTTGCAAGATGAGTTATATCAATAATGTGAAATTAATCCATAAGATTGCCTTTTCCACCTCCATACAATTACAAATAAACATTTGTGTGTGTTTTCAATTTGATCAAGTTATGGATAAAGACGAGCAGTACCTGTAGTGTGGTCTGACTTTGATCTTCACTCATCATCATCTTCTTTTTCTTCTTCGTCATTATTATCATCGATGGAATACAAACCTTCATATTCTTTCTCGTATATCTGAAACTCTCCATCACTCTCATCTTCAACAGCATAGTCTCCATATAAATCAAGTTCATTGGTTGGAAAAATATCAAACAGGCCTTGAAGATACGTTCTTCATCAACATCTTCGTTTACACTTTTATAGCTTTCCATTTCTTCAGAGCCTGCAGATTGAACAATTATTCAGTAGCTGTTACTTCAGAGTCTTCAAGAAAACATGTTCAATGACAAAAGACACCAAACATAACACATGATATGTATCAAGATTGGTTTATAGCTCATTGCAGAATTCTTATGTAACATCCCGATTTCTAGTATATGGTGATGTATGTGGAGAGGCTTAAAACAATTGACTTGACTACCTATGTGACCAAAGTGCACTTATCTTTTAGGTCACTTGTCTAGAGAGAACTTCAGATTTAAGCGTGTTTGGGCTGGAGTAGTACTAGGATGGGTGACTTATCGAGAAGACGTTGGGTCTTCTAACACAGTAAAGAATATGCTGAACGTCCTACACTTTTTAAAACGTTAAAAGAGATGAAACACACAACACACAATTTTGTTGATGATCGTACCTTTAGTTGCCTCCCGGTGCTTCACTCTCAAACTCTTCTTGAATGGGTTTAAATACATCTTCAAAACCTGCCACAGGAAACACAGATACAAACCTCACAGTTAAACGGAGTCTCAAATTATCAAGCGTGGCTTCTGAGAACCATCCTGTTTTATTCTGCAAACAAAAACGAATCAGATCATGAACTTGAGGACTTGCCAAAATTCATCTATTGGCGCAGAGGCATCACTTTGTGTGCAGATGATCTTTAACCCAACAGGCAAAAGACCATGATTCATGGGTATTGGCTTCATGAAGAAAAGCTAAGCTGAGAACTCACGCTACAAGTAGTCTACTTGGGATGCTTTCTTATCTCTTGCAGGATGTACTCATCGTCAAGTTCAAACAACTGCAGAAACGTTTGACATTTAACTTAAAAGCACAAATATCGTTCCAGCTTGCCTTTGAGCTGTAGCAAAGAAAAGAAAAAACATATAAATTGTAAATCCAATGGTTCAGTTGTAAATTTCTCAACAAATAATGCTAAATTTATGACAGTCCTACAACAATGATCTTAGAAGGCTATAGAGAGTATTTAGGCTTGGAACTCCAGGAATTGAATGTGTCATTCATGTAGGAAGAGTCTGCCACAGAAATAGAAAAGAAACTTACTTGTTAGTTGCATTGGCATCGCAATAACTCCGTAATTCTGGTGGAACCCTGAATTCCATTCTCTGATATCTGAAACACTTACAAAGGAAGAATACCAAAACTAAAAAGTCTATAATAATTTGATAGTACTATCAGTAGAAGCTCTTTGTTACACACCAAGAATTATTTTCACCAATGGTTACAATTGTTTTCACGCAGAGAAATCTGTTCAATAACTTGCTTCTGAGGGAATTAGAGGAAATTTCTCAAATCCTGAAATTTCAAGTTCATCAATAACTCAGCAACGACAAGTGCCATGGAAAACATTAAACAATAACGTTTCCTGATTTTTTTTGAGTTAATTTGCAAATAGGGTAGTTTTTAAGTTTTTATTTGTGAATAGGGTAGTTTTAAGTTTTGAATTTGTGAATGAGGTAGTTTTTTGGGTAGTTTTTAAAAAGTATGAAGATTCAATGACCAAAATACCCTTATTTCTTAGAGAGATAAAGGAAGAGAAAAAGTAAGAAATAAGAGAGAGAAATGTGGGAACCAAAAGAGAGAGAAAAGTGGAGACCAAAAGAGAGAGAAAGGTGGGGACCAAAGGAAAGAGAAATGTGGGGACCAAAAGAAAAAGAGAAATATTGGGACCAAAAAAGAGAGAAATGTGAGGTGTACACGTATCAGATGTACACGCATCAGACATCGGTGTACACCATAAACTAAAGATGCATGATTTATAGTGTACACCCTACCTTGTGGCGTAAATAGTTTTGAAAGATGTTCAAAAATCAGTGTGTACATGCGTAAATAGTTTTGAAAGATGTTTAAAAATAAATATCAGTAATATGATGTAAACCTTGATTTATGGTGTACACACTAGTATATGGTGTACACCTTAATTTGTGGCGTACACCATAAATTGAGGTATATGTCATATATCTTTATGTACACCATAAACCGGAGTGTACACTGTATACTAATCTATACATGACAAATGATAGTGTAGACCATATATTAGTATGTACGCTATAAATGGGACATATATTTCATATACAAACATTAAAAATTATAAATATATTTTTTAGATTTATGCTTACATTTATTTGTGAATAATGCTTAAATGTTCTCCAACTTATTATTTTTTTCTGTTTTAAATTCTTTTATTTTTTTGGAGGATGATTAGAAACATACACACCATAGAATTGATAGGCAAAAAACGTATATATTTATATGTTCACCATATAATTGCTAGTGAACATATAAATATAAGATGATATACACCTGTATAAGATCATGTATATCTATATAAAGCAGTATACACATGTATAAGATAATATATATGAATATAAAATAATATATATAAGAGTGTTTACACCTATATAAGAACGTGTACAATTATATAAGATGGTGTACACCTATATAAAATGATATAAGTGTATATATGTGTAATAGTTGGAGAAGAGAGAGAAAGAACAAAAAAGAGCAAAAAAAAAAGATAGAGAATTAAAAAAAATGAGATAGAGAAATAAAAAAAAAGAGAAAAGATATGTTTAATTTTTAATTATTTATTTTAATTGTATAATGACAATTTGGCAAATAGAGAAAAAGATGAATGATAGATAAGATTTTAGATATGCAAAAACTATTCTATCCAAAAAAACTACTTTATTTGCAAATTATAAACATAAAAACTACCCTATTTGCCTTTTTTGTTTTTGTTTTTTTGTTAATTAAATAAAAATTAGATGATTTTAACTATTTTCAACAATAATGAGAAGTGTGAAGCAACCAATTTCATCAAAAAGTAAGACAAAGCGCGTGCAAATTACACAATTTTTTTTATGTAGAAGACAAGAAAGTATTGGTCTGACAGGGTTTAATAGTAGTTATTTATGTGACAGATTCTATTTTAATTTCTGCCATATAAAATAAAAAAATGAAGAAATAATCAATCATAAAATATAATATTTTGGAGAATCCTTAGCCAACCAATGGATTGGTGGTAGCTTGATAAGGTTGACTTGGAGTCAACTCTCTCCCTCGACTTTTAGCTGAGTTTTGATGAAATTCATTCTTTGCTTCCAACGATAGTAAATTTAGATATTTTCTTTCTCTGAGAATCTTTATCCTCAAGGCGTTCTTGTTATGGCTGAAGCTGTTGCTCTTGTTCTCGCTGAAGGAGTTGTGTCGTTTGCAGTTGAGAAGCTTTGGGATCTCCTGAGTAAACAGCCTGAGCGATTGCAGGGAGTTGATGAGCAAGTTGATGGTCTAAAGCGTCAGCTGCGAATGTTAGAGTCATTGTTAAAAGATGCAGATGCCAAGAAACATGGAAGTGCAAGGGTGAGAACCTTCGTGGATCAAGAAACATGTAAGAAGACTTGCTTGCTTCTTATCGGATCGCCGAAAATTTGCTTTAGATATCGAAGGCATCACTAAGAGGATCTCTGAAGTGATTGGCGGAATGCAGATTTTAGGGATACAGAAGATCATTGATGGTGGCCGTTCACTGTCTCTGCAAGAAAGACAAAGGGAGCAGAGGGAGATCCGACAAACCTTTGCTAACAGTTCTGAAAGCAATCTTGTAGGGGTGGAGCAGAGTGTTGAAGAATTGGTTGGTCAGTTGGTGGAGAATGATAACATTCAAATGGTTTCTATATCTGGGATGGGTGGTATTGGTAAAACCACTCTGGCTAGACAAGTCTTTCATCATGACAGTGTCCGACGTCGTTTTGATGGATTCGCGTGGGTCTGTGTTTCACAACAGTTTACTCAGAAGCATATTTGGCAGAAGATTTTGCAACAACTTCAGCCACATGATGGAGATCTGGACGAAGATACACTTCAAGGTAAACTCTTTCAATTGTTGGAAACTGGTAGATATTTGGTTATCCTCGATGATGTATGGAAAGAGGAAGACTGGGACCGAATAAAAGCGGTATTTCCAAAGAAAAGAGGTGAGCTTTTATGGTATATACATAAAGCACTTTCCATTTCTAGTTCAAAAATTATTAGATATATTTGGATAAATTACTTTTATTCACTAACATGAAAACATAAATATTTTGCAGGTTCGAAGATGCTACTAACCTCTCGCAATGAAGTTGTTGGGTTATATGCAGATCCAACATGTTTTTCGTTTAAACCAAGAATCCTTACTCCCGAACAAAGCTGGAAGCTTTGTCAGAGGATTGTATTCCCTATGAGATATAAAATGCAGATCAAGAATCTTATAAATTTTATTTTGTGGCTCACAAAATACGTATTACCTTCTCATGTTTTGCAGAATTAAGGCTTGGTGAAGAAATGGAAGCCATGGGAAAGGAAATGGTTACATATTGTGATGGATTACCGTTAGCAGTTAGAGTGTTGGGAGGCTTGTTAACTAAGAAACATACAGTTCCCGAGTGGAAGAAAGTCTATGACAATATTGGTGCTAAGATCATAGGAACATCTGGTTTAGACGACAGCAATCTCAATTCGGTTAACCGAGTATTGTCTCTGAGCTACGAAGATTTACCGACGCATTTGAAGCACTGCTTCCTTTACCTAGCCCATTTCCCCGAAGATTATAAGATAACAACGGAAAACTTGTTCAATTACTGGGCTGCAGAAGGAATAATAACATCATTTTACCATGAATCAACTATCCAAGATAGTGGAAAAGACTACCTAGAAGAGCTAGTGAGGAGAAATATGGTTTCTGTTGAAGAAAACTATTTGAGTCTGAGGCCTGAATGGTGTAAAATGCATGACATGATGCGAGAAGTATGTTTATTTAAAGCCAAAGAAGAGAACTTCCTACAGATTATCAAAGTCCCTACTTCCACCTCTACCATCAATGCTCAATCCCCAAGAAGATCTCGTAGACTCGCCGTAAATGGTGGTAATGCCCTTTATCATGTAATGGGGCATAAAATCCAGAAAAAGGTCAGATCTGTTATAGTTTTGGGATACGAGCAAGACTTTTGGATACAGTCAGCTCGATGCTTCCGAATTTTACCATTACTCAGGGTGTTAGATCTTTGTATGGTAAAGTTTGAAGGAGGGAAATTACCTTCCAGCATTGGAGAGCTCATCAACTTGAGATACTTGAGCTTATACAACGCTGGAGTAACTCATTTACCTTTTTCTCTACGGAATTTAAAGCTTCTGCTCTATTTGAATTTGATTGTTGATAGCAAGGAAGAATCAGTTCATGTGCCAAATGTTTTGAAAGGGATGCTAGAGTTGAGGTATCTTTGCCTACCCCTTTTTATGGATGATAAAACAGAGGTTGAATTGGGTGATCTAGTGAACCTGGAGTGCTTGTCGTATTTCTCAACCCAACACAGTAGTGTGACAGACCTCCTTCGTATGACTAAGCTCAGAATTCTCAGTATAAACTTGAGTGAAAGTTGTGCTTTTGAAACTCTATCGTCATCTCTCCGTGAATTGAGAAACCTCGAGCAGCTTTCTTTAAATGTTCCTTCCCAAACCCGTAGGGCTGATCATGTGGGAGAATTCGTCCTGAATATGATTCATCTAAAGGATTTAAAATTGGAGATGCATATGCCAAGATTTCCTGATCAATTCCGATTCCCTCCCCACCTTGCATGCGTACGTCTATGGTCTAGCCATATGGAGGAGGATCCAATGCCGATTCTAGAAAAGTTGCTTCATTTGAAGACGGTTGATATATGGCGTTCTTTTGTTGGGAGGAGAATGGTGTGCTCTAAAGGCGGATTTCCTCAATTATCTGCTCTAAAAATATCTGAAGAATCTGAGTTGGAAGAATGGATAGTAGAAGAAGGGTCGATGCCATGTCTTCGTATTTTGACAATAAAAAATAGCAAAAAATTGAAGGAACTTCCTGATGGAATCAAGTACATAACATCCTTAAAGGAACTGAAGATAGGAAAAATGAAGAGGGAGTGGAAGGAGAAATTGGTACCAGGTGGAGAAGATTACTACAAAGTCCAACACATTCCCAATGTTCAATTTATCAACTGTGAAGGAGAATAAGCAGTAGCAGGTAAACAAATATATGTTTATTTGTTAATTTTGCATACTATGTGAATTTGTATGAAAGTTATGTGGACCGTCTCAGTTGGTTTTTATTTTTATTTGGATTTGGTATGTAATATATGCTTGAGAACTCTTTCACAAAATGTCTTGGAAAAATGAACCTTGGTTTTGTGCAGTATCATTGTAATATTTGGATACTTTTTTGTCAAAAAAGTATGATAAAACGATTGTGATTTTCTTTTCGTTATTGATTTAATTTGCATCATCAAAGTAGATACCCAATTTTGTAAGTTTTTCTGAAACATGGGCATGATGATGATGATGATGATGATGATGATACCTGTGTTTGTTTATGTTTTATTAGCATGTGTTTTAGTACCTGTACTCGTCTCATGCTTGGCAGAATAGGTACCAGTCTGCCAGTCTTGTTGTTATCTCCGCTTGTATAAGTATTGGAGCTCTTGCTTTGCTTTTAGTGCTTCGTTATGTTATGACTCAAGATTTCAAGAACAGTATCATAGTAAAGACTTTACTTATTGAGTCAGGATTTGGATGCATGCAATATGCTCGAGAACTCTTTCACAAAATGGTTTTGTGAAATTTGTATTTTTTTTTTACACTTCAATGTTTAACTAACTATTAGCACGATTTTATTTGCATCAATAAAAATAGTGATAGGCTGCTTTGACTACTTTTTTATGTATATGCATAGGCAAAGACATGACTGAACCAAGACGAGCAAAACTGATGTACAATAAACCGATTAATCTCATCTCTGAAACTTTTGGGCAAACATACATTTTCTCAAGGGAACAAAAACATAGACAAGTCTGAGAGTAAGATTCCTTGTCGAAACTTTACAGGCTTGTAGCAAGTTTGTTGAAGGCAGCATGAACTCTCTCTTCCGTAAACATCATGTGGTTGTCATAGAAATCTAATATCTCCATTGCAATATTCTTCACCTGCCAATGTTCAGAACATACCACATTAATGATTAAACAAGACCTTGATATTGGAAATATGACCAAAATGTGCAGCTAAAAGCATTCCAAGTTATAGTAACAACAGAGCAAAGAATTTCTCAAAACAATGACTTACAATGTTCATGTCGAGAGAGCTCTTCAAACCATGTCCGAATGTCTTTCTCTTTGTGTACAGAAGCAATGTGAATGCAAGCGAGTATGATGAGAAAAGGCCGATATATAAGGATAAGGTCCATTCTGTAAGTGTCGTTGACAAGTCCCCTATAGTTTCCACACAAAACTTTAGCATCTAGCAACCATTTACTTTTTGCTTGCAACTTCTAAGTAGGAAATTCAATTTACTTCTTGATTACTACAACACTTCATCCCCAAGCTTAATCAAATTTTGTATACTTACCAAGTTAAATGAGCCATACTTGTGTCATTGGTTCCAGAATCCTGCAAGAACCTGTATGTAAAGCAAGAAGACCAATCAAAAGATGTATAATCGCAAAAAGATTTTGATATCGACACAAAAGACCCAAGGAATATAACAAGATAGAATTTCAATGCTTCCAAGATCTTCATCTCCATCCAGAATATCTTTAATCTCATATCTAAACTTTTCATCAGTATCTACCGAGTGAGGGAAACAAACCAATTTCATCAGAAACTCAGACCAAGATCGAGCAAATTCTCCAATCAAGAAAGTCTAAAAGTAGAGAATCTCACGGCAAACTGAAATGATTGATCTGGGGCTGCTCTGGTCGATCTGGACTTAATTCTGCAACTGCTTTAACTTCTCGTCAGACTGGACTGCCTTCACGAAAATTGTCATAACTTTCAATTCATCTCCAAATCCACGTTTTCATCTCCAAACAACATGTTTTCCTCTAAAGCAACCTAAAACCTGTAAAGACTCGATAGAGGACTAAAAGACTCCAAAAACAATATAAATAAATAAAAAACTCAAAAAGACTTATAGAATCAAAGGTTAAAACCCTCAAAACCATGACACATCAAACATATACAAAACTCCCACTAAATAGATATATCATCTAAACTTATATGAGCAACATGCTCCCAAAAGACTTTAGGGGTAACACCTTTAGTCAGCGGATCCGCTATCATGATGGAGTTTGTACCTATATGCGCAATTGAAATTACATCACTTTGCATCCTTTCTCGCACAACACGATACTTTATGTCTATATAGTTAGACTTTGTCGTGCTTTTATTGTTGTTCACATATAAGACTGCCGAACCATTGTCACAGAAACTTTTTAGCGGTCTTTCGACACCAGAAACTATATGCAGCACTGTGACAAAGTTTTGCAACCATACAACTTGATTGGAAGCCTCATAACATGCTATGTATTCTGCTTTCATAGTGGACGAAGCCAGAAGTTTTTGTTTGGCACTTCGCCACGATATGGCTCCGTCAGCAAACATGAAGACATAGCCCAAAGTGAAAATTTTGCTTGGCATTTCTCTGTTTCTAAATTCTTTAAAGTGGGAATTGCTTGAAATGACCTAGATTTTAGCAGAAATAACTAGAATGACTCAAGGTAAAAAAATGGATCAATATTTTTGGTTAAAAGACTAGAAAACCAAACTAACCTAACATAATAACAAAATTGCCATTATTAAAAAAATTTTTTTGACAAAAACCCAAAAAAATTCTAAAAAATCTAAAAAATCTAAACTTTCAAAAATCAGAAAAAACTCTCCTCCTCGTCGTGACCTAATCTCGTCGCTCCGCCGCCGCTGCTTTGCCGTCATTCCAGCACCGGCTCTTCTCTCTTCGTCTTCTGTGTCTTCTCCTCTCTCCGTCTTTGGCTCTTCTCTCTTCGTCTTCTGCGTCTTCTCCTCTCTCCGTCTTCGGCTCTTCTCTCTGCGTCTTCTCCTCTCTCCGTTGCCTTCCTTCGTCGATTTCAGCGCCGCTTCTTCTTCTCCTCACCGCCGACGTTTCTTCTTCTCCTTGCCGCTGCCGCTTCGTGGCTGAGAAAGTTTAGCATCGCCGGCAAGAGAGAGCTATGAAGAACGGCGTCAGAAGGAACCGCCATCCTCAAGCACCCCAGCTTCCGCCGTCTCCGAAAGTCTTCAACTCGCCAGATCCACCTCAGCCATTGATGGAACACCACCTAAGCCGAGAAAATGAAAGCTAGAAGAACAGGGGGAGGCCAGAGCCTCGTGGGTTCGTCGTTCGTTCAAATCTCTGATATATTAGTATTTTGTCTCATTTTAGCTAGTATTTTCATATTGTTTTCGAGTCTTTTCTAGTCTTTTTGTGTCCTTTCAGATATTTTAAGGCTCTGGAGCATGGATTGAAGATGTTGGAAGACATTGGAGCAAAAGGAGTAAATTTGAGCCAAAAGACGATTTTCCGCCTGGTCGAGCACCTGCTCGGACCTGTCGAGCACCTGCTCGACCTATTTTACCTAGGGACGTGTTTTTATTTTATTTTATTTTATTTTTAGAATAAATAGAGGCCAGCCGCCTCAGACTTGTATCACGTTCGTTTTCAGACTTCAGTTCTTCATTCTAGATTTATTTTTGGTTTTGAAGACTCCACACTTTGTTCTTTTCGATTTGGATTTATATTATTCAGCTTTGGATCTCTGCTCCCCTACTGTCGATCAATCCATAACTTGTTTGAGAAGTTTTTCTGAACCTTATTCTTTCAATAAATCATGAACTCATCTCTTTGCTTTGTTGTGTTTAGTTTCGCTATGTGTGAGTAGATCCATAGCTAGGTTAAGGGTTTTCAATGGTGAATTTAGGTTGTCAATAGCTGAGCACAAATAGGATCAGAATTTATATGTCTTCGCCAATAGAGGTTCGTAATGCCTAGGTTAGCTTGATCACCTAGCCTATGATTTTTAGGTTAAACTTATTCATGAGAGTGCTCTAGGTTGCTAGAAAAATCATTGGTGAGAAATTGGTGCATAGCCAACGAGAGTTGATTGCTACGATTGATTGTGAACATATTGAACCTGTTTGTTAATGCTTATCGTCTTCGCTAGATCTGGGCGAGAGTTTCGGATTCTAGGTTGTTAGATAAAGGTGTCGATACATCACGAGAGTGGGGCGACATTTATATGTGTTTGAGTTCTAGACCGGTAGTTTAATTAGCCCTGAATAGTTGCTCAGCCTTGTCTCCTAATCACCAGCGAAATACCTTGACCTAGTGCTTTTTATTAATTGTTTACACCGATTTTATTTTATTATTCTGTTGTTCCGAAAATTACACAAACCTCATTGTCTTAGCTTTGAATTAAAATCTCATAATTTCATAGTGTAACCTTGGTCTCTGTGGATTCGATTCCTTTTATACTATTGCGATTGTTCTGTGCACTTGCAGTATTTAATTTGGTTAAAACATTGTACATCAATCTCCACTGCCGTTTCATCTTCGTCCGCTGTTACTGCGGACTTGTTTGTTTAGTTTTGTGTTATCGCAGATTTATTTGTTCTTTTTTTTATCTTACCGCGGACTTGTTTGTTAAGTTTTGTGTCGCTGCCGTCAGGTGCTGCTAGCCGCCGTCGCTGCTTCACCATCGCCTCTGATTCACCGCCGTTTCATCTTCACTTCATTAAGGTTTGTTTGCTGAGTTAATCTTATTTGGCTGCAGATTTGAAGTCTAGATCTGTTTTTTTTTCATAACCGCACACTTGTTTGAGTTGTTTATTCTTTGGATGCACAATTGTTGTTTGTTGTGCATTATTATTTGGCTGCACATTTGTTTATAATTTGCTCGTTTAATCTTTCACAGATCATTAACGATCGTGAGACTGAAAGATCAAAGGGATTTGGATTCGTCACCTTCAAGGATGAGAAATCGATGAAGGATGCGATCGAAGGAATGAAAGGACAAGAGCTTGACAGACGTAGCATCACTATCAACGAGGCTCAGTCACATGGAAACGGTGGCGGCGGAGGAGGCTGTGGTGGATACCATAGCGGAGGTTGTGGTGGTGGTTACGGAGGAGGTGGAGGAGGATAATTTGATGTTACCGCAGATTTAATTTAGTATTTATAAGGGGTATTTATATGTTATCGCAGATTTAATTTAGTATTGAAAATGGGTATTTATATGTTGTCGCGGATTTATTTTGCTATTGAACATTGTTTTTTTATGTTGCCGCAGATTTATTTTGATGTTGAACATTGTTTTTTAATCTTCAAACATCATTCGAGATCCTCGCCTAGCATCAACAACAAACAACCATCTACACTTTTCAAATCTCCATTTTCCACATACAAGTGGAAGAAAATGAAAAAAGGACAAAATTTATGCCAAAGGGAAGAAAATGAAGAAGACAAGGTCAAAATTAGAGAGAAATGATGAAGAAAGAGGAAGATGAAGATGGCTGCCCAACAAAAAAACACTAAGGGGAACGAGGTGAAGGAGAAGATGACGCCAAGGGAAAACCCTAAATCTTGTGGTCCAGATTTCATTATACAAATCTGTAGTAACTGATAACAACAAGTCTGCAGCCAAAGTTAAACAAATCCGCAGCCAAAGAAAACAAATCCGCAGCCAAAGAATAAACAAATCCACAGCCAGAAAAACTAAATCCGCAGCCAAAGTAAAACAAAGTGTGTGGTAACAATAAGAAAAAGTGTGCAGTAACATTACAAATAAGACTGCCACAACAAGAGAAAATAAATGTGCAGTAACATTACAAATACATGTGCAGCAACGTTACAAATAAGTGTGCAGTAACTATTAAAAAAGTGTGCAGTAATGTTAAAAAAAGTGTGCGGTAACTATTTTAAAAAGTGTGCGGCAACTATAAGAAAAAGTGTGCAGTAACATTACAAATAAGTCCGCCACAGCAAGAGAAAATAAATGTGAAGTAACATTACAAATATATGTGCTGCAACGTTACAAATAAGAGTGCAGTAACAAAAGCAAAAACTGTGCGGTAACTGTTAAAAAAAAGTCTGCGGCAACTATAAAAAAAGTGTGCATTCACATATACATTAAATCTGCCACAACAAGAGGGAATAACTATGCGATAACATGATTTCAATAACTGTGCAGCAAAGTCAGAAATAAGTGTGCAGTAACATATACAAATAAGTCCGCCACAAACAAGAGAAAATAAATGCGCGACAACTGTAAAAATAAATCAGCGGCGACTATTTTGAATCCGCTATAATGTGATGAAATAAATGTGCAAAACAAACCCGCGGTTCTAAGTAACTCCGCCATATTTAATGGTATTTTCGAAAACTATTTTTTTTCTAACAAAAGGTTTAGGGGTATTTTTGGGTTAAAACACCTTAAAAATCCTTAAAAAAAAGAGTTATTCTAGTTATTTATGCTAAGTTATGGATCATTCTAGCTTTCGTCCCTTCCTTAAAATGAAAAAACTTGGTGAGAATAATCTCTCTTTTGAACTACTTTGTTTTTTCTTTTTCTTTTTTTTTTTGGCTCAAAACCTGGATTCATGGACTCATTATCATCCCATTGTGATGATGGCTCTAATATTTATAGATAAAATATGATATGCAAAAGCATCACTGAAAAAAGACGAGCAAAACAGATTAAAACCAGTTTCCACAAACAACTGTAGCATCACCGGACCAGTTACTTTTGCTTGCAAATCAAAACTTAAATGAACTATGTTCCAATTTAAGTCACACCATATCGATACAGTGTCGAACAATTATGAATTATTGGAGCCACTGTAGTCCCATTTTAATTTCAATAAGGTTAAATCGATTCATTTTGGATTATTTGAGCCAATGGACTTGTCACAATGAAGGTGTTGGTCGGCAATGGTAGATAAGCTGTGATAAATAGTTCGTCATGTGTCACATCATATTTAATTTTCTACCCTATAAAATATCTTTCTTTTTAAAAAAAACAGATCATCAATCATAAGGGAAATTATTTTGGAGAACCCTCAACCAACCAATGGATTGGTAGCTAGATAATGTTAACTTCGAGTCAACTCTCTCCACAGACTTTTAGCTGAGTTTTGATATAATTTTTCACTTTCTTCTAATGATATTTATTTACTAAATTTAGATCTTTTGCTTTTTCTTCTGAGAATCTTTATCCTGTAAGCGTTCTTGGTTATGGCTGGAGCAGTTGTGGCGTTTGGAATTCAGAAGCTTTGGGCGCTCCTGAGTCGAGAAACTGAGCGATTGCAGGGAATCGATGATCAACTTGATGGACTAAAGCGTCAGCTGGGAAGGTTAGAGTCGTTGTTGAAAGATGCAGATGCCAAGAAACATGGAAGTGAAAGGGTAAGAAACTTCTTAGAAGATGTCAAAGACATTGTTTATGATTCTGAGGATATAATCGAATCATTTCTTCTGAACAAAGTTAGAGGAAAAGAAAAAGGGATCAAGAAGCATGCAAGAAGACTTGCTTACTTCTTAACGGGTCGCCGTAACTTTGCTTCAAATATCGAAGGCATCACTAAGAGGATCTCTGAGGTGATTGGGGGAATGCAGAGTTTAGGAATACAACAGATCATCGATCGTGGCCCTTCGCTGTCTATGCAAGAAAGGCAAAGGGAACAGAGGGAGATCCGACAAACCTTTGCTAACAGTTCTGAAAGCGATCTGGTAGGGGTGGAGCAGAGTGTTGAAGAATTGGTTGGTCAGTTGGTGGAGAATGATAACATTCAAGTGGTTTCTATATCTGGGATGGGCGGTATTGGGAAAACCACTCTGGCTAGACAAGTCTTTCATTATGACATTGTCCGACGTCGCTTTGATGGATACGCATGGGTCTGTGTTTCGAAACAGTTTACACAAAAGCTTGTTTAGCAGAGGATTTTGCAAGAACTTCAACCACATGATGGGGAGATGGACGAAAATATACTCCAAGGTAAACTCTTTCAATTGTTGGGAACCGGTAGATATTTGGTTGTCCTTGATGATGTATGGAAAGAAGAAGACTGGGACCGAATAAAAGCGGTGTTTCCGTGGAAAAAATGTGAGCTCTTATGAAACACTTGTACATACATGAAGCACTTTCCTTTTCAATTTCACTACTGATTGTTACAAGAGATATATATAGAAAATAGTAAGACTCATAGATTGGTCATAAATGCCTTTTATTCACAAACATGAAACATAAATATTTTGCAGGTTCGAAGATGGTACTTACTTCTAGAAATGAAGGTGTTGGGTTACATGCAGATCCAAAATGTTTTAGGTTTAGACCAAGAATCCTTACTCCCGAAGAAAGTTGGAAGCTATGTGAGAGGATCATTTTCCCTAGGACAAAAGAAGCGGGTATACTTTCATATCTAAAATTGAGACCACGTATCTTGTGTATATTATTTTCTGCCTCACATCTTGAAATGTTTTACCTTGTGATGTTGTGTAGAACTAAGGCTTGATGAAGAAATGGAAGCCATGGGAAAGGGAATGGTCACATATTGTGGGGGACTACCATTAGCCCTTAAAGTGTTGGGAGGCTTGTTAGCTAAGAAACATACAGTTCTCGAGTGGAAAAGACTATATGACAATATTGGACCTCAGATCGTGGGAACATATGTCTTAGATGACAAACATCTCAATCCAGTTTACCGAGTATTGTCTCTGAGCTATGAAGATTTGCCGATGCATTTGAAACATTGCTTTCTTTACCTAGCCCATTTTCCGGAAGATTACAAGATTTCTAAGGTGAGATTGATCTATTACTGGGCTGCAGAAGGAATACTACCATCATTTTACAATGGAACAACCATCCGAGATAGTGGAGAAGACTACCTACAAGAGCTAGTGAGGAGAAATATGGTTATTACTGAAAAAAAGCCATTTAAATTTAAGATTTGGATTTTGTCAAATGCATGACATGATAAGAGAATTATGTTTATCTAAAGCCAAAGAAGAGAACTTCCTACAGATTTTCAAAGTCCCTACTTCCACATCTACCATCAATGCTCAATCTCCTAGAAGATCTCGTAGACTCTCTATACATAGTGGTAATGCCCTTCATATATAGGGACATAAAATCAATAAAAAGGTCAGATCTCTTTTAGTTTTTGGACTCGAGGAAAACTCTTGGATACAATCAGCTTCAGGCTTGCTAAGTTTACCATTGGTTAGGTTGTTAGATCTTTCTTTTGTAAAGTTTAAAGGAGGGAAGTTACCTTCGAGCATTGGAGAGCTCATCCACTTGAGATTCTTGAGCTTAAAGCAGGCTGTGGTATCTCATTTACCTTCTTCTCTACGAAATTTGAAGCGTCTGCTCTTTTTGAACTTAGGTATTGTTTATGAGGAACCCATTCATTTGCCTAATGTATTGAAAGAGATGCTAGAGTTGAGGTACCTTTTCTTACCTCTATCACTAAATGATAAAACAAAGTTGGAATTGGGTGGTCTAGTGAACTTGGAGTACTTGTGGTATTTCTCAACGCAACACAGTAGTGTGACAGACCTCCTCCATATGTCGAAGCTCATGTTTCTCTCTGTAAGCTTGAGTGAAAGTTGTACTTTTGAAACTCTATCATCATCTCTCCGTGAATTGAGAAACCTCGAGATGCTTGATTTATTTGTTTTTCCCAATACCCGTATGGCTGATTCTGTGGGACAATTCGTTTTGGAATTGGTTTATCTAAGGGAGATAGGGTTGGCAATACATATGCCAAGGTTTCCTGATCAATTTCGATTCCCTCCAAACCTTGCACTCATACGGTTATTTTCTTGCCTTATGGAGGAGGATCCAATGCCGATTCTAGAAATATTGCTTCACTTGAAGTCTGTTGAATTAATATATGGTGCTTTCGTTGGGAGGAGAATGGTGTGCTCAAAAGATGGATTTCCTCAGTTATTTTCTCTAGTAATATTCGAAGAATTTGAGTTGGAAGAATGGATAGTAGAAGAAGGGTCGATGCCATGTCTTCATACTTTGACTATACATAACTGCAAAAACTTGAAGGAACTTCCTGGTGGAATCAAGTACATAACATCCATAAAGGAGCTGAAGATAGAAGGGATGGAAGGAGAAATTTATATCAGGTGGAGAAGATTACTACAAAGTCCAACACATTACTAATGTTCAATTTATCAACTGTGACGAAGATTTGTCTTTTTCCCTTGCCGAGAGGGATTTGTCTTTGACCCTCCAAGAGAGGGATTTTTCTTTGACTCTCCAAGAGAGGGATTTGTCTTTGACCTTCTAAGAGAGGGATTTGTCTTCGACCCTCCAAGAGAGGGATTTGTGTGTGTTTTCTAGATCATTGTCGAGTCTTTGGTAAAATTTGGATATATGTTTTCAAAAGTGTTTTAATTTTTGTTAACCGAATGGGTTAGAACTTTTTATTTGCATGAATAATCTTTGTATAAGGATGAGGTCCATTCTGTAAGTGTCGTTGGAAAGACCCCTATAGTTTCCACACAACTTTGAGCATCAACAGACCATTTTCTTTTTGCTAGCAAATCAAAACCTGTTTAGCTCTGTTCAATTTAAGATTTGTCAGATACTGGTAAATATTTATTCAAAGACTTCACCTTTTCCTAATCTTAATCTGTTGTGGCAATTTCGATACATTTGAAATGAACAACAAGGACCCATGAATGTGAATTGATGATCCGTACAGAAAAATTGATATTAGTTTGAAGGAAGTAGTAACAATGCGATGGAAATATTTTATAATGGGAAAACCATTGCCATTGGGATATATATATACACTTTAAGATCTGTCCTCTGAATTTAAAATCATTGGAGGATACAACGTCTGACTTTAGGGAAATTACTTCACCTCAAGTGTGTTTGCATTTTAGTGCTTTTGTACTGAAGAAAATTTGATAAGTTCGTAACTCTAAACTCTCACTATTGATCTCAATAACTCGATTACAAGAAGATAAACCTAATCTAAATCTCTCTACAATCTCATGATGATTGCACAAAGACTCTCATTGATCATGGTCTCATAGCGATCATGATCCTAAAAGCTCATAGTGTCTTCTTCACACCACAATAAGCATAAATCTCAAGTGTGTTTAAAATCATTGGAGGATACAACGTCTGACTTTAGGGAAATTACTTCACCTCAAGTGTGTTTGCATTTTAGTGCTTTTGTACTGAAGAAAATTTGATAAGTTCGTAACTCTAAACTCTCACTATTGATCTCAATAACTCGATTACAAGAAGATAAACCTAATCTAAATCTCTCTACAATCTCATGATGATTGCACAAAGACTCTCATTGATCATGGTCTCATAGCGATCATGATCCTAAAAGCTCATAGTGTCTTCTTCACACCACAATAAGCATAAATCTCAAGTGTGTTTAAAATCATTGGAGGATACAACGTCTGACTTTAGGGAAATTACTTCACCTCAAGTGTGTTTGCATTTTAGTCCTTTTGTACTGAAGAAAATTTGATAAGTTCGTAACTCTAAACTCTCACTATTGATCTCAATAACTCGATTACAAGAAGATAAACCTAATCTAAATCTCTCTACAATCTCATGATGATTGCACAAAGACTCTCATTGATCATGGTCTCATAGCGATCATGATCCTAAAAGCTCATAGTGTCTTCTTCACACCACAATAAGCATAAATCTCAAGTGTGTTTTAAATCATTGGAGGATACAACGTCTGACTTTAGGGAAATTACTTCACCTCAAGTGTGTTTGCATTTTAGTGCTTTTGTACTGAAGAAAATTTGATAAGTTCGTAACTCTAAACTCTCACTATTGATCTCAATAACTCGATTACAAGAAGATAAACCTAATCTAAATCTCTCTACAATCTCATGATGATTGCACAAAGACTCTCATTGATCATGATCTCATAGCGATCATGATCCTAAAAGCTCATAGTGTCTTCTTCACACCACAATAAGCATAAATCTACCTAAACCCCCGAGTCTTCTATTTATAGTCAATAACACCAACCGGAAAGCCTCTGAATAGACTAGAGTCTTCCCTTAACTATGATCCTATCAGAACTCCATTGAAAAAACCAGAACAAGTTAATGAGAAATAGTCATTGAGAGAGGAGAGAGCAACAACAAGCTTTACATTTTTTCAACCACCAGGTTTCAACTATGTCTACTGAATAACGATCCTCTATTATTTTTTAACGGTGACTCTAATGTGCGCCTCTCTTGAAAATTTAGCCTCTGGAAGTTAACAAGCTATTCATAATAATATGTTTGCAGAGTTCAATCAGCAGTGAGAATGAATGAGCTGGAGAATCCAATTGGCAATGATAGAACTGAGTCATCAATTCAAGAAAGTGTTATCAGAATCAATCCTCTTTTCTTTCTAAGCTCACGATGCAGATTAGCAATCATGACAACGAGTTTGCCTGAACCAAAGAACATCACTAAGTCCAGAGGTTTCTTGTGATTAACAGCTTATGCAAAGAAGAAGACTTCAACTGAATTAAAGCCGCATTTCTAATGGTTAATACATAAGGCAAGCAAGACGCACACACTGGTCATGAATTCCTTTTGTTCCCTGTTGACAGAAATTTTGTGCTCTCTGTACTGATAATTTGTACAAAAATGTGCCAAAATGTTTTTGTCTGTTAATGAAAAAGCTTTAGACTTGAATGTCTATAAATCTCATTCTTGGCTTTCAATATGTAAATCTATCTAATTTTATGTTTTTTTGGTACTGTGTTTTTTATAGCAGCTAAGAGATGTGAGCATACGACTATGTTATTGGTGGGAAGCTGAAGCTAAAAGGGAAGGCTTTGGATGTGAAAGCAGAAAGAACAAGCTCTTAAAGTTACTGAACATCAACTCGTTGACCGCTTTAGTCTCATAACATTCAAAGTGAATGAACATGAACTATGAAAAGTGATATGTTGTTTATTGGCTATATAATATCGGATTTGATTGAAGACGACACATCGAGAAAACTGGTAAGTTGATTGAAGGAGAAGAAGAAGTTGAATAAATGGACAGGAATGAGAAAAGCGAGTGAGGATGCAAAGTTGCAGCATGATGATGATCACTTAATGCCTGCAGATAGACGATACATAGAGCAGAAATGGGTATTGGATTGTGCAGAAGTTAGCTAAGGAAGCGAACAAGTCTCACTGTAACATAATTCTTCCTTGGATTGTGCAGGATCAATATTTGGTTAATATAATTCTTCCTTGGATTTTTTATACTCTGCTTATCAACTTGGCATACTGTTAAACAACTACTGTTGGATATCTGTTATTTTTATTTTATAACTTTTCAATTATGTAATCTCCACTCTCTACTGCCAAAAACACATTTTCTTGTAATATTTCTTCTGCATTTCTCAATTTCTAAAATTTAAAATGAAAAATTTGGGGTGAGAATATTCACTCTTTTGAACCACATTGATTTTTTTTCTTTTTCTTTTTTGGCTCAAAACCTGGATTCATGGACTCATTATCATCCCAATTGTGATGATGGCTCTAATACTTATAGTAAAATAAGGTATGCTACGGCATCACTGAACAAAGACGAGCAAAACAGATTAAAACCAGTTTCCACAAACAACTGTAGCATCAACAAACCTACTTTTGCTTGCGAATCAAAACTTAAACGTACTCTGTTCCAATTTAAGTCACACCATATCGATACAGGGTCGAACAATTATGAATTATTGGAGCCAATGTAGTCCCATTTTAATTTCAATATATGGTTAAATGGACTCATTTTGGAATATTGGAGCCAACGGACTTGTCACAATGAAGGCGTTGGTCCGACAGTGGTATAATATAAGCTGTGATAATAGTTCTTCATGTACTTATATTTCAATTTCTGCCCTATAAAATATCTTTTATTTTTTTCAAAATAAAGAATTAGTGGTGATAAAGGATCATCAATCATAAAGGATATTATTATTTTGGAGAACCCTCAACCAACAAATGGATTGGTAGCTTGAAAATGTTGACTTGGAGTCAACTCTCTCCTTAGACTTTTAGCTGAGTTTTGATATAAATATTTTCTTTTTCTGAGAATCTTTATCCTCAAGGCATTCTTGTTATGCTCTTTTTACCGCTGAAGGAGTTGTGTCGTTTGCAGTTGAGAAGCTTTGGGATCACCTGAGTAAAGAGTCTGAACGATTGCAGGGAGTTGATGAGCAAGTTGATGGTCTAAAGCGTCAGCTGTCAATGTTAGAGTCATTGTTGAAAGATGCAGATGCCAAGAACCATGGAAGTGCATGGGTCAGAACCTTCGTGGAAGATGTCAAAGATATTGTTTATGATGCTGAGGATACAATCGAGTCCTTTCTTCTGAAAGAATTTAAAAGAAAAGAAAAAGGGATCAAGAAGCATGTAAGAAGACTTGCTTGCTTCTTAACGGATCGCCGCAAATTTACTTTAGATATTGAAGTTATCACTAAGAGGATCTCTGAAGTGATTGGCGGAATGCAGAGTTTAGGGATACAATAGATCATTGATGGTGGCCGTTCTCTGTCTCTGCAAGAAAGGCAAAGGGAGCAGAGGGAGATCCGAAAAACCTTTGCTAACAGTTCTGAAAGCGATTTTGTAGGTGTGGAGCAGAGTGTTGAAGAATTAGTTGGTCAGTTGGTGGAGAATGATAACATTCAAGTGGTTTCCATATCTGGGTTGGGCGGTATTGGTAAAACCACTCTGGCTAGACAAGTCTTTCATCATGATAGAGTCCGACGTCATGGGTCTGTGTTTCACAACAGTTTACTCAGAAGCATATTTGGCAGAAGATTTTGCAACAACTTCAGCCACATGATGGAGATCTGGACAAAGATACACTTCAAGGTAAACTCTTTCAATTGTTGGAAACTGGAAGATATTTGGTTATCCTCGATGATGTATGGAAAGAGGAAGACTGGGAATGAATAAAAGCAGCATTTCTGCAGAAAATAGGTGAGCTCTTATGGTATATACATAAAGCACAGATTCATCATATATGACTTTTATTCACTAACATGAAAACATAAATATTTTGCAGGTTGGAAGATGCTACTTACCTCTCGCAATGAAGGTGTTGGTTTACATGCAGATCCAACATGTTTTGCGTTTACACAATGAATCCTTACTCCTGAACAAAGCTGGAAGCTTTGTGAGAGGATTGTATTCCCAAGGACTGACAAAACTGGTACACTTTTGGATGCAAAATGGAGACCACGAATCTTGTGAATTTTATTTTGCGGCTCACATTTTAAAACGAATTACCTTGTGATGTTTTGTAGAACTAATGGTTGATGAAGAAATTGAAGCCATGGGAAAGGAAATGGTCATATATTGTGGAGGACTACCGTTAGCTGTTAAAACGTTGGGAGGCTTGTTAGCTAAGAAACATACAGTACCCGAGTGGAAGAAAGTATATGACAGTATTAAAGCTCAGCTCGTAGGAACATCTGGCTTAGATGGAACCAATCTCAATTCGGTTAGCCAAGTATTGTCTTTGAGCTATGAAGATTTGCCGATAGTTTTAAAGCATTGCTTCCTTTACCTAGCCCATTTCCCCGAAGATTACAAGATAGATATGTATAATTTGTTCAGTTACTGGGCTGCTGAAGGACTAATAACATCATTTTATGATGGATCAACCATCCGAGATAGTGGAGAATACTACCTAGAAGAGCTAGTGAGGAGAAATATGGTTATTGTCGTTGAAGAAATGCATGACATGATGAGAGAAGTATGTTTATCTAAAGCAAAAGAAGAGAATTTTCTACAAATTATCAGAGTCCCCACTTCCACCTCTACCATCAATGCTCAATCTCCTAGAGGATATCGTAGACTCGCCGTACATAGTGGTAATGCCCTTCATCATATAATGAGACATAAAAACAAGAAAAAGGTCAGATCTCTTTTAGTTTTGGGACTGGAAGATGAATTTTGGATGCAGTCAGCTTCAGCCTTCCAAAGTTTACCATTTCTCAGGGTGTTACCTTCCAGCATTGGAGAGCTCATCCACTTGAGATTCTTGAGCTTATATGAGGCTGGGATATCTCATTTACCTTCTTCTTTGGGGAATTTGAAGCTTTTTCTCTTTTTGAACATATATGTTGATTCCGAGGAACCAGTTCATGTGCCAAACGTTTTGAAAGAGATGCTAGAGTTGAGGTACCTTTGCCTACCTAATAAAATGCATGATAAAACAAAGTTGGAGTTGGGTGATCTTGTGAACTTGGAGTTTTCGTGGTTTTTCTCAACGCAACACAGTAGTGTGACTAAGCTCAGGTATCTCATTGTAAAATTGAGTGAAAGCTGTACTTTTGAAACTCTATCGTCATCTCTCCGTGAATTAAGAAACCTGGAAACACTTTGTTTAGTTGTTTAATTAAAGAGTTGTTTCTTTAATGAACCCAAACTCAATAGCAAGCCTCTCACTCTGATATGTCTTCAACATATTCGTCTATTCTTTATATTCGTCTTCAACATCATGTAAAGCAGATCGATCTGTTTTATTTATTTAATTAAAAAACTAAAAATATATTCTTTTTAGAACACTGATCTAATCCATTATCTTAACAAGTTTCATAACTTAAAAACTTCACTAATCACAGAACGTACTCAGAACTCCTCATTATCTGAACAGAACTCTGGTTTAGATAAGATAGCAACAAACAAAGAACAAAGATACCAAGTGAAAAAAACTACAACGAAACAAAGCTATTCAACTCTTTACGATTCTAATACTAATCACTCTAGTTGGAGTCTATGTCAAGATCCCACAATCACAAAATCCAAGTAATATTGCCTGGAAACTGAACAAAGCCAAGCCAAACCAACAAGTAAACCGGACTAACCAGGCGGTTCAATAGAAAATGCTTGAACGCAATTGTGCTGAATCAAGAGGCCCAAAATATCCTTGACTTGGTTATAACTGATCTCTGATTCAGCTAAACGGGAGATTTCTCGTGAGGAAAGAGGTCCTTCACGGAGAAGACATTCACAGACTTTCTGCGAAATAACCAAAACCCATCATCAAATTCATAATCTTGGAAGGGTTTAAGGGTTTCAATTTACCGATACAACGGAGCCGAATTGGACGATGATGATGTGAACAGCGTAGACGATGCCAAATTCAGTCGTGGTCATCATGAATTGTATTTGTATCTTCTGATCCCCAAATACAAGAGGGTCAAAATATCAATTTAAACTTACTTATGATGATTAGATCACAAAAAAAGAAAAAAACTAAACCAACCTTAAGAAAATGAATGAAAAAAGATAATGGGTTTTTAATTTAGAGGCCTTTTGGGAAGGAGCCCAAAAAAAATTCATGCGGGCTTGGTCAGTTAGCCCAAAGTGGACAATATCATACTAATGAGAGAATTGACTTGGGCTTGTAGAAGTCCAACAATTGGTATCAAAGCCTAGGTCAAAAGTCGTGGACTTAGGGAAGTCGGTGTGGGAGGAGCCCTCAATGTGACACGACTAGAAAAGTGCCTCAAGAGAACCATGCGAATAAGGGTTGCCAATGTCGTGGTGCCAAAGTTTCGCTGGCGGGGAGGTTAAAGTTCGTGGTTCATTGTTTGAGGGGGATTATTGGGAGTCAAGCCAATGTCCCACATCGGAAGATTAGAAAATATATGTCTAATATATAAGTCAAGTCAATCACCAATTAGTATGAGGCCTTTTGGGAAGGAGCCCAAAAACAAATCCATGCGGGCTTGGTTAGTTAGCCCAAAGTGGACAATATCATACTAATGAGAGAGTTGACTTGGGCTTGTAGAAGTCCAACAATTGGTATCAGAGCCCGAGGTTGAGAATTCTCGCTCAAAGAATAAGAACCTGCAGCTGAGATCTAGAAGCTTTCGGCGGAGACGAATAGCTTCGACGGACAGAGGCAAAGATCTGTCAAAACAAAGTTTTTTTTACGGAACAGAAGTGCTGTTATTGGGAGTCAAGCCAATGTCCTACATCGGAAGATTAGAAAATATATGTCTAATATATAAGTCAAGTCAATCTCCAATTAGTATGAGGCCTTTTGGGAAGGAGCCCAAAAACAAATTTATGCGGGCTTGGTCAGTTAGCCCAAAGTGGACAATATCATACTAATGAGAAAGTTGACTTGGGCTTGTAGAAGTCCAACAATTGGTATCAGAGCCTAGGTCAAAAGTCGTGGACCTAGGGAAGTCGGTGTGGGAGAAGCCTTCAATGTGACACGATTAAAAAAGTATCTCAAGAGAACCATGCGAATAAGGGTTGCCAATGTCGTGGTGCCAAGGTTTCGCTAGCGGGGAGGTTAAAGTTTGTGGTCCATTGTTTGAGGGGGATTATTGGGAGTCAAGCCAGTGTCCCACATCGGAAGATTAGAAAATATATGTCTAATATATAAGTCAAGTCAATCACCAATTAGTATGAGACCTTTTGGGAAGGAGCCCAAAAACAAAAACATGCGGGCTTGGTCAGTTAGCTCAAAGTGGACAATATCATACTAATGAGAGAGTTGACTTGGGCTTGTAAAAGTCCAACAGGTGTATGACTATAGTATATACACAGCTCTATATATATATAGTTCATGTATGCATCTTAGACATAAATTATAGTTCGTGTATGGATTGGCTCCTTGAGAACAGATGTAGCTCATTATCAAAACACGGCAAAATAGAGTTGTTATAGAGCTGTAACATGAACTGAAAGAAGTTTAAACGAAAGACAAAATGCTCAAATAAACCCATTATAGAAGAGTAGGTGCACAAGAAACAACGAAACTTAGTCAGGAACAATAGAAGATGAATGTGCAGTAAGTAAAATCAATCAACCACTAGACAAAGACCCTTCTGTATACAATGAATAGAGTAATAAGTGAAATAGCAAACTTGAAAAAAGCCTAAGAGAGATCACTTGTGCTATGTACTTGTGGTGGTGATAGGGCCTATATGATGAAGCTTGGCGAGCACAAACGAGTGCATTAATGTAAATGACTGATGACCTAAGGAGATAATAAGTGACATGAAACTTAAGGAGATCTAGATATGCTATCATAAGCATGGTCTAGAAAATCAATTTAAAAAGGGAATGCATCATGAAGAAGGCAAGGAAATACATCTTAATTCAGACAAACACATTAAACACATTAACTACATTGATCAATGAGAAGGAGAATAAGCAGTAGCAGCTCTTTGTTACACATTAACTACATGGTTACAATTGTTTTCACTCAAAGAAATCTGTTCAATAACTTGCTTCTGAGGGAATCAGAGGAAATTTCCCAAATCCTGAAACTTCAAGTTCAACAATAACTCAGCAACGACAAGTGCCATGAAAAAACATTAAACAATAACGTTTCCAGATTTTTTGTCATTAATTAAATACAAAATGAGATGATTTTAACTATTTTCAATAACGAAAAGTGTGAAGCAACCAATTTCATCAAAAAGTCAGACAAAGCTCGAGCAAATTACACAATTTTTTTTATGTAGAAGACAAGAAAGTATTGGTCCGACAGTGTTAGATAAGCTGTTTAATAGTAGTTATTTATCTGACAGATCCTATTTTAATTTCTGCCATATAAAATATAAAAATGAAGAAATAATCAATCATAAAATATATTATTTTGGAGAACGCTTAGCCAATCAATGGATTGGTGATAGCTTGATAAGGTTGACTTGGAGTCAACTCTCTCCCTCGACTTTTAGCTGAGTTTTGATGAAATTCATTCTTTGCTTCCAACGATAGTAAATTTAGATCTTTTCTTTCTCTGAGAATCTTTATCCTCAAGGCGTTCTTGTTTTGGCTGAAGCTGTTGCTCTGGTTCTCGCTGAAGGAGTTGTGTCGTTTGCAGTTGAGAAGCTTTGGGATCTCCTGAGTAAAGAGTCTG
Source organism: Cardamine occulta (assembly GCA_028015245.1). Lineage (NCBI taxonomy): Eukaryota > Viridiplantae > Streptophyta > Magnoliopsida > Brassicales > Brassicaceae > Cardamine > Cardamine occulta. The sequence continues at coordinate 9,905,277 of CM051384.1, forward strand.
AGCGATTGCAGGGAGTTGATGAGCAAGTTGATGGTCTAAAGCGTCAGCTGCGAATGTTAGAGTCATTGTTGAAAGATGCAGATGCCAAGAAACATGGAAGTGCAAGGGTCAGAACCTTCGTGGAAGATGTCAAAGATATTGTTTATGATGCTGAGGATACAATCGAATCCTTTCTTCTGAAAGAATTAAAAAGAAAAGAAAAAGGGATCAAGAAGCATGTAAGAAGACTTGCTTGCTTCTTAACGGATTGCCGCAAATTTGCTTTAGATATCGAAGGCATCACTAAGAGGATCTCTGAAGTGATTGGCGGAATGCAGATTTTAGGGATACAACAACAGATCATTGATGGTGGCCGTTCACTGTCTCTGCAAGAAAGACAAAGGGGGCAGAGGGAGATCCGACAAGAGTTTGCTAACAAATCTGAAAACGATCTTCTGGGTATGGAGCAGAGTATTGAAGAATTAGTTGGTCAGTTGGTAGAGAATGATAACATTCAAGTGGTTTCTATACCTGGGATGGGTGGTATTGGTAAAACCACTCTGGCTAGACAAGTCTTTCATCATGACAGTGTCAGACGTCGTTTTGATGGATTCGCGTGGGTCTGTGTTTCACAACAGTTTACTCAGAAGCATATTTGGCAGAAGATCTTGCAACAACTTCAGCCACATGATGGAGATCTGGACGAAGATACACTCCAAGGTAAACTCTTTCAATTGTTGGAAACCGGAAGATATTTGGTTATCCTCGATGATGTATGGAAAGAGGAAGACTGGGACCGAATAAAAGCGGCATTTCCGCAGAAAAGAGGTGAGCTCTTATGGTATATACATAAAGCACAGATTCATCATATATGATTTTTATTCACTAACATGGAAACATAAATATTTTGCAGGTTCGAAGATGTTACTTACCTCTCGCAATGAAGGTGTTGGGTTACATGCAGATCCAACATGTTTTCCGTTTAGACCTAGAGTCCTAACTCCCGAACAAAGTTGGAAGCTTTGTGAGAGGATTGTATTCCCTAAGACAGACGAAACTGGTAAACTTTCAGATATAAAATGGAGACCAAGAATCTTGTGAATTGTTTTTTGCGGCTCACATCTTAAAACATATTACAGTTAGCTATTAAAGTGATGTTTGGCTGTTTTGAAGAATTAAAGCTTGATGAAGAAATGGAAGCCATGGGAAAGAAAATGGTTAAAAACTGTGCAGGACTACCGTTAGCTATTAAAGTGTTGGGAGGCTTGTTAGCTAAGAAACATACAGTTCCTGAGTGGAAGAAAGTATATGACAATATTGGAGCTAAGATCGTAGGAACATCTGGCTTAGACGAAAACAACCTCAATTCGGTTAACCGAGTATTGTCTCTTAGCTGTGAAGATTTGCCGATAGTTTTAAAGCATTGCTTCCTTTACCTAGCTCATTTCCCCGAAGATTACGAGATAGAAACGGTAAACTTGTTCAATTACTGGGCAGCAGAAGGAATAATAACATCATTTTACAATGGACCAACCTTCCGAGATAATGGAGAAGACTACCTTGAAGAGCTAGTGAGGAGAAATATGGTTATTGCTGAAGAAAACTGTTTAGGGAGTTGGAGATTTGAATATTGTCAAATGCATGACATGATGAGAGAAGTATGTTTATCTAAAGCCAGAGAAGAGAACTTCCTACAGATTGTCAAAGTCCCTACTTCCACCTCTACCATCAATGTTGATTCCGAGGAACCAGTTCATGTGCCAAACGTTTTGAAAGAGATGCTACAGTTGAGGTACCTTTGCCTACCATTAAAAATGAATGATAAAACCAAGTTGGAGTATTTGTGGTTTTTCTCAACGCAACACAGTAGTGTGACAGACCTTCTCCGTATGACTAAGCTCAGGAATCTCAATGTAAAATTGAGTGAAAGCTGTAATTTTGAAACTCTATTGCCATCTCTCCGTGAATTGAGAAACCTGGAAACACTTATTTTAGTTGCTTCGCTTGAAATCTAAATGGCTGATTCTGTGGGAGAATTCCTCCTGGGTTTGATTCATCTAAAGGATTTAGCATTGAAGATGAATATGCCGAGGTTTCCTGATCAATTTCGATTCCCTCCCCACCTTGCACACATAACTCTAGGTTGTTGCTTTATGGAGGAGGATCCAATGCCGATTCTAGAAAAGTTACTTCATTTGAAGTCGGTTAGATTAGCATCTGATGCTTTCATCGGGAGGAGAATGGTGTGCTCAAAAGGTGGATTTCCTCAATTATCTGCTCTAGAAATATACGAATTATATGATTTGGAAGAGTGGATAGTAAAAGAAAGGTCAATGCCATGTCTTCGTTCTTTGACTATAGATAACTGTGAAAAGTTGAGGGAACTTCCTGATGGAATGAAGAGGGAGTGGAAGGAGAAATTGGTACCAGGCGGAGAAGATTACTACAAAGTCCAACACATTCCCAATGTTCAATTTATCAACTGTGACGATGATTGAGGTAAAAATATTGGTATAATGTCGAGTTTGTTCATTTGTTGATTTTGCTTCCTATATGGATTTATGTGGACAGTCTCAATTGATTTTTAATTTCGAATTGGGTATGTAATATGCTTGAGAAGTCTTTCACAAAAGGCCATGGAGAAACGAACCTTGGTTTTGTGGAGTATCATTGTAATATTTGGATACCTTTTTGTCAAAAAATGTATGTAAAACAATTGTGTTTTGATTTCTGTTTTTGATTTAACGTTTTGAATCTTTTATTTGCATCATCAAAATAGGTTGGGTAATTAATACCCAGAATTTTGTAAGTTTTTCTTAAACATGATGATAATGATGATACCTGTGTATTAGCCTGAACCAATTTGTTTCTGTTTTCTCAGCATGTATTTCTCCTCTAGTAGTTTCGTATAGAACTGCAACTGGTCTTTGTATTGAGCCTGTTTGTAGCAGAGTTGGAGACTTAGCTTTCTTCTTTGATGTTTTGATTGCTTTTGGCTATCACAAAACCAATAGGTCTTAAGTAAAGAAAAATATGAAGGAGAGCGACAACATTTCTCTATGGAAAGAAAGAAAAGTAAAGTACATCTTGGCATCTGCACTGTTTTTCGAATTAGAACTTAAAAGAAGAAGCTTTTGGCGTTACATTCACAACATGTCTCTTAGTAGAAACTTTAGTCACATTCACAACATGAGGAATAATGTATGATAATACGATTGTGTTTTGTTTTTCATTTGTTGTTAAACACAGTTAGCTTTTGAACTTTTATTTGCATCGTCAAAATAGGTTGCATTTTCAACTTCTGTAAGTTATATAGGTTGGATTTTGTTTTTGCTGTTTTGCCACCTTTTTGCATAGGCAAGACATGGTTGAACCAAGACGAACAAAACTGATGTACAACAATAAACGGATTAATCTCATCTCAGAAACTTTTAGGCAAAACATATATTTTCTCAGGGGAACAAAAACATAGACAAGTCTGAGAGTAAGATTCCTTGGTGAAACTTTACGGGCTTGTAGCAAGTTTGTTGAAGACGGCATGAACTCTCTCTTCCGTAAACATCCTGTGGTTTTCATAGAAATCTAATATCTCCATTGCAATATTCTTCACCTGCCAATGTTCAGAACATACCCCACTAATGACTAAACAAGACCTTGATATTGGATATATGACCAAAATGTGCAGCTAAAAGCATTCCAAGTTATAGTAACAACAGAGCTAAGAATTTCTCAGAACAATGACTTACAATGTTCATGTCCACAGAAAGCTCTTCAAACCATGTCCGGATGTCTTTCTCTTTGTGTACCGAAGCAATGTAAATGCAAGCGAGTGTGATGAGAAAAGGCGGATGTATAAGGATCAGGTCCATTCTGTAAGTGTCGTTGACAAGTCCCCTATAGCTTCCACACAAAACTTTAGCATCTAGCGACCATTTACTTTTTGCTTGCAACTTCTAAGTAGGAAATTCAATTTACTTCTTGATTACTTCAACACTTCATCCCCAAGCTTAATCAAATTTTGTATACTTACCAAGTTAAATGAGTCATACTTGTGTCATTGATTCCAGAATCCTGCAAGAACCTGTAAAGCAAGAAGAATAATAAAAAGGAAATGCATAGTATATACTCAACAAAAAAGATTTTGTTGTAGACACATAAGATCCAAAGCAAAGATAAGCAAAAGTCTTACTCATTCAGAGATCAGTATGGGTGGAATACAACAAGATAAAAGTTCAATGCTTCCAAGACCTTCATCTCCATTTCCAGAATATCTTTAATCTCATATCTAAACTTCTCATCAGTATCTACAAAGTGAGTGAAGCAAACCAATTTAATCAGAAACTCAGACAAAGATCAAGCAAATTCTCCAATCAAGAAAGCCTTGAAGCAGAGAATTACACAGTTTTCTAATGTAGAAGACAAGAATTTTGGCATGCACCACACTCTCCTCTGCTTTACAAGCCAAATACAAGCAAGTTCAGTCGAGGCTCGTATTCCGTTGATGTGTCAGAGTTTTAACCCAAAATATTTTCTGCAAGTGCACAGACAAACGCAGTAGTATATGGGGTATCGAATCCACAGAGACCAAGGTTACACTATGAAATTATGAGATTTATAAATAAAGCTAAGACAAAAGATATGGTTGATTTCGAAACAGAATTGCAAGTAAATAAAAGCGGTAATAAATCAATAAAGAAAAGCACTAGGTCAAGGTATTTCGCTGGTGATTCGGAAACAAGGCTGAGCAACTATTCAGGGCTAACTAACTACCGATCTAGAACTCAAACATAAATAAATGTCGCCCCACTCTCGTGATGTATCAACAACTTTATCTAACAACCTAGATACCGAAACTCTCGTCTGGACCTAGTGAAGACGATAAGCATTAACAAGCGGGTTCAATCTGTTCATAATCAATCGCAACAATCAACTCTCGCTGGTTGCGCACCAATTGCTCACCAATGATTTATCTAGCAACCTAGAGCACTCTCGTGAATAAGTTTAACCTAAAATCATAGATTAAGTGGCCAGTTTAATCTAAGCATTAAGAACCCCTATTGGCGAAGACATTATAAATTCCAATCCTATTTGTGCTCAGCCATTAAACCCTAAATCACCATTGAAAACCTTAACCTAGCTAAGGATCTACTCACACATGGCGAAATCAAACACAACAAAGCAATATAATGAATTCATAATATTATTGAAGAGATTAGGGTTCAGAATTCTTCTCAAAACAAAGTGTGGTCTGATCGACAAGAGGAGAGAATAGATCCAAGGTTGAAGTAGCAAAATCCAAAGTGATACAAGCAAGAGGTAGAAGAACTAAGGGGAAAGATCCCCAAAACCAAAAGAACGTAGAATGAAAAGTAAAAAACGAAGATTACTGAGTCTGCAGGCGGCTGAGCCTTTTATTCTTCTAAAATTAATTAAACACGCGTCTTTTTGCACCCTGGCGAGCACCTGCTCCGGGTGAAAAATCTTCTTTTTGCTCCAAATTGCTTCTTTTGCTCCAATGTGCTCAAATATCTTCAATACATGCTCTAGAGCCTCCGAATACTTGAAAAGACACAAAAAGAACCAGAAAAGACTCGAAAACAATATAAAAAGACTAGTTAATATGAGACAAATTCCTAACATATCAACTCCCCCAGACTTAGACCATTGTTTGTCCTCAAACAAAACAAGATCAAGAACTGAGAAGAGGTTTGAAAATCACGGGAACTCACTTGCTTGTTGGAAAAATAAATTCGGACTTCATACCTTCTTCACTGGACCTTAGGACATGTACCGTAATTAGCCGTGGGGTTCATAACCTAACCTTAATAACTCACAACCCAACAGAAGTTTCGGAATCCCCTCTGTCATCTCTTACATAGATTAATGAAAAAAAAGTACAGTGATCTTACCAAGGGAAATCGGCCCAAAGGGTGCTGACTTCTTCTAACCGAAGACTCTCTCCCGCATGCTCTTCTCTTAGCTCTTTCCTCTTCCGAACACAACAACATATTTTTTTACTGAGGCTTTGCCTCACAGCCATCACTTTTCTGATGCTTCTTCTTATTTTTTTTTTGTTTATAGGACGAATCTCCATGAGGTCACAAAGGATACACGGGTCTACGCATCATCCCTTGGTTCACTTCGAAACTTTTAGTTTCCCTTACAACAAGCTTTTCATGAGGTCACAAAGGATACACGGGTTTACGCATCATCCCTTGGTTCACTAGAGCTTGTTGCTTTGAACTCTCTTTTCTTTTTTTTTTCTTTTTTTTTTAGAATAAAAATCGAACCGAGAGGAGAGTTAGAGAGAAAAGAGCATACTTTGTGGAGAGTTGCAGTGTCTTTTATGGTTCGAATAGGTCTTGCCCAATGGACATCAAATCCCTGAGAAAGAAATTAAAATTCAAGATTAGAAACCAAATAAAAATTAGAGATGACATTGGTTCAACCTATTTCCCGCTGAGTGTGAGCTTTGGGGAATATTTAATCCGCCCAATGCCTTTCTGACACAGAACTTTGGCCAAACTGTGAGTCATACAAGTAATCCTTAGTCCGAAAATAAATCCAATAAATCAAGTTCATAATTCCCAAACAAGCTTGACTCAATAAAAAGAAAATTTTAAATGGAAAATGACACCTAGCTGCAAGCAGCGTGACCTGCATCGAACCTAGACAAAGACAATAACGAAAGACACAAAAATAAGACTCAAAGACAAAGAAAAATAGTTAGTAGCAGACCTTTCCCCCAGACTTAAATCACACCGTCCCCGGTGTGAAAAAAAAACTGAAGGATTGGCTGAAAAATGAAAAAGATAAAAATGGATAATACAATGGTAAAATAAAGTGTGGATAGAATTCACCGCGTTGTAGCGGTGTCCGGATCATCACAGACGGCTCTTCGCTTCCATTGTCGCCGGAACTGGCTCGTGTCGGAGGTGCTAGGCGAAGGCTGGGGCTGTGTGTTGATGATTGGATTTCAACTTATGTTCCGGTTTTTGCATGTGGAGCACCTTAGCAGAGCATGTGCTCTCGAACTGGTGCGGGGTGCTCACCAATTTTTCCTTTTTTTTTTTTTTTTTATGAAAACTAAAAACAAAAATTAGTAATAAAAGCAAATTTAGAAAAATATGTACAGAATCTTACCGGTGGGTCGCCTCCCACCAAGCGCTTGTTTAAGGTCTATAGCTTGACCTATGTACGAAAGGTGTTAATCATGAGAATCAAAAGGTTGGGCCAATGGTCATTTGGTCCTTCTCCTGTTAAGGCAATAGATAATTTCTGCAAAATCACGCACAATTGCCCATGGTAGATAGACAAAACATTCACCAATGAAGTTTACTCCAATTGTAGCATATATCTTGAAATATTCTTGGATGATTGAATGCCCAATAGAATCAAATGCATTTAATGGAAAAATAAAGTCAACTTCATGAGTAAACGAGTTCATCACAGAATAGTCAACTTCATCTCCAACAACTTTAGGCAACTGAATATCCTCAAATTTATGAATTGCAAGGGTTGAATCGCATGTACCTTTTAGTTGGATAGGTGGAACCCAATATATTACCTCTTTAAGTTCATGAGCTTCCATTATCTCCATGCACTTCGCATCTTCCAAATCTTTCTGAGTTTGCTTTGGAGGAAATGGGTAAGAAATCCTAGGCATGTAGATTTGCTCTGGAGGAGTTTCTGCAGATTTGGCTGGAGCACCCTGTCGGAGCACGTGCTCCGGAGCAGAATTGGGATGCTCGGTAGTTTTGGTATGAGAATCAGCTAGAGTCGGTTCAACCTGTGTTCCTGAGTGTGAATCATGTTCCATCAGTATTTCTTCTGTGGCTAGAGCTTTCCTCTGGGTATTGTGCTCTGTAGCACTCTCCTTATCTTTCTCCACAGTTTTAAGACTAGTTGGCGGTGTCAACACTCGTCCACTTCTAAGCTCTACGACGTTGACATACTCATACCTGAGATTCATAGGAGGTACTGGGTAAGGAACCCTAGGTACATAAATTCGCTCTGGCGGAGTTTCTGGAATTTTCGCGGGAGCACCCTGTCGGAGCAGGTGCTCGCGGTCAGACGTGGGGTGCTCGGAAATATTTTTCTCAGAATCGATTGGAATACTTCCCAGAGGTGTTCCTGAGCTTAAACTAATCTCAACATGTCCATTCTTCACAGAAAAATTGCTCCCTTGAGCCTGATGCTTGGTAACTTTCTCCTTACCCTTTCCGTGGGAGCTTGTCATCGTAGGTGGTAGCAGCAACTTTTCACTCCTCAATTCTACAGTATTCACATGATATTCATTCCTGGGCAATTCTCCTTTTTCTGGAAGAGCTCCAGCTGGTCTCTTGATACCTCGGCGGTTTGAGCTACTTGTATATCTAGCTTCTTCACATGCGCGGTAACAACCTCATACTTAGCATTTAGATCAGTGTACATGTGATCTACCTTGGCATTAATCTCAGTTGCAGCCTTCTGCTGATTGACTAGGAGTTGCTGCATGAGAGTCTTCAGCTCATCTTGAGAATCTAGTGTAGAGGCGGATTGTTGAGCGGTTGCATAATAGGGCTTTTGTTGGGTTTCTCCTTGAAATCTGTTCTGGTTTTGATTGGGGATGAACTGTTTCCCCTGTTGGTTACTGGAGTACAACTTCTGAAATCCTTGGTTTTGTGGCAACTGATTCATAGCCCCTCCTTGCTGCGGATAAACCTGATCATGTGCGTTCTCGATGTTGGTGCTATGGTAAGAAAGGTTCGGGTGGCTCCAGTAGTTTGAGTTGAACCCACGACTCTGCATATATTCATGTCCATTCATGTGATTACCATTTTTTATACCAGTATCATCATCTTCTTCAAACTCTTGAGAAATAGGCGCATACCCATTCTCCTCCACAAACTTAACCGGTCTTTGACTCTCGCATAGAAGGATGTTCACCTTCGCTGTCAGCTCCTCAATCTTTTGAGTGTCCACACTGTTGACTTTTCTGGACCTATCGTACTCAGGAGGCTTGTTGTTAGAGCTTAAAGCAAGGTTCTCAATCAGCTCAAAAGCGCCATCTCTAGTCTTGATCATAAAATCGCCATTACTAGCCGCATTCAGCGTATTCCTATAATCCCACTCAACACCATCATAGAAAATTTCCAAAATCTGCTCGTCCTTGAATCCGTGGTGAGGACACTCTCTGAGATATTCCTTCAGCCTTTCCCAAGCCTCACAAAAAGATTCCCCATAATATTGTTGGAATGAGGATATCTTGTTCCTCAAGGATGCGGTTTTTGACTTGGTGTAGAAGTGTTTCAAGAATGCTGCTCTACATTCAGCCTATGTCTTCAACGAACCCGGTGGTAGTGACTTCAGCCATCGAGATGCCTTGTCAGCAAGTGAAAATGGGAACAACTTGCACTTCAAGAATTCACTTGGTATTCCCTTAGAACCCGTGGTGCTGCAAATTTCCTCAAAATTCTCAATGTGATCTATGGGATTTTCAGCTGGGAGCCCATGGAAAAGGTGTTGCTTCACCAACGAAATCAATTGAGGTTTGATTTCGAAGTCTTGCCGCTGAATGGCTGGAGGTGTGATGGCGGCTCGGTTATGGTAGTAGGCATGTGGATAGTCCCAGTCTCCAATACCAGGCTGCGGTTGTTGTACCTCTTCTCTATCTCTCCACAGTTGCTCCATCTCAACCCGAAGCATTTGTAACTGAGCAGCCAGTCCGTTATCTTGCTCGCCCATGTCGGCGGTAATGAGTTCACTGGTCATGCACCTGAAACATAAAAACAAAAAAAAAGGAAAAAGAAAGAATTAGTAGTTTCTTAGACTGAATTTAAAATCAAAAATCAAAGGTAACGCAATTGGTCCCCGGCAACGGCGCCAAAAACTTGATGTGTCAGAGCTTTAACCCAAAATATTTTCTGCAAGTGCACAGACAAACGCAGTAGTATATGGGGTATCGAATCCACAGAGACCAAGGTTACACTATGAAATTATGAGATTTATAAATAGAGCTAAGACAAAAGATATGGTTGATTTCGAAACAGAATTGCAAGTAAATAAAAGCGGTAATAAATCAATAAAGAAAAGCACTAGGTCAAGGTATTTCACTGGTGATTCGGAAACAAGGCTGAGCAACTATTCAGGGCTACCTAACTACCGGTCTAGAACTCAAACATAAATAAATGTCGCCCCACTCTCGTGATGTATCGACAACTTTATCTAACAACCTAGATACCGAAACTCTCGTCTGGACCTAGCGAAGATGATAAGCATTAACAAGCGGGTTCAATCTGTTCACAATCAATCGCAACAATCAACTCTCACTGGTTGCGCACCAATTGCTCACCAATGATTTATCTAGCAACCTAGAGCACTCTCGTGAATAAGTTTAACCTAAAATCATAGATTAAGTGGCCAGTTTAATCTAAGCATTAAGAACCCCCATTGGCGAAGACATTATAAATTCCAATCCTATTTGTGCTCAGCCATTAAACCCTAAATCACCATTGAAAACCTTAACCTAGCTAAGGATCTACTCACACATGGCGAAATCAAACACAACAAAGCAATATAATGAATTCATAATATTATTGAAGAGATTAGGGTTCAGAATTTTTCTCAAAACAAAGTGTGGTCTGATCGACAAGAGGAGAGAATAGATCCAAGGTTGAAGTAGCAAAATCCAAAGTGATACAAGCAAGAGGTAGAAGAACTAAGGGGAAAGATCCCCAAAACCAAAAGAACGTAGAATGAAAAGTAAAAAACGAAGATTGCTGAGTCTGCAGGCGGCTGGGCCTTTTATTCTTCTAAAATTAATTAAACACGCGTCCCTAGGTAAAATAGGTTCGAGCATCCTGGCGAGCACCCTGGCGAGCACCCTGGTGAGCACCCTGGCGAGCACCTGCTCCGGGTGAAAAATCGTCTTTTTGCTCCAAATTACTTCTTTTGCTCCAAATTGGTTCTTTTGCTCCAATGTGCTCAAATATCTTCAATACATGCTCCAGAGCCTCCAAAATACCTGAAAAGACACAAAAAAAACCAGAAAAGACTCGAAAACAATATAAAAAGACTAGTTAATATGGGACAAATTCCTAACATATCATCCGTCAAACTCTTTCCGTCAAACAACAACAGTACACCATAAAAACCAATAACCGAGCCTCGAGCAATCAAATCATTATAAACTAGATCAATCATACCTTGTGTAAACACGACGCATATAGGTCACAGCAGTAGCAACAACTCTGAAATCAGTCAGCATTATTCAAATGGTGATTACACATTTCATATCTCTTAAAAAGACTAACAAAGACTTCACCTTTGCCTAATCTTAATGGTTTGTGCCAATTTCGATATATCTGAAAACAAACAAACCAATAAGAACCCATGAATGTGAATTGATGAACTAATGTAATAAACAAGATTGAATCCTCAAGATTAAAGACATAAAGATGATTCACTTATAGAAATTTTAGGAAATAAACAAAGGCAATAATAGTAATTAAAACATACAATTAGACATATGAAGCTTAATGAGTCTGAAATCTTCAACAGAGAATCCTCTTTGACCATCAAGAGGATGAGAACAACATTAACCTCTTCTGGGTCTTTTAGCTCTTTGCTGTACGAACAAGCCCAGAAAATAAAAATCAGGAAATCAGAAATTGAATGAATTATTAAGAGATCTGTAATCGTTGATTGAAACTTACTAGTGCGACGAAGTCCAGAAATTGGAAGCCATAGCTTCTTTGATTTCTCAATTTCTTTGGGATCACACTCATATTTTGTCAAATGAGTAAGATTACAGTTTCATTGATGAGTATTATTATATAAGAGATATAAGAGACAAATTCTGTATTGTCCTTCCTTGTGAATAAATAAGCTCGACTACCCTCCATTATATAAAAGACAAATTTACCTTTAATGATCTCTGAAAATATGTTATATAGTTTAAATTGTAAGTGATACCAAGCAAAACACTATGGCTCAGTGGAAAAGTATATGCTACGCGCGCTCATCCGGTTCGCGCGACCAGGGTTCGAATCTTATATGTGTGGTAAAACTGGGTATAACTGGGTATAACTGGATACCAGTTGTACCGAGTAGGTACGATATTACTTGGTATTACTTGGTATAACTTGTACCAAGTTATACCTAGTAATCCGAGTAGGTTATATACTTTAAATTGTAAGTGATACCAAGCAAAACACTATGGCTCAGTGGAAAAGTATCTGTTACGCGCGCTCATCCGCTTTGCGCGACCATGGTTCGAATCTCATATGTGTGGTATAACTGGGTACAACTAGTTTCCAGTTATACTTTAAGGGTATTTTCGTTTTCACAAAGTTATTGGAGGGTATTCTCAAATTGACACAAATGGAGAGGTGTAGTAAGAAAATGTTTTCACAGAAAAAGGCATCTCAGATTTACGCCCGAGATATAATAATATATATATATATATCCCATAAATATAATAATAATAGAAAATTAGAAATATTGAATCTTCAATTTCTAAAAAAAAATTTCTAAGTCTAGAGCATAACATACTTTTATTTTAACTAGCTACTATTTTTGTACTATAACTTTTATTCTTTTAATATAAACTTTTTGATATTTTATATGTTTAAAGATATTTTTTTAACTAGCAAGTGAACAAAGAATAATGAAGATTAGTTACTTGGATTATTTAATTTTTTCCGGCAATTACTTAGTTTATTAGGAATTTAGAATGATGAAATTTATTTTGATTTTGATGATTTATGACTATGAAATTTACGTTGGGTTGTTTTTGAATTTTAAGTTTTTGATAACACATTTGTGATAGTTGATTTGTATGTCATGTTTAACTTTTGAGAATTCATGTTCCCGTCGTGTCTCGTCCAGTCCCATCCCATTTCTGTCCCAAATTTTATATGAGACATAAATGGGATATCTTTTTCTATTTTCGAATTTCCGTCCCGTTCCCATTCCCGTAAATTCTCGTTTGCCCATCCCTACCACAAACATCTTTTCTTTATTTATTTAATTACAAAACTAAAAATATATTCTTTTTAAGACAATAGTTTCGATTTGAACAGTAGTTAAACAATAATTATGTTGACTTTATAGACATAGTGACTAGTTTTGATACTTTGTTAAGAGCAAGTCACTTATTTATAAGAAACATTATTAGATGGAAACAATATCAATTACCTAAAGTTTTAGGACAAAGTGAAAAAACCCGAACTAAATAGAACTACAAAAAATATGAAGGAAAAAGAGGAATGTGTTATGGATAAATCCATATTATGTGGATGCCCATTATGGGGCCCATTAGAATATTCTAGAATACTTATACCACAAGCTAAACTCTAGCTTTATATCCCTATATATGTTGTATATCTCATGAATAATAACAACAAGAGAACAATTTCATAATCTCCTTTATTCACAACACTAGCCGTCTGAGCAGAAAAAAAAAAACCTTCGCCAAAATCTAAAGCCGACACGTACTGTTTCCAGACAAGTCTCCAATCTCCGATCACTTAGTTACATAGAGATAAGTATCTCATGCTTTAATCGACTCATGCGTTATAATTATCAACTTATTTCTTTATAGTTGTCAATTTGAGAATTTAATATTCTTATGCTTTATGATCGGATTATTGGATCTACGTTTACGTTTGCGTTATAATCATGCTCAACTAATTATGAAACATATGCTCAATTTCGTTCTATGCTCATTAGTCATGACACAAGCTTTTAATTACTTGGTATTTGTTAGTTTAATTCGTTGGTTTGATAAATTGAGAACCATGCTTTGACACATGTTTTTTTTTATCATAATGTGGGGTGAATAATCTAATATTCATGCATTAGAAATCATGCTCTTGTTTTAAATACTCCACAGTTCGATCATATCTACTATTGAATTGTTTTAATTATATATGCTTAAAACTGCATTTTTTTTTATCATCCTTGCTTCTTTGATCGCTTGAATTTTATTATGTGAAACATGGCTCATCAATTTCTAAGTAAACACCTTGATTAATTGGTTTTGTTAATCGATTTAGTATATATCTTTATTGCTTGAATATCGAACGAATTATAGTATCTATTTGGTTAGATATCCATGTTTCATATGATAATTGCATTATCTTATCTACATAAGCTTATAGCTCATGATCGGATTGCCTTATTGCATGCCTTATAATTTTCGATCAAGTATTTGATGTACTTAATTAGCTTAATGATCGGATTCACGTTTGCTAATACATGATACATGATTTATTGTATATGTTTGGTTGATATTTAATAATTTATTATTTGGTCTGGTAAATCTTTTATTGTTGGTTTGATTTTGGTTTAGTAAGTTAGTGGTTTGAGTACCATGCTTAATGCTTTTACAATAGATCATTGCCTTTAATAACTAATGATTCGATCTGGTAATTATTTAATGAACTCATGTTTATTTATTTATTATTTATGTGATTAAAATGGTTTGATAGTTTGAGTTCGTATAGATGAAATCCATGTTTTATTGTTTTATCAACATGTCTATTAGGATGTAAAATTAACTTATTTTAGTCACTATCATTGATGCATTATTAAACTTCTTACTTTTTAAATCATTGGTTTGAGTTGGTTCATGTCCCGTTGATTTCTATGTGATTCATAAGATCATCAATATTTGACACATTTTTTTTTTGTTTTTCTCTTTGATCTTGAGATATACGACGCATGAAATTATGATCTAACAGATGCCACTTCCATTTTCTTCAATGGTGTCTCCGAGATATCCGCCTCTGTTATTGTCGAGATAAGTACTCATGATTTATATTTATCATCACGTGCTATTATCATTAAATGAGATGAATAAACCATGCTTTATGTTATTTTGTGATGTATCTCAATAAACCGGCATGTTAGTTTACAATTGTGATAAACTATGGTGAAGTGATTATAAGATTGATAGAGTTTATAGGAATTTTAATCATGAAATTCGTTTAACCTAATTTTAAACATAATTTTGGATTATAAAATTTGCACTATTTTTGTTATTAAATAATATATATATATATATATATATATATATATATTTTACTCGAATCTTGCAAGAAGATATTTTAAATCTAATTTTGCAAAGATTTTATTATATCCCGAATTTTGTACAGATATGATTATATCTCGGATTTTGCACAAAACAGTTTTATTCAGTATTTTACGGGAAAAAAAAAATGCACGGATTTTGCACGGACATGATTTGACATGAATTTTACACATAACAATTATTGTTTATTATGATTTTGCACTGATTCTTTGATGCTTGTTTGTTTTATAGATAATCATATTTTGCACGAACTTTGTACATGTTTGGCATCTGATCTTGTTTAGTAAAGTAAATTGTTTGATTGATTAAGAACCTAGTTTGATGTCATGATAATAATGAACTAGTGAATTGTGTTTGATTGTTTTATTTTATAAAACTGTTATTTATTTGAAGTTTAGTTATGTATGTTATCGTAAACCAAAAGTTTACTGCGAACTAGATTTTCATGAAAAATCTCACTGTTTGGCAAAACCGGTCACGCCATTCCGGTTTTAATAATAATGCGAAGAAAATAATCAGTGGCTTTTCACCGCCAAATTAATTTGGATTCTATCGATTTTCTGGTATACAGTTACAAGGAAAATTTGTGGATTGATCACCCACTTATTATCTTTGTTATTAACCCACAATCATGTGTTTGTGAGGATACTTGGTTAATTGATAATGCTGGTGAATTCTATTAGAATACATATATTCGCATCAAGCCAATGAATTATTATGAGATCTCCCCATCATAATTGGTTTTGGTCAGAAACCATATAGTTTCTCATCTTAAAGTTTTTGAATATATTATATATGTTGAGTTGGTCCACCACAACAATATAAGATGGGACCTCAAAGAAGGTTAGAAAAATATGTTGGATATGAAACTCCCTTGTAGTGGAGACTGTTATTTCAGTGAGTTAGTATTTTCAACATAAGGGAGAGAAATAAACAGCTGGAAATAAATAGATTGAAAGAAGTTATCAATGATTGATCTTTGTTGTAGTAAAGAATGTGAACTTTACAAAGATAACTTATATACAAAGTTTAGCGTATCGATTGCCAGACACTTACTGACCGAATCTAGTGATAAAGTCACATATTCTAGTTGTGCTCTAATTATAATTGATGTCCCAGAAGGACAGTATCAACTGCAAGTGAGTTCCAAAGAAAAATCCTCGGAAAATAAAAGAAGCAGATATTGAAAAATGGCAAGATGAGGTAGAAAAAAAATATGTATAAGAGATGTTAAAGGTCTCTAGAAGAGACATTAGACATGACAGAAAGAAATCTAGGTACCTAGTAATGATAATGCTAAGAGATTTCAACTAGATTAGTCATGTTCGGAATGAAACTATGAAACAAATTGACGTCGTAATATTTGTGTAGCAGTTGATGTAATGATGAAAATCGAGGATCATAAACCGCGGTATAGAAAATAAAGAAAATAAAAGTTAAAAGTGTACATAAAGTAATGATTTGGCCAATCATTAAAGATAAGTATTTGGACTAGTAGTCCGTACACGTGAATGTGTAAAACATGTGGGACAAGAGGAAAGAAAATTGTGAAATTATGAGAGATACATAAGGTTCTTAGAAAGACCCGAAACTCTCATGTGGTAAATGCAACTACTTTTAGATTCCTCATTAGTCTGGCAATAAGAGAAAGAATTTAGTCCCAAGATTTAAATTGCTAGAAGCAGCTAAGAAAGATTTAAACTGCCAAAAGCAGCCATATTCAGTGGAATATTTGATTAAAGATCATGAGATGAAAGCATTCATTCAGATTGTGCACGAGTTTTGCATGTGTTAGAGTCTTTTTGACATTTGCAGATACTAAATTTGGTGATACCCAAAATTTGCACGAATCGTGTTTTGCACGAATCAGATTATGCTAGTACTGGACAACCCAAATTATATACGAATATTGTACGTCCTACAGATCTGATTATACCCGAATTTTGCACGGTTCTCAACTTGTACGATTTTTGCACAGATCAAATGATATTTAATAGGAACATCAGCGAAACTCTTGAAGAGTTCTTGCATGTATTGTGATGAAAAGATCCTTGAAGGATTTAACATAAAAGATGTTGAAATATGTTTGGTCCAGAGGTACATACTTAAAGGCTACTTGAGCAATTTATTAATCTCTTTCATGATTGAAGGAAGAAAAGCAAATAGTAACTCTTACAAGGAGAAAAATATGATTGGAATGCATCTCCTGAAAATGATGATTCCAGGGGGAGAAATATGAATATGTGTAGTTGTACTATTTTCCTTTATCATGGTTTTTGTCCCATTGGGTTTTTGCATGAAAAGGTTTTTAACGAGGCAACAAAGAACACACAAATGATAAGACATCTAAAGAGAAATGTTGTAATCCCAATGATAAAGGTCTATCACTCTTTTAAAGTCTCTATCATACATTAATGAGATCGTCAGTAGCGAAAAGATAACGATAAAGATGAGTCATCTACGAGGCCCATGAACTGTAGAAGACTAGCAATGTACGTGGAGTGAAGATTTTGCAAACTAATTTTCGAAGATGATTCAAACTGCTACTTTCAAGAAGTTAGTTCACCAAGACTGGATTGCGTCGCCTCGAAGATCAGTGATGTACTCATGAGGGGGAGTAAATGCGCGCTGCACTCTTTTTCCCTTAACTATGGTTTTTTCCACTGGGTTTCCCAAGTAAGGTTTTTAACGAGGCAACATCTCAAGCGCATTGGATACCAACTTATTATAATGGTCATCCAAGGGGGAGTGTTATGGATAAATCCATATTATGTGGATGCCCATTATCGGCCCATTAGAATATTCTAGAATACTTGTACCACAAGCTAAACCCTAGCTTTATATCCCTATATATATTGTATATGTCTCATGAATAATAACAACAACAAGAGAGCAATTCCATAATCTCCTTTATTCACAACAGAATGGGTTTTAATTTAGAGGTTTAAAAGTCGTGAAAAATCATAATGGCATCATCAAGCTTAAACCTAGTGGAAGAGAGCAACAATCTCTTGGCTTTGACCTTATTTCGTCTCTCCTTTAATGGTCCATCTAGTTCCACATTCTTCTCTGACAACATAATCACCTGCCATAAATGCAATAATTAGGATTATCTTGAAACCCATCAACTCTAATCTGTTAGTAATTTCAATCTATCTGTGACTAACCTCTTTCTCCAATTCTAACTCATGGGTCAGCCTGATACTCAAGTTTAGTGAAGCATGGTACATCTCATCCAGCATATGATTCGTCACAATCAATTTGGTAGATATGACGACGTAGCACTCAATTGGTTAAGGGCCTTAAGGCATGCTTCAACTCGCTCTTGTAACATAGTGCGACCTGCTTCTGTCTTTATTACCTCTTCATAAATGGAACCAACTGACATTGGAACTGTTTCAAAGATTAAAACAAATTCAGTTACCAAACATAACTCCAAAAAAAAAATAAGATATTGAATGAAAATTGAGTGAGCATCTCAGATATTACCAGACTTGTCTGTTTTCACCTTCTTCTCCTGAGTTCTTCCTACTTCTAACATTGCCTTCAAGACAATTGCACATCCTTCTTTGACTATCTCCACAAATGCCTTTGACAAAAAAACACGTGATCAAATAATTAGAACCAAAAAGATAAATTAAGAAAACAAAACTTGAAATGCCAATGGACAAGAGTTAATTTGATGCCTCATCAAACAACCTCAAAAGGGAAAACTTACCTTATGTCTAAGGCGGCGGATGAACTCCTCAAAATTAGGACGCCAAATTACTTCATTGCTATGATCTGATGAGTCCACATCACGTTGTTTACGCTGAAATATTCGGTTCAAGGAGAAATATCAAACAAAAGGTATTCAATGCTCCATCATTGAAAAATGTATGCTTATAAGATATCCAAAACTGGGTAAGGTAAGAATGCTGTTACCTTCCCCTCAGTGATGTTGCTATCGTTATCTGCTAAAAATGAATTTGAATCTTGTTTGAATATAAGTGGAAAGCTTATTGCATCAGCTGGTGTTGCTGCTTCAAGAACATGTTCCTCTAAGGTTTCCGGTTCTTTAAGAATCTACACAATACCAAAAGTTTGTTTATTAATATCGAAACAAATAAACAATCAAACTGAGGGTCACGTCGCTGCAATTGGTAGATATGATAAACAATAAACTGATATATCCGAAAATATATAGAGCTGTTAGCTTTCCTAATGACATACCAAACACCAGAAAGACCTTATCAATTACCTTGGCAGCTTTAGAGCCTTTTTTCTTTGCCAGCTCTTGTTCTGGAGAAGGAATGCGCTCAACAAAACGGGCAGCAACCAATTTCTGAATAGAATCTCTGAGCGCTTATGAACCAATGGGTTCTTCTGAATCTGATCATGTAGTAAAAACCGTATATAAAAGATTAGCATTCATTCTGGTTGACAAATTATTATTATTATGATCAAACAAGATAGGTATGGCCAAAACTCACCTCTGTCTTTTTCTATCAGTTGTCCCAAGGTAAGCCTACAGTTACTAAGTAAACCATCAAGAACTGCGTTACACTGTACAGATAAATCAAAAGCATAAGATTGGCATGTTTTGAAGTGTAACCAACTAACCAAACACTAAACAAAGTGAAGGAGAAGCAGGATTAGACCTTAGACTCAAGTTCTTCGTTTACAATCTTCAAAAACTTGTTATACCTCACCTGATGCAAAATGTTGTTAAACAGCACAATATACTGTACAGTAGCTTTGGTCTCGGAACCATCTCCATGTAAAGAATACAACAAAACTCTCATGATTTCTCTCATTGTGTTTTCTGCTAATGAGATAGTTGAAGGATAAGTCGAACCATATAGAATAACTTCAAAAATCTTCAAAATGAAAGAAAAGCAACCACACAAGTACAAAAGACAAGAAAAATCTAGTAAATAAAACACTTGTATAAGATAAAAGGTGGGAACTTGGACTCTATACTGAAACGAGCACAACCTTCGTGTCATGAATACGTTTGATCTTCAGGTAACAAAGCAAAAATACACCTAATATGACTACTTTCATTCCAATCCTACCAAAACATTAGGAAATGCTTTCATATCTAATCCATTATCTTAACAAGTTTCATAACTTGAAAACTTCACTAATCACAGAACGTACTCAGAACTCCTCATTATCTGAACAGAACTCTGGTTTAGATAAGATAGCAACAAACTAAGAACAAAGATACCAAGTGAAAAAAACTACAACGAAACAAAGCTATTCAACTCTTTACGATTCTAATACTAATCACTCTAGTTGGAGTCTATGTCAAGATCCCACAATCACAAAATCCAAGTAACAAAGTGTTTACAATCAAATCCCACAAACCACAATGCATAATAGATATTGTCAAGCCAACCAAGTAAACCGGACTAACCAGGCGGTTCAATAGAAAATGCTTGAACGCAATTGTGCTGAATCAAGAGGCACAAAATATCAATTTAAACTTATGATGATTAGATAACAAAAAAAAAAAAGAACAAAACCAACCTTACCAGAGAAGAGAGAGGTGAATGACTCCGTACCGGAGAAGCGCTACAGCACCGGAGAAGCGCTACAGCATCGGAGAAGATTTGGGCACAACCTCAACTGAAGCAGACAAAACTCGGAGGAGCTTAATAGATTTGTCGGCCGTGAAAGTTTAAACGACGGTTGTTCTTTATACTTGTACAAGTAGTCCTTGAATTACCGGAATTACCCTTAAGTAATCTATTCAGTTCGTTTATTTTATTTTATTTTTCGGTCCCTCTATAAACATTTTGTTTACCAAGAGAACCTTTTAAGTTTTTGTTTGATCAAATAAAACCAGTAAGTTATACAGTATGTATAACAAATCTCCCAACAGAAGCAGAAAAAAAAACAGAACAATGGACAAGGGTTCTTCAATCTGTTAAAAGTTATTTAATGCGTAATGGTTACAATGAGTTTTTGTGAAAAGAAACAATTACTTTTCTTTAATTAGTTTCCAAAGTTGATGTGTAACCTAAGACTAAAAATTTTCTGGAAAACCAAAAAAAAAAAAAATAGAAGTTACATTTTGAAAATTCGGTTTCAATTTGCAACCAATTTATAGAGCTCAGGTCATTTCTGGATGAAGATGATTGATTAGAACAAAGCCTACTTAACCTGAAACATCACAAGCGAAACACATAAATTACCAATCACGAGATTAAATCAGCAAACTGAGATCAAATGCTGCATATGAATTACCAAATCATGTCCAAATGCTCTCAAGATGAGTTATATCAATAATGTGAAATTAATCCATAAGATTGCCTTTTCCACCTTCATACAATTATAAAGAAACATGTTTCGTCTATGTGTGTTTTCAAATTGATTAAGTTATGGATAAAGACAAGCAGTACCTGTAGTGTGGTCTGACTTTGATCTTCACTTTTCCATTTCTTCAGAGCCTGTAGATTGAACAATTGTTTAGTAGCTGTTACTTCAGAGTCTTCAAGAAAACATGTTCAATGACTAAAGACACCAAACATAATACATGATATGTATCAAGATTAGTTTGTAGCTCATTGCAAAATTCTTATGTAACATCCCGATTTCTGGTATGTGGTGATGTATGTGGAGAGGCTTAAAATAAATTGATTTGGCTACCTATGTCACCAAAGTGCACTTATCTTTTATGTCACTTGTCTAGAGAGAACTTCATATTTAAGCGTGTTTGGCCTGGAGTAGTTTTAGGATGGGTGACCTATCAAGAAGTCATTGGGTCTTCTAACACAGTAGGGAATACGCTGAACGTCCTAAACTTTTTAAAACGTTAAAAGAGATGAAACACACAACACAATTTTGTTGATGATCTTACCTTTAGTTGCCTCCCGGTGCTTCACTCTCAAACTCTTCTTGAATGGGTTTAAATATATCTTCAAAACCTGCCTCAGGAAACACAGATACAAACCTCACAGCTACACAGAGTGTCAAAGTATCAAGCATGGCCTCTGAGAACCATCATGTTTTATGCTGCAAACAAAAACGAATCAGATCATAAACTTGAGGACTTGCCAAAATTCATCTATTGGCGCAGAGGCATCACTTTGTGTGCAGATGATCTTTAACCCAACAGGCAAAAGACCATGATTCATGGGTATTGGGTTCATGAAGAAAAGCTAAGATGAGAACTCACGCTACAAGTAGTCTGCTTGGAAGGCTTTCTTATCTCTTGCTGGATGTACTCGTTGTCAAGTTCAAACAACTGCAGAAACGTTTGACATTTAAAAAGAGATAACTTAAAAGCACAAATATCGATCCAGCTTGCCTTTGAGCTGTAGCAAGGAAAAGAAAAAAACATATAAATGTAAATCCAATGGTTCAGTTGTAAATTTCTCAACAAATCATGCTAAATTTATGAAACAGTCCTACAACAATTATCTTAGAATGCTATAGAGAGTATTTAGGCTTGGAACTCCAGGAATTGAATGTGTCATTCATGTAGGAAGAGTTTGCCACATAAATAGAAAAACAAACTTACTTGTTAGTTGCATTGGCATCGCAATAACTCCGTAATTCTGGTGGAACCCTGAATTTCATTCTCTGATATCTGAAACACAATTCTACAATGGAGATATCAGTGAAAATCAATCATTACACACCCATCTGTGTGCATCACCATGTCACTTAACAACTGCCACGACCCATACAATAAGAAATATATAATCAGTTTTTTAAGATAGAACTCACACACAAGGCCGGCTCAACATATATTAGGCCCTTAGGGCAAACAAATTTTTTATACCCCTAAATTTTAAATTTTTAAAGTTTTTTATTAAAATTTTTTACTTGAAATTTTTTTGGACATTTCAATTTTTTAAATGAGTAATATTTTTGTAAATTTTATAATGAAAATATTTTTTTGGGGCCCTTTTTCAATCTAATTCTTAAAATATTTTAATATTTTATACATAAAAAAATTACAAAAAAAAAAAAAATTGGATCCCTTAATTATTAGAACACGGGATTGGACCCGGGACCGTCGCCCCTCCCGTCCTCCTATATGAGCCGGCACTGCGCACACACGAGACTCAGGATCATTCCGTGGATCATAGCCTCTTTTAACTCCTTTGTCAATTCTGTACAAATTATTTACATATTACTTACAATTCTATACAAAAGAGCAACTCTTCCTCTTCATTCCTTTGCCAATTCAAGCAGCTCGTAGTAACTAAAACATATTAAGATTTCTTGTCAAAACTTTAAGGGTTTGTAGCACTTTTTTTTGTAAGGCAACAAGAACTCTCTCTTCCGTGAACATTCTGTGGTTCAATATTCTTCACCTGCCAATGTTTAGTAACATACCCCATCAATGATTAAACAAGTATGGGAAATATAACCAAAATGTGTGGTTGAAAGCTTTCCAATTTCTAGTACCAACAGAGCTAATAATTTCTCAGAACAATATTCATGCAATTTCTGAGGTTTTGGAGATCCAAGGCCTGAAACATTTTTACACTTGGTCAACTCGGCTACAAATTCAGCAAAAGAAGAGGAAGTGTTTGAAATCTTGGAAATTCATGTACAAATACAACCCAAAGAGACGAGAGCGTGAAGGAGCAGAATATGAGGTAAAGCCTATGATAGATCCGGATTTGGTCTATCAAAAAAGAATTAGAAAAGAGGTGAGAAGCAGAAGAATTAGAGAAGCCACTCTCTTAATTTGATTGATCAATTTTCTGAGAAGTAGTTTAAAAGAGAAAGCGAGATTAAATACAAGCAATTTAAGAAACTAATGGGCTTAAGTGACAACCTAATGATAAAGCTAACCGTAGGCCCAATAATCATAAGCCGCGTCTTATCAGCCTAGTACGTAGACACCCTAATGGTAAAATCGCAGTAGAGGAGAAAGAGAAATTAGGTGATGAACATACTATAATTCTTCCTCAGATCATTTTCAATATAATTCTTGCTACAAGTCATTTCAAGACAAAAACACTTACAAAGGAAGAATACCAAAACTAAAAAGTACTATCAGTAGAAGCTGTCCAATGTGAAATCTTGAAATCTTGAAATTTCTTCATCAATGCCTTTGACAAGAACTCAAGATGCTGTCCATGATGTCTAGTTGTCTCCAAGTACAAGCTTCATACACCAGTTTGGTCTGCAACCAGAATATAAGAGTGACTGAGACTTCCCTGTATGGGCTCTAGATGCGCATGTCTGACACAAAGCACCAGGAAAGACATGCCTTTGTCCTTAAACTTCCTCGTTGACAACGTTAAGAAGTATAGAGCCAGAATGTGTAATCTCTGTTTTTCTCTCTTTCTGTAGCCTAGATGTGAACATCCAAGACGTCGAATACTTCTTCTTTTAGCTCACGTATTGTTGAGCTTTAAGCCAATGTGTCCAAAAGGATGTCAAACTGTAATGCAGCCACTGTTGCACTGTAATTTATCCAACAGTGCCACACTGAAAAATAGCCTCTCTTGTCTACAAGAGCAAAAGATTATTTGAAAGTGTCATGTGTAACATCACCTCCTCTTGATCCCTCCCAAATTTCAGTACTCTATACCATGTGCAAACAACTCAAATTTACACACTTGTTGTACCATCAAAACAGGAGTGCCTCTAGCAGTTGTCATGTGAAATGGGAAAAGTCTGAAGATCTGAGGCTGAAATAGCAAGAGAAAAATATAGTGGGTGCAAAATGACACAATGGGGATTTGAATCATTAACCTCAAATAGTCAATGGGTGCACTTCACCATTTTGCCACTAATGTTTCATTATTCTTTGATAAAACAATAGCCATTCCCATCCTGGTTTGTATCTGCAACTGCTCATTCATGCTTTTATAATCAGTCAAAACAGTGTAATGCAGTTCCACTTGTGAAAGAACAGCCCTATCGTCGTCATCATCGTTGCTCTCAATTGCAAGCCCTGAAAAGGATTGTAGTATCTTTTAGATCTCCATGTGTGCTTCATGTGCTTCCTCTGCTCCCTCTAATACATTGTTCTTAATGTACTTTTTACAGCGGCAATTTATCAAACAATTTGGTGTGCAAATTACTTGTTATTGACACCTGTCCACTTTTGATACAACTCATCCTCTTGTATATAAACAAATATGAATATGAGCTAAAGCCTAGTACGTAGACACCATTAAGGTCTGTAAGCGGAACAAAAAACTGAAAAAAAAAAGTAAGACTGAGTATTTAGAATATAAGGAAATATAAAATAATATCGCTATAGAGGAGAAAAAAGAAATTAGGTGATGAATATACCAAGTATAATGAACATACTTCCTCGGATAACCGTCAAATTTGCTACAACTGATCTCCAAACTCTTTATCGATATGACTACATACTACTTGCTACGAGTCATTTCAAGATAAAAACAATTACAAAGGAAGAATGCCAAATATAAAACAATTTGATATATAACACCAAACATTAATTTGTATATTTTGCCCTACATGTTTAATACGCAAACACTTACATAGGAGTATAATTCATTTAGTCTAACTCTACAAAGTTCATTATCAAAACATTCTAACTATAGAGGCGTGCAGATTCGTACACCAAATACAAAATTTCGGTAATTCATATACAAAACTAACATAAATTTGTATTTGGTGTATGACTATAGTATATACACAGCTATATATATATATAGTTTATGTACGCATCTTAGACATAAATTATAGTTTGTGTATGGATTGGCTCCTTGAGAACAGACGTAGCTCATTATCAAAACATGGCAAAATAGAGTTATAGAGCTGTAACATGAACTGAAAGAACTTTAAACGAAAGACGAAATGCTCAAATGCACAAGAGACAACGAAACTTAGTCAGAAACAATAGAAGATGAGTGTGCAGTAAGTAAAATCAATCAACCACTAGACAAAGACCCTTCTGTATACAATGAATAGAGTAATAAGTGAAATCGCATACTTGAAAAAAATGCCTAAGAGAGATCACTTGTGCTATGTACTTGCTTCTGAGCAGCCCCGGCCCAAGGATATTACAAGCCCTAGGGCGAGATACAAAAAAGGTCCCCGAACACCGGCTACAAAACACATTCGCTTCATGCTTTAAGCTTCTGAATATCTTTAAAGTTGCATCTTATAACCTGAAACAAAATAAAGCCTAATAGTTATTTCAAAAAGAAGAAAATGATCATAAAAAACGTTGTTTCCGAGCTTTCTTAGTTGCAAACTCATGAATAACAGTTTCAAAATCAATGTCCTCTAACATATTTTTCTCAATGCATAAAATTGCTAAACCATTTAAGCGTTCTTGAGACATTGAAGACCTCATATAATTTTTCAATAGCTTCAATTTCGAGAAGCTCCTCTCGGCTGATGCGACAGTGACTGGTGTAGTTAATAGAAGTCTATAACCAATTGACACATTTGGATAACAATGTTGATCTTCAACCAACTCAAGCACTTCAATAGGTGTCATAGGCACATCTAGTAAATTCATTTGCAAAATTTTCAATTCAGAATAAAAGTCCTCTAAATCAACATCAGATGCAATGCCATCAGAAAATGTCTTGTGAAAGTTAATGCAATGTTCTCTTAACTCATTTTCATCAAGTGACTTTAATTTCAGTGAATCAAACAAAAATCCAAAGACACTTTTAAAAGTAGTCATTTGCTCAAACCTGTTTTTCATGGAAGCAATTGCCATGTCCACAACAACAAGAAAATAATTAACTCTAAAAGACTCTTCACCTGATAGTGCTTCTTCATCAGAATCATTTTCATCAAATTGCTTTTTTCTAAAAACACGACGCTTACTTGGAAATATAGGATCAACAGACATTTCATGAGCAAGACCTTGAGCTACTTTCAAACAAGAACTAAACCACTCATCTCTAAACTTATTAAAAAACAACATTATACTTTCCAATTGTTTTAAAGCACTATCAATGCATACAGACTTGGATTGTAAATTCTTGCTTACCGTGTTTATGACAAAGAGAATTTCATACCAAATAGTCATGCCAAATAAAAATTCAAAATTCTCAAGCGAACCAACTAAACTTTCAGCGTCACTTTTTGTTATGGCATCATCACAAGTTTCATATAAATCACACAAAGCTGATCGTACTTGAGGAGCTTGAAACCTAATAGCTTTAACACTTTTGATACGATTCTCCCATCGAGTATAAGACAAACACTTAACAGTCAAGTAAGGAACATGATCACATAGAATTTTCCATCTTTTTGTAGAACCAGAAAATAGTTTATATATACGTTGCAAAATTCCAAAAAAAGAAATAGCTTTCACACAAGAATGTGCCATATCACTAACCACAAGATTGAGGCTGTGACAGGCACATGGCATATATAATGCTTTTGGATTAATTTCAAGTAATCTCTTTTGAACCCCTTGATGTTTTCCTTTCATATTTGAACCATTGTCATAACCTTGACCTCTCACATTATTAACATCAAGACCAAGAGATTGTAGAGCATCTATTACTTTAGCAAAGAGACCTAATCCAGATGTGTCATCTACAATTAGAAACTCTAAAAAGTACTCTTCTACTTTAACCTTTTTTTCATACAACCTTGCACATCTTACTATTAAAGTCATTTGCTCTTGATGACTCCCATCTGGTGTACAATCAAGAATGATAGAAAAATATTTGGCCTCTTTGATTATATTAACTATAGAAACTTGAACTTTATGTGCCAAAAGAGAAATTAAATCATTCTGAATTCTATGACCAAGATAATGATGATGTATTTCATGACTTTGGATACGCCTAATATGATCTTGCATTATCAAATCAAATTCAGCAATCGATTCAATCATCCCTAGAAAATTACCATTACTATCTTGATACAGTTTTTCATTTGACCCACGAAAAGCTAAATTCTGTTTAGCAAGACATTTCACAACAGCAATAATTCTAATTAAAACTAGCCTCCATCGTTCTTTCTCTTTTGCAATTTCTTTTTGCAGTTCTTTATCAACAGTTTTGTTTTTATCAAATCTAACTTTCAGTTCATTCCAAGTTTTCATGTAGGCCATATGCACTACACTTCTCTCATGTTGCTTAAGTCTCTCACTAAGATGCTTCCAATCACTAAATCCATCATTTGCTAACACACTGGAATAATCACGAGATTTAAACAACTTGCAACAAAAACAATAAACTCTATTCACATGTTTAGAATAAACCAACCAATTTCTATCAAAAGTCTCCCCATTACTCAACTTTCTAGAATAATACTCATATGAGAAATGTCTATTGTTCTTATCAAGAGGAAATTCCAAATTCAATTCTCTTTTAGGTCCAAATTCGATTAATGTATCTCTCTTCTTATTATCAAGATTTTTCCAATATCTAGGATCATAAATATCAATTAAAAATGCACTTTCAAGCATAGATTCATTTGGAACACGATTATCATGCTCACTTTGAAGACTTGGACCATGACCATCATCAAAAGCATGATTATCATGCTCACTTTGAAGACTTGGACCATGACCATCATCAAAAGCATGATCATCATCCATGTTTTCAGTTGATTGAGGAATATTTGCATCTAGTTTTGTAAAAAATTTATCTAATGAACCTCTTAAAGATTGAACAACCAATTCATCTGCTTTTCTTTTCTTCCGTTTTGCACAGCCAGATGTCATGATATTAGTAAAAGAAGAAATAGCACCTGGATATATTATCTGAACGACAGGAATTAGTCTAATAGTATGAGTGTGCAGTGTTGTGTTTGTGTAACAGCTCCTGTGTCCTGAAACAAAATTTTAAAATTCATTAGAAACAAAAAAATCTTGAAATTAGAACCAAAACAAAAGGCATCTTCTTTACAAGATCACTCATCAGTGAACCAATTGATATTAATATTCTATTAACTATTAAGAAGACTAGAAGAGTTATAGCAGAAAATAAATCAAAACTTACGGTGAACTAAATTAACTAATGACGATGAACTAATGATGATGGTGAAATTGGAATAAATAAACCAAGATCGCTAGAACATAACAAAATCAAAGCAAAGGAGTGAAGGAATTTGGTGTCGTAGATTATCCTAGAAGAACAATTGGGAGAATAAATTTTTTTTTTTCTGTAATCCCTAAATTTTTTACGGCTGTAACGGTTCTAAATGCTTTTGTACTAGTAACACAGCCTGTAAAAAAAAAACGCAAATGTTATTTAAAAAGAAACAAAAATTTTGGGCCCTCTTTTATTTTGGGCCCCTGGGCGGTCGCACCTCTGCCCTACCTATTTGGGCCGGGGCTGCTTCTGAGGGAATCAGAGGAAATTTCTCAAATCCTGAAACTTCAAGTTCAACAATAACTCAGCAACGACAAGTACCATGAAAAACATTAACCAATAACGTTTCCTGATTTTTTTTTGTTGTTAATTTAATACAAAATTAGATGATTTTAACTATTTTCAACAATAATGAAAAGTGTGAAGCAACCGATTTCATCAAAAAGTCAGACAAAGCTCGAGCAAATTATACAATTTGTTTTATGTAGAAGACAAGAAAGTATTGGTCCGACAGTGTTGGATAAGCTATTTAATAGTAGTTCTTTCTATTTTAATTTCTGCCATATAAAATAAAAAAATGAAGAAATAATCAATCATAAAATATAATATTTTGGAGAACCCTCAGCCAACCAATGGATTGGTGGTAGCTTGATTAGGTTGACTTGGACTCAACTCTCCCCGTCGACTTTTAGCTGAGTTTTGATGAAATTCATTCTTTGCTTCCAACGATAGTAAATTTAGATCTTTTCTTTCTCTGAGAATCTTTATCCTCAAGGCGTTCTTGTTATGGCTGAAGCTGTTGCTCTTGCTGTCGCTGAAAAAGTTGTGTCGTATGCAGTTGAGAAGCTTTGGGATCTTTTAAAACCAAAAACAAAAAAGCTTCATTTGGGGTACCTCCTTTGGATATCAAACAGCAGTTCCAATGTTGCGTCTTCCACAGGTTCATTTAGCCATTTAACCAACACCATTGTGGCCGGTTTATTTTGGCGTTTAACCATCTTCCTTTCCAATATCAACTCTGGTTCTTTAACCATCACATCTGTCAAAATAGAAGGTAACTGAGTAGTAGTGTGTACATTACCCACTAATACCTTCAATTGTGAAACATGGAAGACATGATGTACTTGAGATCCCGCAGGTAGTTCCAAACGATAAGCAACAGAACCACATTTATCCAACACCTTATAAGGACCATAATACTTTGGTGCGAGTTTCTGATTTGATCTCATGACAACTGATTGTTGTTTATACGGCTGTAACTTGACATACACATAATCACCAATGTCAAATGCCCTTTCCGTCCGATGTTGATCAGCCAACTGTTTCATACGATGCTGAGCTTGTAGTAAGTGAAACTTCAAAATAAGAATCATCTGTTCCTTTCTTCCAAACTTTTTGCCACCATCGCTACCTTAGACTCTCCAGGTAAGTATGGTAAATGTATTGGAGGACTTTGTCCATACACAGCTTCATATGGCGTCAACTGGATGGATGTATGAAAAGTTGTATTATACCAATACTCTGCTAATGGTAGCCATCGACACCACATAGAAGGTCTGTCACTGCACATACATCGTAAGTAAGTCTCCAAACACCTATTAACCACTTCAGTTTGGCCATCACTTTGAGGGTGATAGGCACTGGAAAATTGCAGTGAAACGCCTTGTAATGCGAAAAGTTCCCTCCAAAATTCACTGAGAAAAATGGAATCTCTATCACTTACTATCGATCTTGGACAACCATGTAACTTGAAAACTGTATCCAAGAACGCCTGAGCTACTGTAAGTGCAGAGTAAGGATGCTGTAATGCTATAAAGTGGGCTGCCTTACTCAATCTATCCACCACCACGAAAATTACTGATTTACCTTCAGAATATGGAAGTCCCTCAATAAAATCCATGGATAAATCGCACCAATTGGCTTCTGGAATAAGTAATGGTTGCAACAAGCCTGGTGAAGCTTCATTGTCATATTTACATGTTTGACAAACAGTACAACTCCGAATGAACGCTTGTATGTCTTTAGACATACCTTTTCAGTAGAATAATCCTTTGACTCGCTGCCCGAGTGACCCCCACTACCCGAACAATGTAACCATTGAAGTACATGGTTTCTGATTTCCATATCCATAGGCACCACAATCTTACTCTTCCTCCTTAGTATATTCTGATTCCAAGAATAAAACTGTTTAATACTTGGTTTCTTCTTTACTTCCTCAATGATCTGTTTGATATCTGCATCTTGATCATAACCGGCTTGAATTTTTTTAAGCAAATCGCATTCCAGTACCGATAATGCCATATGTAAAACCTCTGCTCCTTCCACTCTTGACAGCGCATCAGCAGCTATATTTTCTTTTCCCTGCTTATACTGTATTTCATAATCAAACTCCAACAGTTTTGGAAGCCATTCTTGCTGAATAGGAGTATTCAGGCGTTGTTCAAGCAGGTATTTGAGGCTTCATTGGTCTGTTTTGATTATAAAATGGCCTAAAAGCAGATAATGGCGCCATTTTTGAACTGCAAAAACCACTGCCAATAATTCCTTTTCGTAAATGGATAAATGGCGTTGTTTCCCTTTCAAATGTCTACTTATATATGCTAAAGGATGCCCCTCCTGCATCAATACTGCGCCAATGCCTTGATCACATGCATCGGTTTCTACTACAAATATTTTATCAAACCTTGGTAGAGATAATACCGGAGCTTGACACAGAGCCATCTTAAGTTGATCAAAAGCTTCTTGAGCTTCTTCCTTCCAACAAAAAGAGTCTTTTTTGGTTAAAGCCGTTAATGGTCTAGCTATGGCGCCAAAATTCCGGACAAACCTTCTATAGTATCCCGTTAAGCCTAAAAATCCTCTCAACTGCTTCAAGTTTTGAGGTATTGGCCATTCGGATACTGCTTTGATCTTGTTAGGATCAGTAGATATACCTTTAGCTTCAATATAGTGTCCCAAATACTCCACTTTCTGTGTAGCAAATGTACATTTGCTTCGCTTTGCATACAAGTTATTTTCTCGCATCAAGGTAAATACAGTTTGAAGGTGTTGAAGATGTGTCTCCATTGATTTACTGTAGACCAAGATATCATCAAAGGACACTAATACAAACTTCCTTAGATACTCTTTGAATACTGCATTCATTAACCCTTGAAATGTAGCTGGAGCATTTGTAAGACCGAAGGGCATAACAACATATTCATAATGACCGCTATGAGTTTTAAAAGCCGTTTTATGAATATCTTCAGTCTCCATTCTGACATGATGGTATCCTGCTCGAAGATCAATCTTAGAATAAATTCTTGATCCACCTAATTCATCCATAAGGTCTTCTATTAATGGAATAGGGAATCTATCCTTAACTGTCATACCATTCAATCCTCTATAGTCCACACAAAGTCTCCATGTGCCATCTTTTTTCTTTACTAGAACCACAGGGGATGCATAAGGACTAGAGCTTGCTTGAATGGTTCCATTATTCAGCAATTCCTGAACCATCTTATCAATTTCATTCTTCTGTTGTACTGCATACCTGTATGGCCTTTGGTTTATTGGGTTTGAACCTTCCATCAATGGGATTTTGTGATTATGATTCTTTCTAAACGGAGGTAATGCAGTTGGCTCTTCAAAAATATCATCAAACTGCTCTTCTATCCTTGAATCATTATCTGAATCCCTTGCTTCACCTTGTAAAGAATAAAATGTTACTTCCTCTTCTGTTTCCATCGTTCTTATATAAAGCATGGATAGTTGAGCTTGCTCTTCTTGTTTTTTTCTCCAATTCATGGATTTAACCTCCCTTATAGATCCTTGTTTAATACCATGTAACATAATTCTCTGTTTTCCCATCGTAAACCCCATTTCTAATGAGTTAAAATCCCATGTGATAGGTCCCAAAGTCTTCAGCCACTGTACTCCTAAAACCACATCACAATTTCCCAATGGTATAATCATGAAATCAGCTTGGAATGTATAGTTTCTGATTTCCCACTGGAATTGTTTTATTAAACCACTTACTTTCAAAAACCTCCCATCAGCCACCTTCACTTTAGTTAAACTAGATGACTCAGCTTTACATCCCAATTTTTCAGCCATTTTCACATCCAGAAAATTATGTGTCGAACCTGAATCCACCAATAAAAAGATTGTTTTCTTCTTATGGATTCCTCTGACTTTCATCGTTGTAAAATCTGAAACACCCGATACTGCATTAACTGAAACTTGTGGTCTCATTTCGCATTCTACATCATCCTGCACTGCATCCACAAATTCTTCTTCTTCTTCACCATTACTCTCCATTGAATACAATTGAGTCTTATGTTTCAAATAATGCTCTGGAGTATACTTCTCATCACAGTGATAACATAGTCCTTTTGCTCGTCTATCACTCATTTCTTCTTGGGACAAAAATTTCATTGGTATAGAATTAGTACCTTTAGATGTAATATTTACCATCTGACCTCCTCCCTTGTTATCTGATTCTTTTCTATACGGTACAGAACTTCTTGGTTGTTGTATATTATTGTTGCTCTCTGACCAACCTGTACTTGATAAATTCCTTGGATGAGATTTTTCGTACAATCTTCCAAGAAGTAAACAATGCCTCACTGTTTTTGGTTGAAACATACGAACATGCATCTGTGTATCCATCCTCAAACCCGCCAAGTAAGCGCTCATCAACACATCTTCATTTAAATTCAATCTTGTTTTGATCAGCTCAAATCTCTCATGATAATCCACAATCCCGTTCGTTTCTTGTAATTGTTTAAGTTCTGCCATAGGATCATCCAATACATCTTCAAATCTCTCTTTCAACAAAATTTTATATGCCTCCCAATCCATAGTCAATATACCACCAAACGCTGATTGAACTAAGGATTGATGAAATGTTGACGCATGACTATCAAAATGTAATGCGGCAATCTGAATTCTCATATCATACGGTGTTCGATCAATCACAAAGAATTCCTCAGCTTTAAACAACCATTCCTTATATCTTTCTCAGTTAAACCGAGGAAAGTCAACTTTACCCAATCTTGTAAGACCTGAATATGTTGATTGATGATTTGTACGATCATTCCTTACTTGTTCTTGATAATAGGCTGAATCTTGTGTTCTCGATGCTGCTGGCGAATTCCCAACTTGATTTGGATCTCCGTTACCAGAAACCGGCATCGCACTCATCGCTTTAATCGCTTGTAACAATTCATCTTTCAGCTCTTGATTTTTTTTTATCAATCATCGTTTCAAACTTCAACTCGAGCTTCAAACTCAGTGATTCTTCCAATTCACGAACTTCTGAATCTCGGATAGATGCATTAGCTCTTGTTTCCACCATTTTTATCAATTCCGAGGTTCGAATTAACTCTGATACCGTTAATGAAGAAAAATCACAGTTTAAGAAAAGAACTTCACACAATTCGATTTGAATACAATCCTTTATTTATGAAATCACGATTAGCTGTTCATAAAGCAACAAGTAAGCGTCTCACCCAAAGTCGAGCTCGATGAAGCTCTCCAATGGCGATTACAAGAAAATGATCGGAAGAGAAACTAAATGTTAACAAACTTTTCTGACGATTACAATAATAACTTCCGAATTGTTTTTAAAAGCTACAGCTTTAACAACTTTTTTCAGATGCTCCAGATTTCATCAGCTGCATCCACGTGTCTTTTTCTTGACCGTTATTTCAGCTTTACTTCAACTACCAAAGCCTCCCTCCCCACCAGAGTCTTTCATGACTTAGAATTTTATGCTATATCAGCGTTCTTGTTATGGCTGAAGCTGTTGCTCTTGCTGTCGCTGAAGAAGTTGTGTCGTATGCAGTTGAGAAGCTTTGGGATCTCTTAAAACCAAAAACAAAAAAGCTTTGGGATCTCCTGAGTAAAGAGTCTAAGCGATTGCAGGGAGTTGATGAGCAAGTTGATGGTCTAAAGCGTCAGCTGCGAATGTTAGAGTCAATGTTAAAAGATGAAGATGCCAAGAAACATGCAAATGCAAGAGTGAGAACCTTCGTGGAAGATGTCAAAGATATTGTTTATGATGCTGAGGATATAATTGAATCCTTTCTTCTGAAAGGAAAACAAAAAGGGATCAAGAAACATGTAAGAAGACTTGCTTGCTTCTTATCGGATCGCCAAAAATTTGCTTTAGATATCGAAGGCATCACTAAGAGGATCTCTAAAGTGATTCGCGGAATGCAGAGTTTAGGGATACAGAAGATCATTGATGGTGGCCGTTCACTGTCTCTGTGATGCAGCATCATGATACCTTCGCTGCCAAGCAACGTCTTCCATGTCGGCTTTTATTAAATTTCCTTTTCTTGTTTGATTTCCTTTTATTAGATTTTCCTATTTTTACAAGAGTTAGGTTATCATAAACCGTCTCTTAAAGTCCTATATAAAGCGTTGTAAGTTGGCTTTAACATTCAGTTTTTGAAAGATAACAAACTAGAGTTTTCTCTAAAGCCTTGCATTGATTCGATTCTGTCATCAATTCAAGAGCCTTGTGTTGATTTTGATTAAGTTTATCAACCCAAGCAGTCAGGTCTCTAGGGATTTACTATAAATCTCTAGATTTGAGCTGAGTTACCGTTGTTACGCTGCGCTAGGTTGGTATCAGAGCTTTGCTACGCTCCTCAAAATTTTTTCTGGTCACCATGCCGAGACCTCGTCGAGCACCTGTTCGAACCGAAGCAGAAATCAACTGTGATACAATCACTCAGCTTCAAGCCCAGATGCAAACTATCACTGCTGCCCTTCAAAACCTCACCGTTTAGCGCTACACTCCACCACCCCCTGTAGGCAACCCCGCCGATGTTCACGTTGACGAACCCGTGGGAGAAAATGATGGAGATGAGAAACAGTTCGCTGATAATCCTTTTGCTCCTCTCTTTAATAACCGCGCACTTGCTCGTGATGATGGTCAAGGCGTTGCTGCAGATTTTCACTGGGAAACTGGATTTAAAACAGAGATCCCGGAATTTCATGGAAATTCTTCAGCCGAAAAACTTATCGATTGGATTGTCACAGTTGAAGAAATCCTAGAATTCAAAAGAGCACCAATGGACCGATGTGTTCCTGTTCTCACAATGCGATTTCGCAACCGAGCAGCAGCATGGTGGACACAATTGAAATCGACTCGAGCTCGCCTCGGCAAGCCTAAAATCTTGTCATGGGCCAAGTTGAAATCAAAGCTCAAAAAAACATTCTTACCATATAATTATGGGCAGATCATGTTCCAGCGTCTTCATCACGTACGCCAGGGAACACGTTCTGTGGCTGATTACTCGACGGAATTTTTCTTGCTGCTTACTCGCGTCGACATTCAAGATTCAGAACGTCAATTGGTTGCTCGATTCACTGCCGGTCTTCGTAAAACAATTCAACACACCATCAACCTATTTAATCCATTGACATTGTCAGAAGCTCACCAGCAAGCACTCACCATTGAGCCGCAAACTCGAGGCAATTTTTCTTGGACGACTTCTCGTCCGACTCGTCCTGTTCCGCAACTGACTTCTACTCTGCCGGAGGACCCGCTTCTACACCCACCTGAAACTGCCATCGTGCCTTACACGGATAAGACAGCACAGCGTCCATCATCTCTTTGTTTTTCCGCTTGTGGAGAGATCGGTCACCGTCAGTCCAATTTTCCTAAAAGAAATCGCAGGGGTCTTCTCCTTGATACTGCCGGCAACGATGTGGAAGTAATATACGATGAGGATGTACCAGACACTATTGAGGAGACCATGGATCTTGTCGCAGATACAGGAACATGCTTGATGATTCGACGTGTGTGTCTCGCTCCTCGCCATGTTGATGATCACCCTCAACGCCATAATCTGTTCCACTCCAAATGTACTATTGCAGGCAAAGTTTGCAAATTTATTATCGACTCTGGAAGAAGCGAAAACGTGGTTGCTGAAGATGTCATCAATAAACTCAAACTCTCAACAGAACTTCATCCTTGTCCCTACAAACTAGCTTGGTTGGATAAGAAAACAGATGTGATGATTACTCATCGTGCTCTTATATCTTTTTCCATGGGAGGTACTTTCAAAGATCAAATTCACTGTGATGTAGCACCAACTTTTAGGGCGTCCTTGGATATTTGATCGTCGCGTCCAGCACGATGGATATCTCAACACCTACAGCTTCCGTTCAATGATCGTACTTTCACGCTTCAACCATCCCTGCCTAAGAAACAAAGCACGTCCTCAGCCCCTGTCTTAATTCTCCAGCGCAAACCTTTTGAGCATGTACTCCGAGAAGAGAGACGAGTTCTGATCTTAATCAACTCTTCGCCCGAATCCTCTGTTCCCTCCATTCCAGATAACTTTAAAGGTCTTTTAGATGAGTTTCAGGACGTTTTCCCCGGAGAACTTCCCTCCGGCCTTCCTCCTCTCCGAGATATTCAACACCGTATTGATCTAGTTCCGGAAGCTATACTTCCTAATCGAGCTCATTACCGCATGAGTCCTAGTGAGCATGAGGAGATTTGGCGACAAGTTGAGGAACTTGTTGTCAAAAGATACTTACGTGAAAGTCTGAGTCCGTGTGCAGTACCCGCATTGCTTATACCAAAGAAAGATGACTCTGTGAGAATGTGTGTTGATAGCCGCGCAATAAACAAAATAACAGTGCGTTATAGATTTCCCATACCGCGTCTCGACGATATTTTGGACCAAATTGGTACTGCAACGATTTTCTCTAAGCTAGATCTTCAAAGTGAATACCATCAGATCCGAATTCGCCCAGGAGACGAGTGGAAAATGGCTTTTAAAACTCGGGAAGGTCTTTTTGAATGGCTTGTAATGCCTTTTGGATTATCGAATGCACCAAGCACCTTTATGCGTGTTATGAACCAATCTCTGCGACCCTTTATTGGTAAATTCATGGTGGTGTACTTTGACGATATTCTCATAGCCAGCATGTCACTAGCCGATCATCTTGCTCACTTAAAAGAGGTGCTCCTTGTCCTTCGTCGAGATCAGCTCTTTGCTACGCTAAAGAAGTGTGAATTTGGTTCTTCTCAAGTTCACTTCCTTGGCTACATCATGTCCACAGAAGGGCTCACCGTCAATCCCGGAAAAGTTGAGGCGATCAAATCTTGGCCTACTCCGACCACATTATCTGCAACACAAAGCTTTCATGGCCTAGCATCGTTTTATCGATGATTTGTACCACAGTTTAGTAGTTTAAAGGCGCCTCTCACTGATTGCATTCATTGCAATGGTCTCTTTACTTGGACACCCGAGGCATCTGCAGCGTTTGAGACCATTAAGACCAAGTTGGTTACAGCCCCTGTTTTGGCTCTACCCGATTTTACTCAAGTTTTTGAACTCCATTGTGATGCTTCTAAGCTAGGAATTGGTGCTGTCTTAAGTCAGTGTAACCGGCCAATCGCATTCTTCAGTGAAAAGTTGGCAGGAGCTCGCCTGCGTTATAGTACTTACGATGTGGAGTTTTACGCCGTGGTTCAAGCGATCAAACATTGAAGGCATTATCTTTACCATAAAGAATTTGTTCTCTTTACCGATCACGATGCGTTAAAGCACCTCAGCAGTCAAGATAAAGTCTCAGCTCGGCATGCAGCATGGGTGTCTTACTTGCAACAATTCACGTTTGTTATTAAACACACATCAGGTGTTTCAAATCGGGTGGCTGATGCACTGAGCCGTCGCCATTCTTTACTCGCCATTCTTCACACCTCTATTCCAGGATTTGTAGCTTTTTCCGATATGTACAACTCAGACGATTTCTTTGCTCGGATTCTCCTTGATATTCAGGCTGGTCGTTCTCGCGATTTCACACTTCATGATGGGTTTATTTTTTTTGGTGACCAGCTCTGCATCGCAGATTGCAGTCTCCGACTTCAACTAATTTTTGAACTTCATAATGAAGGACATATCGGCCGCGACCGAACTCTACATTTGCTGTCTCACTCGTATTTTTGGCCAAGTTTACGGCGTGATGTTGAGCGTTTTGTGGAACGCTGTGCAATTTGCCAAACGTCTAAAGGACATGCCACCAACGCCGGTCTCTACCTTCCGTTACCGATCCCGACAAAGCCGTGGTCCGACATCAGTATGGATTTTGTCATGGGTCTTCCACGTACGCAACGAGGCTTCGACTCCATCTTCGTCATCGTGGATAGATTTTCCAAAATGGTGCATTTTGTTACATGTAAAAAAACAACAGATACACTCCAGGTCACAACTCTGTTCTTTCGGGAGGTTTATAAACGCCATGGGTTGCCCACTTCTATAGTTTCCGATCGTGATTCTCGGTTTTTGGGTCATTTTTGGCGATCTCTATGGAAGATGTTGGGTACTAGTTTAGACATGATTTCAGCTTATCATCCTCAAACGGATGGTCAAACAGAGATAACTAATCGGTCGTTGGGAAACTTACTTTGCTGTCTTGTGGGTGATTCTATCAAGACTTGGGATTCTAAGCTTCCGCAAGCAGAATTTGCTCACAATCATTCCCTCAATCGGAGCTCGGGATTCAGTCCATTTATGGTCGTTTATGGTCTCCTTCCTCGTAGTCCTCTGGATTTAACTACTCTGCCGGACCGAAAACGCCTTCATGGTGTCGCCGATAATTTTATCGACAACATTCATCGCATTCATAGTCAAGTTATCAGCAATCTCGAGTCATCTTCTTCAAAGTATAAGGCTGCTGCTGATTCTCACCACCGTCATGTAGTCTTTAAACCCGGTGATCATGTCTGGGCATTTCTCACTAAAGATCGCATGCCATCTCATGCATACAACAAGCTTAAGGCTAAGAAGATAAGCCCTCTTACCGTCTTAGAGCGAATTAATGA
This sequence comes from Cardamine occulta, assembly GCA_028015245.1. Lineage (NCBI taxonomy): Eukaryota > Viridiplantae > Streptophyta > Magnoliopsida > Brassicales > Brassicaceae > Cardamine > Cardamine occulta. Next base: position 9,945,169 of record CM051384.1, read on the forward strand.
TAATGCGTACCGCTTACAACTTCCTGCTCACATCAACACTTCTGATGTCTTCAACGTACGCTATCTTTCTCGTTATGCTCCGCCAGACCCGGTTCCTGATTCACGGTCGAATCCTCCTAACCCCGGGGGACCTGATGCAGCATCATGATACACTTCTGATGCAGCATCATGATACCTTCGTTGCTCTCAATTGCAAGCTGATGTGTCGAGTTTTAACCCAAAATATTTTCTGCAAGTGCACAGGCAAACGCAGTAGTATATGGGGTATCGAATCTACAGAGACCAAGGCTACACTATGAAATTATAGATTTTAATTTAAAGCTAAGACAATATGGGTTTTGTGTAATTTTTGGAACAGCAACAAATAAAATAAATCGATGTAAAACAATTAATAAAAAGCACTAGGTTAAGGCGTTTCGCCGGTGATTCGGAGACAAGGCTGAGCAACTATTCAGGGCTAACTAACTACCGGTCTAGAACTCAAACATAAATAAATGCCGCCTCATTCTCGTGATGTATCGACACCTTTATCTAACAACCTAGATACCGAGACTCTCGTCTGGACCTAGCGAAGACAATAAGCATTAACAAGCGGGTTCCATATGTTCACAATCAATCGCAGCAATCAACTCTCGTTGGCTACGCACCAATTGCTCACCAATGATTTATCTAGCAAACCTAGAGCACTCTCATGAATAAGTTTAACCTAAAATCATAGATTAAGTGGCCAGTTTAATCTAAGCTTTAAGAATCCCTATTGGCGAAGACATATAAATTCCAATCCTATTTGTGCTCAGCCATTAACAACTTAAATCACCATTGAAAACCTTAACCTAGCTAGGGATCTACTCACACATAGCAAAATCAAACACAACAAAGCAAGGAGATGAATTCATGATTTATTAAAAAGAATAAGGTTCAGGAAAACTTCTCAAACAGAGTTGTGGAATGATCGATGATAGGAGAATAGAGATCCAAAGCTGAGTAATACATATCCAAATCGAAAAGGAACAAAGTGGTGGTGTCTTAGAACCAAAAAATCCTAGAACGAAAAACTGAGGTCTGAGAAAGAACGTGATACAAGTCTGAGGCGGCTGGCCTCTATTTATTCTAAAAATAAAATAAAAAACGTGTCTAGGTAAAATAGGTCGAGCAGGTGCTCGCCAGGTCCGAGCAGGTGCTCGCGCAGGCGGAAAATCGACTTTTGGCTCAAAATTGATTCTTTTGCTCCAATGTCTTCCAATATCTTCAATCCATGCTCCAGAGCCTCAAAATACCTGAAAGACACAAAAAGAAATAGAAAAGACTCGAAAACAATATGAAAAGACTAGTAAAAATGGGACAAAATACTAATATATCAACTCCCCCGGACTTAGACCTTTGTTTGTCCTCAAACAAAACAAGAGCAAGAACTGAGAAGAGATTTGAAAATCACGGGAACTCACTTGCTTGTTGGAAAAATTTCGAACTTCATACCTTCTTCACTGGACCTTAGGACATGTACCGTAATTAGCCGTGGGGTTCATAACCTAACCTTAATAACTCACAACCCAACAGAAGTTTCGGAATCCCCACTGTCATCTCTTACATAGATTAATGAAAATAAAAGTACAATGATCTTACCAGGGGAAATCGGTCCAAAAGGTGCCAACTTCTTCTAACCAAAGACCATCTCCCATATAACTTTCCTCTCCCCTCTTTCCACGCCATCATCTTTCTGTTTATTCTTTACAGCCATCGGTTTTCATTTGCCGATGCTTCACCCTTTAACACAGCCATCACTTTTCTGATGCTTCTTCTTTATTTTGTGGGACGAATCTCCATGAGGTCACAAAGGATACACGGGTCTACGCATCATCCCTTGGTTCACTTTGATTTTTAGTTTCCCTTACAACAAGCTTTCCATGAGGTCACAAAGGATACACGGGTCTACGCATCATCCCTTGGTTCACTTCGGCTTGTTGCTTTGAACTTCTCCTTTTTATTTCTTTTATTTTCTTTTCTTCTTCTCGGTGTAATGAAGGGGAGTGAGAGAGGAATATCATACTTTGTGGAGAGTTTCATGGTCTTGTTTGGCTCGAATAGGTCTTTCCTAATGAACATCAAACCCCTGAGAAAGAAATTGAAGATCAGGTTAGGGTTCAATAAAAATTAGAGATGACATTGGTTCAACCTATTTCCCGCTGAGCGTGAGCTTTGGGGAATATTCAATCCGCCCAATGCCTTTCCGATACAGAACTTTAGCCAAGCTGTGAGTCATACAAGTAATCCTTAGTCCGAAAATAAATCCAATAGATCAAGTTCATAATTCCCCAACAAATTTGACTCAATAAAAATAAAAACTGACACTTAGCTGCAAGCAGCTAGACCTGATTCAGACCTAGACAAAGAAAAAGACGAAAGACACAAAAATAAGACTCAAAGACAAAGAAAATTAGTTAGTAGCAGACCTCTCCCCCAGACTTAAATCACACCGTCCCCAGTGTAAAAAAAACTGAAGGATTGGCTGAAAAATGAGAAAGATAAAAATAGATAATACAATGGTAAAAGAAAGTGTGGATAGAATTCACCGCGTTGTATCGGTGTCCGGATCATCACAGCTGGCTCTTCGCTTCCATAGTCGCCAGAGCTGGCTCGCGTCGGAGGTGCTGGGTGAAGGCTGGGGCTGTGTGTTGACTTGGCGAGCGTCAGAAGCTCACCAGCAAGCACTCACCATTGAGTCGCAACTCGAGGCAATTTTTCTTGGACTACTTCTCGTCCGACTCGTCCTGTTCCGCAACTGACTTCTACTCCACCGGAGGACCCACTTCTACACCCACCTGATACTGCCATCGTGCCTTACACGGATAAGACAGCACAGCATCCATCATCTGTTCGTTGTTTCGCTTGCGGAGAGATCGGTCACCGTCAGTCCAATTGTCCTAAAAGAAATCGCAGGGGTCTTCTCCTTGATACTGCCGGCAACGATGTGGAAGTAATATACGACGAGGATGTACCAGACACTATTGAGGAGACCATGGATCTTGTCGCAGATACAGGAACCTGCTTGATAATTCGACGTGTGTGTCTCGCTCCTCGCCATGTTGATGAAAACCCTCAACGCCATAATCTGTTCCACTCCAAATGTACTATTGCAGGAAAAGTTTGCAAATTTATTATCGACTCCAGAAGTAGCGAAAATGTGGTTGCTGAAGATGTCGTCAATAAACTCAAACTCTCAACAGAACTTCATCCTTGTCCCTACAAACTAGCTTGGTTGGATAAGAAAACAGATGTGATGATTACTCATCGTGCTCTTATATCTTTTTCCGTGGGAGGTACTTTCAAAGATCAAATTCACTGTGATGTAGCACCGATGGACGCTTGCCACCTACTTTTAGGGCGTCCTTGGATATTTGATCGTCGCGTCCAGCACGATGGATATCTCAACACCTACAACTTCTGTTACAATGATCGTACTTTCACGCTTCAACCATCCCTGCCTGAGAAACAGAGCACGTCCTCAGCCCTTGTCTTAATTCTCCAGCGCAAACCTTTTGAGCATGTACTCCAAGAAGAGAGACGAGTTCTGATCTTAATCAACTCTTCGCCCGAATCCTCTATTCCCTCCATTCCAGATAACTTTAAAGGTCTTTTAGACGAGTTTCAGGACGTTTTCCCCGGCGAACTTCCCTCCGGCCTTCCTCCTCTCCGAGATATTCAACACCGTATTGATCTAGTTCTGGATGCTATACTTCCTAATCGAGCTCATTATCGCATGAGTCCTAGTGAGCATGAGGAGCTTCGGCAACAAGTTGAGGAACTTGTTGTCAAAGGATACTTACGTGAAAGTCTGAGTCCGTGTGCAGTCCCCGAATTGCTTATACCAAAGAAAGATGGCTCATGGAGAATGTGTGTCGATAGCCACGCAATAAACAAAATTACAGTGCGTTATAGATTTCCCATACCGCGTCTCGACGATCTTTTGGACCAAATTGGTACTGCAACGATTTTCTCTAAGCTAGATCTGAACATCAACGAATTCGCCCAGGAGACGAGTGGAAAACGGCGTTTAAAACTCGGGAAGGTCTTTTTAAATGGATTGTAATGCCTTTTGGATTATCCAATGCACCAAGCACCTTTATGCGTGTTATGAACCAATCTCTGCGACCCTTTATTGGTAAATTCGTGGTGGTGTACTTTGACGATATTATCATATTCAGCATGTCACTAGCCGATCATCTTGCTCACTTAAAAGAGGTGCTCCTTGTCCTTCGCCGAGATCAGCTCTTTGCTATGCTAAAGAAGTGTGAATTTGGTTCTTCTCAAGTTCACTTCCTTGGCTACATCGTCTCCGCAGATGGCTCGTCGTCGATCCCGGAAAAGTTGAGGCGATCAAATCTTGGCCTACTCCGACCACATTATCTGCAACACGAAGCTTTCATGGCCTAGCATCATTTTATTGACGATTTGTACCACAGTTTAGTAGTTTAATGGCGCCTCTCACTGATTGCATTCATCGCGATGGTGTCTTTACTAGGACACCCGATGCATCTGCAGGGTTTGAGACCATTAAGACCATGTTGGTTACAGCCCCTGTTTTGGCTCTACCCGATTTTACTCAAGTTTTTGAACTCCATTGTGATGCTTCTAAGCTAGGAATTGGTGCTGTCTTGAGTCAGTGTAACCGGCCAATCGCATTCTTCAGTGAAAAGTTGGCAGGAGCTCGCCTGCATTATAGTACTTACGATGTGGAGTTTTACGCCGTGGTTCAAGCAGTCAAACATTGGAGGCATTATCTTTACCATAAATAATTTGTTCTCTTTACCGATCACGATGCGTTAAAGCACCTGAGCAGTCAAGATAAAGTCTCAGCTCGGCATGCAGCATGGGTGTCTTACTTGCAACAATTCACGTTTGTTATTAAACACACGTCAGGTGTTTCAGATCGGGTGGCTGATGCGCTGAGCCGTCGCCATTCTTTACTCGCCATTCTTCACACCTCTGTTCCAGGATTTGCAGCTTTTTCCGATATGTACAACTCAGACAATTTCTTTGCTCGGATTCTCCTTGATATTTAGGCTGGTCATTCTCGTGATTTCACACTTCATGATGGGTTTATTTTTTGTGGTGACCCGCTCTGCATCGCAGATTGCAGTCTCCGGCTTCAACTAATTTCTGAATTTCATAATGAAGGACATATCGACCGCGACCGAACTCTACATTTGCTGTCTCACTCGTATTTTTGGCCAAGTTTACGGCGTGATGTTGAGCATTTTGTGGAACGCTGTGCAATTTGCCAAACGTCTAAAGGACATGCCACCAACGCCGGTCTCTACCTTCCGTTACCGATCCCGACACAGCCGTGGTCCGACATCAGTATGGATTTTGTCATGAGTCTTCCACGTACGCAACGAGCCTTCGACTCCATCTTCGTCATCGTGGATAGATTTTCCAAAATGGTGTATTTCGTTACATGTAAAAAAACAACAGATGCACTCCAGGTCGCAACTCTGTTCTTTCGGGAGGTCTATAAACTCCATGGGTTGCCCACTTCTATAGTTTCCGATCGTGATTCTCGGTTTTTGGGTCATTTTTGGCGATCTCAATGGAAGATATTGGGTACTAGTTTAGACATGAGTTCAGCTTATCATCCTCAAACGGATGGTAAAACAGAGGTAACTAATCGGTCATTGGGCAACTTACTTCGCTGTCTTGTGGGTGATTCTATCAAGACTTGGGATTCTAAGCTTCCGCAAGCAGAATTTGCTCACAATCATTCCCTCAATCGGAGCTCGGGATTCAGTCCATTTATGGTCGTTTATGGTCTCCTTCCTCGTAGTCCTCTGGATTTAACTACTCTGCCTGACCGAACACGCCTTCATGGTGTCGCCGATAATTTTATCGACAATATTCATCACATCCATAGTCAAGTTATCAGCAATCTCGAGTCATCTTCTTCAAAGTATAAGGCTGCTGCTGATTCTCACCGACGTCGTGTAGTCATTGAACCCGGTGATCATGTTTGGGCATTTCTCACTAAAGATCGCATGCCATCTCATGCATACAACAATCTTAAGGCTAAGAAGATAGGCCCTCTTACCGTCTTAGAGCGAATTAATGATAATGCGTACCACTTACAACTTCCTGCTCACATCAACACTTCTGATGTCTTCAACGTACGCTATCTTTCTCGTTATGCTCCGCCAGACCCGGTTCCTGATTCGCGGTCGAATCCTCCTAACCCCGGGAGACCTGATGCAGCATCATGATACACTTCTGATGCAGCATCATGATACCTTCGTTGCTCTCAATTGCAAGCCGTGAAAAGGATTGTAGTATCTTTTAGATCTCCATGTGTGCTTCATGTGCTTCCTCTGCTCCCTCTAATACATTGTTCTTAATGTACTTTTTACAGCGGCAATTTATCAAACAATTTGGTGTGTAAATTACTTGTTATTGACACCTGTCCACTTTTGATACAACTCATCCTCTTGTATATAAACAAATATGAATATGAGCTAAAGCCTAGTACGTAGACACCATTAAAGTCTGTAAGCGGAACAAAAAAACTGAAAAAAAAAAGTAAGACTGAGTATTTAGAATATAAGGAAATATACAATAATATGACAATAGAGGAGAAAAAAGAAATTAGGTGATGAATATACCAAGTATAATGACCATACTTCCTCGGATAATCGTCAAATATGCTCCAACTGATCTCCAAACTCTTTATCGATATGACTACATACTACTTGCTACGAGTCATTTCATGATCAAAACAATTACAAAGGAAGAATGGCAAATATAAAATAATTTGATATATAACACCAAACATTAATTTGTATATTTTGCCCTACATGTTTAATACACAAACACTTACATAGGAGTATAATTCATTTAGTCTAACTCTACAAAGTTCATTATCAGAACATTCTAACTATAGAGGCGTGCAGATTCGTACAACAAATACAAAATTTCGGTAATTCATATACAAAACTAACATAAATTTGTATTTGGTGTATGACTATAGTATATACACAGCTATATATATATAGTTTATGTACGCATCTTAGACATAAATTATAGTTTGTGTATGGATTGGCTCCTTGAGAACAGACGTAGCTCATTATCAAAACATGGCAAAATAGAGTTATAGAGCTGTAACATGAACTGAAAGAACTTTAAACGAAAGACGAAATGCTCAAATGCAGAAGAGACAACGAAACTTAGTCAGAAACAATAGAAGATGAATGTGCAGTAAGTAAAATCAATCAACCACTAGACAAAGACCCTTCTGTATACAATGAATAGAGTAATAAGTGAAATCGCATACTTGAAAAAAATGCCTAAGAGAGATCACTTGTGCTATGTACTTGCTTCTGAGGGAATCAGAGGAAATTTCTCAAATCCTGAAACTTCAAGTTCAACAATAACTCAGCAACGACAAGTACCATGAAAAACATTAACCAATAACGTTTCCTGATTTTTTTTTGTTAATTTAATACAAAATTAGATGATTTTAACTATTTTCAACAATAATGAAAAGTGTGAAGCAACCAATTTCATCAAAAAGTCAGACAAAGCTCGAGCAAATTACACAATTTGTTTTATGTAGAAGACAAGAAAGTATTGGTCCGACAGTGTTGGATAAGCTATTTAATAGTAGTTATTTCTATTTTAATTTCTGCCATATAAAATAAAAAAATGAAGAAATAATCAATCATAAAATATAATATTTTGGAGAACCCTCAGCCAACCAATGGATTGGTGGTAGCTTGATTAGGTTGACTTGGACTCAACTCTCCCGTCGACTTTTAGCTGAGTTTTGATGAAATTCATTCTTTGCTTCCAACGATAGTAAATTTAGATCTTTTCTTTCTCTGAGAATCTTTATCCTCAAGGCGTTCTTGTTATGGACCGATGTGTTCCTGTTCTCACAATGCGATTTCGCAACCGAGCAGCAGCATGGTGGACACAATTGAAATCGACTCGAGCTCGCCTCGGCAAGCCTAAAATCTTGTCATGGGCCAAGTTGAAATCGAAGCTCAAGAAAACATTTTTACCATATAATTACGGGCAGATCATGTTCCAGCGTCTTCATCACGTACGCCAGGGAACACGTTCTGTGGCTGATTACTCGACGGAATTTTTCTTGCTGCTTACTCGCGTCGACATTCAAGATTCAGAACGTCAATTGGTTGCTCGATTCACTGCCGGTCTTCGTCAAAAAATTCAACACACCATCAACTTATTGAATCCATTGACATTGTCAGAAGCTCACCAGCAAGCACTCACCATTGAGTCGCAAACTCGAGGCAATTTTTCTTGGACTACTTCTCATCCGACTAGTCCTGTTCCGCAACTGACTTCTACTCCACTGGAGGACCCGCTTCTACACCCACCTGATACTGCCATCGTGCCTTACACGGATAAGACAGCACAGCATCCATCATCTGTTCGTTGTTTTGCTTGCGGAGAGATCGTTCACCGTCAGTCCAATTTTCCTAAAAGAAATCGCAGGGGTCTTCTCCTTGATACTGCCGGCAACGATGTGGAAGTAATATACGATGAGGATGTACCAGACACTATTGAGGAGACCATGGATCTTGTCGCAGATACAGGAACCTGCTTGATAATTCGACGTGTGTGTCTCGCTCCTCGCCATGTTGATGATCACCCTCAACGCCATAATCTGTTCCACACCAAATGTACTATTGCAGGCAAAGTTTGCAAATTTATTATCGACTCCGGAAGTAGCGAAAACGTGGTTGCTGAAAATGTCGTCAATAAACTCAAACTCTCAACAGAACTTCAACCTTGTCCCTACAAACTAGCTTGGTTGGATAAGAAAACAGATGTGATGATTACTCATCGTGCTCTTATATCTTTTTCCGTGGGAGGTACTTTCAAAGATCAAATTCACTGTGATGTAGCACCGATGGACGCTTGCCACCTACTTTTAGGGCGTCCTTGGATATTTGATCGTCGCGTCCAGCACGATGGATATCTCAACACCTACAACTTCTGTTACAATGATCGTACTTTCACGCTTCAACCATCCCTGCCTGAGAAATAGAGCACGTCCTCAGCCCCTGTCTTAATTCTCCAGCGCAAACCTTTTGAGCATGTACTCCGAGAAGAGAGACGAGTTCTGATCTTAATCAACTCTTCGCCCGAATCCTCTATTCCCTCCATTCCAGATAACTTTAAAGTCTTTTAGATGAGTTTCAGGACGTTTTCCCCGGCGAACTTCCCTCCGGCCTTCCTCCTCTCCGAGATATTCAACACCGTATTGATCTAGTTCCGGATGCTATACTTCCTAATCGAGCTCATTATCGCATGAGTCCTAGTGAGCATGAGGAGCTTCGGCGACAAGTTGAGGAACTTGTTGTTAAAGGATACTTATGAGAAAGTCTGAGTCCGTGTGCAGTCCCCGCATTGCTTATACTAAAGAAAGATGGCTCATCGAGAATGTGTGTCGATAGCCACGCAATAAACAAAATTACAGTGCGTTATAGATTTCCCATACCGCGTCTCAACGATCTTTTGGACTAAATTGGTACTGCAACGATTTTTTCTAAGCTAAATCTTCGAAGTGGATACCATCAGATCCGAATTTGCCCACGAGACGAGTGGAAAACGGTGTTTAAAACTCGGGAAGGTCTTTTTAAATGGATTGTAATGCTTTCTTGATTATCTAATGCACCAAGCACCTTTATGCGTGTTATGAACCAATCTCTGCGACCCTTTATTGGTAAATTCGTGGTGGTGTACTTTGACGATATTATCATATTCAGCATGTCACTAGCCGATCATCTTGCTCACTTAAAAGAGGTGCTCCTTGTCCTTCGCCGAGATCAGCTCTTTGCTACGCTAAAGAAGTGCTAATTTGGTTCTTCTCAAGTTCACTTCCTTGGCTACATCGTCTCCGCAGAAGGGCTCGTCGTCGATCCCAGAAAAGTTGAGGTGATCAAATCTTGGCCTACTCCGACCACATTATCTGCAACACGAAGCTTTCATGGCCTAGCATCGTTTTATCGACGATTTGTACCATAGTTTAGTAGTTTAATGGCGCCCTCACTGATTGCATTCGTCGTGATGGTGTCTTTACTTGGACACCCGATGCATCTGCAGCGTTTGAGACCATTAAGACCATGTTGGTTACAGCTCCTGTTTTGGCTCTACCCAATTTTACTCAAGTTTTTGAACTCCATTGTGATGCTTCTAAGCTAGGAATTGGTGCTGTCTTGAGTCAGTGTAACCGGCCAATCGCATTCTTCAGTGAAAAGTTGGCAGGAGCACGCCTGCGTTATAGTACTTACGATGTGGAATTTTACGCCGTGGTTCAAGGAATCAAACATTGGAGGCATTATCTTTACCATAAAGAATTTGTTCTCTTTACCGATCACGATGCGTTAAAGCACCTCAGCAGTCAAGATAAAGTTTCAGCTCGGCATGCAGCATGGGTGTCTTACTTGCAACAATTCACATTTGTTATTAAACACATGTCAGGTGTTTTAAATCGGGTGGCTGATGCGCTGAGCCGTCACCATTCTTTACTCGCCATTCTTCACACCTCTGTTCCAGGATTTGCAGCTTTTTCCGATATGTACAACTCAAACGATTTCTTTGCTCGGATTCTCCTTGATATTCAGGCTGGTCATTCTCGTGATTTCACACTTCATGCTGGGTTTATTTTTCGTGGTGACCGGCTCTGCATCGCAGATTGCAGTCTCTGGCTTCAACTAATTTCTGAACTTCATAATGAAGGACATATCGGCCGCGACCGAACTCTACATTTGCTGTCTCACTCATATTTTTGGCCAAGTTTACGGCGTGATGTTGAGCGTTTTGTGGAACGCTGTGCAATTTGCCAAACGTCTAAAGGACATGCCACCAACGCCGGTCTCTACCTTCCGTTACCGATCCCGACACAGCCGTGGTCCGACATTAGTATGGATTTTGTCATGGGTCTTCCACGTACGCAATGAGGCTTCGACTCCATCTTCGTCATCATGGATAGATTTTCCAAAATGGTGTATTTCGTTACATGTAAAAAAACAACAGATGCACTCCAGGTCGCAACTCTGTTCTTTCGGGAGGTCTATAAACTCCATGGGTTGCCCACTTCTATAGTTTTCGATCGTGATTCTCGGTTTTTGGGTCATTTTTGGCGATCTCTATGGAAGATGTTGGGTACTAGTTTAGACATTAGTTCAGCTTATCATCCTCAAACGGATGGTCAAACAGAGGTAACTAATCGGTCGCTGGGCAACTTACTTCGCTGTCTTGTTGGTGATTCTATCAAGACTTGGGATTCTAAGCTTCCGCAAGCAGAATTTGCTCACAATCATTCCCTCAATCAGAGCTCGGGATTCAGTCCATTTATAGTCGTTTATGGTCTCCTTCCTCGTAGTCCTCTGGATTTAACTACTCTGCCGGACCGAACACGCCTTCATGGTGTCGCCGATAATTTTATCGACAATATTCATCGCATCCGTAGTCAAGTTATCAGCAATCTCGAGTCATCTTCTTCAAAGTATAAGGCTGCTGCTGATTCTCACCGACGTCGTGTAGTCATTGAACCCGGTGATCATGTCTGGGCATTTCTCACTAAAGATCGCATGCCATCTCATGCATACAACAATCTTAAGGCTAAGAAAATAGGCCCTCTTACAGTCTTAGAGCGAATTAATGATAATGCGAACCGCTTACAACTTCCTGCTCACATCAACACTTCTGATGTCTTCAACGTACGCTATCTTTCTCGTTATGCTCCGCCAGACCCAGTTCCTGATTCGCGGTCGAATCCTCCTAACCCCGGGGGACCTGATGCAGCATCATGATACACTTCTGATGCAGCATAATGATCCCTTCGTTGCTTTCAATTGCAAGCCCTGAAAAGGATTGTAGTATCTTTTAGATCTCCATGTGTGCTTCATGTGCTTCATGTGCTTCCTCTGCTCCCTCTAATACATTGTTCTTAATGTACTTTTTACAGCGGCAATTTATCAAACAATTTGGTGTGCAAATTACTTGTTATTGACACCTGTCCACTTTTGATACAACTCATCCTCTTGTATATAAACAAATATGAATATGAGCTAAAGCCTAGTACGTAGACACCATTAAGGTCTGTAAGCGGAACAAAAAACTGAAAAAAAAAAGTAAGACTGAGTATTTAGAATATAAGGAAATATACAATAATATCACTATAGAGGAGAAAAAAAGAAATTAGGTGATGAATATACCAAGTATAATGAACATACTTCCTCGGATAATCGTCAAATATGCTCCAACTGATCTCCAAACTCTTTATCGATATGACTACATACTACTTGCTACGAGTCATTTCATGATAAAAACAATTACAAAGGAAGAATGGCAAATATAAAACAATTTGATATATAACACCAAACATTAATTTGTATATTTTGCCCTATATGTTTAATACACAAACACTTACATAGGAGTATAATTCATTTAGTCTAACTCTACAAAGTTCATTATCAAAACATTCTAACTATAGAGGCGTGCAGATTCGTACAACAAATACAAAATTTCGGTAATTCATATACAAAACTAACATAAATTTGTATTTGGTGTATGACTATAGTATATACACAGCTATATATATATAGTTTATGTACGCATCTTAGACATAAATTATAGTTTGTGTATGGATTGGCTCCTTGAGAACAGACGTAGCTCATTATCAAAACATGGCAAAATAGAGTTATAGAGCTGTAACATGAACTGAAAGAACTTTAAACGAAAGACGAAATGCTCAAATGCACAAGAGACAACGAAACTTAGTCAGAAACAATAGAAGATGAATGTGCAGTAAGTAAAATCAATCAATCACTAGACAAAGACCCTTCTGTATACAATGAATAGAGTAATAAGTGAAATCGCATACTTGAAAAAAATGCCTAAGAGAGATCACTTGTGCTATGTACTTGCTTCTGAGGGAATCAGAGGAAATTTCTCAAATCCTGAAACTTCAAGTTCAACAATAACTCAGCAACGACAAGTACCATGAAAAACATTAACCAATAACGTTTCCTGATTTTTTTTTTGTTAATTTAATACAAAGGGCCAAAAGCTAGAATGACTCATAATTTAGCATAAATAACTAGAATAACCCTCGTTTTTTTTTTAGGATTTTTAAGGTGTTTTAACCCAAAAGTACCCCTGAACCTTTTGTTAGGAAAAAAATAGTTTTCGAAAATGCCATTAATTTTTTTTTCCAGTGCGCTTAAGTTGTTGGTATTTACAAAAATGTCACCGCGTTTTTTACAAAAATCCGCAGACCATGTTGCTGCACACTTATTTTTTTGCACATTTGTTTTAGTTATCGCGGATTTATTTTGCACATTTGTTTTTCATGTTGTCGCACATTTATTTTCAATGTTACCGCACATTTATTATTCTACATATTTATTTTGTCCTATGGCGGAGTTACTTAGAACCGCGGGTTTGTTTTGCACATTTATTTCATCCCATTATGGCGGACATATTTTTTTTGTTTAGCCGCACAGATATTCAAAATAGTTGCCGCTGATTTATTTTTACAGTTGTCGCCCATTTATTTTCTCTTGTTGTGGCAGACTTATTTGTATATGTTACTGCACACTTATTTCTGACGTTGCTGCACAGTTATTGAAATCATGTTATCGCACAGTTATTCCCTCTTGTTGTGGCGGATTTAATGTATATGTGAATGCACACTTTTTTTTATAGTTGCCGCAGACTTTTTTTTAACAGTTACCGCACAGTTTTTGCTTTTGTTACTGCACACTTATTTGTAACATTGCTGCACATATATTTGTAATGTTACTGCACATTTATTTCCTCTTGCTGTGGCGGACTTATTTGTAATGTTACTGCACACTTTTTCTTATAGTTGCCGCACACTTTTTTTAATAGTTACCGCACACTTTTTTTCTTCTGTTACTGCACACTTATTCGTAACGTTGCTGCACATGTATTTGTAATGTTACTGCACATTTATTTTCTCTTGTTGTGGCAGCCTTATTTGTAATGTTACTGCACACTTTTTCTTATAGTTGCCGCACACTTTTTTTAATAGTTACCGCACACTTTTTTCTTCTGTTACTGCACACTTATTCGTAACGTTGCTGCACATGTATTTGTAATGTTACTGCACATTTATTTTCTCTTGTTGTGGCAGCCTTATTTGTAATGTTACTGCACACTTTTTCTTATCGTTACCGCACACTTTGTTTTACATTGGCTGCGGATTTGTTATACTTTGGCTGCGGATTTAGTTTTTTTTTGCTGCGGATTTGTTTATTCTTTGGCTGCAGATTTGTTTTACTTTAGATGCGGATTTGTTTATTCTTTGGCTGCGGATTTGTTTTTTCTTTCGCTGCGGATTTGTTTTACTTTGGCTGCGGATTTAGTTTTCTTTGGCTGCGGATTTGTTTTACTTTGGCTGCAGACTTGTTGTTATCAGTTACTGCAGATTTGTATAATGAAATATGGACCACAAGATTTAGGGTTTTCCCTTGGCGTCATCTTCTCCTTCACCTCGTTCCCCTTAGTGTTTTTCTTTTCGGCAGCCATCTTCATCTTCCTCTTTCTTCATCATTTCTCTCTGATTTTGACCTTGTCTTCTTCATTTTCTTCCCCTTGGCGTAAGTTTTGTCCTTTTTTCATTTTCTTCCACTTGTATGTGGAAAATGGAGGTTTGAAAAGTGTAGATGGTGGTTTGTTGTTGATGCTAGGCGAGGATCTCGAATGATGTTTGAAGATTAAAAAACAATGTTCAACATCAAAATAAATCTGCGGCAACATAAAAAAAAAATGTTCAATAGCAAAATAAATCTGCGACAACATATAAATACTCATTTTCAATACTAAATTAAATCTGCGACAACATATAAATACCCTTTATAAAATACTAAATTAAATCTGCGGTAACATCAAATTATCCTCCTCCACCTCCTCCGTAACCACCACCACAACCTCCGCTACGGTATCCACCACAGCCTCCTCCGCCGCCACCGCTTCCATGTGACTGAGCCTCGTTGACAGTAATGCTACGTCTGTCAAGCTCTTGTCCTTTCATTCCTTCGATCGTATCCTTCATCGATTTCTCATCCTTGAAGGTGACTTCTCATCCTTGAAGGTGACGAATCCAAATACCTTTGATTTTCCAGTCTCACGATCGTTAATGATCTATGAAAGATTAAACGAAGCAAAATCAGCAAATTTAAAATCAAATACAGTTGAAACAAAGAATGAGATCTACGAAATCACAAAAAAAAAACAAAAAAAAAAACGATTTATCTCCGAGCTCATCGAGGATTTAGATCGGAACAAAAAAAACAAAAAAAACACAGATCGGAACAGATCCGTCGAGGATTGAGATGGGAACAGATGTGCGGCCAAAGAGTAAGCAAATGTGCGGCCAAAGAGTAAACAAATGTGCAGCCAAAGAACAAATGTGCGGCCAAAGAGTAAACAAGTGTGCGGTCAAAGAGTAAACAAATGTGCAGTCAAAGAGTAAACAAATGTGCGGCCAAAGAGTAAACAAATGTGCGGCCAAAGAGTAAATAAATGTGCGGTCAAAGAGTAAATAAATGTGCAGCCAAAGAACAAATGTGCGAGTAAACAGATGTGCAGCCATAGAGTAAAAAAATGTGCGGCCAAAGAGTAAACAAATGTGCAGCCTAAAATGAAAGGGAGAACGAAGAACCATCAGCCAACGGCGGTGAAGCAGAGGCGACAGTGAAGCAGCGACGGCGGTGACACAAAACTAAACATACATGTCCGCGGTAAGATAAAACAATACAACAAATAAATCCGTGATAACACAAAACTAAACAAACAAGTCCGCAGTAATGGCGGTGGAAGATGAAACGGCGGTGGAGATTGGAACGAACGACGAACCCACGAGGATTTAGATCGGAACAGATGTGCGGCCAAAGAGTAAATAAATGTGCGTCTAAAAAGTAAACAAATGTGCAGCCAAAGAACAAATGTGCGGCCAAAGAGTAAACAAATGTGCAGCCAAATAAGATTAACTCAAACAAGTGTGCGGTTAAGAAAAAACAGATCTAGACTTTAAATCTGCAGCCAAATAAGATTAACTCAGCAAACGAACCTTAACGAGGTGAAGATGAAACGGCGGTGGATCAGAGGCGATGGTTAAGAAAAAAACAGATCTAGACTTCAAATCTGCAGCCAAATAAGATTAACTCAGCAAACGAACCTTAACGAGGTGAAGATGAAATGGCGGTGAATCAGAGGCGATGGTGAAGCAGCGACGGCGGCGAGCAGCACCTGACGGCGGCGAGCAGCACCTGACGGCAGCGACACATAACTTAACAAACGAATTTGCGGTAAGATAAAAAAAAAAGAACAAATAAATCCGCGATAACACAAAACTAAACAAACAAGTCCGCAGTAACAGCGGACGAAGATGAAACGGCAGTGGAGATTGGAACGAACGACGAACCCACGAGGCTCTGGCCTCCCCTGTTCTTCTAGCTTTCATTTTCTCGGCTTAGGAGGTGTTCCATCAATGGCTGAGGCGGATCTGGCGAGTTGAAGACTTTCAGAGGTGGCGGATGGCGGTTCCTTCTGACGGTGGACGGAAAGGAGAAGACGAAAGGAAAAGAAGGAGAAGACGGCGGAGCAAGGAGAAAACGCAAGGAGAAGAAGGACGAGTCTAAAGGACGCAGATGGCGGAGCAAGGAGCAAGGAGAAGAAGGATGACGGCGGAGAAAGGAGAAGAACGAAGACGACGGCGGAGGAAGAAAAAGGATGAAGACGATGACGGAGGAAGGAGAAGAACGAAGATGACATCAGAGGAAGGAGAAGAACGAAGAAATCGTGAAAGTGAGTTTTAGGTGTTTAGATTTTATTTTTTTTGGGTTAATGGCAATTTTGTTATTATGTTAGGTTAGTTTGGTTTTCTAGTCTTTTAACCAAAAATATTGATCCATTTTTTTACCTTGAGTCATTCTAGTTATTTCTGCTAAAATCTGGATCATTTCAAGCAATTTCCACTAATACAAAATTAGATGATTTAACTATTTTCAACAATAATGAAAAGTGTGAAGCAACCAATTTCATCAAATAGTCAGACAAAGCTCGAGCAAATTACACAATTTGTTTTATGTAGAAGACAAGAAAGTATTGGTCCGACAGTGTTGGATAAGCTATTTAATAGTAGTTATTTCTATTTTAATTTCTGCCATATAAAATAAAAAAATGAAGAAATAATCAATCATAAAATATAATATTTTGGAGAACCCTCAACCAACCTATGGATTGCTGGTAGCTTGATTAGGTTGACTTGGACTCAACTCTCCCCGTCGACTTTTAGCTGAGTTTTGATGAAATTCATTCTTTGCTTCCAACGATAGTAAATTTAGATCTTTTCTTTCTCTGAGAATCTTTATCCTCAAGGCGTTCTTGTTATGGCTGAAGCTGTTGCTCTTGCTATCGCTGAACAAGCTGTGTCGTATGCAGTTGAGCAGCTTTGGGATCTCTTAAAATCAATAACAAAAAAGCTTTGGGATCTCATGAGTAAAGAGTCTAAGCGATTGCAGGGAGTTGATGAGCAAGTTGATGGTCTAAAGCGTCAGCTGCGAATGTTAGAGTCAATGTTAAAAGATGCAGATGCCAAGAAACATGGAAATGCAAGAGTGAGAACCTTCGTGCAAGATGTCAAAGATATTATTTATGATGCTGAGGATATAATCGAATCCTTTCTTCTGAAATGAAAACAAAAAGGGATCAAGAAACATGTAAGAAGACTTCCTTGCTTCTTATCGGATCGTCGAAAATTTGCTTTAGATATCGAAGGCATCACTAAGAGGATCTCTAAAGTGATTCGCGGAATGCAGAGTTTAGGGAGTCAGAAGATCATTGGTGGTGGCCGTTCACTGTCTCTGTGATGCAGCATCATGATACCTTCGCTGCCAAGCAACGTCTTCCATGTCGGCTTTTATTAAATTTCCTTTTCTTGTTTGATTTCCTTTTATTAGATTTTCCTATTTTTACAAGAGTTAGGTTATCATAAACCGTCTCTTAAAGTCCTATATAAAGCGTTGTAAATTGGCTTTAACATTCAGTTTTTGAAAGATAATAAACTAGAGTTTTCTCTAAAGCCTTGCATTGATTCGATTATGTCATCAATTCAAGAGCCTTGTGTTGATTTTGATTAAGTTCATCAACCCAAGAAGTCAGATCTCTAGGGATTTACTATAAATCTCTAGATTTGAGCTGAGTTACCGTTGTTACGCTGCGCTAGGTTGGTATCAGAGCTTTGCTACGCTCCTCAAAAAAATTTTCGGTCACCATGCCGAAACCTCGTCGAGCACCTGTTCGAACCGAAGCAGAAATCAACCGTGATGCAATCGCTGAGCTTCAAGCCCAGATGCAAACTATCACCGCCGCCCTTCAAAACCTCACCGTTCAGCGCTACGCTCCACCACCTCCTGCAGGCAACCACGCCGATGTTCACGTTGACGAACCCGAGGGAGAAGACGATGGAGAAGAGAACCAGTTCGCTGATAATCCTTTTGCTCCTCTCTTTAATAACCGCGCACTTGCTCGTGATGATGGTCAAGGCGTTGATGCAGATTTTCACTGGGAAACTGGATTTAAAACAGAGATCCTGGAATTCCATGGAAATTCTTCAGCCGAGGAACTTCTCGATTGGATTGTCACAGTTGAAGAAATCCTAGAATTCAAAAGAGCACCAATGGACCGATGTGTTTCTGTTCTCACAATGCGATTTCGCAACCGAGCAGCAGCATGGTGGACACAATTGAAATCGACTCGAGCTCGCCTCGGCAAGCCTAAAATCTTGTCATGGGCCAAGTTGAAATCGAAGCTCAAGAAAACATTCTTACCATATAATTACGGGCAGATCATGTTCCAGTGTCTTCATCACGTATGCCAGGGAACACGTTCTGTGGCTGATTACTCGACGGAATTTTTCTTGCTGCTTACTCGCGTCGACATTTAAGATTCAGAACGTCAATTGGTTGCTCGATTCACTGCCGGTCTTCGTCAAAAAATTCAACACACCATCAACTTATTTAATCCATTGACATTGTCAGAAGCTCACCAGCAAGCACTCACCATTGAGTCGCAAACTCGAGGCAATTTTTCTTGGACTACTTCTCGTCCGACTAGTCCTGTTCCGCAACTGACTTCTACTCCACCGGAGGACCCGCTTCTACACCCACCTGATACTGCCATCGTGCCTTACACGGATAAGACAGCACAGCATCCATCATCTGTTCGTTGTTTTGCTTGCGGAGAGATCGGTCACCGTCAGTCCAATTGTCCTAAAAGAAATCGCAGGGGTCTTCTCCTTGATACTGCCGGCAACGATGTGGAAGTAATATACGACGAGGATGTACCAGACACTATTGAGGAGACCATGGATCTTGTCGCAGATACAGGAACCTGCTTGATAATTCGACGTGTGTGTCTCGCTCCTCGCCATGTTGATGATCACCCTCAACGCCATAATCTGTTCCACTCCAAATGTACTATTGCAGGCAAAGTTTGCAAATTTATTATCGACTCCGGAAGTAGCGAAAACGTGGTTGCTGAAGATGTCGTCAATAAACTCAAACTCTCAACAGAACTTCAACCTTGTCCCTACAAACTAGCTTGGTTGGATAAGAAAACAGATGTGATGATTACTCATCGTGCTCTTATATCTTTTTCCGTGGGAGGTACTTTCAAAGATCAAATTCACTGTGATGTAGCACCGATGGACGCTTGCCACCTACTTTTAGGGCGTCCTTGGATATTTGATCATCGCGTCCAGCACGATGGATATCTCAACACCTACAACTTCTGTTACAATGATCGTACTTTCACGCTTCAACCATCCCTGCCTGAGAAACAGAGCACGTCCTCAACCCCTGTCTGAATTCTCCAGCGCAAACCTTTTGAGCATGTACTCCGAGAAGAGAGACGAGTTCTGATCTTAATCAACTCTTCGCCCGAATCCTCTATTCCCTCCATTCCAGATAACTTTAAAGGTCTTTTAGACGAGTTTCAGGATGTTTTCCCCGACGAACTTCCCTCCGGCCTTCCTCCTCTTCGAGATATTCAACACCGTATTAATCTAGTTCCGGATGCTATACTTCCTAATCGAGCTCATTATCGCATGAGTCCTAGTGAGCATGAGGAGCTTCCGCAACAAGTTAAGGAACTTGTTATCAAAGGATACTTACGTGAAAGTCTGAGTCCGTGTGCAGTCCCCGCATTGCTTATACCAAAGAAAGATGGCTCATGGAGAATGTGTGTCGATAGCCACGCAATAAACAAAATTACAGTGCGTTATAGATTTCCCATACCGTGTCTCGATGATCTTTTGGACCAAATTGGTACTGCAACGATTTTCTCTAAGCTAGATCATCGAAGTGGATACCATCAGATCCGAATTCGCCCAGGAGACGAGTGGAAAACTGCGTTTAAAACTCGGGAAGGTCTTTTTAAATGGATTGTAATGCCTTTTGGATTATCCAATGCACCAAGCACCTTTATGCGTGTTATGAACCAATCTCTGCGACCCTTTATTGGTAAATTCGTGGTGGTGTACTTCAGCTCGGCATGCAGCATGGGTGTCTTACTTGCAACAATTCACATTTGTTATTAAACACATGTCAGGTGTTTTAAATCGGGTGGCTGATGCGCTGAGCCGTCGCCATTCTTTACTCGCCATTCTTCACACCTCTGTTCCAGGATTTGCAGCTTTTTCCGATATGTACAACTCAAACGATTTCTTTGCTCGGATTCTCCTTGATTTCACACTTCATGATGGGTTTATTTTTCGTGGTGACCCGCTCTGCATCGCAGATTGCAGTCTCCGGCTTCAACTAATTTCTGAACTTCATAATGAAGGACATATTGGCCGCGACCGAACTCCACATTTGCTGCCTCACTCGTATTTTTGGCCAAGTTTATGGCGTGATGTTGAGCATTTTGTGGAACGCTGTGCAATTTGCCAAACGTATAAAGGACATGCCACCAACGCCGGTCTCTACCTTCCGTTACCGATCCCGACACAGCCATGGTCCAACATCAGTATGGATTTTGTCATGAGTCTTCCACGTACGCAACGAGCCTTCGACTCCATCTTCGTCATCGTGGATAGATTTTCCAAAATGGTGTATTTCGTTACATGTAAAAAAACAACAGATGCACTCCAGGTCGCAACTCTGTTCTTTCGGGAGGTCTATAAACTCCATGGGTTGCCCACTTCTATAGTTTCCGATCATGATTCTCGGTTTTTGGGTCATTTTTGGCGATCTCTATGGAAGATGTTGGGTACTAGTTTAGACATGAGTTCAGCTTATCATCCTCAAACGGATGGTCAAACAGAGGTAACTAATCGGTCGTTGGGCAACTTACTTCGCTGTCTTGTGGGTGATTCTATCAAGACTTGGGATTCTAAGCTTCCGCAAGCAGAATTTTCTCACAATCATTCCCTCAATCGGAGCTCGGGATTCAGTCCATTTATTGTCGTTTATGGTCTCCTTCCTCGTAGTCCTCTGGATTTAACTACTCTGCCGGACCGAACACGCCTTCATGGTGTCGCAGATAATTTTATCGACAACATTCATCGCATTCATAGTCAAGTTATCAGCAATCTCGAGTCATCTTCTTCAAAGTATAAGGCTGCTGCTGATTCTCACCGATGTCGTGTAGTCATTGAACCCGGTGATCATGTCTGGGCATTTCTCACTAAAGATCGCATGCCATCTCATGCATACAACAAGCTTAAGGCTAAGAAGATAGTCCCTCTTACCGTCTTAGAGCGAATTAATGATAATGCGTACCGCTTACAACTTCCTGCTCACATCAACACTTCTGATGTCTTCAACGTACGCTATCTTTCTCGTTATGCTCCGCCAGACCCGGTTCCTGATTCGCGGTCGAATCCTCCTAACCCCGGGGGACCTGATGCAGCATCATGATACACTTCTGATGCAGCATCATGATACCTTCGTTGCTCTCAATTGCAAGCCCTGAAAAGGATTGTAGTATCTTTTAGATCTCCATGTGTGCTTCATGTGCTTCCTCTGCTCCCTCTAATACATTGTTCTTAATGTACTTTTTACAGCGGCAATTTATCAAACAATTTGGTGTGCAAATTACTTGTTATTGACACCTGTCCACTTTTGATACAACTCATCCTCTTGTATATAAACAAATACGAATATGAGCTAAAGCCTAGTACGTAGACACCATTAAGGTCTGTAAGCGGAACAAAAAACTGGAAAAAAAAAGTAAGACTGAGTATTTAGAATATAAGGAAATATACAATAATATCACTATAGAGGACAAAAAAGAAATTAGGTGATGAATATACCAAGTATAATGAACATACTTCCTCGGATAATCGTCAAATATGCTCCAACTGATCTCCAAACTCTTTATCGATATGACTACATACTACTTGCTACGAGTCATTTCAAGATAAAAACAATTACAAAGGAAGAATGGCAAATATAAAACAATTTGATATATAACTTGCTACGAGTCTTTTTCCGTCGTAACTTAGCAACGTATTAACGACGAGATTACAACGGATTTCAGATTCGTCGTAAATTAGTCGTAAAATTACGTGTAAACTTTTCGTCGTAAAATATATGTAAATAAACGACTAATTAGCGACGCAATTACGACGAATACAGTATTCGTCGTAAAAATGTTGTAAACTTTACAATGTTTTTAGGACGAATTTATTTTACGAGGAACTTGCGAGATAAACTTTGTATTCGTCGTAAATACGTTGTAAACTTTGCAACGTATTTACGACGAATGAATTTAATGAGGAATTTACAAGGTATATTTATTAGATAAGTAAAACGTGTAAAACTATGATTGGTACAATGGAAGTTTACCTAGTAAATCAGTCGTAAAGTTGATGGTACCTCCTCGTTAACATGATTTGTTGTAAAATCATTGTAATATTTCTACCTACCAAACACGAAAAATTCCTATAAATACCACACCTTCATTATCTCAACATCACACATCACAAACAACAATCACATTGAAACTAAATACGAAAAAATGTCTTCTGCAGATGATATATGGAAGCAACAAAGATGGATGTATAAGCATAGAGATTCCGAGGGAAACGTAACCGAAGACTTTATGAATGGGTTGGAGCTATTCGTGTATAAGGCCGGACAGACTCCACTCACCATAGAAACTGGTAAAATGTTCTGTCCTTGTCGAAAGTGTAAAAATACAAGATTTGCGCTTATTGAAAATGTTTGGAAGCATTTGTTGAATAGAGGATTTATGCCCCAATATTATATTTGGTTTCAACATGGGGAAGGTTATGGTTAGAATGAAGCAGAAAGTAGTAATAATAGTAATTTTGAAGCTGTGGGTAGAGATGAACCTAGTAATTTGCATAACTATGCTCATCCTTATCATGTAGATCAGGGTGATGTACAACATGATAGGGTTCATGACATGGTTACAGATGCATTTAATCAAACCACTTCATCATTTGCTGATAATACAATTGAGGAACCTAATTTAGATGCGAAATGGTTCTATGAAATGTTGGATGCTGCAAATCAGCCAATCTACGAAGGATGTAGAGAAGGTTTGTCAAAATTATCATTGGCATCTAGGATGATGAACATTAAAACTGATCATAATCTAGGGGAGGTTTGTATGGATGCATGGGCCGAATTATTGAAAGAGTATTTGCCAGAAGACAATTTTTCTGTTGAATCATACTATGAGATTCAAAAGCTAGTTTATAGTCATGGGTTGCCTTCTGAGATGATAGATGTTTGTATTGATAATTGCATGATCTATTGGAAAGATGATGCTCAGTTACAAGAATGTCGATTCCGTAAGAAGCCAAGATTTAAACCTCAAGGCGCCGGAAGGAATAAGGTACCGTACCAACGGATGTGGTACCTACCAATAACAGAAAGGTTGAAAAGATTGTATCAGTCTGAAAGGACAGCTGCATCGATGAGATGGCATGGAGAACATTCACAAACAGAAGGGGAGATCACACATCCATCAGATGCAAAGGCGTGGAAACATTTTAAAATGGTATATCCTAATTTTGCTAGAAACGTCAGAAATGTCTATCTTGGATTATGCACTGATGGTTTCAGTCCATTTGGGATATCTGGTAGAAAGTATTCTTTGTGGCCGGTAATTGTCACGCCTTACAACCTTCCGCCAGAGATGTGCATGGAAAAGGAATTTTTATTCCTTAATATCCTAGTTCCTGGTCCTAAACATCTGAAACGGTCACTAGATGTATTTCTCCAACCTCTAATACACGAATTGAAGGAGTTATGGCATTGTGGAGTTCGAACCTATGATTGATCGGTAAAAAGGAATTTTACTATGAAAGTTGTGCTTATGTGGACGATAAGTGACTTTCCTGCTTATGGGATGTTGTCAGGTTGGACAACACATGGAAGATTATCTTGTCCGTATTGTCTTGGGAGAACTTATGCATTTCATCTGAAGTATGGAAGGAAAACTAGTTGGTTTGATTGTCATCGTCGGTTCCTCCCAATGCACCATCCTTATAGAAGGAACAAGAAGTTGTTTCGGAAAAATGTTATTGTACGTGCTCTTCCACCAGTGTATTTAAAAGGAGAACAAATTGAAGCGGAAATTGATCACTATGGTGCTCAAGAAACTGTAAGGCGTGGAGGTAATTGGCATACTCCACGTAATATGCCAGACGGATACGAAGAACATCACCACTGGCACAAGAAAAGCATATTTTGGGATCTTCCATATTGGAAGGATCATCTCCTACGACACAATCTTGATGTCATGCATATTGAGAAAAACTTTTTCGATAATATCATGTACACAATATTAAACGTGGCAAAGAAGACAAAAGATAGCAAAAACTCAAGGATGGACTTACCTGCTATTTGTTCTAGGAGTGAGTTGGAGATTACAGACGAGGGTGAAGTGCCATTTCCAATATTTAGGTTGACGGGAAATGCAAAAACAGCGTTATTCAAATGGGTGAAAGAAGATGTGAAGTTTCCTGATGGTTATGTTTCTAATCTCTCTAGATGTGTTGAAGAAGAAACAAAATTTTCAGGGATGAAGAGTCATGATTGTCATGTGTTTATGCAACGACTACTTCCATTTGCACTTAAAGAGATAATCGATGAAGATGTTAATGAAACACTTGCAGGTATATACATATATATATATACGTGCTTATAATTATATATATTTCTAATAAACTTAAATAATATTACGTTTAACAGGTATTGGTGTATTTTTCTGGGATCTTAGTACACGTACCTTGATGGAACAAGACATTCAACAACTTGAAGCTAACATTCCCATATTATTGTGCAATTTGGAGAAGATTTGAAGATTTTTCCAATTATTGCAGGGAGTTTAACTCAAGAAACATCTCACTTTTCGTCATACTATTTTTTGCCAAAAGTTCGGACACGGAAAAGAGCTCCTCGACGATATGACGATGGAGGTGTGGCACAAACTTATGCAGTAGAAGGTGTTCCAAATATATTTTCACAAATTGGACGCCTATCTGGACAAGTAAAAGAAGTTTAGTGGACATCTCCTGAAGATCGTCATTGCGCACACACATATATTCTCGTAAATTGTGAGGAAATGCGGTCATTTGAGAGGTATATATATAACATATAAAATGTTTTAGATAGTAATGTATGAGTTTAGTGCACACACATTTATCTTATAATTTAATAATTGCAGCTTATTCGTGGATCAAGTACGAGAATCAATTGAGGGAATATCAGATGATGAAATCAACAAGCGGAAAGATCAACACTTTATTACGTGGTTGAAAACTCAAGTACGATCTTAAATTTCATTATTTAATTAGTCATTATAGACTAATTAATGATAAAGATAATAAATTTTTACTTTGAATTTATCAGGTTGATTATGATGATCCATATTATCCATCATGGTTTCATGACTTGCTTCAAGGTCCAATCAGTAAGATAACCACTGCTCCAATGTATTTTACTCGAGGATATGCGTTTCATGCTTATGACTACGGTAGACATCGTACATCCGTTAACTATGGAGTATGTGTGAAAGGAGAGATCGATTTTTATGGAATCATACAAGAGATAATGGAAGTTGAATTTGCTGGGTTAGTGGAGATGAAATGTGTACTCTTCAAATGTGATTGGTTCGATCCAACAGTTGGCATAGGTGTTCGTTCCAATAAACTTGGAGTTGTGGATGTTAACGCGGCAAGACGGTACAACAAGTTTGAACCTTTCATCTTAGCATCTCAAGTAGACCAAGTAAGCTTCATTTCGTATCCCAGAGTTAGGACCACGGGAGTCACTTGGTTATCAGCTATAAAGGTGAAGCCTAGAGGTCGAATCATAGGAGAAGAAGCATTGCAACAAGATTTATGTAGTGATATTTCGACACCGAATCAAACTACAAATGAGATCTTACTTATAGATCGCAACAATCAAGTATTTGAAGACATCCCATATGATGATGCAGAAGAACACAACGGGAATGAAGAGTTTGCTGAAAGTGACAATCTAAGCACATATTCAAGTGAGGCATCAGACAACTTAGTTGATGAAAATAATTAAATGTTTATAATATGTGTTTTGTAATAGTTAACATTTCCAATATAAAATATTATTCAATTCAATTTATCAACTAAGTGGTTTATGTTTATGGTTGGTTCTAAGTTTCAAATAACATTTCTAAATTTTATAAATTATTAAAATTTATAATTTTAACTATTACAATTATTATTTATAATTTATAATTTATAATTTATAAGTTCTAAACCACATATGGTTGTGGTTTAGGTTTGTGGTGTATAGAGAATTTAACGACGGAGTTACAACGGATTCGTCGTAAAAACGTTGTTAAAAGATTAAACAATTACGATGAATAAACGAGGCCGTCTGGTTAATTCGTCGCAACATTTACGACAAATTAACGAGGCGGCCTCGTTTATTCGTCGTAAATAACTCGTTTATTCGTCGCAATATTTACGACGAATTAACGAGGCCGCCTCGTCATTTCCTCGTAAAGAAACACTAACAAGTTCGAATATTTCTATAAATACCACATCCTCTCATTTTCTATTTCAATACAATAAACGTTTATAAGTAAAAAATTTATTCGAAAAACACTAATTAATTATGGATGATGAAAGATCTTTGGTTCCTGGTCCAGCAGGTGTGAGACAAGCTGATGAACGAGCAAGAAGAAAACTTGAACGATCAATGCTTCAAGAATGTGCTGGTATAAACGAGTCTATGTTTAATTCTTATGAGAGACATGTACGGATGGTTAATTGTGTTGTTGAGCCAGAAGATCCTTCTTTCATGGGTGTCCCTTGGAAGACTACAATTGAATACCTAACACAACAAGGTAAATTGCAATGTCATGCATTAATTATTAGTATACAATGTTCTTTTTAGATTACTCAATAAACAAATATATATATATATATATATATATATATTTGACTTATTTTATTTTGAATATAGGTGGACACTGGTAAAAGAGCTGCATAAGATTTGTGTACCACAATGGTATCACGTTCCTTTTGTGGTAGTTGTGATTCATAAAATGGTTCATAATGGATTGGGGGATGCGATGGTTATAATGAAGGTAAACTGTATTATAAGTTTTAGTCTTTAGATATTTTTAATTAATCAATTTGATATTTAGTAAATATTAATTGTACTATTTTGTGTTCTTGTAGGATCCGACTGGTACTGTACAAGCGAGCATTCATAGGTCCGCTTTATCTGATAACAAATATGGGCCGCACATAAAGGAGGGTTCAGTGTTGCTTCTAAAGGAGGTTGTAGTTGTTAAGTTTGAACGGGCGACAACATATCTTAACATTACTCTGAATAACATAACCAATGTAAGTTACAATTTTATTGTTAAAAGTATATTATTTATAAGTATTATCATGAACTTGTTAATTTGGCAGGTAATATCTATAGAAAACGTTGTTACAGCATTCATACAAGAAAGTGGTCCCAGTGGTGTTAATCGAAATCCAAACAATTGGTTAAACCATGAAGATGAGGTTGGGTCGGATGATACTAAAGAAATCGAGTAGTTCATTACGTCATGATAAATGGAAGGAAACAAATATTTATGTTTATGTTTAAAATGCTTCCAGTTTATTTGTATGTTTAATTTATGTTAAACTATCTTATAGTATTAATAACTATGTATGTTTAATTTCGTATCCAATATAAAATTAAATGTTTCTATATATTTTCAATTTCAATTTATGAATTTTAAAGTTTTTTTACATTTCTATAAAGGTTAGGAAATATGGGAATTAGTAACGGATTTTTAATTTACTCGTATTAAATAATATTACGACGAATTTACGAGGCCGCCTCGTTAATCCGTCGTAATGGTTCCGACGGATTAACGAGGCGGCCTCGTAAATTCGTCATAACATAACGAGGCCGTTACGATGAATTTTTAATTTACTCGAATTAACGAGTAGTTCATAAAATGTTACGACGAATTTACGAGGCCGCCTCGTTAATACGTCGGAACCATTATGACGTATTAATGAGGCCGCCACGTAAATTCATCGTAACGTTACGACGGATTAACGAAGAACACAAAATCTATATATATGACGACGCGGCCCCCTCTTTCCGACGTTCATTCCATCCAAACTCACTATCTCTCTACTTATATTTTCTCTCTCTACATCCGAATTGAGGTAAATTTTTTTTTTTTTTTTTTAATTCTAGATTTGTTAAGTTGAATGGTTTAAGTTAAATAGAAGGAATTTAATTAGAATTGTTAAGTTGATGCTTTAATAAGTTAATTAGAATGATTATATTTTAATTTAAATTGTTAACTATATTAATATTATTTATTTAAAATGTATGTGTAGATATGGTTAGGAGTTCCGCATTAGCGAGACGACGGGCCGACCGTCCACATTACAGTGAGACGTTTTTAGGTTCCGACACGACCACTACTAGAGCAGAAGTATCTTCTTCTGCTACCGCATCTGTTGACGTACCATCTACTTCAGCCGTCCCTTCTACAGAGACGGTACCAGAGACTCAGCAGGGTCAGGATCCACCACCTCCTGTTGTACCAGAGACTCAGCAGGGTCAGGACCCATCACATCCGGATTTATTAGTTCCTCCTACAGCTCCATATGCACGGTATACCGTCGAGGATCTTCTTGTCCAACCAGGACGAGAAGGATTGGACAAGTTGGATCCTAACCGGCCACCGAACACATTCTGGTATGTAAATTATAATTCTTTATTTATATAATTATTAAATTTTAGCCATTAATAATTAATATTTCATTACTCATACATATTAAATTTTACATTTGTTTAGGTTTGGTGTGGATAATAAGGTCGGACGCAGCGTTTCTGATATCATCAAGGGATACTTCGTTGAGCCTCATCCCAACTGGACTCTCGTACCTGATCACATCAGGAAATCATGGTTCAAATGTTTTGTGGTATGTTTATTAAAAATTAATTAAATTTTTAATTTTAAATTATATTTAAAATGTTTTTACTTAACTTATTTAATTAATCTTTTTTGTAGCAAAAATGGAATTGGGAAGTCTCCATCAACGAGAGAGTGAAGAAAGAGTTCAACATAAAGGCGATGAAGCGACTTGCTAACACGGTCTCTGACTGGAAGGAGAAATGGCAACTAGGAGATCCGAAACCCATCTACATCACTGATGCTGTATGGGAGGGACTTGTACGGTTTTGGAATGCCCCGGATTCTGTTATCAAATCCGGGAAGTGTTCAAAGTCCCGTCTTACCCTTGGTCCGGATGGACTTTTACCGACTCCCCATACATCCGGCCAAACACCTTTTGCGGGTGCCCGCATCAAGCTGGTAAAAAGTTTTTGTTAAAAATTAATTCTTATATTTTTATATTTAGTATTATTTAAATTAATATATTTTATTTTAAAAATTGTATTTATAGGCTAAGGGAGGACCGCTTCCTTCTCTTCCAAGATTGTTCGAGCACACCCACAAGAAAAAGAATGGAGCTTTTGTGGATGTCAGATCCGAGAAGATCCACACCGAGCTCACCACGAGGATCACTGAGCGCGAGACACAACTTTCTCAGCAATCCGAGGATGGGACTCCCGTGGAGATAAGTACTTTAGAAGCTGATCAGATCTTCGAATCGGTAAGATTAATTTTCAAATTTAAATTTTTAATAAATTTTTTTATATTTTGTTTATTGACGATTTTTTTTTCCAGGTTGTTCCGAAGAAGAAAGGTCGCTCTTTAGGTATGGGTTCGGTTCATGACGTCCGAATTGCTTCTTCTTCGCATGTTCGTTCAGTCGCAGATGATCCAGTCCAGCTTCGTTCTGAATTAGCAGCTGTAAACGCCGAGATTAGTTCTTTGAGGGTCGAACAAGATACCATGAGGAAACAAGTTCAGGGTCTTAACGCCTTGTTCGGAATTTTGGTGGCCACTAATCCCGACCTTTCTCGAGAATTGGAGCGGCAACAACAGCTTCGAAACCTCATGCACAGCAACCACCCCAGCCGAGTGCACCTACCGAGCAGCCGCCAGTGGGCAATTCTACAGATGCAGACGATGATCATTATTTTTTGGATATTAATTTGGACATTTAGAATTTTATGTTTTGTATAAATTTTTAATTTAATATAAGTATTAGAACTTTTTATTAATTATATAATAATTTTATTAATTAAATTATTTTATAATTAATTAATAATTCAATTTTTTTAAAAATAAAATCTATATTTTATAAAAATCATTCAAAAATTAAATATATTTTAATTAAATTTTATTAATTTCGAATAAAAATTACAATGCATTAACGACGTCTATATTTAATAATCGTTGGGAAATCGTTGTAAAGTTAAGTCGAATTAACGACATTTATATTATAGAATCGTTGGTATTTCGTCGTAAAATACCATCGCAGTTACGACGAACTTCCTATTTGCGTTGAATTAACGTCGACTTTTTTTACGACGAATTACCAACGAATATTGTTCCTCGTTATATTTTACAACGAAATTACATCGAATGTGCCATTACGATGACCTGTTTTCGACGAATCGTTTTTCGTCGTAAATCCGTTGTAACACCATATTTACGACGAATTAACAACTGATTCTTCCGTTGTTACACATGTGTTTTCTTGTAGTGACCAAACATTAATTTGTATATTTTGCCCTACATGTTTAATACACAAACACTTACATAGGAGTATAATTCATTTAGTCTAACTCTACAAAGTTCATTATCAAAACATTCTAACTATAGAGGCGTGCAGATTCGTACACCAAATACAAAATTTCGGTAATTCATATACAAAACTAACATAAATTTGTATTTGGTGTATGACTATAGTATATACACAGCTATATATATATAGTTTATGTACGCATCTTAGACATAAATTATAGTTTGTGTATGGATTGGCTCCTTGAGAACAGACGTAGCTCATTATCAAAACATGGCAAAATAGAGTTATAGAGCTGTAACATGAACTGAAAGAACTTTAAATGAAAGACGAAATGCTCAAATGCACAAGAGACAACGAAACTTAGTCAGAAACAATAGAAGATGAATGTGCAGTAAGTAAAATCAATCAACCACTAGACAAAGACCCTTCTGTATACAATGAATAGAGTAATAAGTGAAATCGCATACTTGAAAAAAATGCCTAAGAGAGATCACTTGTGCTATGTACTTGCTTCTGAGGGAATCAGAGGAAATTTCTCAAATCCTGAAACTTCAAGTTCAACAATAACTCAGCAACGACAAGTACCATGAAAAACATTAACCAATAACGTTTCCTGATTATTTTTTTGTTAATTTAATACAAAATTAGATGATTTTAACTATTTTCAACAATAATGAAAAGTGTGAAGCAACCGATTTCATCAAAAAGTCAGACAAAGCTCGAGCAAATTACACAATTTGTTTTATGTAGAAGACAAGAAAGTATTGGTCCGACAGTGTTGGATAAGCTATTTAATAGTAGTTATTTCTATTTTAATTTCTGCCATATAAAATAAAAAAATGAAGAAATAATCAATCATAAAATATAATATTTTGGAGAACCCTCAGCATACCAATGGATTGGTGGTAGCTTGATTAGGTTGACTTGGACTCAACTCTCCCCGTCGACTTTTAGCTGAGTTTTGATGAAATTCATTCTTTGCTTCCAACGATAGTAAATTTAGATATTTTCTTTCTCTGAGAATCTTTATCCTCAAGGCGTTCTTGTTATGGCTGAAGCTGTTGCTCTTGCTGTCGCTGAAAAAGTTGTGTCGTATGCAGTTGAGAAGCTTTGGGATCTCTTAAAACCAAAAACAAAAAAGCTTTGGGATCTCCTGAGTAAAGAGTCTAAGCGATTGCAGGGAGTTGATGAGCAAGTTGATGGTCTAAAGCGTCAGCTGCGAATGTTAGAGTCATTGTTAAAAGATGCAGATGCCAAGAAACATGGAAATGCAAGAGTGAGAACCTTCGTGGAAGATGTCAAAGATATTATTTATGATGCTGAGGATATAATTGTTGTGAATTGAGCCTTGATTAAACCTCCAACAATGAAGAAGCTTCAAGTAGAAGCAATGAAGAAAGAAGCAAGAAGAAGAATTGGAGGAGAAGGAAGAAGATTAAGTTGACGAAGAAGAGTCAACAAAGAGGAAGAGACAAAGTCAACAAAGAAGAAGTTGGACCTTGTGTCTTTTGTGATGGGCTTCGGATTGGTGTAAGGCGCAAGCAAGAAATGATGTTGTATGGTTAACTTAGTTAAATGTTTAAGTCCAAGTTGAGTCTAATGAGTTAGTCAATGTAGTAGTTAGAGTTTGAGTGTGTAAGTTATTCTAAGAAGTAGGAGTATGGCTTAAAGTAGTGTGCAAGTGGTGTGTAGAAAACCACTATATGTATGGGTCATGAGTTGTAACAAAAGTCATCAATTGATCCGACAAAAACAATGTAGAAGATTAAAGACATATCTCTCTAAGTGACTAAATGTTCTTGTGTTTGAACAAGCAAACACAAAACAAGAGTGATAGAGAGATAAGAGAAACTGACCTTAAAGCCATGAGTGAGGTCGGAATGTGAAAATGCAACATGGTATCAGAGCTCAATGATCCTTGGCGCCTGTTCAAGGAGAAGAAGCAGTCAAATGAAGGCTGAAGAAAAGAAGAAAAAGAAGAGGCGGCACAAAGGCCGTGAATGAAGAAGAAGAACTAGACAGCACAAAAGCTGTGAAGGATAAAAAGAAAAGAAAGGAGGACAGCACAAGAAGCTGCCGAGAAGAAGAAGAAAAGAAGGAGAAGTACCTCCAAGAGGAAGACCTTGGCCGCTGAAATGGACAACTCCATGAAGGCTGTTTGCTGAGGGCTGGAACGAGAAGAAGCCTGCACAAATGAGAAGTGTAAGGCTGAAAAATAGGAAGAAGAAAAAGAGTAAACCACTGTAGAAGAAGAAATGAAAGAAAAGAAGGTGGTGACAAAAGAAAGTACCATCAAACCTTCACAAATTTTTTCTAACAGACACCATACCTCCAAGAGCATCCAAGAAGACAAGGGGATCTCTGGAAGAAGCTGTGGAGATAGTGCGGTGGTGAAGACTGAGTTGTGAAGGAGAATTTTTTGTTTCTTGATGCTTGTTGAAAGTTGAGAATCGAGTGATTCTTCAGCTGAAACAAGAAGAAAGAACCTTGGTTAGACAAGACCAAGAGGATTCAAGGAGCCAAATAACCAAGGCTACAAGCTAAGGTTATGGTTCCACGAATGGCAAAAGAAAACAGGAAACAGAGGCTGGTGTTGAAGACACCAAGCCGTGAAGAACAAAGAAGCTTACCTGATAAAAGAGGAAGTTGAAGCCGGTTGTAATGACAGCCGAGCAAGGGACGTGACAAGTGGCCATGGAGAAGAAACTGAAAGTTCAAGAAAAACGTGATGAGCCGTGAAGAAGAAGAAGAGAAGAAGAAGAAAAGAAGAGCTGAGGTTGCTGTGATCCTGCTGCTGCAGAGAAGAAAAGAAGAGAGTGATTCAGCCGCTGAAGCTGAGAAGAAAGAAGAAGAAAAGAGAAGAGAGAAGCCGTGGAGAAGAAGAAAAAGAAAAGAAGCTGCCGTGAAGTTGCAGCTGTGAGAGAAACAAAAAGGAGGAGCAGCCGTGAGAAGCTGCTGTGAGAAGAAGCAACTAGACAACTTGTAGCTTGGTTGCAACCTCCAAGGTGAAGTAGGCAATGGAGCCTTGCATCGAAGAGGAAGCAACTGAGGTGACAGCAAGGTGTCTAGAAGAAGAGCTAGCCAAAGTTTGTTGAAAGTGAAGAAGCCAAGGAAGAGCCACAAGCCTCCATGGTGGAGAGTTTGATGGGGGTATTCTTTGCTATTCCAACAAGCAAGGTGAAGCTCGGAAGAAGATTCGAGGAGGCATTCAACTAAGGCCTAAACCTAGGTGATGGCTATTGGATGGAGAAACCACGCAGACTACGGAAGAAGAAACCGAGCTGACGATGGGTCCGGCCAAAGAGTCCTAAGGTTAAATTGCCAAGGTAGATGCTTTCGAGAAGAAAGAAGTGAAGAAGAATCTCCAAGAAAAACGTGATGAGTGTCACGGTAAACTTGGAAGCAAGTGAAAGGAAAGCTCACAGAGGGAGCTAAAGTGAAGAGGCTGCAATGACAGCCAAGAAGAAGCCACGGCAAAAGTGAAAGCCGAAGAAGACGTGAGGAAGAGCTCACGGAGGAGAAGAACTCAAGAGGGAGTGATGTTAGAGTTTTAATCAAGGACTCAAGAGGGAGTGTTGTGAATTGAGCCTTGATTAAACCTCCAACAATGAAGAAGCTTCAAGTAGAAGCAATGAAGAAAGAAGCAAGAAGAAGAATTGGAGGAGAAGGAAGAAGATGAAGTTGACGAAGAAGAGTCAACAAAGAGGAAGAGACAAAGTCAACAAAGAAGAAGTTGGACCTTGTGTCTTTTGTGATGGGCTTCGGATTGGTGTAAGGCCCAAGCAAGAAATGATGTTGTATGGTTAACTTAGTTAAATGTTTAAGTCCAAGTTGAGTCTAATGAGTTAGTCAATGTAGTAGTTAGAGTTTGAGTGTGTAAGTTATTCTAAGAAGTAGGAGTATGGCTTAAAGTAGTGTGCAAGTGGTGTGTAGAAAACCACTATATGTATGGGTCATGAGTTGTAACAAAAGTCATCAATTGATCCGACAAAAACAATGTAGAAGATTAAAGACATATCTCTCTAAGTTACTAAATGTTCTTGTGTTTGAACAAGCAAACACAAAACAAGAGTGATAGAGAGATAAGAGAAACTGACCTTAAAGCTATGAGTGAGGTCGGAATGTGAAAATGCAACAATAATCGAATCCTTTCTTCTGAAAGGAAAACAAAAAGGGATCAAGAAACATGTAAGAAGACTTGCTTGCTTCTTATCGGATCGCCGAAAATTTGCTTTAGATATCGAAGGCATCACTAAGAGGATCTCTAAAGTGATTCACGGAATGCAAAGTTTAGGGATACAGAAGATCATTGATGGTGGCCGTTCACTGTCTCTGTGATGCAGCATCATGATACCTTCGCTGCCAAGCAACGTCTTCCATGTCGGCCTTTATTAAATTTTCTTTTCTTGTTTGATTTCCTTTTATTAGATTTTCCTATTTTTACAAGAGTTAGGTTATCATAAACCGTCTCTTAAAGTCCTATATAAAGCGTTGTAAGTTGGCTTTAACATTCAGTTTTTGAAAGATAATAAACTAGAGTTTTCTCTAAAGCCTTGCATTGATTCGATTCTGTCATCAATTCAAGAGCTTTGTGTTGATTTTGATTAAGTTCATCAACCCAAGAAGTCAGGTCTCTAGGGATTTACTATAAATCTCTAGATTTGAGCTGAGTTACCGTTGTTACGCTGCGCTACTCTGCAAGAAAGACAAAGGGAGCAAAGGGAGATCCGACAAACGTTTGCTAACAGTTCTGAAAGCAATCTTGTAGGGGTGGAGCAGAGTGTTGAAGAATTGGTTGGTCAGTTGGTGGAGAATGATAACATTCAAATGGTTTCTATATCTGGGATGGGTGGTATTGGTAAAACCACTCTGGCTAGACAAGTCTTTCATCATGACAGTGTCCGACGTCGTTTGATGGATTTGCGTGGGTCTGTGTTTCACAACAGTTTACTCAGAAGCATATTTGGCAGAAGATCTTGCAACAACTTCAGCCACATGATGGAGATCTGGACGAAAATATACTCCAGAGTAAACTCTTTCAATTGTTGGAAACCGGAAGATATTTGGTTATCCTCGATGATGTATGGAAAGAGGAAGACTGGGACCGAATAAAAGCGGCAGATTCATCCTATATGACTTTTATTCACTAACATGAAAACATGTATATTTTGCAGGTTCGAAGATGTTACTTACCTCTCGCAATGAAGGTGTTGGGTTACATGCAGATCCAACATGTTTTCCGTTTAGACCTAGAGTCCTGACTCCCGAACAAAGCTGGAAGCTTTGTGAGAGGATTGTATTCCCTAAGACAGACGAAACTGGTAAACTTTCAGATATAAAATGGAGACCAAGAATCTTGTGAATTGTTTTTTGCGGCTCACATCTTAAAACGTATTACCGTTAGCTATTAAAGTGCTGTTTGGCTGTTTTGCAGAATTAAAGCTTGATGAAGAAATGGAAGCCATGGGAAAGAAAATGGTTAAAAACTGTGCAGGACTACCGTTAGCTATTAAAGTGTTGGGAGGCTTGTTAGCTAAGAAACATACAGTTCCCGAGTGGAAGAAAGTATATGACAATATTGGAGCTAAGATCGTAGGAACATCTGGCTTAGACGACAACAATCTCAATTCCGTTAACCGAGTATTGTCTCTGAGCTATGAAGATTTGCCGATAGTTTTAAAGCATTGCTTCCTTTACCTAGCTCATTTCCCCGAAGATTACAAGATAGATACGGAAAACTTGTTCAATTACTGGGCTGCTGAAGGAATTATAACATCATTTTACGATGGACCAACCATCCGAGACAGTGGAGAAGACTACCTTGAAGAGCTAGTGAGGAGAAATATGGTTATTGCTGAAAAAAACTGTTCATGGAGTTGGAGATATGATCAATGTCAAATGCATGATATGATGAGAGAAGTATGTTTATCTAAAGCCAAAGAAGAGAACTTCCTACAGATTGTCAAAGTCCCTACTTCCACCTCTACCATCAATGCTCAATATCTTAGAGGATCTCGCAGACTCGCCTTACATAGTGGTAATTCCCGTCCTCGTATATTGGGAGATAAAAACAATAAAAAGGTCAGATCTCTTTTAGTTTTGAGACTAGAGGAAGACTTTTGGATACAGTCAGCTTCAGGCTTCCAAAGTTTACCATTGCTCAGGGTGTTAGATCTTTCTAAGGTAAAATTTGAAGGAGGGAAGTTACCTTCTCAGGGTGTTAGATCTTTCTAGAGTTGAGGTACCTTTACCTACCATTTAATATGAATGATAAAACCAAGTTAGAGTTGGGTGATCTAGTGAACTTGGAGTTATTGTGGTTATTCTCAACGCAACACAGTAGTGTGACAGACCTACTCTGTATGACTAAGCTCAGGTTTCTCAATGTAATATTGAGTGAAAGCTGTAATTTTGAAACTCTATCGTCATCTCTCCGTGAATTGAGAAACCTGGAAACACTTATTTTAGTTGCTTCGCTTGAAATCCAAATGGCTGATTCTGTGGGAGAATTCCTCCTGGATTTGATTCATCTAAAGGATTTAGTATTAGAGATGAATATGCCAAGGTTTCCTGATCAATTTCGATTCCCTCCCCACCTTGCACACATAGGCCTAGGTGGTTGCCTTATGGAGGAGGATCCAATGCCGATTCTAGAAAAGTTACTTCATTTGAAGTCGGTTGGATTAACATCTCATTCTTTCATCGGGAGGAGAATGGTGTGCTCAAATGGTGGATTTCCTCAATTATCTGCTCTAGAAATATACGAATTATATGATTTGGAAGAGTGGATAGTAGAAGAAAGGTCAATGCCATGCTTCGTTCTTTGACTATAGATAACTGTGAAAAGTTGAGGGAACTTCCTGATGGAATAAAGTACATAACATCCTTAAAGGAACTGAAGATAAACGGAATGAAGAGGGAGTGGAAGGAGAAATTGGTACCAGGCGGAGAAGATTACTACAAAGTCCAACACATTCCCAATGTTCAATTTATCAACTGTG
The DNA here is from genome assembly GCA_028015245.1 of Cardamine occulta. NCBI lineage: Eukaryota > Viridiplantae > Streptophyta > Magnoliopsida > Brassicales > Brassicaceae > Cardamine > Cardamine occulta. The sequence goes on from CM051384.1 coordinate 9,983,419, forward strand.
ACGATGATTGAGGTAAAAATATTGGTATAATGTCGAGTTTGTTCATTTGTTGATTTTGCTTCCTATATGGATTTAAGTGGACAGTCTCAATTGTTTTTAATTTCGATTTGGGTATGTAATAGGCCATGGAGAAACAAACCTTGGTTTTGTGGAGTATCATTGTAATATTTGGATACTTTTTGTCAAAAAAATGTATGGTAAAACAATTGTGTTTTGATTTCTGTTTTTGATTTAACGTTTTGAATCTTTTATTTGCATCATCAAAATAGGTTGGGTGTTTAATACCCAGAATTTTGTAAGTTTTTCTTAAACGTGATGATAATGATGATACCTGTGTATTAGTCTAGTTTTGTATAGAACTGCAACTGGTCTTTGTATTGAGACATAGCTTTCTTCAATGTTTGAGGTTGAGACTCAACGGTTTTCTTTGATGTTTTGATTGCTTTTGGCTATCACAAAACCTATAGGTACATCTTGGCATCTGCACTGGTTTTTGAATTAGAACTTAAAGCAGAAACCTTTGTCCTCCTCGAAGCAGCTTTTGATGTTACATCATGTCTGTTTTTAGAAGCTTTAGTCACATTCACAACATGAGTAATACGTTAAATTTTGATATTACTTTTACTAAAAATGTATGATAATTCGATTGTGTTTTGTTTTTCATTTGTTGTTAAACACAGTTAGCTTTTGAACTTTTATTTGCATAATCAAAATAGGTTGCATTTTCAACTTCTGTAAATTATATAGGTTGGATTTTGTTTTTGCTGTTTCGCCACCTTTTTGCATAGGCAAGACATGGTTGAACCACGACGAACAAAACTGATGTACAATTAATAAACGGATAAATCTCATCTCAAAAACTTCTGGCAAAACATTTATTGCTCAGAGGAACAAAAACGTAGACAGGTCTGAGAGTAAGATTCCTTGTCAAAACTTTACGGGCTTGTAGAAAGTTTGTTGAAGGCGGCATGAACTCTCTCTTCCGTGAACATTCTGTGGTTTTCATAGAAATCTAATATCTCCATTGCGATACTCTTCACCTGCCAATGTTCATAACATATCCCATTAATGATTAAACAAGCCCTTGATATTGGAAATATGACCAAAATGTGCAGCTAAAAGCATTCCAAGTTGTAGTACCAACAGAGCTAAGAATTTCTCAGAACAATGACTTACAATGTTCATGTCAACAGAAAGCTCTTCAAACCATGTCCGAATATCTTTCTCTTTGTGTACCGAAGCAATGTAAATGCAAGCGAGTGTGATGAGAAAGGGCGGATGTATGAGGATCAAGTCCATTCTGTAAGTGTCGTTGACAAGACCCCTATAGTTTTCCACACAAAACTTTAGCATCAAAGGAGCATTTACTTTTTGCTTGCAAATCAAAACCTGTTTAACTGTGAGATTGAGGGAATGCAACTGACTTCTTGATCATTTACTTAATCTAGTTTTCGATACTTACCAAGTTAAATGGGTCATGCTTGTGTCATTGATTCCAGAATCCTGCAAGAACCTGTATGTAAAGCAAGAAGACCAATCAAAAGATGTATAATCGCAAAAAGATTTTGATGTCGACACAAAAGATCCCAAGGAAAAGACTTTACTCAGGCAGAGATCGGTATGGGTGGAATACAACAAGATAAAAGTTCAATGCTTCCAAGACCTTCATCTCCATTTCCAGAATATCTTTAATCTCATATCTAAACTTCTCATCAGTATCTACAAAGTGAGTGAAGCAAACCAATTTAATCAGACAAAGAGCAAGCAAATTCTCCAATCAAGAAAGCCTTGAAGCAGAGAATTACACAATTTTCTAATGTAGAAGACAAGAATTTTTGCATGCACCACACTCTCCTCTGCTTTACAAGCCAAATACAAGCAAGTAGGAGCAACAAGTCGAGGCTCGTATTCCGTCAAACTCTTTCTGTCAAACAACAACAGTACATCATAAAAACCAATAACCGAGCCTCGAGCAATCGAATCATCATAGACTAGATCATTCATACCTTGTGTAAGCACGACGCATATAGGTCACAGCAGTAGCAACAACTCTGAAATCAGTCAGCATTATTCAAATGGTGATTACACATTTCATATCTCTTAAAAAGACTAACAAAGACTTCACCTTTGCCTAATCTTAATGTTTTGTGCCAATTTCGATATATCTGAAAACAAACAAACAACAAGAACCCATGAATGTGAATTGATGAACTAATGTAAAAAAAAATTGAAACTTTAAAATCAGAACGTAAAGATGATTCATTTATAGAAATTTTAGAGATTAACAAAGGCAATAATAGTAGTTAAAACATACAATTAGACATGTGAAGCTTAATGAGTCTGAAATCTTCAACAGAGATGCCTCTCTGAGCATCAAGAGGATGAACAACATTAACCTCTTCTGGGTCTTTAAGCTCTTTGCTGTACGAAGAAACCCAGGAAATTAAAATCAGGAAATCAGAAATTGAATGAATGATAAAGAGATCTGTAATCGTTGGTTGAAACTTACTAGTGCGACGAAGTCCAGAAATTGGAAGCCATAGCTTCTTTGATCTTTCAATTTCAAATACAAAAAAAAAGATGGCTTTTGCTTTTTGTTTATTTTATGGTTGAAAGATGAGTATCTGTAAAGCCAGGATCGTCTAAAATAAAGTAGTTTAATTTTTATTTATTGATAAAAAACAAAACATTTTTTTATTATGAATAAGATTATAATTTATAAAAACAAAATAAATTTAACTACTTCATTTTAGATAATGTGTTGATGTGTCGATAGACTGCTTTATAGTTCTCTTGTTAATAGTGGATAATGCGTTGGAACTAAGTTTTTACAAAATACCTTCCCGTAATTTTTTCAGTGAAGTCCATTACGGAAACAACCGAATATTGAGATTTTTTAAATAGTATTATAAAATAGTATATTTACATGTCAAAATCAAATTTAATTTGAATGAAAAATAAATATTCAAAGTAGGTAATTTGGAAGGCTTATAAAACTTGTAATTTTGACTAAGTATCAAGATGCACAAATATCCCACATTTGGTAGAGAGTGAGAGATGAATGGTCATTATGCAAAACTATACACACTCGCTGCTGTTGTGCCGAGCTAAGCTTGAGCTTTGGTCTAGGTGAATGTGGGCATTTGGTCCACAATTGATTTTTTTTTGGACAAATTTTTATTAACAATTTAGTTATTTTTAAAAAAGATTTTTTGCATAATTTCGGATAAATCTAAAACTTCTAGATTGAGTCAAAATATTTTCGTAATATTTCTGAATCCTTATCCTTGCGGAACAAGGCGAAATAATTTTTGAAATATTCGAAGAATATTTTATTCTTGTGGATCAAGCGAATCTCGCAAAACTTATTTCTGCCTTGGGGATCAAGGTATTCCTGCCTATAATAAAGTCTCGCCTGATTCTCTGAAATCATCAAATCCAATAACAAAAACAAAAGCTTCCAGCAATCCCTTTTTTTTTTCTTAAAAGTAATGTTTCAAGAGTATATCGTAAATCTAATTCGCATATTCTATAATCGAGTATTGCGGTTATAATATCAACACGGTTGTCTCTTCAAAACCGTTTCAAAATGAAGTCATCAATTCTGCTTGATCAATCTCAATGAACAGACTCATTACATCCAAACCAATATTAGCATGGACGGTCAGATTTGTTATTTGGATAATCACAATGATTATCCACATAGCAAATATAATTGTCCATGGTAGAGTCTTGATTTGGAAGTAACAAGTGTGATCATTGGGGCAGAATTGATGATTTCGTTTTTGCAAATCTTTATAAAACTATATCCTGTAAGTTTTTTTTTTTGTTTTCACGAGGGTTACATCTAGCTGTTAAGAGATAAATATCGTCCATCACCCTTGGGCTTCCATAGCAGAGATTACTGGCTTTCGTGGCAGTGTATGCCTCCTATTGGCGGTGTTGGATGGCTTATCTTCCAGCGTGGATAGCTCCCTAAGCATCTTCGGGTGGCTATCATCTAGATATCTCGATTTTCTTCTCCAGCGAGTGATGCTAACTCTTCCTCCAAAAAAAAAATTCGACTTTCTTTCTTTTCTTTTCTTCTCTTTCGATTGATTTTGGTTCGGGCTCAATTTCTCTTGCTTAATCTCTTTTCTTAGATCTAATTGTTTAATTCTTCGAGCCTCCTTTCTCTAAGGGGTTTAATTCGAGTTTCATGCTTACCAGGTTTCTATTTTTGAAGTTTGGATTTAGTTACGAATTGGAGTTTCTATTGGTGCCTTTGGTTTGATTTCTTAGCAATTGAAATTCTGAGGATGTTTGGATTGATCGAGCTTTTGTCGGTTTTAGTGGTGTTTCTTTCAAGGTGGAAGCCTCCAAGTCTTAATATGATATGTTCAATGAGAAGATTTTGTTATTACATGTTCTCGAAGAGGAAGATCTTAGAGATCTGAAGCGAAGCATGTTGACTCGTTGATTCAATAAGTTTCCAGCGATTAGGAGTTCTTCTAAGGCAAAAAAGTAATATGCGTAATTGACGGTCATTCATGTTCTTCTTCTTCATTACACGGGTATTTGGCTTCGATTTTTATGTGACGAGTGTTATTGGAATTGGATGATGATTCAACCCAATTTTTCTCTAACTTTTTAGTTTTGTATGCTTTGCTTTTTTCTTATTTTATTAATAAAAATGAGATGATTAAAAAAAAACATATCCTTGTGTTATTATCAAGATTCTTTGGATGGTTTGGATGGATTTTTTATGTTGACCGAGTCTTGATTCAAACCTGGTTTTTTGGGACTGCAACAAATTTTCGAATAAACTTCTAAATAAGGCAATACTTCGAAAATTCTAAATAAGACAATACTAATACATTTAAACTCTAAAGCATTGTCTCTAACATATTATTGTGTTTTTCATTTTCGCATCTTCATCAATTTGGTCTTTGTTTTCACTTTTCATATTTTTTGTTCAAAGAGAGGTGTGAGTATATATCAGATTACCAAAATATGAGGGAAACAAACCTACACTTTGGCTTGGGATAAGATGTGAAAGTGATAGTCATATAAATTTTAAGATTTATGTTTGGTAGAATTAACAACAATGTTACATGTCTGCCACATAAGTTAAGATGGGCAAGTTGAGAAAGTCTCTAATCATTTATTCTGTAAGATAAAATCATGGAGATGCAGGCAATTCCCAGCAGCTACGGCTTCAAAGCCAATTTGCTGAACGCAGAATTCACTCTTTCCTCAGTGATTGTTCTGTAATTCTCATAGAAATCCAGAATCTCCATGGCAATGTTCTTCACCTGAAACCAATGTAGAGCTTTCAACCTCAATAAAGAATATCGAAAACCACACAAAAAGATCATATCTTTTCGCCTAATTTTTTTACTTGAATAAATGTAAAAGTAGGCTTATGTTTGAAGGGAACAATGACTAACCAAGTTCATGTCCTCATGAAGACCTTCAAACCATGCAGTGATATCTTTTTCTCTATGGACACTTGCTATGTATATGCACGCTAATGCTATGCGATAAGGAGGGTGTACAAGAATGAGATCCATCTTATATGTATCGTTAACAATTCCCCTGAAACACGAAAAGAAAACTCGACTTTTTAAATGCTATTTACACAGGTCAGAGATCTTAATGTTGGAAGTTCTAAGCAAAATTTCTAAGATAGAAGGAGCTTTACCATGTAATCTGCTTCATATTTACATCATTTATTGCAGCATCTTGCAAAAACCTGAGAAATCAAAAGAATGAGTTTATGAAATGATGTGTTTAGATACCGTAACACTCTCACCAAGGACAATAAAATCGATTCAAAAATTTTACTGGATACGATGACAGAACAAACATGTCAAGAACATTAAATGGCAAGATTGCAAGTTTTTACATGTATTATCATTTACACTTTCCAATCATCTATTCTCGATTTGCAACTGCGGAAAATACGGAAAAAAAAAACAGGTTCAAATCTATAATGGCTTATGAAAGGCAGATAAGAGAAATAAGTGTACATACTCAGATAATGACTGGTAAGGGTGAAACACAACCAAATAATAGTTAAGTGCTTCTAAGACTTTCATCTCCATTCCTAATATATCTTTTAGTTCATATTTATACTCATCAGGATCTGCAAACATATAAACATCTTTATCAATATGTCAAGAGAATCTCATATAACTTAGCAAAGTGAAAAGTTAAAAAAACATCAAAAACAAAGTAGAAGATATTACACAATTTTCTGATGCAAAAAACAAGATTCCTAGCCTGCACTATACTTTCTTCAGCTTTAGATGCTAAGTACAAGCACGTAAGCGCAACAAGACGAGGCTCAAACTCAACCATGCTCTTTCTGAAACAGTATACAATGTCAAATTGATGATATTTGAGGCTACAAATTGAAAACTTTTGCTATGTAGTTTCTGATTTTTGAACATAAGACATCATTTTTCTATATATACATTAGTATACCTGATATAAACCCGTCTCATATACGTAATTGCGGTAGCTACAACCCTACATATGTATAAGATTCATATAAAAATCTCAGGTTACAACAGATATATAGAGCTAATTATTTACATAGAACCAACAATAAAATGATGATTAAGAAAATACAAAAATGGAATATCTGATTTTAGCAAAAATTGGATCCTAAATTGCATAAAAGACCAACCTTTGCCTCACTTTAATGCTCTGAGCCAATTTCATTATATCTGTAAACAACAATAAAAAATAAATAAACAAAACAAACACACTCTTTAATCAAATCGTAAAACATTTCAAATAAATCAGTTTCCAAAGATACAGATTTTACTAAATTATCAACCCTACAAAAATTCTAAAAAAAAATTAAAAAAATAAAAGCTTTCGTACGATTAGACATATGGAACTTGATGAGCTTGAAATCATCAATGGAGAGTCCACGTTCTTTATCAAGAGCATGAACTACATCAACTTCTTCTGGGTCCAGAAGCTGTTTGCTGTACTCGAACCAACAATAATTTGAAATTGAAATTAAAAGTTGTAATATAGAAAGAAGAAGAAGAAGTAAAAATTTGAAGGGTAAAAGGGGAAAAGAATGTTTACTAGTGAGACGAATTCCAGAAATTGGCAGCCATTTTTTTTGTTTCTCTTCGGTGGTTTGTTGAGATTGGTAAGGAGGAAGAAGCCTTTGCTCTTAAGTTTTTCTACTTTTTCTTTTCTGTTATCTGTCAAATCTTAGTCTCATGATCTATCAAATCTAGACTTTTTATTTGAATTGAGTTTATAGGTTCGGCCCATAATCGGCCCAATACGCATAAGCCCTTTTCTTTAGTAAAAACGCTGTCGTTTTAATCGAATAGGAAATTAGGAATCTTGATGAAAAATATGAAGACTATTGACGCCAAAATAAAATAAAATATGAAGACTATTGGAGATTCAAGTTTTAATGTTTTATAGTCTTTTATGGTCGTTCACGAGAAAATATTGGAACGTTGAAATTGTAACAAATTCCGTATTCGTTGATTCAAAGAATGTCAAAATATAAAGAATAAAATAAACTTTAAATTTTCCAAATGTTGTTCATGAAATTTTAGCGATCCTTTAAAATGAGGAACCCTATAAACTATGAGTCTATGATCTTGTAAGGCTGAAAGAATTTTTATATTGAGATCATGTTACATTTATAGGGAGATTATAATCACATGAAAGGAAACTATATATTTGTTGCCTTTAAATCTCCGTGAGAAACCTCTCTCTTCTCTCTCCTCCGAATCTTTCGCATCTTTTTTTTTTTGCCTTTAAATCTTCATTGTTGGCCTAGAACTTTTTGGTGAAGCGGGAGTGAGTCAGTTTCCTCCTCCAATAGTGATGGGTGTGAAGTATCTGGTAGTGTTGCCTCTGTGGCAGTTTCTCACACGGTCTAAGAGGAGCTTCCGTCGAATAAACTTTTGGCCGAGGCACCGGAAGTTCGTGGCGGAAGTTTCTCACGGTTCAACTGCTCGTGGTGGCGGCTGCCGATGACGGCGAAAGACGCTATCAGATCAGTGGGTTTTTGCTGCTAGTCGCGGCGATTAACAGAAAATCTGTCCGGATCTGCAAAGGCTAATCTCGGGTTCCGGTTATGGAGGGTTGGTTTGAGTCATTGCCTTCCTCAGCTTCCGTGGTTTTTGTTTTCGCTTGACCAGATTGAAGGTGGTTGGTCTCTAAGAAAGGAACAATGGGGGTTCAGCGCTGGAGGCTTAGTGTTAGAGTTGATGATCTCTCTCTTTTTGCTAAGTAGGTGATTGGGTATAGGTTTCTCTGGGATTCGACTCATGTCGGGAGAAGTGTTGTGGGTTTCACCGTGGTGGTGGGAACAACTTTGCGATGGGAACCGATTACTCCAGTTAAAGGGATCGAACTTGTATCGCAGCCACAAAGCAGTCCAATCGCCAGTACTAATGGGTGTGGATCCTTGGTTTCTGACTACCGAGCACTCCGATCTCGCATCACCGGAACAGTCCCCGGTTCTCATTTTGTAACGGTGGATCCTTGTAAGGCCCATGTCCCATCCCCTTTATGGGTTGAATTAATATTAATGATAATTAAAAAACAATATGTTTGTACAATGAATGAGAATTATATGATGGAGATACGAGAGTAATAACATCATATTTTTATCTATTTTTACTATTATTTTCATATAGTTTTATAAAGAGTTTGGCATGATTTCAAGACTAAGGGGGGTTTATTCAATTATGATTTAGGTAGAGTTTTAATGACTATAAGTATTTGAGAATTTTGTTAACTCTTTACATACTCTAGAATCTTCTAAAATATTTTTTCAAAGTTTTTCTATATTCTCACAGATTTTAAAATATACAATTGTAAAGTTTTGTTAATTTGTAATTACTTTTGATATTATCTTACCTTTTATTAATATGAAATAATAACAAAATCTTTTCTCTGTTCCAGTTTATATAAAGAACGATATCATCGTTCTCCTATTAAAATAAAAAATATTTCATCGTCAAGTGATCAGTTCTCAAATATTCTTCTTCAAGTTCTGGAGCCTGCATCACCGTGGTACGTATATTTATGTTTTTTTTTCTCGAGTATAAAGTCACGTTCTCAAGTATAGTGATGTTCTCAAACATAAAGTCATATTGTTTTATTTGTTATGCATAATTTCTCAAACAAAAAAAAATCAAAATTGTTAGTTTTAAATTGTTTCTCGATCTGAAATTTATATGATTAATAAAATTATCACATATTAATACTAGTATGATTAGTTGACATGGGAGATACACAACGTGGAAAAAAAAAAGGTCAATATAGCCAATGGACTCCATACGAGACAACAGTGTTGATCGAATTACTTGTAGAAGGAATCAGAAAAAATTGGCGTGACGCCAATGGAATTATCAACAAGATAACAGTCGAGGGTAAGATATTACCTGAACTCAATAAACGTCTTGGATGTGACAAGAATCACATGTACTATCTGAGCAGGATGAAGTTTTTGAAATCTTTATACCAAAGTTATATGGATCTACAACGTTTTAGTTCTGGATTTGGGTGGGATCCTGAAACAAAAAGGTTTACTGCTCCGGATGAAGTGTGGAAAGACTATTTACTGGGATGCATTATTTGGTTTTTATAAAATTTAGATTAATTTATTATTAACCATCTATGTGATTTATAATTTTCTTTATATATATTTAATAGGCACATCCAAATCATAAACATATGCAAAACCAGATTGATCACTTTGAAGATCTCCAAATCATATTTGGATCTGCTATAGCAACAGGTAATTTCGCTGTTGGAATGAGTGATGGTACATATCCTCGTATCCATGCGGTTGGTGAAAGTAGTCAACCAAACGAAACCATGAATGAGAACAATGAGGAGGTTCATGAATTTTCATCTCCACAACCATCGGCAGCAGAACATGGTACACCAAGAACTTTGAATCTTACCACAAGACGCCGTTCTGAAAAACTTATTCCAAGGAAGAGAACTAGAACTGGAGGTTGCAACAATTTCGATGAAACAGAGAGTGATCACAATGATTCGATGATCACTGTCAGTAATAGAATCCTTGATGTGATACAACAAAGAGAGGAAAGGCAACAAAGAGAAGCTGAAAAAAGAGAAGAAACATTGAAGCATAAAATTGAGGAAATGGAAGCTGAAAAAAGGAAAACCAATGTTTGGGATGCAATGAAGGAGATTCCTAGTTTGGATGAGCATATCCGCTACAAAGTCATTACCCTCATTCATTTGTTAGGAATGAAAGATGTCTTTACTGACATGTCCATAGAAGAACGCTTTGGTTGGATCAAGGCTAATTGTAGCACCTAATGAATTTTTTTTTCAGACTATTTGTTTTATTGTTTTGGTTTTCTGGTTTTTTTTTGTTTTTTTAATCTTGCATCATCACTTTGCTTTATCAATAATACTTTTTTATTTTTAATGGAAATTTTTAACCTATTAGTCAATATATTATTTTGGAAGGTGTTTAACATGGAGCGCATTGTTGAAGAAGAAGATAAGCCATTGAAGAGCTCGGCTTTACCAGATATCTTACATAGCTAGAACTTCTTTCATGTTCGGTAATACTCTGTTGAATTGAATTATTTATAAAAATAGGTATAACTTTGAAAGTAATTGAAAATATCATGTCAACCTCTAGTATTTTTAAAGAGTTTCTATATGAACAAAAAACAATCAACTCAATTAACCAATAATACTAGATTTTAATCTAATGATAAAGTCACTTAAATTCATTTTATTTGAATAACACATGACTTTGATTGAGTTTTTTTTTAATCTTGAACCAATAACTCATGACTTTAAATAATTGTAAACAAAATTTTAAAACTACCAAAACCAATAACACAATACTTTAATAGAGTTTTGGAAATTCCAGATTGAATAACAGTAAACTCTCTAAAACTTTTAACTCTTTGAAAATCATAAAACCAATAAACCCCCCTAAATAGGCTATTATTAAGTATTTTTAATGTCAAGAAGGTTTTACAGGTCTTGAAGGAAAATAGATAAAAAAAGAGCAAAACCCGTTTTAAGACAGTTTCAGAGCACCAGAAGTTTGACATTCGTTGAAGACCTTTCCATGGACCAAATTCAGATATCTTTATATCCATGGAAATCTAGAAGAGTCAAAATTCACCTCGGACAATAATTAAAGCAATCTATTCAATCATTTGGAAGATACAACCCGAAGAGTGACGACCTGTTAACCTCGGTAACAAGGAGTGTGACCGAGGTCAAGCCTCTTGATGACCTCGGCCCAAAGGCCCATGACCGGGGCCAGCCTTCATCACCACCTCGGGCATAAGACCCGTGACCGAGGCCAACTCTCCTGCTTCTATACTTGCCCAAAACACCGAGTTTCGCCACAAAAAACCCTAAAACCGACTTTCTACACTCCAAGACCTATAAATACTCATTTAACCTAATATTTTGTGTGACTTCGTGAGCTTTTACCAGCCCCAAGGAAGAACGTCCAGAGTGACACCAGTTCCCACATCGCCGCCTCCAGGCCATCAAAAGCTCTTTCTCACCGATGATCTCCACTGCAGAAGTCATCACCTTGTTCTCTAGCCTATTCTCTTATATTGTTTCTGTTTCCTACTTGTATAAGGGAGAAGTTTCGTCTACTTTGTATCACAGAGAAGATCTCTAAACCCTTTTCTCATACTCTTAATCATTTATGCAATCTATTATTCATATGGTTTTGCTTTGCCTGAGTATGTGTGAGTAGTTTACTCGTTGGGCATAAGGGTTTCAAAGGGATTCATGTGGTTGATTGTTTAGGTTTTTAGATCTTGAATTATTCATCATTGTTCTTCATTTTAGGTTTGTTCTTAACGCATAGTGCTTGAGTAGCTAACTTGTGATTGATGTTTGGTGATTTACACATCATAAGTGTTGTAACTTTGCTTGCACTAGTTTGGATGAGTATTGTGTTATAACATGCGTAAGTTGAGTTATAGGACTTTACGAACTATAATCGAACTCATTTTTAATGCTTGGATACATGCGTCATTTCCTGCATAAGTTGAGTAACGGAGTATGTAGACTTTAGATGATTGATATTATGATATGCATATCTTTTGTTCATCCGTGTTTCGTAGTTCATGAACTTCACATCATTGATATTTACTATTTGATTTCCTATGCATACATTCGACCCGTGAAACCCCAAGAATTCCCTGCAGCCAAACATTCCATTTATTGATAGTTACATCGTTTTATTTTGCATTTATTCATTGCTAGTTTCCGTGACAAAAAACACAAACCAAACCCCCCTTCTTTTTATTGTTGTCTTAGCCATATTTCTCTCCAACAAATTCGTAACATGATTTATAAGTCTTTTTGGATTTGATCCTTAAATACTACAACCGATTCACTGTGCACTTGCAGTATTCATGTGATCTTTTGAGGTAAAAGATTGAAGTGAAAATCTACACACATCAGTAAGTTAATCCAAATCTTCTTTGATATATCTTCTTTTGAGATGGAGGACTTTTGAAAACTCCAATCTTGTCACTTAGTAGTTGTAAACCGATCTTGACTTAAGGTTTGATGAGACAATATGTTGTATGCAAGCTGATCATTGGTGGAGAAGTGAGACGTGTATAGTACCACTTTGGACTTGTTCAAGTATGAAGTGACAGTGTACGGCTAAAGCCTAAATGATTCATTATTGAATGAAAAATTGGATTTCCACATAGATAAGCTGAATTGGATTTTCAAATAGGATCACTCCCTGTGAGGTATTTGGCTCTACCACTTCTCCCAAACTCATTGTCAAGATCAGACTGTGAACCTTTGATTCAAAGGGTTCAAACCAGGCTTCTTTCATGGCACATCAGACATCTATCATACGATGGGAGACTTCAACTACTAAGCCTAGTAATCCACAATATCTTAGCTTATTGGTGTGTAGCTTTTTTTGTCGCCTTCTAAGTACATCAAGGATCTCAACAAGATGTGTTGGAGATTTCTTTGGTCTGGTTCTGCAGAGATTCTGAAGCAATCAAAAGTGAGTTGGGCTCAGGTATTACTGCTAAAAAGGAAGGTGGTTTAGGTCTTAAAGACTTAAAAGTTATGGAATATAGTGTATCGGCTGCAACTTATATGCCTCTTATTTTCATCATCTGGCTCTTTGTGGGTAGCTTGGTGTAGAAAGAACAAGCTTAGAATAAAAAGTTTCTAGAGACTCAAAAAATAGTCAAGGTTCTTCGATGTGGAAGCAACTCTTCATGCTAAAGTACGTGACAAGAAATTTCATCTCATGTAAAGTGGGAAATGGAAATCATGCTCATTTTGGTAGGACTCTTGGAAACCTTTTGGAGATCTATACACATTCATGGCCAATAAGAGCACATGTTACTATGGCTGCCACTAAATTCATATGTAGCTAATGCTTCATCAAATGGAGGGGGGAATATTTTCGGAGGTGCTCGCAGCAACAACACAAAGACCTTGCTCACATACATGACTATATGTGGTCTTCTTCATCTGGAACTTTGAGAGGCAGATTAAGCTTCACAGACACTTGGAAGCAAGTGAAGTCAAGTCTTCCAGAGGTTCCATGGCACTCTCAAGTTTGGTTCTCCAGCTCTATCCCTAAACACATTCACTATGTGGTTATGCTGCTGGGACATGATGCCAACACTCTCAAGACTTTGGAACTGGGAGTGGTTAAAGACGATACTTGTTTTCTTTGCGAGATTTATTGCGAATCTGGAGATCATATATTTCTTAGATGTCCCTATAGCTATGACATTTGGAGATGGTGCCTCTCTAAGATTCATAGCTTCACATCACAAGTGAGGAAGCCACCGATGACCGGCTCAATGATCGTATACGCTCAACATATGGAATTGTCAGTTTTCATATTCACTATTGGTATTGATCTGATAAAACTTTCAGTGGCAAAGTTTCCCATTCACAAGGTTCAACTAGACATGACTAAATTCTAATTGTAACCGTATTTTGGATCGTAACCATTATGTTTTCAACCATAATAAGAACGTAACTGTATTAAATGGTTAATAACTGTAACTGTTAACATTAAAATTATATTAGTTATTGTTAAATAAATGATTAATAGTAACAGTATATTAATCATAATTGTATAAAAACCGTTGGTGTAACCTTACAATTATAATTATAACCGTTTTAAAAATATAAAAAATACATATAATTAATTATAGGAATAACTATTTATTGATATATCATCATCTAGTTCTTTCAATAGAGATTAAATTCCTTTTTTAAAAAAATATCACTGATATTCATCTTTATCATGGTTATCAAATAATCAAATCGTATTTAACCATAATAATTATAACCGTATATAACCATAACCGCTTTTAACCATAACCGTAATCGTTTTAACCGTAACCGTATTAACCGTAACCATATTAACCATATTTTAAATGGTTAAGATTAAAGTTAAAGAAAAATTATAACCTTAACTGGTGGTTAACTAACCGTAACCGTAACCGTGGTTATGCCTAGCTTCAACACATGGCCTTGTCTCCTCACATGGCCAAAGTCTCCTCTCCAAGACAGGTCTTTGGCTTCTCTTCACCTCATTATGGCTCAGGCTGTAATATATGCCATTTGGTGGAAAAGGAACGATTGTTTGTACACAAGGATAAGGGTATTCGCAACACATGATCTGCGAGAATACACATGGAAAATTTCTCTAATACTCTCCAATTGTGGTTTGGGGGCTCTTCCCCCTCTATGTAATCTTATTGCTCTTGTACCGATATTGTTCAACCCAAAAGTCGATGTCGTTTAAAAGGCACATATTCTATTCACCTAGGTAAAACTCCGTAATCAATATAAAACATAAGTTTTACCAAAAATAAGTGGCTCATATATTGTCACAATATATGACATGTGGTCTTTATTGACAAATACTAAGTTCTGTGAGTAGCGAACAAACCCAATAATTAAGTTATGAGGCGGTGCTTGCAACATACCAGTATTCAGCCTCAGTTGATGATATGGTTATTTGATTATGTTTCTTACCTAATCACGATATGTTTTTTTCCATGGAATATACAATGTAAGGATTTGTATATATGAAGTCATCTGAGTCTCTAGCCTAATCTGCATCATAGAATGACTGACATGAAAGAGTAGTTGATTTGTTGAAGCATTGTGTGGGTGTTCCAACACGACAACGAAGTATTCTTTTGGCAGCTTGTCAATGATCGCTGGTTGGAGGGTGCATGAACTGAGAAATTTTTTTCACTATTTAAGTGATATCATGATGCATGAAAGCTATGTACTGCATGCTACCAATGAGATTTATGTGTTCTTTGGAATCAGAATGTAGTTCACAAATAAGAACAAGCTTTGATAAAGTTGTCATTTAGTCCATATATGACTTTCTTCAAGCGACATATGTATAACGATGGTCTGTCTAAATCAAGAAAGTATGAAGGTTGCCGCATATACACTTCCTCATCAAAGTGTTCCATGAAGAAACATATTGTTGACATCAATTTTTCAAAGATAACAACCACGATTCACAACAACTTCTAGAATGGTGTGAATGATTGTTGGCTCAATTACTATTCTAAAAGTGTTAAAGTAGTCAATACCAAGTTGTTGATTGAACCCTTTGGCGACCATATGTGCATTATGTTTATAAACGGAGCCATCACGGAGATATTTTAGCAAAAAGTTATCTATTTCCAATCGATAATGTTGAGATTCTGTGAAAAAGACACAAGATCCTAAGAATGATTGTGTACCTGAAATTAAATTCTTTATACATTGCAGCTAATCATTGATGACTCTTGAGGGCTTTGAGTGATTGTGTGTGTTTCAGACTTAGAAGCGATGGAAAGTATGGCGGTAAGGCCGAATTTGGGGTTTGTCTTAATGATTTAATTTTTGGCTCGATTTTTCATCAGATGGTGATTTTTTATTTATGGTGGCTATTTTTGTTTTTTGGAAGTATTGTCAACAACAACATATGAGGTGGATGAGTTTTGGATTTGTGTTTGATTTGGGCATATTATAAGAAATTGTTGACTTTTTTGTGGTGATGAGCCTGGGCTTCTATTGGATAATGAATTATTGACTTGTGTTGTAGTGATGTGTATGGGCTTCTGATGGATTGACTGAGTTAGAAATGTTGTTGTCAGGCCCAAAAGAGGTGATCTATAAGCATCTTTGTGATACCCAATAGAAAGGAGGAAAAAAAAACCCTAATGATGTGTGTATATAAGGGGTTGTATCTGTCTCCCTTAACAATTCAGCCGCCTACATCAATGCACTCAAAAACTAAAGTTTTATCATCAATAGCTCATCACCATCTCCTATTTTCTTCCCACATTCACCAGCGTTTGTGTTATTTTTTAGTTCCGTCACCTCCGATCATCACCAACAATCTCTATCCAAGTTCCCAATCATCCCACGTCAATCACCATTTAGTTCAGAACCTTCATTTTTGATTTCCGATCTGATTTTGGTGAAGAAGAAAATATTTTTTTTTCAAGTTAGAGTTTTGTCGCGGGATTTCTGTTCAAACCATAAGGAGTTACGTTGTTTTTTTTGTGTGGTTATGAGTAGATCTCATTGCAAATAAGCCACAACACTCTATGGCTCGTTAATCCGAGGTATATTTTGATCACAAATGATCTTAAAAGTTAATACAAAATTATTAATGTCTGATTCAGAAAAATACTAAGTGTTCAGAAACAGTTTACAGTTGGGAGTAAGGGTTTTGAAGAGAACATTCCAGTTATACTAGAGAGAGCTAGAATCGGTATCTCTACAAGGAACCCATAGCAAATGACGCTTGGAAATCTGAGGTAAACTCCATTCATAATTCATCTCATAAGTTGGTGAAAGTGCAGGTTTCCGATTCATAAAATCATAGAAAAATACTAAGTATTGAGATCTTTTGCGTCAAGAAAGCTAGCATAGCCTTCAATCTTATTGGAAAAGATAAACTCTAGCCGTCACATCCTTTGCTTGTTGAGAAAATTTTAGCTATGACTTGAAAAATCCATAAAATGCTAACCTGATTTTTGAATTGTTTGTTGTGCTGGAAGTTACCAGATCCTTAATGATGTTCTAGACGTCAGTTGGAGTTTCTAGACTTCATTTTTAACTAACTAAGATGAGGATGTGATCATATGTGAATCTTTAATGCTAAATTCTTTAGACTGTGATCGTTTATGCTTTGTCTAGGAATGAGATGTTTTATACTGTGATAATATATAATAATAAGATGATTAGTAATGAAATATTGATTAGGGGTGATGTGATGATGATATGGATGTATGGTCATTGGTGCATGCATAAGTGATGTGAATGTATGGCCTTTGGTGTCTGGATGTATGATGAGATGTATGGTCATTGGTGTCTGCATGTATGATGAGATGTATTGCCATTGGTATTTGCATGTATGATGAGATGTATAATCATTGATGTTTGCATATATGATGAGATGTATGGCCATTGGTGTCAGCATGTATGATATGATGTATGGCCAATAGTGCCTACATTCATGATCTACGAACGTTGGGCCAATGGTGCCATGCTATAGAATAGTAACGGTTAATGAACGTAGTTGGTACGATGTCATGATATGATAAAATATGATCTGAAATATGTAAAAATTTGGGTTTAAGCATGAGAAGTATGTTAGTAAATGTGGTAGGTTGTGTGTTGTATGACTAATTATACTTGTTAAGTGTAAATGGTTGGAAATGCCAGCATGGAGGACAAGTGGTTGTGGACACTTGTCACTCAATCTAGGATTAAGAGCCGTTTCTTTCCTTTTTCACTCATATCATGTTTAAGGGGCGATGCATTCCATTATTCACTCATGCATTCATCTTTATTTTGATGAACGGTTGAAATTAATCCAACAAATATCTTATTGAGTAATTAGGTCATCTTTCCATCTATAAATACATATTTTTAGTACTTCATTAGAGCATCCAAAAAACAAAACACCTAAAAATAAAGTTTTAAATAAGGGAAGATAAATCTAAACTCTTACCTAAATATTAGGTTTTTGTCTTCACCGCTACAATTAATAGAGGTATTTTGATAACCCTCTTTATATTTCTATTTTTGTGTGGTGAAATAAGTATTAGGCTTTCATTTTTGCCGCCCGATTATAGGTCACGTGTACCTCCAACTGTATCTAACATAATCAGGCGTACAAAACAGTGCAACATAGTTTCTAACATCCAATTGGTAACTTTCGACTTACCATTGAAATAACATATGGGTGTTCAAATTGACACTTGTGTTCAAAAAATTTCACATAGAACATCAAACACTTTTTCTTAACGTAAGTCAATTACTAAATTAAAATCATTGATTTTGTCTTAAAACTTCTGAATCACCCTAAATAGTACAAGTTCACTTAACTCTTTCATTTGGTAACAGATTAACAGCAAAATCCTATAGCGTCATAGTTCAAACGAGTTTGAACTATCAATTTAGATATAAAAGCATTTCTCTTATGATAACTGAAATATGAAGAGGTGTGTATATTTCAAATAAAATTTAAGAAAGTATTTAATTTTTTGTTTGTATGATAAATCTTTTGGTCAAAAATGTATGATAAAAAGATTATGATGATATTTTATTTTCCTATTCATGTCGTCATAATAGTATGTTTTATATTACAATTATTGTTCCTTAATTTAATATTATGAAAGTTTAATTTCTAACCAATCAACTTGTACACAAGTAGACAAATCTGACCTTAGAGATGTGAAGGCTACAAAAAGAAAAAAAAACAATTTGGGCCCGTTCAAAAGTGAATAAAAAAATAAAGTAAATTGTTTCATGATAGATGAAATGCTTACATGCTATTCGAATTGGAGTTTTTAATGTTTACCACCAGTCTCATGAACTTTTAGTTTCAACTGCAAGCCTTTTAAATATGCATTATAGTTATGGCAGCAAGTCTAAACTTCTTTTGTTTGGGCTCACAGCCGACTCTGTAAGTGGAGGTAGCAAGAGGGAAAATAGTTGGAGCAGCGAGCATGGAGAACATATGGTGATGGAAACTTGTCACTCATACCATGTTAAAGGGTAATTTCTTTCCATTTGTCACTCATGCCATGTTTATGGCTCGCTGCTTTACATTTTTCACTCATGCATTTGATGGTTGAGATTAACCTAAAAAAATATATCCTATGGAGGAATTTGGTCCTCTTTGCATCTATAAATACATGTTTGTAGTCCTTCCTAAGAGTATCCAAAAAAAATAAACACATAAAGAATAAAATATAAATAAGAGGAGATAAATCTAAACTCTTACATAAATATTATGTTTTCAATTTTCATCTTCACCACTACAATGAACGGAGGTATTTTCATAACCCTCTTTATATGTTTATTTTTGTATGGTTAAATCAGTATTAGGCTTTCGTTTTCGCCAACCCGTTACAGTTTACTCTTACCTCAAAATCGATATAACGCAATCGAGCGGCACTTGAGAGAATGTTTTCTCTTATAACACAATGTACCATAGTTTCCAAATTCGAATTGGTAACTTTCAGTGTAGATTTATATCTCCTTATTTTAAAAAATTATATCTAGATTGATAGTTCAAACTCATTGGAACTATGATGTTGTAGGATTTTGCTATTAATGTGTTACCAACTGAGGTAAAGACACAAGTGAACTTGTATTGTTTAGGGATGATTCAGAAGTTTTAGAAAGCAAATAATTGAATTTAATTTAGTAATTGATTTAAGTTAAGAAAAGGTTTGTATTGTTCTATGTGGAAAATATTGAACACAAGTCTCAATACGAACACCAGTCTATTATTCCAATGTTCATTTGATAGTTACCAATCGCAGGTTAGAAACTATGTTACACGGTTTTCCGAGAGGAAACATTCTCTTAAGTGACGCCCGATTGTGTTAGATCGAGTTTGAGGTACAAATGAACTATAATCGGGCAAAAACAAAATGAATGATTTAAACACATAAAATAGACATATAAAGAGGGTTATCAAAATATCGATGTTCCTTGTAGCGGCCAAGACGAAAACCTAATATTAAGGTAAGAGTTTATATTTATCCCCCTTTATTTAAAAATTTATTCTTTAGATTTTATGTTTATTGGATGCTCTTATGAAAGACTAAAAACATGAATTTCTAGATGAAAAGAGAACCTAATTCCTTGATAGGATATTTTTTGAATTAATCTCGACTATCCATCAATATAAATATGAATGCATGAGTGAAAAATGGAATGCATCACCCCTTAAACATGGCATGTGTGACAAATAGAAAGAATCAGCTCTTAAACCTAGCATGAGGGATAATTGTCCACTACCACGTGTCCTCCATGCTCGTCTTTCCAACAATTTGCTCTCTTGGTGCCTCCACTTACAGAGGACTCTGAGTCCAAACAAAATAAGCTGGAAAGGACAAGAGGACAAATAGTTGGAAAGGAGAGCATGGAGGACAAGTAGTGGTGGATTGTTGTCACTCATGTCATGTTTAAGAGCCAATTTTTTTCCATTTGTCACGCATGCCATGTTTAAGGGCCAATGCTTTCCATATGTCACTCATGCATTCATTTATGTTTTGATGGACGGTTGAAATTAATCCAAAAAATATCCCATTGAGGAATTTCATCTATAAATACATGATTTTAGTATTTCATAAAAGCATTAAAAACAACACACCTAAAGAATAATTTTCATAAGTAAAGGAGATAAATCTAAACTCTTACCTAAATATCAGGTTTTCGTCTTCGCCGCTACATATCACTACAATGAACAAAGGTATTTTGATAACTTTCTTTTTATGTTTATTTTATGTGGTTAAATCAGTATTAGGTTTTCTTTTTAACCACCCAGTTATAGTTCACTTTTACCTCAATCTTGATCTATCACAATCGGCCGTTACATGAACGAATGGTGCAACATAGTTTCTAACGCCCAATCATAATATAAACGAATGGTGCAATATAGTTTCTAACGCCCGAACGTTACATGAACAAATAGTGCAACATAGTTTCTAACGCTAGATTGGTAACTTTCAATTCAACATTAGAATAATAGAAAATATTCATATTGAAACTTGTGGTCAACATTTTTCACATAAAACACCAACATTTTTTTCTTAATCTAAATCACTAAAATCATTGATTTCTTCTCTAAAATTCTCAAATCATTTTAAAACCGTATAAGTTCTTATCACTTTAACTTATTTGACAATAAATTAATAACAAAAAAATCCTATAAGGTTCATTTATAGTTCAAACGAGTTCGAACTATCAATCTAGATATAAAAATATAAAAAAACTTGTATATTTTATAAAATTATATAAAAGACGGAGTATATTCCAATTTAGTTTTAAGGAATATTAGTCCTTTGGAATATGTGCTAAATTCTAATTAATCATTAATAAAATTATCAAAATTCATAGAGTTCGAGGAATCGAGGAAGTGCAACGGACTCTGTTGACACGTGAGAGTTGCATATAGCAAAAGGCAATCAAAAAGTCATCAAAACCTCTCTGACTCTCTATATAAACCCCACAAATAAAGCCCTCTTCCGTTGCTTTTTCGCTTTCCGTACACTTGGCCTTCGTTCTCGCGATCAAACCCAAGGTCCCGCCATTGCTTTCAGCTCGTGACGAAATCGGAGCTCTAATTCACTTCTGTAACTCCTCTCACTCTCTCCAACACTCTCTCACTCTCTAATTTCAGGTGAATCTTCGTCTTCCACAATTTCGCTTCGTTTTGTTGATTGATGTGACAGTTTCGTCAAATGTAGTGTTCTACAGGGTTTTCAGTGTCTCTTCTTCCTCTGTGAGAGCGAAATGTGAAGTTGATTTTTCGGATTTTGCGAAGTCTTTTTTGTATGTTTAGTCGAAGTTGTCTCTGTGTGTAGTTCATGAGTTACGTCTAACGAAAACGATCGGGATTTTTGAAAATTAGTGTCTGTGTGGTTTGATATTTTCAAGGAGTTTTTGGGGTTTTCTGTGATGTGATTGATTCTAAAAGACACTTTCTTAATGCTTATTTTCCAGAGGTTGTTGCTACCATGGATTCTGGTGCTCGTCCTGTTGTTGACCCACTCGTTGTAAGTCTCTCTAATCATGGGGTTTCTCGTTGTTTAACTAGTCTTGTTGTGATTATTGTGTGGTTTTGTATCATTTTGTGTGGTTAAGATTTATTTTTGGGTTGTTGAATTGTAGGTTGGGAAATCATTTATCAGTCAGTACTATAACATTTTGTATAACATGCCTGAGCATCTTCACCGGTTCTATCATGAGATCAGTAAGGTTGGACGTGTTGGACAGGATGGAGTCATGCGCAATTTCTCTAGCTTACAAGTAAGTATTATAAGTTGTTAGTTGGGTTTGGTAGAATGAGATTGATGATTCTTCTTTCATGTTGTCAGGGATTAGTCCATTTACTTGTGTTAATAACATGTGATTGGGCTGTTATGTCAATTAGTTGGCTTTAATTGGATGTCTGTTAAAGTGGCTTGCTAAATGGTTGTCTCGTTGGTGCCTATTCTTGAGCAGGGTATAAGTGAGGAACTTAAGAAACTGACTTGTGGAGGTTTTAAATCGGCTGAGATAATCAGTTATGATACTCAAGAGTCTCAAGATGGGGGTTTTCTCCTTGTGGTTACTGGATACTTCAGTCTAAACGAGAGTCTTAGAAGGAAATTTACCCAAACTTTTTTCCTTGCCCCGCAAGAAAATGGGTACTTTGTTCTGAATGACATCCTCAGATTTGATGTGGGTGGTGTTTCTGGAAATGACTGTAATAAACCAAGTGCTATCAATGGTATGCAACACTTAATACTCATTCACTACCATTTTTTTAACTTTCTTCTTACACAGTATATTCAATTATTTTCTTAACATTCATCTCGTACAGGAAATAAGGGTTCTGACCAAGCTGCATGTGTTTCGGTGAAACCTGTTTCCAAAGAAGTTTCTAAGCCCTTGAATAATGAGAATGCTAAGGAGAATGTTCTGGTACCTGAGATCATCAATAAGGAAGTTCCAGATATTGAGATAACTCGCAAAGAAGAGATTGTCAATAAGGAAGTTCCAGATATTGAGATAACTCGCAGAGAAGAGATCGTCAATAAGGAAGTTCCAGATATTGAGGTAACTCGCAAAGAAGTTGCAGATGATTCACCGAAAAGTTGTGAACCAGAGGATGGACATGAAGATGTTCCCAAGAAATCTTATGCCTCTGTGGTAAGTAAAAACCCAAGAGGATTCATACTAGACCTTGTTTAATCTTATCATAGGCTTAACTATATCACTTCTGGAGTTTGCTTTTGTTAATCAATGACTTTCATTATAGTTGAAGGTTGTGAAGGGTAAATCTGGAGTTCCAGCTGGCTCTTTACCGTCTCCAAAGCAGGTACCCAAAGAGCAAGAACATCAAGTGTCTTCAGCTCCTTGTCCAGAGCCAATACTCAAAGACCCAGTTCAACAAGAGTCTTCAGATCCAGATCCTTCTCCAGTGGTAGAATCTGAAGCTGTTTCTGAGACTGTCGATGCTGCTGAAAATGGGCACAAACAGGAATTTGAAGGTGAGAGTTCACGGAATGGCTGACCCTCAAGTTTTCAATTATGATATTTCACTGTCTATTCTCTCTTAATGTGTTCATTTGTCATTTGTTTTAACCTTCTTTTCTATTTTTTTTATTAGCGATAGCTGAGGGTACATCTATTTATGTGAAACATCTTCCTGCAAATGCCACCACTGAGATGCTTGAGACTGAATTTAAGCAATTTGGAGCTATTGGCAGTGGTGGGATTCAAGTTGTAAGCCAAAGGGTATGATTGACCAATCAACTTAACAGTTCATCATTGCAATTTTTAATACTTTTTTTCAGGAATGACGAGACACTGATCTTACATATTATTTATTTCTGATCACTGGTAGGGCCTTGGTTTTCCATATGGTTTTGTCGAGTTTGTGGAGGCAGATGCCGCACAGAGAGCATTAGAGGTACAAACTCTTGACTTACTTCAACCTTTAAGTGTCTTGGGCACATGAACCAGTAACGTTTTTAATATTGTAATGATACAGGCTTCACCTATAATGATTGGTG
This sequence comes from Cardamine occulta, assembly GCA_028015245.1. Classification (NCBI taxonomy): domain Eukaryota; kingdom Viridiplantae; phylum Streptophyta; class Magnoliopsida; order Brassicales; family Brassicaceae; genus Cardamine; species Cardamine occulta. The sequence goes on from CM051384.1 coordinate 10,007,523, forward strand.
GGCAGAGAGCTTTCGTGGAGGAGAAACGATCTACAGCGAGAGGTGAGTTATTCATTTTTAAGTAGCAAACCTTTGATATGGTTTATGTGATAAAGAAGAGGAGGTTGATTGTTTTGTTTGCTTGCTTTAGTAATAGGTAATAGAGGAAATGGAAATGGAAATCGAAATGTGGGAGGAGGAAGAGGAAGAGGAAGCTATGGTCCTTATGGATATGGCAACAACAATTACAGGAGGGGAGGAGGAAGGTCATTTAACCGTAGAGGCAATGAATACGTTGCTAGTATCAACTCATACTAAACCGGAAATTGGTTTAGTTGTTGGGTGGTAAATTTGAGAATCTATTGATAATTGGTTTTTTGGTATGTTGGGGAAAGAAGAATGGTAAAAAAGCAAGAGAGAATTGTTGTTAGATATATTTCTTAAGGGTATTATTGTAAGTCACCTTTCTAATTGAACGATTTATTGGAGATTATGTGGAAGGTTCTTAATTCTAATGAATGTGTACTTTTTGGCTTCTCTGTTTGGTCAACTAGATGTCTTTGTTTGTTTACGCTTTGGTCAAGTCAACTACACTTCTCTGTTTGGTCAACTACACATCTTTGTTACGCTTATGATGAAAGACAAAAATGCTCATTTCTTTTGAATACTTTAGAGCAAAAAAAAAGAACATTGATGAATACAGTAAACTCAAAAATGCATATTAACGGGTTGTTCTGAGCTGGAAAGACTCTATTGACTTGGTTCGAACAAAAGATTTTCAAGTTTGAAACGTGTCACGTAAAGAAGTGGTTTGAAGATTGGTTCGAATCGCCAAGACTTAACCGGAACCTTAGCGATCACTCTTAGATCCCGGTTGATCTGATCGAATCAAGTAACTTAAGAGGATTTGTATGATACTATAACCTTCAAACAATTATTGACAAGTTGTACATTACACAGTCTTAACTTAAATGTGATTAACTAATAGCTACGAACTAAAGCAAGAAATCAATCAATGTGGTTAAAGATCAGACCATTAGTATACATACACAACGGTTTAGGTTTAAGTAGTGGCGTGAACAAGAAAAGAAAAAAAACAAACATCAAATCAAGATTGTAGCCTTTCAAGCTGTTTTGCATCTTATTACGAGACGACTTGGGTTTGTGAGTTCGAGGCCAACCATCTCTTAGAGGGCTACATAGGAACACACTCAAGCAGTTAGCATATAAATTTCCATCTTCCTGATATTTGACAGTCTCACCAAAATTATACAGTTGGTAGCTAGGAATGAAAAAACTAAGCTAATGATCAACAGCACTGTGCAATACCAACCACACTTTCTGACTAAACGATTCAAAGAGTCAAGAATGTGGTGATCTGGAATTGTTTGTTATGGTTTACTAGGAATTACACCTACCATTAGAACAAATCCTAATCACTCAATAGTTAAAAAACACTCTGGACTATGACAGAATTTAATTGGAATTAACAACCACTCCAAAAGGATCAAAAACTATAATACATACACCATTAAAGATCCCACACAAAGAAAGAAAATTAAACAACCACCAACTTCACAAACTTAGCCTATAAAATCAAACCACCAGATCCCAGTATCACACCATCAAAGCAAAAAGAGAAATCTAACTAGAAAATATAGAAAACCCACAATGGAGAAGACTAACACTAAAGCCAAGCTCGTTCTGGCACTATTTCTGATGGCACTTCTACTATCAGGCGCTCAAGGAGGGAGGTTTGTACCTGAGCACCAAAGCACGGTCATCGCCACCAACGCCTATAACCAGCAACTCAGGCTTTGGTTTGATTTTTCCCATTTTGCATGGCTTATTAAAAAATGGCTCTTTAAGAAGTGGTGGTTTAATCATTTTGTTCTCAAAGCTGACCTCAACAAACGTGTGCCCGGATCTAAGACTACAGCTGATGCCAGTGTCGCTGCATCCACTGTGTTTCCATGAGTATGCGATGACGCATACTACTACAAGGTGACCTTGAGGTGAGATTAAATAAGGCAAGACCAATAAAGCATCGATATGAAGCCCGTGTCTATTAGCTTCTGCAATCTATCTTATGCTTCCATTGTACTCTAGTACCAGTGCATGAAGCTCTAATAAAAATTCCCTTCGAGTTCCTACTATCTTACTCATACACACATACTTAACGTATATATATCAACTGGCATACACAACAAGATCAAAATGTAGAAATTTTAGTTAAGATCCAATTAATTTTCTTTTTTCATATATCTTTTTCATGTATAAAGAGAGAAGAACATCGATTGAGAGGTTTTCAGAGACCTAAATTACATAGAACAACAACTAGAAAACAAACAGTTATTACCAATGGTATCCATTAAAATGATAGGGCCTTCTTAATCATTGAATATTTCTCTTCCAGCAAAGTGAAATATTCAAACTAAAATACCATGTTACTGAAGACCCTACAATGTTCCAAAGCGAATATGATGATAGTCTGACAAACCATTAGACCTGTGAGAGTGGAAACCAAATTCCAATTAATAATCTTATTCAAATCTAGTAATTTCTACAATTATGGATTAAAAACTGTCATTAGTTAGACTTACAGGGTGGTTGGTGACTTTGCTGTATCACTCATCTAGTGGCTGGAAGGAAAACTCGAATCAGCTCTCTTGCAGTTACTCTTTTCCTACAAGTAGGGCATTTGGCCTGGCGAGTTATAGCCGTCTTTATACATTTCTTGCAGAAGATGTGACCGCACTTGGTTGACATCTCCTCAGTAAATGGACACATGCAAATCGGACAAGTAAACTTTGGCTCCTCTGGTGGTGGAGCTGGAGCCTTCGGGAGACTCTGCACAAGAAAGACGGAATGTGATGAGCCTCAGACTACATAGAAACTGCGCGAACATGTTTTCAAAAGTTCCAAGTGTCTTTTACCGATGACATGATGTCCACTTCAAAAACATTTACAGAGTCAATAATAGGTTGGTTAGGAGGAATCCTTCTGCGTTTGTTGCTTATGCTAGCAGACAATCTAGTTGTACCTCCTGCATTTACCAGTCCATGTAAATGAAAAGTTGTAAGCTATGAACACAAATTCTAAACCAGCTATCTCTCAACCATCACAGCAAATACAAACACAAACTAAAATCCAACCATCAATAGTATAATTTCTTTTCAACCAAAATCTCACCTGACTCTACATCAACTATCAAAGGCCTACGTGAACGAGTCGCTTTGCTTTTAGCCTGATATCAAAATGAAACAAAATTAGTAAACCTTCTACACAAACAAATCTTATCTATGACTGAAAAACAAGAGGAAGCGAGCATACTTCAGCAAAAGCGCTTGCGGATGATTCAATAACATCATCATCAACAGCATCAACATCAATCATGGTAGGAACAGACTGATATGGTACTGTAGGCACAGTAGGAGCTCTTACAGAAGCAGAGGTCCCTTCTTGATCACCAGGTATCGCATTCAGATCAATCACAGCTTTCCTCCGTCGATTTCCTCGAGGTGATCTCACCTCTTGTGTGCTCATCTTTCAGCTCAGAGTAAACCAACCTTTATACCTGTAAGATTCAGCCAAAGACAAATCTGATTTTAGTCTTTAAAAGTATTATATAAAAATTCAAAATCATTGCAAGCAAGAGAATAAAATCTGTGAATAATCTAAAAATGTCATTTTGCACATACTCTAAGAAAAAAAACCAAACTTTTGACAGATTTTCATGTCATTTTTCATAAACAAAATATCAAATAAGTAGATCAAAATCAAAAGAATTCAATTCACAGCCCAAAAAAAAATAAAAAATCAAACGAGTGTACGAGAAGAATCAAATCAAACTCAGAAACAAAATTGAAAGTAACGAGAAGAACAAAATGACTAATCCGATCCTAAAATTCAGAATGATCATTCCAACAAGAGATTAAATTAGATTTAAGGTTTTGAAACTGAAAAACATCTTCGATTAAATCGATTCGACGTTTAAGAGACTCACCGTGAGCCGAATTTTAAAGGAAGAAAACCGCCGGAGAGAAATTGGAACCCAATCTGAATTTGTGATTTTCTAGGGTTTTTGAATCTTTGGTGAGAGAGAGAGACAAGAACGAAGGGGGAGAGAAAGAAACGGTGATAGATTTTGAGTTTATATTAAAAAGACACGCGGGTCATTGTGACACGTGTCACAATGACCCAGTTCCACAAGTACAAAACGGCCGTGTTTTGGTACTTTCGTGGAGTTTACAACGTTGTTTCTACGAAGGAGCGGGAATGTTAAGATTGGAGCTGCTTTAGATGCTGAAATGGCCCATTGGGCTTAGTTTATCAATGCTCAATAACTCTTTCGAATTCTCTTGTTTAGCCCATTCCTTTGAACTTCCTACAATATTGGAAGGAAGAAGTTCTGGGAGAATTTTGGTCATGCACTCGTATAAAAAACTAGAAATTTTTTTATTATTATTTGTAGTTAACAATGTGGGAATGCCAAAGTAGTTTTTTTTTGGGTATAATAATTTTTCTCACATCAAGTACACAAAATGAAATAAAGTTATGCTAATTATACTATTAACTCTATGACTTATGGGCATTCCAATATATTTAGAGGTCATGTGCTAACAAAATAATTTGGACCTTTTTTCATACTAAAAAAAATAAAAATTGGGTCCCAAAGTTACAAGTATATCTCTTTTCCCTCTATCTGAAATGCATATATTCAGTGATTGTTTATAATTAGATTTGTGTTTGTGAACATGCCTACGAAGCTATCATCAATGCAGGTTTGCAAGTAGATGACTATGTAGCTCCCTCGTTCTGCAAAGATATATGAGAACTGAATATGAGTCCAATATGGAACCTGTTAGAGGACCACGGTTCTGGATGAAGAGAAGTGATCGCTTGGTAGTCGAGCCTCCAGAACCTGAATAACCTTGAAGAAAGAAGAAATCAAAGAAGATAAAGAAGAGAATAAAAGGTAAACACGAATCAGCAAAGAAGAAGAAAGGTAAACATGTTCAAAATTTTCCTAGGATTGGCCGCATAATTCATTGCTCAAACTGTTGTCAAGAAGACCACAATTACACTGGTTGTCAGGTACATCCAAAAAAAAAACCTAGGATGTTTCAAGATATAGAGATATTAGAGGTATCAATTACTCTCTTTGTTGTACTTTTTGTGAATGGTTTTGATTAGTTATGCTTATGTCTGCCTTAGAGACTTGTATATATCTCGGTTCTAATCTTTTCCTTCTGTTTTATAGGCTTCAAGCTCTACTCAAGGACCTGGTATGATTACACTTACTCAACCCTCTCAAATGACCGAGTGAAATAAAGTGTTTATTTATGCTTAGTTATGCTTCTGGGTTGTGTTGTTTTTGTTGTTAATTATGTCCAAACAATGTAGGATGGATCTCGGTTTATGTTGTTATGTCCAAACAATGTAGAATTGGGGATTTAATCAAATTGGGTTAAAATTGGATATTTGGGTTAAAATCAGGTAATTGGGTTTGGGTTATAACATTTAGCAGGCAATCACTATTTCTAAATGCGATTTAGAAGAATTGATCGCAATTTAGGGTTTTTAGTTTCGTAGGTGGAATTGGGCAGAGAAAAAAAAGATGGAGGAGAATCATGCTTCAATTAAATAGATTGGGGGGTAATAACAAGAGTTTGAGAGTCTGGATTAATCTACGCAGAATCAGCATTATAGGGGGTCTTAGGCAGTCAACCCTAAAACTATACATAGAAATATTGATAAATACAAAATGATATATAAAATGTTCTTTATTCTATTGATCCACGGTCGACCCGGTTCGACCGGTGATCCGATGACCCGGAAGGTCATCCGGTTTGGTATCTGGGTCGGGTATAAAAGTAAGAATCTAATTTCTAAGAATAAACATTTTCATTTGTCATTTACACATGTTTTCCTCTAAACTCAACTTCATCTCTATCCTCTTGAATTAACTTTTGACTGGTAATTTGTTGGGGTTTCTCTCCAATGCCTTCTTGTCTTCATTTCTGATTTTTTGGGTGTTTATAGCTTTTATAATCTTTGTTTACTTGAGAAATTTTTGTTTTCTTTTATTTGAAAATATAAGTCATGTTTTCTAATTATGCATGATATTATGTATGAGGTCTACAAAATTTGATTACCCTTAAACTAATTTCAGTTTGAAACCAGAATCAGTTTGTTAAAATTTCTATGTTTGTGTATATATGTCTGATTTCTGGCTTGTTTAAAATGTTATATTCATAAATTTAAAGAAAAGAGATTAAAAATAAGAAGATATATTATCACTCATGTTATTGAACTCTGTGAACACAATCTTATTCTTATCTTATTAGAACCAAACATATTTTCTAGCTGTGCATTTAGAATGAAGTTCAACGTAGTATTAATTGCGATTTAGACGTACTCAAAAGACTGCAAAGAAAATATTTGGTGAAACATTGGATTGTTTGCCTTTAGTTACATAAAAAAAAAGCCCAAAATAAAACAACTTTATGTAGGATTCCACAACATTTTCAAGCGGTTCAATGAGGTACATCCATTTTGAGTGCAACAAAAAGTTTCACTTCACACAATTATCATTTTCTTATAAGAGACACATGCAACTCTTATATTATCATTCAATTATGTGATTTTTGTGTTGTTTATATATCAATAAGCTCTCACAGTCATCCACTACAAGAAATTTACCGCAAAACCGATGGAATTTCTGACGGAATATAAATCCGTTGAAAAATTCCGACGGATTCCCGACATATTTCTGATAGACATGAAAATTGACGATTCCGTCGGAAATGTTCCGACGGATTTATATTCTGTCAGAAATTACTTCGGAATTGACGATTCCGTCGGAAATCCGTCAGAAATTTTTCGACAGATTTCTGACTGATTTCCGACGGATTACCGACGTATTTCCGACGGATTTTTGATGGAATTTGTTTTTCGGGTTGTCTAGTCATATGTCAGACTAAACCTTAGAACGAGACATGTGAAACCACAAAACCGTCAGAAATTTCTGACGGATTTTCTGATCCGTTTCTCTTGAAATATGTTTGTAGTATGCTATGTTACTCATTTCAATGAAAAAATAATACCAAAAACCTTGTTATCTATCATATATACCAAAATTAGAAAAATTCATATAATCATGTTTACATGTTAGACAATGATACATATACGTAAGCGATGATTTATAAACATAACAAATAAAATTTTCTAATTTTGGTATATTTAATATGTAACAAGGTATTTGTTAGTATTTTATCATTGAAATGAGTAACAAATCATATTACAAACATATTTCAAGAGAAACGGATCGTAAACGACCACGAAACCATAAAACCATCTGAAATCCGTCAGAAATTCCGACGGAATATGAAAATTTGACCGCGTAAGTTGCCCGCGTGAATTAAATTTGTTTAAATTTATTGCTATCCGTCGGAAATTTCTGACGGATTTCCGACGGATAGCAAAAATATAGGGCGAATGTTCAAAATATTTTCAAAAAACACCGGCAAATATTATTTTTTCGCCAATTCCGTCGGAAATTTGTTTTTATATATCACTTCTTCTTCTCGGCAAATTCATTTCTCATTTTAGAAGACAAAAATTAAAAGAAGAACAAGATGTAGAAGATGAAGATGAAGAATTTTTTTTTTTTTTTTTTTTTTTTTAATTTTAATTTTAATTGTAATTGAAATTTTATAATTAAAATTTATTTAAAATTATAATTTTAAATCTTAATTTATATTTATTCCGAATTAAATTTATATATTAATTATAATTAATTACAATTAATTAATATTAATTACAATTAATTAATATTAATTACAATAAATTAAATATTATTAATATTATTAATATTATTAATAAAATTATATATCCGTCGGAAATCCGTCGGAAATATGTCCGTCGGAAATATGTCGGAAATTTTTCGACGGATTTGAATCCGTCGGAAATCAGTTACAATTTTTGACGGATTTCCGATGAAATTTTTATTCCCGATGAGATAGAAGCGACGGTAAAAACCGACGGATTTCCGACGGATTTTGCCAAATCTGACGGATTTCCGACGGAATTGGCCGTCAGTTTTGCGGTATTTTTCTTGTAGTGATCTGACAGTCGAATTAAGGAAAAAACACACAAATAGAATTACAAAAGTTGCATAATTTTTTAGCGAAAGCCACTCCCTATGTCTCCATATATGAATAACGGAAGGAAAAAAAAACATTCAGAAGCAAATAAAAAAAAAAGTATGAAAGAAAATTATCTTCAGTAGCTTCATTTTCGGCTCCATGGAGGAAAGCAGCAACCCTACACAACAATTTACAAATGATTTATGATAGGTAACCAAAAATGTATACGATGATGTGCAGATTTTGGCTTGGATATTAACGAACGTTGTCCCTCAAAGTTTGATGTATTATTTTAGTCTCATACTCACATATATATAGCTTTTGATATATGCAGGTTTTCAAAGTGTTAACAAAATTTAGGACCCTAATTATGCCAAATCTAGTCTTTTTCCTAATATTGAGAATAGAACTCGCAGAGAAATAACTTAAGCTAGCGTTTAGTTCCATTTTATTCTTCCGGGGTAATTTCAAGTTTTAACATATCTTTAAGTTTCATAACTTTCTGTAAATTTATTTGGCAGTCAATGTTGTTAACAATTTTCAGTAGGCCTAAAAGTCAACATTGCTCTTTGATCATCCTAAACCATTCATTTCCCTTATTTAAACCTAAAATACCTTTTCTTGTGGATAATCTGGCCTAACCTACCTAATCTCATGGGTATACAAGGTCTTCGGACATATACATACCATGTTAAGTATTCAAGTTTGAAGAACTGAAACTTTGTCACTATATTAGTGGGTACTCCGCATCATCTGAACAATCCTATAGAGCCGGTTAATCCACAAACAGCGTTCAAAGTTCTTAGCAAAAATCAAACTCGAGACTCTGCAAGTTTACACTTTGAAACCTAAGTTATCATCCTACCACTACCGCTCGACTAGGAAAATAAATTTTAATATTTTTTCTTAGCAAGAGAACTCAAACCTAAGGAGCACCAAAGCAAGGGTACCACTAGACTACGAGTCTCTCGACAGCCTAAACTACTTGCTAAAAATAACTTAACAAGTCCAAATTAAAGGTAATAATATAATTCTATACAATGTAGTCTTTTCATATGGTCTTTGTAAAAGAACGGGTAACACATTGCATGTTTAGTGGGAGTCTCTAATTGAGTTCCTCACAAATGAAAAAAAATAAAATAATAAAAAATAAGAAAGAGACTAAAATGAGTCTCTAATTTAAGAGACTTTGAGAACTTTGGTAGAGATTCATTTGACACATGACTAAATATTATAAATTTTTTTTTACCATTTAAATTTTTAATAAATGATTAAATTATATAAAAGTTATTAAAATAATATATTTGAGAGACTATGAGAAGTTCTCCTCAATGCACATGCCCTTAGTTTGTCACTGAATTTTCCAAATTTCACAACCAATTCTTCCGCGGATAAGTAATACTTTTGAATCGTATGGCTATAGTTAATTATTCAAATATTATTATGGCAATATGTAGAAAAAAAAAAAAGAATATATACCTTGGGACTAGAAGGTAACGGTTGATGATGTTGGTCGTTCATGGGTCGAGTCAGGGTGCTATCAGAGATTCCATTGTAAGAGCTCGCACTCTGGTACCTTTCTTCCTTCACTTTGTCAAAGATGAGTGTGTAACTCTCACTATTCGAACCCGATCCAGGAAATGGCGGAATACTCACCCCCTAAATGATAAAATACACTTATTAGACTATACATATATGAATTGTGATACATAAGGTGAAAATATTCATACCGGCCTGTCTTTGCTTCGATTTCTAAGATTAGGTATCGGCCTAGATTGTACCGAAACAGGTTCTTGTTGATACCGTCTATTTGTTTCCGATGGATTTCCGACTGATCTTCCTGCACCACCATATGATTGATGGTTGTAGGTTTCTGATGAGGGAGGATGTCTAACTCTGTTGTTTCTGTCATTATGCGCAGGAGATCTGAATTCAGTTTCTTCTCTGCTACTGAATCTTTCGTGTCTTGGTCTTACATTGTTGTTTGGTCGTTGGTCATGCCTATAATTTCGATTTTGTGCAGCGTCTGGATTCATTTCAGGATACTCGTTGGGGTTGGACATGTTTGTATTGTTCTTGCTATTGCTCTTACTCACTTTATCGAACACAACCGTGAATGCAGCATCTTCTTTCCAGTCACCGAATTTGGGCACGGGTGAACGATTCTGTAACCAAAAGAAAAAAAAATTTTTGAAAAAACATTGAAATTGTAACTAAGAGATATGACTATTCTAAAAAAATTTAGAAATCTCATACTCTTTCCATTTCTCAAAGAGAGTTGTTTAAGATTTTTGCACACAAAAATTAAGAAAACTATTTCATTTTCTGTTTTACCCCCTTAGTAATACACTTTATAATACTATAATTTTATACATCAAAAATAGCATAAACAAAAGTGGAACTTTTACTAAATATTTACATTTTGAAAATGTAAAACGACACATATTGTGAAACAAATTTTAAGTTTTGGAACAGCATTCTTTGAGAAATGGAGGGAGTATGAATGAACATAATATTTGTATTTGAGGGTTAGACACCACTCCATATGTTATTTAGTCAGTTTTGTAATGAAATTATATAGTGCTGGTGCATAGATTTAGAGCTGAAACCTAAGGTGCAAGAAACAGAAACCTCTGTGGAAGGTGATCATAATTTAATCACTTACATTAACATTGTTTTAAGAAGGAAAAAAGACAATAAGAATTTGATGTTCATAAGCATCAAAAGTCAACATAGTCAAACAAAACAAACTATCATGATACTATATAAAGAATCCAAAATCTAAAGAAAACTCCAAATCCTAAACATGCTATAGGATCTATATTTAGGTAAGAACTACAAACATATTTTAACAATTATCATTCATTCTCACAAAGTAAACCTCAGAGTGTAGAATACAAATTAAAAAAAAAAATTGTAGAACAAAAAGGCTTTAGAAAATCAAAATGAAAACAAAAGAGACTAAAACCAAAGAACAAAAAAAATAGAAACTTACTGCCATATTTCTGAATCTCCAGCAGCCAGAAATGAAGAATTGCTTCAATGGGTTTGAAAGAGAGAAATAGATTATTGAGAAAGAGAAAGCTAAGAGACGTGTAAACACGAAGGTGTTGACAATTCATTTGTCGTTGACTTGTCTTTATAGTGATTTCGTAAAACGACGACTTCTTCTACGGCGCTTGCTAATCTTCTTTGTATCTTAATGATTAATGAATGCTTCAAACAGACGACGACTCGCTTCATGCGTGTTTATTTTTTTAACATCTTATTATATTATCAAATTGTAAAAGGATATAATAAAGTTGGCTATTTAAATAGAAAATAAAATAATTGCATACTAGGTATTATCCGCGAACAAGACAATTAATCCTATGTATAAAGTATAAAACCTGAAGTAATAAGTTTGAACTTGTCTCCTCTATTTCCTTTAAATCATCGACTCGTAATCTTCCTCTATTGAGAGACATAAGTCTCATATTGTAATTAATAAATTACTATTGTAAAGCCGGGTAATTTACATAAGTTGAATTAGGTTAACTATCTTGTATATAAGGCAAAGCCTTGACATCTTGTTGAATAAGAAAACCTTAATACCAAATTAGGTTTCTTGACATGGTATCAGAGCTTAACTTAAAAATTTAGATGGCTATCGATCTTTAAAAAATTCCTTTGATCGGATCAAATCAATTCTCTTTCGATTTGATTTCTGTTTTTCATAATTTTCTTCTCTTTGACCTTAGTTATATCGACTCTTTTATCAATATAATTCTCTTGAATCATGGCTATTGAGGACATTCTTCATTCGGAAGAAAACTCGTCTGTGGTATCTCGTGTATGACAGGAATCAACTTGTTGATGGGAGCGTATGTTACCAAAATGGAAATGCATGCTTCCAAAATGGAAGCGCAAACTTCTAACACGTTTTTAAAATGGTGTTTTCGGAAGTGTCATGTAAGTAGGCTTCCGTGAACTTCCAAAAGTTTCCGATTTCGATTCCAATTCTGGAGCGAAAAGCAGATATCGAACGAAGTTTTCGTGATACATAGATCAACACTCACCGAAAATGTCCAAATGTACAATGCTCCGGTGAATTTATGGGTTTTCTATAATTGAATCTTAATTAAATAACAGATAACTTTAACAATTTTGAAATATAACTTAGAAATATCATATCCAATAACACTAATTTCAGTGTCCAACTTAAAACTTAACGATTGAATAACGGTAAATTACACTTGGATTTAAATTATACTCCTTCTGTTCTTTATTACTCCTATTTCTAGGAAAAAAAATTTGTTTGAAAAAGATCAAAGTTGTAAGTTTTTATGCATGTTTTATTAGTAATTAATGATAAATTATAAATTTCAAGAAAAATAATTGAATATTATTGGTTTAAGATTATAAAAAATTATTAATCATAAAAAAACTAAATATTTATAATTAACTTTTAGATGATTTTTAATATACGTGAAAATCCTAAAAATAGGATTAATAAGAAACAAAGTGAGTATTAGTCTATGATTCAATAACACCCACGAGATTTGGTATTAACATTTTTAAAAGTTTCCTTTCAAAATTAATTTATGTATTTAATTCCCCAGTACAAAATATAATAAATACAGTAGAACCTCTATAAATTAATACTCGATAAATTAATAACCTCTTTAAATTAATAAATTATCTCGGTCTCGAGTTGGGCCGGTGTAATAATTGACACATTTCGATAAGATAATAATATAATAATTTTTTGAAATCTCTATGTAATTATATGGTCCCATTAATAACATAAATTAATAATCATGTAAATTTATTGTATATATATAAGATATTTTAGTGAAATATGATTCTAATGTTGTTTATTTATTCATAAATTTGTAATTTTGTTGGAGTTTATCTATATTTTTCTTAAAATATCAAAAATATATGATATTATCTTCTCAAATTGTATCAAAAATTATTTAAAATTTTTATATATGCAATGATTGTTTCATAATGTGTAAATACATTAAAACACATCGTAGTATTGTCTTCGTTTTTTTATTTTTTATATAATATTTTTTGAAATTTGAAAAAACTCTTAATAAATTAGTAATTATGAATTTATCAATAAATTTATAAATTAATAAAATTCTCTAGTTCCAATAATATTAATTTATAGAGGTTTTAGTGTAGATGCAACATAGCACTCAGCAAGCACTGATTCGCCATCTCTCTTAAAAGTAAAGCAAAAAGCCAAACTTATGTCTGCAGCTTTTGCAAAGGCATGAGTAGTTTAGGCTTTACAGTAGAGTTTAATCTAAAATCTTTTAAGTTTTTTTACATAATTACACCATTAATCACAACCATTGATCTCCCTCTCTATCTCTATCTCCCTCTTGATTACTAAACAAACATTTCGACCTTTATGCTTTCTTCTTTACTCCTCTCAGATCCTTCTTGACTCTTCAGTGTTTCATCTCTCTTACTAAAACACATAAGCTTCTTCGACTTCTTGACTTCAATTCTTCTTAATTCTCTCCATTTTTTATGGTTTCTTGGTGGTATCAAGAATGAGTGATCTGTCTTTTACCACACCGATTTCTTGATGGGTTTTAGATAAACTCGTTGCATTTTATTCGTCCTCCGATCTGGGTTTTGGTTTTAAATTCATAGCCGAGTAGCAAATCAAGAAGACAAGAGTTAGTAATTAGGGTTTAGTGTTTACATTCTTAGTGAATTGTGGTAAAGGAACAAACTTTAGGGGAAAATTCAGACATGATTCAGTTACTGTTTTTTGTTCTGTTTGTGGAAGGTGCGATTGCATTTCTATTGTTGATAAAGATTGGTCCTTTGAGAGAGCTTGTGATTAAAAGTCTTGACCAGATGAAGATGGGGAAAGGTCCTGCTACTGTTAAAACCATTGCTGGAACCATGTCTGTTATTCTCTTCTCTAATCTCATGAGTATTGTCAAGATCCAGAACAAAGGTGCAAAGCTTGGAACAATGTCTCCTATGGATCAGGTTCTTTGGAGAACCCACTTGCTTGAAGCTTCTCTAATGGGTCAGTTTCATTGCTTGGCTTTTATCATATTCATAACCATAGGGCTTTGTTGATTGATTGTTGCCTTGCTTTAGTTTTTGGCTTATAGATTAGTGTTTTAGCTATGGTTATCGGAACAAAGTTGGAATCTGCTGGACTTTGTGCTGATAATCTAAACTGTTCTACTTGGTCCATTGGTTTCATGGGTAATTCAGCTTTTACTGAATATATATAGGCTGTGTTGTTCTTGAGTTGTTATTTACAATCAAGAACTTATGACCAAACCTTATGAAAGAACCAAAAATATCCAAGGAGATCTATTGAAATAGATTGCTTAAGAGGCTTGCTAAGATCAACTCAAATACACATGATCTAGCTCTTGTTAATATGACATTAATCTGAACTGATTTGTTGATGTGGTAGTTGGGGTTGATGCACTCTCTTATCAATACTTCTTTTGGTTATTTGGGATCTTCCTTTTAGACTTATTTTGTTCTGAAAAATGTTGAGCTTTGCAAAGTGAAGTTATATTTGAAGCTGAAAACCTTAATGATCTTGCAGGAGTCGTACTTTTTCTCGGCTTCATAATTGACAGAATCCATCATTACCTCGGAAAGCTAATCAATTTAAGAAGCAATGTCGGGTCATCGAAAGAAGAACTTGAACAGCTCCAGAAAGAGAGAACTGAACTGAAGGAGAAAGAAGAAAAGGCATCCAATGAAATCAAGCAGCTGCAGGAGAAACTGTCATCTATTTCAGAGAGACTTAAGATAGCAGAGACAAAGTCTAAAGAGAATGAGAAGAAGCTCGAAACCGCTGAAACCCATGTGACTGCGCTACAGAAACAGTCTGCAGAGCTGCTTCTGGAGTATGATAGATTGCTAGAAGACAACCAAAATCTCCAAAGCCGAATGTTGGGGAAAACGAAGAGTTGATGATGTAAGGCTTCTGGAGTATTGTTACCAATGGTGATGAAGCGAGAGTTTTGTGGAGGATTGCAGTTGCAGGAATTCTTGTAACATTTTTGATTCACTATATGGATATTGAATGTTCTTGGTATTTATCAACTCTTTGGAATGTTTTGTCGAAAATTATATCAAAATCCATATTGAGTATGAGTGTATGACAAAGAAAGATAAATGCAAAGGTTCTTAAATGGTGGCACAAAGTTTATAAACTCACTTTTTCTTTTTGCCTTTGCAACACATAAGATTCATATTATACGGAATAGGTTTGGATTCTTTAAAGGCATGAAACTATACCCTAACTCCTTTTGAGAAGTTTCATAAATATAAATTTGGTATAGACGTCTAATAGAAATAACATAAACCCTAAACATATCATCTAACATGAAACCCCAAATCAAACAGATATTGACAAGAGGATAATTAAACCCTAAATGTAAATGAGAACCCAAACATATCAATGTACACTATATCATCCTTAACCGATATTTTTTAAACGTTTTATAGAAATAATCTGAACCTTAACATGTTGCAAAATAATTAATTCTAAACTCGAACTTAAAATTATAATATTTTCCGTCCAGTACACTAGAGCGTATCTACTGTAGTGTCCATGGTATGTCTTAGACATCTAATTAAAGCCATCTATGAACTCTAAAACATCATCATAAACCTTAAACCATAAAATTATTATACAGAATAAGATTATTACTAAATAAATATTGCATTAAGAGTTTTATTACATATTGTTGTTGATATGAAAAATAACATTATAATGGTGACATTAAGTGTCTCAATGATTTATTTTGCTATTTATACAAATATAAAACTCAACAAAATGTAACAGATTAATTAAAATTGAAAACTCGTTGGATACATTCAAACGTGTAATTAACATTGTAGACTAGTAAATGTGTCCACTGGTTTAGACGGCTTTGTTTACAATTTTTACATAAACTAGGGGTATAGCCGGGCTACGCCCGGATATATGTTAATAATTTATATATTTGTATTTGTTATGAATAGTTTAAAAATATTAATTTTTAATTTGTGTGAAATGATGAAAATAATCGAGGATAGCTAATTTGAGATCGTTGCATTTTAATTTATTTTTAATAATTTAAATGGTAACCATTGAATGAGTGAGGATAAAACAAAATCAAATGGATGAGTCATAGTGAATGTTTGTTTTTGTTTTTATTTTTATTTTTTTGTTTTTTTGATATTTTACAGTGATTTTTTGAATAAATTTATTAATTTTTATGTTTTTTTTCCATATCTTGAAACGTCTTGTGCATCCTTTGGATCATAATTAGTGTATTCTACTTTCTATCATTAGCAATTTATTCATTAGTGTTTACAATATCAGTTTCTGTATTTTTCGTTTGACTTATAATGTATATTTGAACATTGATGTGATTCATTGGTGTTGTCAGCGGTATTAATATAATTAATATAAGGGGTTAATTATTTAATTCCCACGTTTTAATTGTTTAAATAATTTTGTATTAATTAGATTGTTTATTTTGGTAAGTTAAATATTTATTTCCTTGTTTGTTCTCTCTGAATTATTATTCACAATTTAATTCAATATATATTTTTAAAAATTTACTTTTAGTGTGTTTTAATTTTGGGTATGGAAGTTAAACTGATAGAATTAGCATTTGAAAACTACTAATGACCATACTTACTTACCTAATCACTATACTTATTCCCCTATAAATATCATATACTTTTACTTAACGGTGTATACTACTCCAAATACTCTCCAGAAACACATTTATCTTTCCAAAACTTCAAATGGTGCATTTCTATCTTCCGTCCATCAACTCATCTAAACAAATTAACGAATTTTTGGTAGATTGTCGTGCTTCTCCGGTTTATGCAAAAGAATCTCATGAGTTCACCTACAATAAGGTAGTAATTTGTTTTCTTTTCTTTGTCCCCTGAATTTTTAATTGTAATAATTTTTTTTAATATATTTTTCAGGTGTCTCAAGCATGGATTAAGGGACCTTCCTCTGCCACAGCAATTAAGTTTCTATTTCTATTTATTGATAAAGTATTGTCATTAGTTTTGATTTTATGTTTGTACATTATTTTAATTCTATTAATTTGGATATGTGATTTATTTTTTGTAAATGATGTGTAGGAGGATAATAGGGGAAAACCCGTTAAAAATTATAAGAAGATGGGACGAATTAGCAGCTATTTCAGTTGTTGTATTTGGAGAGCTTTTCAATGTTGTAAAGTTTGGGTTGTAATGTAAATAAATGTGATGGGCCTATTAAGCTAAATAGCCCAATTAAAAATCAGAATTAAAATTGAATCATTAGAAGAATGCCTAATGGTCCAAATCGAAGAAAGATGAAGAAATTAAGTTTTGGATCTAAGTTGTCTTTTGTAGAGATATGAATGTTGGCAAGTATCAGAAGAGTGTTTTTTTTTTGTCGGCAAGAGAAAAGTTTGTTATTGACATAGATAATCGGTGTCTATATGATCGGATAGCTTCGATTAATTTGTTGGAACATCATCTCGTCTGATTGTTAAGGTTCCTATTTGGTAAAGTTAGTAGTTGGTTATTCCTAATTTTAACCCTGATTTATTCTGGTGTATTTGATTCACCTAAATCTGGTAGGCTTTCAATTGTTATTCCTCCTCGTTGGTCTTCTCTATTGTTTCATAATATTGGGCGGTGAAATTGATAGTAGTGGAAGATTGGAATGTAGCTTTTTCTAATATAATTTCTTCGAGAGAATGTGAGACAAATAGTGTAGGATTAATTTTTTAAGAGCCTGATGGATTTTTCTGTGGAAACCATAAGTTGAAGAAGATATAAGTTAGTATATACTCTCATTTTGTTTTTGAAATAGTTTTATTTTTATTTTTTTGAAGGTGGAAGAGAGTTGGAATACTAAATATCCGTTGCCCTACATATTGGACAACTAAGTCTTGTATACAACCAGGTGATAATACATTGATGGTGGTATATGTGATTACATGATAGCTTGTTAATCTCGGGTGTTCCTGTAAATGTTTGTAGGCAAATTGTGCACTCCTCTCTTTCTTCTTCTATAGTTGCTATTCTTTTTGTAGCTTGTAGATCAGGAATGAGTACGTCCGTGTCTATCCTTGACATTGCGTGTGAATTGTAATCAGTAACTTTGAAGTGTAGAATTACAGTCATACCTCTTTCTGGTTGTCTTGATATTTGGACCGCGATGATAAAGTTGCGGAAGTTTGTAGTCATTCTTCTTGCGTTTGCCTCTGTTATTTCATGATACATCAGCTTCTTCGCAAGGTTTCCCATGTTGGACTGGCGCCGGTAGTTGGCAAAGGTAGTTGTATAATGATGTCAGGTTGTTGTGTATTTGGCCATTTGATAATCAGATGGATTTCGTCACCGGTGTGTGAATTAGGGGGTTGAGTTTGAAAGGAGAATGAGTAGGCTAGGTTTTGTGTGTCAACCATATTTACTTTGTTTTTTTTTAGGTCTCTCGTTGGTGTGAGGGTTGATGTATTTATAGTTTTCTTTTGTCTTTTGTGATTTCCTCAGTCGTTTCTCTTTTTTTGTTGTTGTTGTATGATTTACTTACTGTTGCTCTTCCCATTACATTTAGTTATTAATTATATTGATGTGGTTTAATTTGAAGTAGTAACCGTTTCTTTTTAAATATCCATTGAATTATTTGTGTAGTTGAGAAGGTGATAGTCAGAGAGTTAGTCGGTGAGATAAATAGAAGACGAGAATTTTAAGAAGCGAAGGCTGTTTTCTATATTTTCCAGTAGAGATTTGTGCGTTGAGAATGTGTTGATGGATAAGGATTTTCATCTGTGAGGACGTTTTGGCTTTCCGTGATAATAATGTTTATTGATGGTCTATATTTGGTTTAATATGGTTAACGCATTTTAGTTTAAATATTTTCCAGTGTAACTATAATATTGGAAAATATTTTCCAGCTGTATATGAGAATATAAATTAATTATTTCTCTGTGAAGGTTTCACAAATATTGGATTAATTATTTATATATTACTTTCTAATTGATAACCTGATGTTGTTGTGTCTCCATGTTTAAGTAGATGTATTATTGTCGGGAAGAGTTAGTTACCTGGTTACTTTGGAAGTTCATTGTAGATTTCTTTGTAGACAATATTTCTCACTCCATCTTCTTTTTGGTATTGTCCTTGTAAAATGGTTAGGCCTTGAGGTGATGTCCCTCGAGAAAGAGCTACGTATAGTTGGCCATGACTGAACACTGGTGTTGGTAAATATAATACAACTGATTTCAAACTTTGCCCTTGGCTTTTATTGATGGTCATAGCATAGCAAACTCTGGGAATTGTCATCTTCGCAGTGTGAAAGGATGATCTGATTGTGGTGGCGATAAAATTATCCTTGGTAGGAGAACTTTTTGCCCAACATGCGTCCCAGTAATGATTTCCCCTTCAATGACTCTTTCACCTAGTTTAGTTACAACCAATCTTGTGCCATTGCAAAGACCTGCTTTTTGATTAATGTTTCGCAGAAGCATTATAGGTACTCCTTTTTTGAGGGTGAGTTTATGGTGTGGCAAACCTGGGAACTCTAAAGAGTTTAAATACTCTACAGAGTAAAGTGCTTCATAATCTGCTCCTATTGTCTCAGCTTTCCCTATCGTGTTTGAGCTTAAGTATTCTTTAGGCTGCCCTTCGACTTGAGATAACATGTATGTGTTAATCTCATCAACGTATTCATTACGTGGAGTAAGGATTGCTCGTTCTGTCAAGTGTTCATTGTTTGTTTTGGAGTCATTGTGTTGTGCATAGATTGCTTTCCTTATTTCTTCAAGAGGATTTCCATTAGATTCCATAAAAAAAGTTTTATCAACCTTCACCATTTCACCTTCGTCATTGTTTATCTCTTTGAGAGCTTCAGATGTGGGTGCAGTTCCGTTGCCTACACTTAGTAGCTATGCAGCAAATCCTTTTTCTGACTGTTGTAGTCTCATGTTTTGTTGTAGGACAAAAACATTGCATGATTCCCACAAAGGTGACTGACTTATAGAGGCTAAAACAATGTCTGCTCTGGTTCCATGTGGGATAACAGGTAGTATATGTCTAAAATCTCCTCCAAGTAGAACAGTTTTACCTCCAATTGGTTTATTGCTTGCTGTAGTGTCCTCTGTGGAAAGTAAGTCTCTAAGTGTTCTATCTACCGCTTCAAATGTGTGTCGAAGTGACATTGGTGCTTCGTCCCATGTAATCAAATCTGTTTTGATGATCAATTCCGCAAGCATTGTTCCCTTCTTTATATCACAAATGGAGTCCTCCGTAAGATTAAGTGGTATCTTAAATCTTGAATGGGCTGTTCTCCCGTTAGGTAGAAGCAAGGCTACGATGCCTGATGATGCAACAGGAAGAACGACTTTATTTTCTGATCTTAGTTTGGAGATTAGCGTTTGGTAGACAAAAGTTTTCGCAGTCCCACCTGGCCCATAGAGAAAGAATAGTTTGCCCATGTTTTTATCAACTGATTACAAAACTGTTACATAAACTTTGGCCTGATCCATGTTTAGCTGAGGAAAGAGTTTTTCATATTCTTCTTTCTCTTTTTTTTTCATTGTACTCTAATTCTTGCCGCCATAAACTATTGCTGATTTCTTTTAGGGCATTTGAATTAGGCCTCGGCATATCTTTGAAGTCATTAAGGGATCGTTCATGTTGATGCAAAAGTAGCTCTATCTTGATCAAAATATATTCGTGCAACTCTTCTTCTTTCAAAGTTATTCCTTCAAACCCAAATAGCCTGCACTATTTTTTAGTGATGTCTTCTGACATTGACTTCCAGCAGTGTTCCCACAAGAGTATTGGCTTGGCTACCTCACAGTATATAAGTAAGAGGACAAACAAATGGCGTAGTTGAAACGGTGTTGCCCATTGATTTGCTTCATCCATTGCATGATGCCACTCTTTATCATCGTCTAGTAGTCCTCTAGCATAACATGCTGCTTTGAAGCTTTCTTTTATTTCACCACCAACTGTTTTCAAATAGTTGTAGCTTGTTGGCCCTTCTATGACATTTAGCGGTATCCTAAGGTAGTACAGCTCTCCAGAAGCTGGGTGAATGTTTACTATTCTACCTATAGAGGTTCGTTTTTTCCTTTTATGCCACATTTTGCTATTGTTGTCCCACACAAAATATTTTGGGAATTCGATATATGTCAACCTTTGAGCTTCTTCATAATGTTGATTCATCACCATCCATTCTGTGAACAGTGTCTTGTCAATATTCTCCCGAGACAAGACATGCTTGAGATTGTATTTTGCCTTGTAAGCTAATGAGTGTTGTCCCTCTAGATGAATAAGCAGTTTCTGAACTGATGGTTTTCGTTTATGTATGTGGAAAGCAAATGTACGCCACATAGCTTCACAAGCTGATAAGTATCTACAATCAAAGTACTCTTGAATTTCATCCCTTTCCTTGACAAGTTTTTCTGTATTTCCATTCTCTGTAGTAGTGGTTGTACCTTTCTCTATCAAGATGGTTGCTTTATCGACCTCTTTTGTAACATACTTGAAAAGATATTTGATAGCGTTTGATGTGTTGCACCATTCTTCATTGATGTGCGCTTGATATTTTTTCAAGATTTCAATGTTTTGTGGGATAACAAATCGATTATCTAGCTTTTTCCCTTTCTTGATAACAATGTTGTCATCGTTTTGCCGACCGCGGTAGAGAATATATCCAGACTTTTCAATTGTTGTGAACTGATTGTAGGGTCGTGGATATTTTTTTGGTGCATACCTTTTTATCCATGCAAGGAGATGATGGTCTGTCCATTCCGCATGGACCATGCATCATGTGCATTTCCACAAGCTCGAATCCCAATGGATCTTCACTTTTGTTGGGTAGTTCAGCAGAGATGATCTCATTTATTTGATCTGGGGTTGATATCTTAGCTATTTTCTCCAACCATAAAAGTATATGTGCGTGTGGTAGTCCACGTTTTTGGAACTCAATTGTGTGCAACACTGAATAATAAGAATTGTGTTAGTGTCATTTTCCCTCTTTTTAAAATTATTAGATATATTTAATCATAAAATAGGTAATCGTACCAGCTATACATGGATTGAAGAATGTCCTTTTTCAAGGTGTTTAAGCAATTCGTCAAGCTTTGTTTTGAAGATACAACATTCAATATCAGGTCTATCATTTGATGAGATTCTCCCGTAGGCTGCCAAATGGTCTTGAATTTCTTGCCAGTTTGGGTTTGCAGTCATTGTGATGAATAAAGTTGGGTTGCCAAATGTATGACAAATTGCCATTGCGTCATGGTATTTTTCAATCATGTAGCGTGGTCCTCCAGTAAAACTTGAGGGCAAGATTATTCTTTTTCCAACTTTAGTGGCCTTTGTGTCTCCTTTACTAACTGCATCATATACATTGCAGTATAAATCAGCTCTGAGTTGGTCTTGATTATTTTTTGCCCATCGTAGTCTTTCCTGTTCAATCAATGTGTACATATCAACAACATATTGGTGAAATAAACGGCCTCCCTTTATTAGTGTCATTTCTTCTGCTAGTCTCGTTTGGATTTGGTAAGCATAGAACTCTCTTACACTAATAAACGTTCTTTTTCTTTCACCAGTTTGCGTGACTGCGTGGAGAATTTCAGTATGGAATCCATACTCTCCATAGGGGAACAACAATGGGTATTGCAAACTCATGAAGAGTGAAGTGGCTTGACTGCAATTCCAAGATTACATCTCTATATCCGATATTAGATGTTAAATCACCAACTATTAGGCCTGCAACTTCTTGAACTTGTGGCAGATCATATAGTTTACCTTTTCCTTTTTGACCCACCAACCTCATTGTCAAGTCTTCTACTTCATTTTCCTTGTAACGATCTTGAGCTTTTCGGAAAAACATACACAAGCAATTATGTTCATCTAACATCTTTATTAAACCCATCACTATATCTTCTTGTATTTCGTATTTTAAACTGCCACCGGTCATATGTTTCATACGATTGGAGACTTCATTTTCTGTGTCGAAGATATACATTTACAGAAATTTTGGTGGTTGACCTGGCATGGGGAGCATTGATCCTATACGATGATAATTTTGGCCATGTATTCTGAAACAAGGTGGTCCTTTTCCAGATGTGAGACTATGATCTATTTTCGCACCCATGGATGTAAAAGCTAGCATAGAGTTGTAAGCTCGTATATTAATCTGAAATGCCAAACACATCTCCAGTAAATTTTCTAGAAAAGGAGGAGTCTTTCTTCTAGGTGGGAGCTTGACGCGACCTTGTTGGCAACATATTGTGAAGACTGGTTCTCCAGTTTTGGGGTCATTTCCCGTTTTCTCAGAATACCATACTAATGCATTATAGTGAGAGCATTGTAGTATTGGGTTTTCAATGACCATTGATTCTGGTTCAAAGTAAAAGTAAACATTGGTTACTTTTTAAGAAATAAATAAATATGTAATATTATTTTTTTGGATTGGTTGGTAGAGTCTAACCTTGAAGTTGTTTTTTCTCTTGTCTGGATATTTTGGGTTTGGTGTTGATGATTACCCTGTTTGAATTTAATAAATTATATATTAGATACATATTATATTAAAAACCTTGTAATAATTTTAAAATGTATTTGAATTTCATATGTATTGGAGTAGTTACCTTGTTGTTCTCTTGAAAATCGTTTGGATATAATGATAGCCCGTCGCATCGTTTGTGCATTCTTACGCCTCACTACAATGTATTAATGGTTGTTAGTGATATAAGATTTGAAAATAGTAGGAAATATATTTTAAAACTATATATATTGATACAATTATTGTATTGATCATAATTACCATATTCAAAACATCTGTCGCATCCACCTGTATTAAATAATAATGGTTAATAGGAAGGGATAAGTTTAGAATAAGTTACATTGTCTATGTAATTGATTTAGTATTGTTAGTTAAGAGAAGCTTACAATTGTAGTAGGTGATGGTATGTGGGGTTGTCACTTGTTGTTTTTTCTTTGACGTATCTGTCCGAAATTTAAATGTATAAGCAACATATGTATTTTCTTAAGAGAATTGTTTTAAAAATCTCTTGATTTTCTTTAAGGATGCCTATACTTGTAACTAAATTTGTGTAAATATTACACTGCTCATTTAGCTGATACTAATGTTTTAACCGTTTTTAGGAACTGTAATATTGCCCTCCACAGTTCTATATTGTTCAAAACAAATAAGAATAGCGCTAAATGATTTGTATCTAGTTAAAGAATGTTACCCTTTTTTTGGTGGAAGTAGATGGGCCATTGTTGTTCTTTGTGCGCTTTCTAGATTGTTGATTTTTAGGCAGTGTGGGTGTCTTTCGTCTATGCCAACTTTTAGAAAGGAGGACTGCTTTCCGCATAGATCTTGCTGTTTTATAACGAACTGTGCATTAGAATAGTTAGTCATAAATATTAGGGTATTGTGATGTGTATTTTTTAATTATGTGTGGAGGGCAGTACCATATATGGAGCACTTGTTACAACCACCTAATTGAAAAATATGAGAGTATTGTTAGTTTCTAAGAACGTATTTGCAGTGTAGTGAGGCTGTTAGAAGCTTACAATGATAGTAGTTTGTTGTTGGGGTTTCTCTTATTTCATCCTCTTGACCTGATGGTGAAAAGGTTTAGGTAGTGTAAAGTCACAACGTTTGATATATATATGTGATTTGTATGAGATAATAAAAGGTGGAGCATAATGATGCACCTGTGTCGTTATTTGAGTCGTTAAAGGAACGTTTTCTTTTTCGTTAATTCATCTTTGTAGATGTGTGTATGATTTGTGGGGGTTACTTCGAGTACACTTTTTTTTTTAAGCGAGTAGTAGGAATTGTTTGGTATTGTGAACAATGTGCATATATTCTTTGATAATGTGATGCTTTCTCTTGACGTAGTGCTCATATGAACGTTACTGGCATTTATTTATTGAGTTGGTAAGGCGATAAATTAGGGATTCCTTATTATTTTATAAAATTAAATTTGCGTCAATTAAGTTTCATTTGCTTAGATTTTCTTATGTCTTTGATTATCGGTTTGAAAGGGGAATATTCGTTAATAATTTTGAGTTACTTTTATATGAAGGCTGAGAATTTGTAGTCTTATTAAGGGCTTGAAAATATGAATCACCAATGTTTCGTTAAGACCAAAGAAAACGAAGAACAATAAAAGACATAAGCAATAATAAATCCATCATGCGAAATAATTAAAGTCCCTTGTTACTTGTGGATTAAGCAACAGAATGATCATGGCTCGAGGAAGGAAGCTAAAGAGAGAGAAAGAAAGAGAGAGATAGAGAGAGAAGGGAAACATTAGATAAAACTACGTGTGACCATTGACAATGTTTAATTCGAAAGAGGGAAACAAACCATGGGTAACACAGTTGGAAAATAAAACAGGAAACAAACGTAGAGAAACACAACTGTAAAAAAAAACATGGAAAGCATGACAAGAAGATAGGAGTAGCATTGGTTGATAGATAGAAGTAGCATTGATTCAATTTTCCAATCGGGGGCGTTTGTCTTTTTTCTCCCTGACGAAGTCGTCTGAATTGGTGGACTCCAGTTTTTTTTTCGGGTCTCCAATGCTGCCAATAACTACACATTCATTATCTCCTGGGTTCAAGTTCTTCGGAGGTGGAATGTTCTGTAGGTCAATATTTGTTTCCAAGAAACGGGAGACTGTGATAGTTTGGCGTGTAGCATGGAAATTGAATGTTGTGAGTTTGACTTGGAATTTGCAAGTGTAGCCAATGATATGTTTTAGACATTCTGGAGTTGTTTTGAAGATTCCTTGCCATTGATATTGTCCTACAGTCTGAATGGAAAATGATAGACCGTTGTAAGTTCATTGGGGTTGTTGAATGAATAATTGTTGTTTTGGAAAAGGGGAAAATTTTGAATGGTAAGGAAACTGTAAACCTCAGTGGCTTCATTCATGACATCTGCAGCTCTTCTTCCAGCAAGGTTCATATCGTCCTCATCAAAGACAACAAAGATTGCCTCGTCTCCGTTTTTATCACGAACTGTTATTTCAAAGTGGTACCTGTAGAGACATAAATCGTTTAAAAAGAAAAAGTATGAAAACATTCAAATAAAGGCTTGCTGTTGTTATTTTTATGGTGGATGGGTATTTAGAATAGCTATAGAAAATCTAAATATATAGGAATGGGTATTTACTGTTTGTAAAGCTATTTTTTTTTTGTGACATAGTTTGTGGAGCTCATATGATTACCTGATGAGGCCGACATTGTTTTCTTTGTTGCAGTGTTCGCAGAACATTGATGTTGGGTTATTTTTGCCTAGTTTTGTGTTGCAGGTGTTGCATGAGATGTAGTACCATCCATATGATGATACAAAATTGACAATTTTAGCGTAGCAATGGAAGCTGGAAGTCTGGTTATAGAGAAATAGAGGTTTTAGAAAGTTTAATATAGAGGAAGTTGGGAACTAATGAGATGGAGATTTTGAGTATAACCTGTGGGTTTTCATTCTGCAGGAATTGGAGGATTTCATTGATAGTCACAGTCTCCAATTTAGTAATAGCAGAGGAGCTGGTGATAGTTGGGAGAGCAGTACCAGTTTCCCTTAACCTGTTTGTAGTTTTGGTACATGAGTTAGTTCTACTGAAGATTATAAAGATAAGCAACTGTGTAGTAGTGTTTACCATGCCATAAACAGTTTGGTGTCCGGTATGTCCGAGTCAAAAAAAAGGCGTGTGGCTGATGTGGAGCTGACGGAAAAAGCAGAGCCACTTGTTTTTGGGTTGACTGTGGTGATTAGGAGGACAACTGGTTTGGTTTCTGCCTGATTCCACGCACTGTTCACGGAATTTTCCAGCGATGCTTCCCCAAAGGTAGATGCGAATGGTTTCACCGCTGGTAAACATATACATTTTTCTTATTTTTTTGTGAAAAACTAAACAATGCTGCATACTTAAACAAAGTATGGCGATCTCAATAACTCAAACAATGCAGTTAACAAACGTTAAGAGAACACAAAATGAAGTAGGCAAGTGCCATCAATGAAAAAATGAAGTAATGTTTCCTGAAAGAACCGAGTTAATTGGCTAAACAGAACCAGAAACTTGACTACTTCTATGGCTTGAAATATACTGAACCATGGAGGCTTTAAAAACAGAGTTAATTTGCAAAACAAGACCATGAATTTGAGAGCATCTATGACTTTAAATGAAGTATAGTAGGAGAGTTTGACAGCTTAAGCAAAAGATTGGCAAAACCAAACAGGCATGAAAGCATTCAGAAAACAGAATTTTAAAATTGATGTCGATTATTACTCTTTCATTAGTAGATGCAAGAGAACTCTATCTTTTGATCGGGAGCCTTCAACTTCAGGAGCTTTTTCCATTGTGCTAGGTGAGTGGAGATTGTCACCAATAATTAGACGAATCTGTCCAATGACATCTGCAATACAGAAGTAATGGCTTTTACAATTTCCATGTGAATGGGTACAGGGGTAATAAGGTTTTTCTTACCAAACAGCTACGTATTTGTGTCAGCAATGGCGGCTAAATCTTTGAAGGTGCGGAGTCTGAACTTTTGTTCTTCAATGTTATGGGCTTCGTGAGGCACTGGGATCATTGTTGTCTTGTTGGTGAAGCAGATGCCTTGCTTGTAGTCAGAGCCTTTGTAGAGTTTTGTGTAGGGAGAACTTATAAATTTGCTGAGTTTGTAAACTAAGCTAGGCTTCAGGTTTTTTCGTGGCTGGATATGCGGTTTGCGGGTATGAATCCGTGAACTGCATTGGACTATAGGATTATGATTAGATGGGGGTTAGTAAATAAATAAATACATCATTGAAACAGAATGTGGTCGGACACCACATTACATATATGTCCTAATAATCAATTTAATACCAGCTTTACATCACTAATATCACATTACATCACATATCTGGCCACATTACATCACTAATAATCAATTTCCACATCACTGAGAGACCATATCACTCCGTTCTATGTGAATATTACGGACGGACAGAGTTAATACAAACAGAATGTGGAATTCATTTATACACGAATCCTAAGCGAAGACATGAGGACACCACATTACATAGATGTCCTAATAATCAATCTAATACCAGTTCTACATCACTAATATACAAACAGAATGTGGAATTCATTTATACATGAACCCTAAGCGATGAAATGAGGGCAGAGTTAAAATTAGATACATACCTGAGAGTCGATGAGTAGTAATTCAAGGCCGATGAGGATGTCGCCTTTCTTGAAATTCCGGGCTTCCCAGTATTGGATTAGGCGGACTAAATTTTTTTCATGACAGTAATCACCATCAATTTCATCAAGGATGTTGAATGTTAGTGGCTGGGGAGGTTGGTGGATAGATTCTGGAGCCATGTTTGGGTTTCCCGGAGTAAGAGATGCGTTGATGTTTTTCAAGTGGCTTTGGAGTGGAGGTTTTATAGGGAGGTTGTGTTGGAGTTACAGATTTGGAGAGGTTGGCCATCAGTTTCTTTTTAATTGGAGGAGTGGAGGAGATGATGCAATTAGGAGGGTTAATGGTGTTATTGATAACGACTGTGTGAGGAAGGCGAATCGAGTTATGGCTGAAGTCTGAAGTAGCGGCGGTGAAGATAGTGGAAGAGTGTAGAAGACTAATCAGATTGGTCCATTGTATTATTAGAGTTTTCGGCCGTGTGTACTAATGAGTTGGGTTTTGTTTATTTTTAAAAATAATTGTTGAAGCTGTAATCTAATTTGTATTAGCTAAATGTGTGGGCTTCGATTGTTGAGAATTTTGTTTTTTTGTTGTTGTTGTTTTAATTGTGACACGTGGCAAGCTGGGAATTGTTTTGGGGAAAATTTGTTTTGCTGAGGTGGGCACATGGAGAAGCCCCAAAATCTTTCTTTTATATATAAGAGATTCTGAAAACAAACAAAACATGTTAGATTACAATTATTGAAACATGTATATAAATGAAGTATACCAAATTGTAGTCCTCTAAGAAATTTCAATTACGGACGATATCGATGGATAAATGTGTTAGCTGGTCCATGAAACTGAAAAATAAAAAAATTGTATCAATTCTGAAAACAAACACAACATGTTAGATTGTAAAAACTAAGATAACAATATCTATATCTAAATAACTAATTTCAATCTACCACACAATTTATTGTAAATAAGGTGACAATATATTTCGAAAGATCTATTTCAGAAATATAGTTGCTCACATCCAAATCTTAAGCATTAAGCATTTTTTTGTGCAATTAGCTAATTCGACATCTTTGGATAGAAAAATCATCTCATTAAATTTTGAAATAAATTTCAAATGATTTTATAATAGATGGGTTAATCCATGCCTCTCCGGTATATCTCGAAAGATCTATTTCAGAATTATAGTTGCTCACATCCAAATCTTAAGCATTGAGTATTATTCGTGCAATTAGATAATTCGACATCTTTGGATAGAAAATCCGTAGCTTTGGCGATCAAAGATCTTAATTTTGGTGAGCGGAGTTTTGGATGGGTCATGAAGACTTATTGTTTTTGATACCACAATACACTAGAATCGTGGTATGCCCATCTTTCGCCAATTTCTTGAGAGTAGATTTGAACCCATTATCACTTATGATGATAATGGTATTTTGAGGTCTACAACACTTCTTGATCCAATGCTCTATAAGTGAGACGATTTTATTATCAGCATTTTGGTCATTTGCTGTCACCTTATTTGACAATTTGGAGTGAATTATTTTTTGGTGACTTAAAAATCACCATTACCAACATTTGTTGTCACCTTATTTGACAATTTGGAGTGAATTATTTTTTGGTGACTTAAAAATCACCATTACCACACAAAAAAATTCCAGAAATTATTGAGAAATGAGAAGAAAAATAAGGTGAATTATCCAGAAATGAAAGAGAGAAGAAGAAGTGATCTTTATGTCTAATCGTGAGCTAAAGTATAAAGTCTTCCCAAAATCAATCATTATAATTTTAACAGCAACTGTACATCCATTTGTTACCATCTCACCATCTCAAGAATAGAAATGTCATGTACTATAGGAGAGTGATTATGAGCGCAAAGTTCCCCCAGAAGAGTGTTATTCTGTATAATTATCTCATCTTTCTTCTGCTACAAGAAAATAGTGGACATCTAAAATAACCTTAATCCATGGAAGTTACAAAGGAATTGTTTGACATATAAAAACTATAGCAAAAAAAATTCATAGTTAAATAATGTTATATCAAACTAATAGGAGAGTGATTATATTGAAATAAGAAATTAGATAAACATTTAAACTAACACAGAATTTTGTTTTTATACTATGAGCAAAATTTTGTTTTCAAAAAAAAAAAATCATGAAATGCCAAAATCTAGTAAGGTTATATAAAAAAAAAGAACATTGAAAAAATGCTAATGTTATTTTTTAAAAATGTGAATAGTTGCGATGACTACTATGATTCGATTTCAATAACTATGATTATTATTATTGAAAGTTAATAGTTAAAACTATTATTGTATTTTATTATCTTTTATTTCGTCAGAACATATGGTATATAGTGTACACTACATTAGTAAAATTGTACTCTATCCGTTTCGAAATAATTGTGTGTCTAAATATGTTTAAAATATTATAATTTCTAATTTTAATATAAATTTTGACTAGAAAATATTTAATTTTCTATATTTTAATTAATGAAGAAAATATATATAACATAAATCCTTTAGTCAATTTTATTTTTAGAAGCATAGTACCCATTTTTAAAATTTCTTAATTCACAGAGTAAAAATGACACTTACTATTAAAAATAATCCCATTATGTTTGACTACTAATCATCTCATTACTTTAAATAGGGCTGGACGACTTGACATTGAATAAATATCCGCTAACTTTCAGGTACTTGCTCTCTGACTTGACCCGCGCATGTAATTACATTTGGTATTTAACTTGAACCATCCAAAACAAGTACTTGTTGTATAAGTACCCATAAATTTTTCAAATACTCGCAAGTTACTTGACCCGAATTGTTACTCACAATTGTCCATTACTTAAATCTGAGATATTTAGTTCCAAAGAAAGAGAAGAAAAATTGGAAGGAAAGGTGAAGATCGTTAATTTATTTAAAAGATAGTTGTATATTTTCTTAATTTCTTAATCTAATATCCTTGACTATTTTCTATGTCATGAATTTACGTATTAAAAATATTTTTTTCTTAAAAAATTACTCTTTTAATGTATAGTAGATGAAAATAAATTTTAAACTATAAATTGCAATGAAAGTTTATTACAAATATGAAAAGAACTCTTAAAGTTGCAGATTGCAATGCAATTTTATTACAACATGAAAAGAACTCTTAAAGCAATAAAATTTAATACACGTGTATTACAATATGAAACTCTTAAAATTAATTGTGAGAATTTGAATGTCGACTCTCAAAACTCTTGTAATACCACATTGAGAGAAAGTCATGTGATTAATATCTTTAAGATATTGTTCAATCAAATAAAATAAATCATTAAGATCCATAAGATTGAGATGAAACATCCCCATGTTTCCGACCAAAGATTGGAATATGACTACAGTCATCTCCACTTCCATGTTGTCCTTCCTTTGTTGTCTTAAATTCTCGGACGCTTTTGCGAACCATTTTTTGATAAAAGTTTTTTGATCCACCATTTTCTTGTGTTGATCCATCTCCGAAAGTGTCTTAAACTCTGAAACCACCCTTTGGACGCCGAAACTAGACGTCCACACCTCATGATTAATATCATACGGACTCTAGTCGACTGCACATGAAGTGATACCACATAATGTGGACAACTCATTCACTTTTTCATACTAAACCTTTTTTCCTTTTCTTGAAAGTTGTTTTATCTCGACAAATCGTTGAAAATGAAAACAAGTTTCACCTTCTTTCTCTTCATTAAAGAGATTTTTTTTTGTATGTGTTTTGTTTTGAGTTTGTGTTGTATAGTGTTATATAGTGATGAAGGGGTGGGGAAGTTTGTCAATTTGAATTTTAAAAGTATAGTGAATTTTTAAAAAACTTCTTAATTCACATGGTCAAAAACGACACCTACTATTAAAAATAATCGTATTAAATTTGACTATTACTTATTTCATTTGCTTAGTCAAACCATATGGTACATATTGTACACTACACTAATACAGTTATACTCTTTCCACTTCACAATATTCGTGTTTTAGATTTGTTTTTATAATAATATCCTTTTATAACTTTATATAATTTTTGACTAGAAAATATTTATTTTCCTATTTTAAATTAATGAAGAAATATGTATAAGAAAAATCTATGAGTCAATTTGAATTTTAGAATTATAGTGAATTTTAAAAAAAAATCTTCTTAATTCACGTAGTCAAAAACAACACTTACTATTAAAAATAATTGTATTAAGTTTGACTATTATTTATTTTATTTACTTTGAATAGGTCTGGCCAGCTGAACATGGAGCAATGCTAACATGCATATATTTGCTATCCGGCTTGGCGTATTCAAATAATTATATTTGTTACTTAACTTGACACATACAAAACAAGTACTTATTATATCAAGTATCTGTAAAAAAATCAAATACTATTTGACTCGTCTTGTTTCTTGCATTTGTCTATTTCTTGACTCTAAATATTTGGTTACTCATGCTTAAAATACTTAGAATTAAACTACAATCGCATACTTTCTCACACACATAAGTCTCGAAATATTTCAGAATTAATAAAATAACTATATATTAACCGCGCTATGCAGCGCGAAGAAATGTTTGTTTCGTAGTTCGTTAGTTTATATAATCACATATTATTATTAGTGTTATATATTAGATTTATTATATGTTTTTAGCATCTTATTTAACTTATTTAATATTATTATATATGATTTGTGTTGTGTTAATTAAAATTACTAATATATATATAATATGTATAATATGATTTACTATTATAAATATAACAATGATATTGTAGTTTATATTAACAGTAATAGGATACTACCCACGCTTTGCGTGGGAGAATGTTTGTTTAATTCTATTATTCTTTACATGTTATTAACATATTAAAAGATAATTGTTTATTATACATTAGATGATACTAATGCATAAGTATGTATTATATAGATTGTGGATTGGAATTAGTTTGATTGGAGATGAAATGCTTAGATAAATAATATATATTAAATCATAGATATCATGATTTTATATAGTTAGGGCGTATAACATATAAAGTTTGAATTTGGCCTATTTACATACCTCTAATTTGTTTCTTGCATCTTTACTTGCTTCTTTGTTTTCTAGTAGATTTTGTACCATGAAAAATATAGATTGAAATGCTTGTTTTAAGTGTGAAAATATGGATTTTGTAGAAACTTTATTTTTCTTCTTGTTTAGTTATTTGGATCACTTTTATTTTTATTTCAAACTTTAAACACAACAAAAAATATCTCAACTTCGACTCTCACACTTATGTATTGCATATTCCATTTACAATAAAATATCAAATATAAATGCCACATATATATATGCACTCACATGTATAGTTCGCCTCTTGAACATCAATTTAAGAATGCATTGCGGCCGTGGAAAAAAAAAGAAACTCAATTGTTTCAAGATGGAAGACGAAAAAAACATCATCTGAACAAGTTTTGTATATTTTTTATTAGCATCTTTAACATCTTTAATGTTTATAATGTACAAATTTACCTTTGAATTCGTTTGTAATTGTTTATAAGTGAAGTTGTAGTTAATATTGTTTTTTTTTCTCTCCATCTTTTGGAGAAACATATTGAGGCAAGCTCAAAACCAGTAGACCCAAAAGGATACATATCAAGAGTTACATAAATTAAGTAGCTTGACTAAAGTAATATTTTAGGAGCACTATACTTCTTGTTTTTTGTTCTTCTAAAAAATTATTCTCAGCCCCATAAACTTTACCAAAACCCACAAATTTTCATCTCATATCAATACCATCCAAAATTTTCTTAGTCTATGTTTGTAATTTCACTCTTTTTTTTTTGTTTTTAGCACCGTTTAGCTCATTAATGTTGGTGAATTTAGCAGTCCACATGTCTACCATTTCAGCAATGGTTAGAACCTAAAAAACAAAATATGGCAGCATTGTATAATAACTAAAATGTATAGAAGAGCTAGAATTATAGAAAATCGAAAAGTTATAAAATGCTAATAAGTAAACCGAATAGGAAAAGGGTACAAGAGTTATGAAGTGAACACATTCAAATTCTGATGTTTTAGAACGAAAAATCGACTTGTACATGAATAATAAATACAATGGTTTCAATAAGCTGACTGTAACTTCAGCTTCTCGATATAATTCCTATAAAACAAATGCATATATTAAAAAAGCTAGCCTTCCAAAGCATAGGAAATTTTTTAACTAATCAGACATGCATCATCAGAGAAGGAAGCCAATATATACAAAACTTAACTTTCAAGAAAATAATTATCATGTTAAAGCTAATTAAAGATCAATTATCAAATTATGCGAAGGCAAAGATGATACCTTTCCAAAAGCTGAACAAAACTCCAAAACTGAAATACATTTTCAGCATTTTCATTGGGCAAGTCAATGCCAGAAACACTAATTGAGATGATGCCCTTTGAAACTCCTTAAAAGGAAAAATTACTCTATAAAGATATATCATCCCTCATAATACCCTTTGGTTAATGGTAAGCTTACATCACCAGTGCTTTAAAGATACAAAGCATGTTCCTGATTCAAGAAAAGATGTATTAGAATAGATTGATCAATCAAACACCAATTATTCTTACATGTAGATTCTCTGTCAAGCAGGATCAAATCTACATTCTGATGACTTCAACTTTCGTTGTCCTAAGAAAATAATAACAAAGACTTTCAATAATTACTATCATCATTTTCTCCTCCTCATCCTTCTCCATCTCATCCACCATCGATGCCATAGAAGAGCTGCCAGAGATCGAATCCATAGAGAATGTGATTAAAGGAATAAAATCACCAGAAAGACTCATTTTTGAACGAAAGGGAGAATCAAATTCTATATTCGAAGAGACGAGGATCAAAGATTCATGTTCTTGTCCTTGGAATCAATCTACACCATAGTGGAGGTGCTTGCGGTACACTCGTTTCATCGCAGATAGAGAAGCCTCCAATTGTATCGTGAAAACTACTGAATAGATTGAAATATATTCGATAAGTCGTGAGAGAAGAAGTAAGCATGCATGCATGCACTTAACGTTTGTCCTTGGTTAGAATTGTGTATACAAGTTATGTCTAGGGTGATTGATGCGGACATGCAAGAGGATGAGAGCTTTTTTGCCTATGTGCCTAGTTAGACTCGTTTGGAGTTTTTTTTTGTATATGAACTTTAGGCTTAAAGTTGAGTTGTGTGGGTTTTGTTTTCATTATTCCATATCTTTTTGCCTTTTTATTTTCTAAATATATGTTTACGATGGTAAAAAAAATATATATTTCCAAATAGGATACCATTCTTCATATAATGAAAGCATTAGTTGTTCATATAAATTTACACTCTTACTGTATTATATATTTCCACTCATGTTGAAGCATATTTATGATTTAAAAAGAAAGCACAAATACAAATTTTTAAAATAAAATTTGTCTTCTAACTAATTATAAAGTTCGACAATGTGTCATATTATAAACCGAAACCATAAATTTAATAATTTTGTACACCATGTCTAGCTCATATTAAATTCAAAACTGATAACATCGCCACAATTGTTTATATTATATCTACCACGACATTATATCCATGCAAGTTTTGCACCATTAGAAAATTTTAAATATTGTATAGATAGTCAAATAAAATTATATAACTATAAATTTTCAGTTTTAGATTTCATACTATTCAATTTAGATCAGTTTACATTGTAGTATAAAGACAAAAACATGAAAGCATGTGAAATATAATTAAACTTACCATATTTATTTTAATATGAAACATTTAAAGAAAAAAATTATAAAATTGATAAATAATTATATTGGGTGAATCATCTAGTTATTATTGGAAACAATTGAACATTTAGTTAGCATAATAAAAAAAAAGTGGAGTCTTAAAAACCAGGAAATTATAAATGGAGAGTTGAAAAAATTACACAGGGAAATGAATAACTACTGTGACGAAACGCCGTCTGTGGGGATCGAACCCACGGCCACGTGGTTAAAAGCCACGCGCTCTACCACTGAGCTAAGACGGCTAGTTTTCTACGTATCTCGTTTTATATATTTATTCAATTTCAAATTTATTCATCGTGACGAAATACATTATTCTTAGGGACTAAAAAGGAAAATAATATATATTCATCAGCATATCTGATTTATCGGAGAGATTCAATCATTCTCTTTGCTTCATCTCTTTGTTGAATCTCTTTGCTTCATCTCTTTGTTGAATCTACCAAATTCACTTTTGCAACCATTGTGTTTCTGTTTTTGTCTGAAAATTTCATTCTTTCTTTCATGTTTTTAGCCAAAGCTTGGTTTGTAATAACTTCAGTCATCATTTCTCACGATAATTTATCAAATTAAAGAGAAAAAGTTTGTTTTCTTGTTCCCTTTGCTTCTAAAAGGTTTCATCAAGATAAGCAAAGATTGCTCGTTTCAACATTGCTCTTTCTATATTAAAAGGTTACAAGTTGTTTAATCTCAAAAACTCTACCTACTATTTTTTTCGTCTCTTGAGATATTGATGAGAAACAAAGTAAAAAGGGACATGAAAAGCCAAATGCACCATCATTGTCGAAGCTCGGACCTATCCAAGTTTAGATCCCAAAGCAAGAAGTATCTTCTTCCTAGGTCCCTGAAAAAGAACACAACTTGTTAACATTTCAAACAGAGAACTGGAATCTAAACATGTTATCTAAACAGAGAACTCGAATCTAGACAGAGTAATCATGTTGTGAATGAAGCAAAACTGAGGCAATCACTCTTATCCGAAATTAGAAACATAAGCTGATATTAAGCACGGCATCAACAAATCAATAAATCATATGGCAGATTTATTATCATGTGATTTTACCATTGGTATGAGCATAGCTTTGAGGTCATCATCTGTCATATGCATTAGAGCATCCATATCAACCTGGAAAAAAAAAAGGAAAACAATAAGAATCCTTGTACATAACAATGGCATCAAAAGACAACGCATAACAGTAAATACAATTACATACTTCTTCAACTTGAAACGAGGTCCAATATTTCTCGAGACCCAATGATTCCAGGAAGCTTTCAACGGATGCATGAGTCTGAACCAAAAGATAACAAACTGAGAACTAGTACTGGTGAAGAAAAATCCATTCAAACGAAGAGGTATTGCAAAGCTATATGGCATAAAAATACTAACGTAGAACTATAATACCTGCGGTGATTTCTTCTTGATTGCTTTGTTCGAAGCCGTTCTAGTCTCAGATTTGGTTTCACCTACAAACTTCTTTATGGTTTGTATAGCAGCCTCCCTATTAAAAAAAGGTGGGTTCACTGTCCCAGATAGCTTATCCCGTAGATCTCGCACAGCTCCTCGTCCACCACTTTGCAAGCCATTATGTTTCT
This sequence comes from Cardamine occulta, assembly GCA_028015245.1. Taxonomy (NCBI): domain Eukaryota; kingdom Viridiplantae; phylum Streptophyta; class Magnoliopsida; order Brassicales; family Brassicaceae; genus Cardamine; species Cardamine occulta. The sequence goes on from CM051384.1 coordinate 10,045,233, forward strand.
TTTGAAGCTTCAAACGGAGATCAAATCTGCGATCTTGGTTTGTCAATAATCACAGAGTCAACAACAAAACAGAGAAACTTCTGCAGATTGTAAAAAAACTTAAATTTAAGCAAACAAAGAGAAGTCACAAGCTAAGAACATACTTGATTTTTGTGGCTCATCGTCTTCGAAAAGATCATGCTCCCACTTATCATCAACTTGCCTTTCTCTGAAACCCAATAGGATAATAATAATAATACATTCATCAGACTCAAATCAATAGTACATCACAATCATCTCAATCACATAAAATTAAGTTAATGAAACATCAGAAAATCAAACATATAGAGCTAAAAAATTCATGTATAACAACACTAGATTGTTTGAAATTGTTTAAAATTAGCAAATTAATTGACTAAATCAGCTAGTCTTCTCCTATAGGAACCACAGAGAAGTTTCAAAACAATAATTTATAGAGCTGCGTAAGATTCGACTATGGTGTTTAATTACGAGGAAGAGTAAGAAAAAAATCGAACCTTTTCCTCGTGATTTGTCGCCCACCGGAACCGTTATTGACCGTTATTCTGAATCCAGTCTTAGCCTCTACTCGATCGGAATACATACTTATCCTTATTGGATTGGGAAAGAAACAACAATGGAACCCTAAACCCTAAATCAGGATAACCTTAAAAAAAACCAAACAAAATTCACAGTGAATAAGATGGAGAAGAGCGAAATTGAAATCCAGCTCTATTCGATACCCTAATCTCTAATAGAATCAGAGAAACAATGAGGTGAAAATTTCGAACGAAACGATCTTTCCCAGTTCCGATTTCGACTCGAGAGGTTTCACGATTTATAATAACGAAGAAGGAAGTATTTATTTTAATTTGCAGTATCATATATAACCGGGTCGAAGTCGGGTCTACCGGTAGTATCAAACACAATCGGGTCTAATCGGGGTGATTCAGACCGGATATGTATATCTCCAAGACTACAACTCTTTTTTCTATGGGCTCTACGGAAAGATGGGCTGGGCCTTGTATAAAGTGTTATTAATATAGGTTAATCTTGCCCATTTAGGCTCACATATTATTTCTTTCTATCTAGGTCCCGTTGACGTTCGCTCATCTAGCATTTCAAATTATCCATCCTAATACTCTATTTGGATATCTATTTGAATGTTATTAGTTTCTATTTTGAGTTGTTCATCTAGATGATCCAGCTCAATAAATTTTTGTTTGTTTATTAAGTTTTTATAAATATACATTTCTATCTAGATATTTAACTAAAAATGACTAAAATATCTATGCATTAATCTAATTATATTTTTAATCTTAATCTTAAAAATATTAATTTTAATTTTTAAATTATTGTTTTTAAGATTATAAATTGATTTTGCTGTACCGCTGATTAAATCGTAGTAAAACATAAATTAAAATCCAAAAAATCGCAAAATAGTGTTTTTTCGCCAAAACTGCAAAATCTCTTTCTTGCATTTTTGTAAAAATCGTGCAATCAAGATTTTTCTGGAAACATGAAATGATATTTTTTTGCTAAAAATGCAAAATCATGTAATTATGCCTCTCTTCACATCGATTCTTCAAACACCATTACAGCCAGTACCTCAACCTCAAACACCTCCAGCTCCACAACTTCCTCCTCTTCCTCCACCGCATGCAGTTCCCACACGTCACTCAATGACAACACGAGCTCAGGCCGGTATTCGTAAACTAAAGACAGTTCTATCTCTCATCACAAAAACCATCAAAAAATCCCCAATCCCGAAAAGCCAAAAATATGCTATTCCGGACCCGAACTGGACACTGGCAATGACCGATGAATATGATGCTATGATTGAGACTAGGACTTAGGATTTAGTGCCTAGGCCTCCTAACGTTAACATTGTTCGTTCCATGTGGCTTTTATGATGCAGATGGGGTCTTATCTCGACACAAAGCAAGATTGGTAGCTAATGGAAAGTCTCAAGAAGAAGGAGTTGATTATACAGAGACTTTCAGCCCGGTGGTAAAACCGGCAACGATCAGAACGGTTTTGAATAAATTGGTGTTGCGTGTGACTGGCCGATACATCAATTGGATGTTAAAAATGCTTTTTTACATGGGAATCTTGATGAAACGGTGTACATGTTTCAGCCGCCTGGTTTTGTCAGCAAAGAATACCAGCATCATGTTTGTAAACTTCGCAATGCAATCTATGGATTAAAACAAGCTCCTCGCGCATGGAATTCAAGATTTGCAAAGTTTATCAACAATTTGGGGTTTATTACAAGCAAGGCTGACACATCTCTAGTTGTTTTTAGGAAAGGAAAAGAGATTGCCTATATTTTGTTATATGTTGATGACATTATTTTGACAGCATCCTCAAAAGAGCTCCTACAACATATTATTGCTGCTTTAAAATCAGAATTTCCGATGAAAGACTTGGGGATTGTTCATCACTTTCTGGGAATAAAAGTAGATTATAATAAGGAAGATATATTCTTAAGCCAAACTTCATATGCCAAGGAGATCATTGAGCGTGCTCACATGTTTGATTGCAAGCCCATAGCCACGCCAGTTGATGTTAAGTCAAAACTTTCAGCCAATGACGGAGAACCTCTCAAGAACCCAACGGAGTATCGAAGCTTAGCAGGTGCCCTTCAATATTTAACCTTTACTCAGCCGGATATCTCCTATGCAGTACATCAAATCTGTCTCTGCATGCATGGCCCGCGACTGCCTCATTTACATGCCTTGAAACGAATCATTCGGTACATCAAAGGCACCTTATCACACGGTATGCAGCTTTACAAAAGTCTCATTGATTCACTTACAGCTTATACCGATGCGGATTGGGGAGGCTGTCCCGATACAAGACGCTCCACATCTGGCTATTGTGTTTTTCTTGGTTCTAACTTGGTCTCTTGTCAGCAAAGCGCCAACCAACTGTCTCAAGATCAAGCTCGGAGGCTGAATACAAGGGCGTCGCAAATACAGTGGCTGAGCTTTGTTGGATTCGAAACCTGTTACTTGAGCTTCACTTCAAGATCACCAAAGCCTCAATTGTGTAATGTGACAACAATAGCTCAGTTTATCTAGCTAAAATCCTGTTAAATATCAGCGGACCAAGCATGTAGAACTCGATATCCCCTTTGTAAGAGAAAAAGTCGCCATTGGTGAAGTCAAGGTACTACATGTCCCCTCCTCTCTACAGTTTGCAGATATATTCACCAAAGGCCTACCGACGACACTCTTCAATGAATTCTGTCACACTTAACCGTCCTCCCCAAGGACGCTTCAACTGCGGGAAGGTGATAGAATATAAAATATTCTTTGTATATTCTTGTAGATATGATTGATTAATTTCTGCAGATTTGTTGGCTGATCTCTTGTAACGATTGTAACATCTTTGACTATTTATAGTCCTATGAATCTATCAATCTCAACCAAGGGAATTCAGACCTCTTTCAAAGTTGTCCTCTCTATCTCTATCTCCCTCATTCCACAACCCCAAATGACAAATTATCGGAGATTATACATAGTTGGTAAATTCAAGATGAATGATTCTTCCTCTAGTTCTACAATACACGTCATTTGAATACATCTCACCAACCTAGGAACATTTATCAGTTGCTCCATAACCAAACTTGACATGATATCTACGGTTACAACTTCTAAATGTTTTAACACTTCCAGCTCCTTCATCAACTTGATACCTAGCGACACTCCAGAATATCCCAGTGTCAATGCCCTCAAACTCGACAAATTTGATATCCTAGCGACACTCTTAAGTCTCTGCATCCATTGCAAATTCAGTTTGATAATTGTTGTCAATTCATATAAACCAATCGGAAGATGCTCTATGTTGGTATATGACAAGTTAAGATATCGCAGCGAGAGCAACTCTGATATTTTCTCTGGCAATTTATCAAGACTTGGATTTCTTGATAGATCTAAAACGACTAGCTTAGGCATAAACTCAAAGAATGCACTCGAAATATTTATCAGTCCAGATTTATGGAAGAACAAAGTTCTAAGTTCAAAACAGTCCGGGCTACCAGATATGCCTTCAATCTCATTATTCATCAAAGACATCCTTCTCACAGTTCTCCAATCCTCGATTATAGGTACGACACGTAAACCAAAACCAGCCCGCATTATATATCTTTCTTTATGCTTTCCCAGATCATATGTTATCCATAGCGCCAGCTCACGAACAACATCATGCATACTCACATTTGATTTATCCTTTTCTCCCTCTAACAATAAACATGCACGAAAAAGGGTGCCTAGTATTTCATAACCTTAGTTTAGTGCTCTATCTCTACCTCCTTTTTCATCTATAAACCCCTCACCTATCCAATAGTCTATCAACTCCTCTTTATCAATATGACAATCTTCAGGAAATAGAGAGCAATAGAGAAAACATGATTTTACCTGTTCATTAGGCAAATTATCATAGTTGTACTTCAAAACTGGGAGAATCTTTTCTTCCATGGCATTAAAATTTGCAGCATATGTTGTTAAGATAACAACCGCATTTTTCCATTCTTGTGTAGTTCTCTTGCATGCCATAGTTTCCCCAATGACGTTTAGCGCCAATGGTAGACCACAACATTTTTCAGCAACTCTTTTCGCGATTCCAAGAATATCTGGTTGGCTTTCTAATGTTATTTTCTTAACTTTGTTTTGGAACAAATCCCATGCATCACTCGTCGTCAAACATTTGACTTCCATCGGGTCATAAACTCCCATGCTCGCGCATACACTTTGATATCGAGTGGTAAATGCTATTTTGCATTTGTTTTCTCTTGTTGGATACGGGATTCCAATCTCGATTAACTCCACTTTTCTCCATATATCATCCAAAAGAAATACAAACCTCTTTCTCCTTAGGAAATTGAATATGTCAATTGCCTTTTGGTTTTCTCTTTTCCGGTTCCATTCCTCACCTTAAATCCTATTTTTTTGCCAATCTCTTCTTGTATCTTGTAAATTTGTAGATCATTAGAAACCACAACCCAAATGGCAATGTCAACCCTATAATTTGTGCCATGGAACCTATTGTTGATCTTCGTGAGAATGGTAGTTTTTCCTACTCCACCCATGCCATAAAACCCCATAATTCCAACTTCATCATCCATAAGATATTCCCAAGCCATTTCAAGCATTGTTTCACGGCCAACAATCGTCGGCTGAATAGGTCTTTCCTCCACCACAACACGCTTAATTGGTTGAGCTACCACTTCAAAATCTCCTTTAGATTTGAGATCTTCAACCTCTTTCAACATCAAGAAAACCCTTCTCCCGTAGCTATAGCACAATCTTAAGTTTTTTGAACAAACACCACAAAAACACAACCTTCGAAGTGCAAGAGTTCCAGTACTATTTAAGTCGTTGAAATGGTTCTCGATGGTATTGACTCTCATGAGCCATACCTTGATTTGATGCAGCCTGTGTAAGCCTCCGTCCTCCTCCAACTGCACCTGTTGTAGCATATCATCTCTCATTGCCTTGAGATCTTCCATGGATTTCTCTAGAGCCACCAGATTCTTCCCAAGGTCATGAATATAATTGCCGTTCCCACAAAAGCAGTTACCAACGAGTTTCAACACTTGATCACATGATATTTGGATAGACATACAACCACCCATCGTGCACACCCAAAGAGATTAAAAGCACGACCAAGGTAACTCCATCTAAGATTTTGCTAATATGGAAATAATTAAGATGTTGAAAGATTAGAAAACATATTAGAAAAGAAATAGAAATAATTCTCCATCTTGGGTTTGTTAATTTCGTGAACGAGTCCAGGTCGTCTCAATTATGACCATCGTAAATTAATTATTTCTTATAATTTTTTTCTAATTTTTTTAAATTTGTTATGTATTTTTGATTATTTCTTATTATTTTCTACAGGAAAAAATATAAAAATTAAAATCAAAAAAATATTTAAAAGATAATAGTTGGCAATAATTGATTTTGGTTTCAATTAGAAAGAATAAAGAACAATTATTTATGAAATGAAAATTGGGTTTAATTATTTATGGAAATGTACATAAAATATTTTTTAGTGTTTAAAAAATAAAATAATACTAATATAATAAATCATCTAAAATTTAAATTGGAATGTATGACAAATGAAATTATTAAAAATAAAAAAAAAATATGAAAAATGTGTGCGCTTGACATGTCATATACCAATATTTCGCTTTTATAATGAAAATAATCGAGATCACTAAGGATAACATCGTGTTATCGTGTTTTAGTTTAGGCAATATAATGGGATCATCAAGAATAGATTAAACTAATTGGATCAAAGTCAAACTAGATTCTAGAGACAAAAATAAATAAAATTTAACAACTCTATAATATAGCTAAAAGTAATAGAGATCATCAACTTACGGACATACTCAAACTAGATACAACAGAAGAAAACGAATTTATTAACTTTTTGATCTTTTATCAAAGAAAAAACGAGTTTATAATTACCCCTGTTATAAGATGTTTTCTAGATTATAATGGCTTAGTCAATTTTCATTATTGGAAAGAATCAGATATACTTCCTCGATGTTTTCTAGATTTTTTTTTGTTTCATTTTATAGGATATTTTAGAGTATTTTTCAAGTTTATACAGAAATTAGTTTATTTAATTTTGTGACTATTTAATTATTTGTATTCTTCAATATTTTATTATTGATCGAATCTTGTTAGTTATATATTAAATTCTGATTTCAATATGAAAAAAAACTAGAAATTGATTAAATTTTTAAACTTAATCATTTTTAGCTAAAATATCATATATAATAAAATAGAGGAAGTATGTTTTCTATTCATAAATTTGCACCAGTTGCTGGTGATAGAAGAAAACAAACAAAATTTACACTACTTGACATATTGACATTGATATAAGTTGAAACGGCTATAAATTAACTAAAATGTTTACTTTTAATGCGACGACAAAGTCGTTTAACTTTAATTGTACATGACGTGGATGCAGTAACTTATCGAAGAACATAGATACAAATTCAAAATCTAACATCTAACAAATTTTGTTTGGTCGTCGTCTGTTAGCTTATCGACACAGATATTTAAACATATTACAAGTAATGGTCAATAAATGAATCTAACTATCTACAGGACTACCAAGTACCAAGCCGGACGTGAGGATCATAAATTTTGGGTGAGATATGTGATTTTGACATCGAGACACTGATCGCGGAGAGGAATCAATGAATAAGATTAAGATTTAATTGATATATAAAAATTTAGATTTAGTGGTTCTGAATTATAATTTTCTAGTTTTTTTCTAAAATTATCTCTTTTTTAGGGTTGTTGTCATTGAAAATTTCAATATTTTTTGTCGGCTTAGTTTTCAGATATATATATATATATATATATATATTTTTGTAGATTTATGTAGTTTTATCAATATTTAATAAAATTTATGATGACAACAAAAAAAAAATTATCTACAAGACTGCAATACATCCATTATAATGATCAATTCCACGAAGGCTTGGTAATGAGTTAAATAGTCGATTGTTGATAGGTTGTTAGCTTGAATTTTTTGATTAACTGAAGAAATTTTGAAAAATCAAGGTTTAGGGTTCTTGAAAGTGGGGATTGACGAAATCGGAAAATAGTGGTTTCAATATATAGGATTTGGTGTAATGAGAGAGTTCTTAAGAGACTACAAAGTTTGAAAAATGTTTTTGCCTATGGACTTCCGAGAGGGTTGCATCACTATTTAGATGTATCAAAAAACGGGTCGCTTAGGCCCTTTTCAAATCAAAAGCATCCATTGAGTACTTCATACCCTTTATTTTGAATTTGATTGACACAACATCGTCCCACTCATCATTCTCCGGGTCGTTTTTATAAATCAACACCAAAAAGTTTTTCAAACTTAGTAGTCTCTTAAGAACTTTCTCATTACATCAAATACTATATATTGCAACCACAATCTTCCAATTTCGTCAATCCCCACTTTCAAGAACCCTAAACCTTGATTTTTCAAAATTTCCAATTAATCAAAAAATTCAAGCTAACAAGGGCTATACCTATCAACAATAGACTATTTAACTAATTACCAAGCCCAAGTTTGTTCATAAACGCAAGCAATAACGAAAGTTGAAGAAAATCCAAGAAAATCACAAGTTTAGGTGAAATCTATAACTTAAATTCGAAGGGGAGACGACGAAAACTTTGGGTGGGAGAAGGGATTACTCAATAAAGAAATGAAAAATTCGATTTTAGCCTTGAGAATCAACGAAAAGAGAGAGTTCTAGAGTTTGTAGGCTTGAAAACATGAATAACAATGAAGAAGTGGAAAAAGAGAAGAAGAGGGGGAAGAAAACCGGCCAAATTAGATCAGTTTCTTTAAATTAAACCGGAATTGACCGGTTTTCTCGAAAGTCAAAAGGAAACTTATATGGCTGTAGAGGCTGGACCTGGTCGCTGAACTTCATACATACAACTATTTCGCCATACATAGATATATGACTGACGATTCTAAAAGCAATATGATCTTGCCAGAAAAGCAAATCACAAGTCTTTTATTAGCTCAAAGGTCAGTTTCTTGATTAAAATCTCTATCATGTGCTTCTTTTTCAGCTGTAGAACGTGTTAGTGAGGTTTTATCATTCAAGTTGTGACTTTTATATGTATGGATACATTTTCGTTGTCAATTGTAGGCAAAGTAACACTTTCAGATTTGTTTTGAATTTGATGTGTTATAGATGGAACATAACATTTGAGGAAGAGAAAAGTGACAAAGTTCATTGTTCACAGTCTTCACCTTCCTTAGAGAGAAGACCAAAGAATGGATTGGTAATCGCAGTATTCAACTGAAACGCCGCATCCTGAAGCCGTAAAATGTATGCGTCATGGGTTGATAGAAACAAGAACTCTGATCCTTGCTCTCTCTTGAACCCACAAAGCTTCATGAACTCAATACCTTCTTTAAATCTCCCAACTCTCTCTTGGAACAAACGGTTTGTGAGACGGATTCTTCTGTATTTTTCTTCATCTGGCTTCTTAGCTACGTTTCTCACAATCATCAAAAGTGTTTCAAATGCCCTCCTCGTGATTCTTGGATTTTCATCCTATAACAACAAAAGCAAGATCTCTTATTTTGTTGTGCTCTCTTGTTTCTTGTTTTTGAATCATCCTAAAACGTTTTCTTACTTTATGGCTTCGTCTTAATGACCTTAAGCATTCTCTCATCTCCTCTACATTCGAGGGAGGCGACATTACTGACCTTAAAAGTTTGTATACCGTAGTGTCAAGTGGAGCAACTTGAGTTGATGTAGAAGCAGATTCTGTCTCCGTTTGTAATCCGAGTCTTCGCTTTCTCTCCAGCTATACATTTAATCAAAAATATGTTACTAGAGAACATCAAATTTTAATTTAAGTATACAAAAAAAAAATCAAGATTCATCACCTTGTCTGCATTTACTTTTGTTACTTTCTCTCTTGCTTTTTTCTCCTCATCTTTCTCAGCATTCCTCAAAGCTATATTTCTGATTTTATAGTATCCAACATTGTTTTATCAAATTCAAAGCAGACAATGTGAGAAACAAACTCTCTCTTCATACCGTTTTCTCTCGTTCTCTTCCGCAATTCGCTTTGTTTCCATCATCTCTTTACCAGCTCGTATCCTTTCCTAAAAGAGATCTTGACTGTTAGTATTCTTCGTGACGATAATATATATATGATGCAACTAATTCCTTTGTTACCTTTTCTCTTTCTCTTTCGCGTTCAGTTTCTTCTTCTTCTCTTCTCTTACGAGCTTGTTCCCTGAGAAGACATAAACAATTCATGTTTCCTTATAAAGGAAGAAGCTTAAGAATTATGCATATAATGTCCAAAAGAGAGACTAACTTACATTAGTTCCTTTGCTCTTCCCTGAGTAGTTTCTGTAGTATCATCAGATGGATTTGGAGACTCAATCTCTATGTTAAATTCCACCTGCCAGACCATTTTTAATCAAATGTTTCTATGGAATATAAGAAAAATAAAAGAGAATGAAGATGAATACAAACCAAAGGCATGTTTTCAAACTGCGAATCGTTCTCATGATCTATGATCCAATTTACAGCCGCTTCAATGCTAGAGTTGCCTAAAGATAAATAGAAGCAAATTACGAGTGATCCATGACATGAATCTTGGAATGTTTTGAAGTTGCTTATACATACCAGAGTGATGCAGAGACCAAGCTGCTCGGGCCATCGAAAATCCCATATCTTCAAGCTCTTTAAGCAGTCCACGATTAACCTCAACTGCAACATTTTCTATTTTACCAAATAACAATCAAGAACAGCTTGAAAAAGCGAGAAGATCCCTCAAAACAACAAAAAATTGATTAGGTTTGATATTGAAACAGAGAAGAACTATTATTGTTACCAGTTTCTGCTGCCATATTATCAAAAATCTCAGAGATTTCTTGATTGGTGAAAGAATGGTATAATCGGCGTTTGTATAGGTTATGCTACAGACAACATAGATTAGATTCTTTAACTGATTTTGTAATACAGACAACATCTTCCTTTCGTTACTTCCGTTTCCTCAAAGTTTTATATTTCTTATTCGTATCAATTCTTGTGACAGAAGCAATGAATCTTCTTGTTCCTTTCATACATATAACCATTAGCCTTTTATTTATATAAATTTAAAAATCTAAGACCTTGATTGTTTGTAGTTTTTAGTTTTAGATTTTTGAAATTCTAATTTTTATCCATTTAAAATTTTACAAAAGTAGATTCCCTACAAATTAGGGCAACTAGATTTTTTTGATGGTTTCTTAAATTTTCAAAGAAAAACCAAAAACCACAATAAACTTGTTTCTCCCTTAACATCTACACCAAAAATCAAAAATCAAAAACCAAAAAACTCAAAAACTAAAAACCAAAAACCAAAAACTAAAAACTAAAAGTCAAAAACCATTTAAAATCTACCAACCATTTATGGTCTGAATCTGAGCACTGTTACATTCACACCATAAACACTCAAAACCCTAAAAATGTTATACGAGATGAACCACAACCACTTTCTTGATGTAACATTGCATCGATATGATCTCCATCCTTGAGCTCCAGCTAACAAAACACAGTGAAAAAGAGATTCAATTACAACTTATCTTATCGTATACTTTATATTATATGGACTATAAGTTTGAATTAAATGTAAATACCCCTTCAGGTGTATGATACTCTCGAACCCTTGAGCCATCCAATAGAAAACGAAATGTGTTCCACTCGACACCTCTCAATTCGTTATAATATTCCATGAGTTTAAGCATCTTAGCTTTCCTTCTCACCCTAAATACTCTAATCTCTTCCTCATCCTATATATCAACATATATTATATTATATAGTCATGTTAACGTTGACAATGTAAAATTTTCAACAATCAAAATCTTACCTGACCCTGCACATTGATAGTAACATGAGTTGACGTTGATTCAACTTTACGCTTCTTCCCTTCCTTCTTCACTTTACTGCTTCCACAAACTTTGCTCGTCGTTGACATGATCTCAATCGGTCTGATCAGATTTGTGAGTTCTCAAGTACTGATTACTTACATAATTTGTCTATTTATACAAAAAAAGGAATGAATATGAAGAGACAGATACATATGTATTACCTATGCATTTAATTGTAGAGTGAACCCATGAGTCACAGAATTATGGTCAACTATGTTACTCCCAATGTCAATTTTCTATGATATTCTTTCAATAAAACTTCATTGATTTGTTAGGAAGAAGAACCAAATCAATACTTCCTTATTTCAATTTATTTGATATTTTAGGTAAAAGCATAAGATTTTAAAAACTACAATAAATTACATGTTTTTTTTTTTTGTTTTTTTTTCTACATTGAAATATAAAATATGACAGAATTTTAAGGGGCACAGAAGTTAAATCAATTTATTTTGGTACATAGAAAATTGAAAGAATCAAATAAATTTAAACCAAAATTAATCACTCAAACATCTAATCTACATTATAAATATAGATGGGAGCCCTCCTGCTGCTCTACACATGGAGGTACAATTACCTGACACCTGTTCTCTAGAAAAAAACGAAAAAAAAAACGTACTTCATTTAAGCCACTTCTCCTCTAAAAAAAGTTAAAAATATCTGCATTCTCATTCATTAAACATAAACGTAACACTTGACCTTGTCTTATGTCCTTATTTAATTTCCATGGTGAATCGTTTCTTTTCCTTCGATGTTATGCTTTAAAAACCATGGCGACAATTTCTCATTTTGTGGCATTACAGAAAAGCTCTTCCTCTATTATATATCTCTGGTTTCGTTGTGTCTACTTAAATCATGAAAGATATCACCTCTTGTCGATCCGACAGAGCCAACGTTCCATATATCCTTAAATGAAAAAATAAAATCTGCTATGTCCCTATTTAATCTACATGTTTCTTTTTAAAATGTTTCAGTTTGTGAAGACCAAAATAGCCTTCTCGAATTACTCTCTAAAAAAACAAAAAAAGGAAAGTGGTCGATATCGGAGGAGAGAAAACGTCTCCGCCGCCGCCGTCAAGCTTCGTCGAGCTCTCTCCTCCCCCGGCGAGCTCAGTGGTCGACCTCTGCCTCGCCGTCGAGCTCTGCATTGGTGTTACTCCGTCCTTGATCTTCAAAATCCAGATTCTTTGGCTCAAATTAGGTATTTAAGTTTTAGATTTTTAAATTGAGGATTTTCTATGCACATTTAGTGTTTTACCATAGTTTCTGGATCGATTAGGATTTTAAATTGGTAACAAATGAATTTCAGTGGTTAAATCGTAGTGTATTGTAGATTAGAAGATCCAATTTAAGTTCTTGCGATAGGAGACTTGGGTAATACTAGTATAACTTGTAACAGGTATTACTGATAAATGTAGTATAACTAGTATAACTTGTAACTGGTATTACTGATAAATATAGTATAACTTGTAACTAGTATTACTAATAAATATAGTATAACTAGTATAACTGGTAACAAGTATTACTGATAAATGTAGTATAACTAGTATAACTAGTATTATTGATTGAGTTTTTTTTTGTATTGTTTTGGCAGGATACAATGAGCAACAACGTCAGCATACATTTTAAATACCAAGGTCGCATGTATAGTTTAATGTTGAAGACATCAGTGGAGGAGATAACTTTGTCGATGATAGAAGTTAGGATATACAAGAAGCTTGCGTTAGATGAAAGTAAGGTTAAATTACAATTGAGTTACTATCCACTGCTGGTGGGATGTGAGGAACAATTTATTATTTGTGATGATGAGGATATGTGTGTTTATCTAACGTCCATTGATAAAGAGAACAGTAGATGTATGTTGTTTGTGGAGGTCATTACTAGATCGGAACTGCCTGAGCAACTGTCGAGAGCCGGAAAAGTTATTTTGGTAAGAACTATGGCGACCTAGATTCAAATGATGGTGTAATCGGAGATAATGCCATTACTCTGTATGTAGAAAAAGAACTAGCAAAACAACAAAATGAGGCGACAGTGGATGATGATGAAGGTGTATCACATGATGAAGGTGTGGATTGGTAGTATATGGGTGATGATTATGTAGAGGTTCCACCTGTTGTAGAAAATAGTCAGTTTGTAGAGGCATGGGAAGACGGTTTGGGAGTGACTGTACTTCAAGAATTTCCAAATAGGAAGGCATTGCAAGATGTGGTGGATAGAGCCTCATTTGTCAACAATTTTTGTTTTGATATAAAAAAGTATGATCTGGGACGTTTAGTGCTCAAATGTAGTCAAGAAAGCTGTAAATGGGGTTTACGAGCTACAAGGATTCAAAATACAGAAATTTTTTCGATTAGAACATACACCAAGATGCATACATGCTCTCGGACTAGTCAAAGCGACAACATCAAAACAAAGAGGCAAGGCACACCACAATTAGTTGCATCCATTTTGGTATAGGATTATCCCGGAAAAATGAAAACTCCAACTCCTAGAGTTATCATGGATCTTGTTCAGACAAAATTAGGTGTGAAGATATCATACTCCACAGCATGAAGAGGGAGAAATCTAGCTGTTAGTGATTTGCATGGTATCCCGGAAGAAAGCTACAAGTTGTTGTATTGCTATTTGCACATGTTAGAGAAGAAAAATGATGGTACAATAACACTTGTGGAATTGGATGAGAAGAAAAAATTCAAGTACCTATTCATAGCTTTAGGAGCTAGCATTGAAGGTTTTGAAGTCATGAGGAAAGTGATAATTGTGGATGCAACTTTTCTCAAGAACGGATATGGTGGTGTACTAATTTTTGCTACAGCTCAAGATCCTAATCGACACCATTATCCCTTAGCGTTTGGTGTACTCGATGGTGAGAATGATGCAAGTTGGACATGGTTTATGGAGATGCTGAAAACCGTTATACCAGACTCTTCCGAATTGGTATTTATGAGTGACAGAAATGCAAGGCCCATAAGCGCCATAGGTAATGTGTATCCCTAGGCTCATCATGGGTATTGTGTATGGCATTTGTCCCAAAATGTGAAAGGTCATGCTTCTAACGCTAACAAAGACGTAGTTGCATGGAAATTCATGGAGTGCAGTAGGCATTACACAGTTGCTGAGTTCAATTCTACTTATACTTCTTTTAGAACGAGATATCCTTATGCGGCCAAGTATCTGGAGGAGAGTACAGTGAAAGAAAAATGGGCAAAGTGTTGTTTTCCAGGAGATAGATACAACTTAGACACAAGTAATACTGTGGAATCTTTGAACAGTGTTTTCAAGGACGTAAGGAAGTACTCTTTAATACCCATGCTTGATGCGATCATTACAATGTTTTCTCATTGGTTTAATGAACATCGGAAGGAGGCCGTGTCTGGAACGATAAAAAACAAACTGGTGCCTTTAGTAGAGAACTGCATGCACGATTTATGGGGTGTTGCTGAGAAGTTGATTGTGACAGAGCTAAACACTTTCGAGCTTGAATACAATGTCATCGGTAGTGATGGAAAGACTTATATAGTAAACTTGCTCTCCAAAAGTTGTAGTTGCAGGGTGTTCGATATTGAAAAGTATCCTTGTGTGCACGCACTAGCCACTTATATTGAATTCCTAAGGCATGATGATAGACCTCGTGATATCCAATTACATGAGTTGTGTTCAAAATATTATTGGACGGAGCTGTGGGCAATGGCGTATTACAGGACAATCTATTTAGTGCCGGATAAGTCTCAATGTGATGTTCCAGATGACATCAAAAGCAAAAAAATCATACCTCCGGATCGAAAAGTAAAAAAGAGAAGAAAGAAAGTGAAAAGGTTGCCATCGGCTGGAGAACGGCGTCCAAGGACGCAAAATAAAAGGCGGCCAAGACAAGGACTTCAATGGTTGTTATTTGAAAATTGTAGTAGTGTTTAATTCTGATCTCTTCACCTTTTGTTTCGTAACACTATTTATTGGTTAGGACAAATACGTATAACTTTTTTTCCGTTATTCTATATATTGGTTTTGTGATTATGTTAATTATATTACAGAAATTGTTTCAATGTTACAATGTTTTAAACTTGTATTTACATGGGGCGTTACAGGAATTTTTAAATAATTTGGACATATTTTATTTTTTTTAAAAGATAATTTTTTAATATGGACATATTTTAATTGTTTTTAAATACTCTAATTTATAACTTATTTTATATGTGTCTCAAGAATGAATTATAGGCATTCTAAACATCTGAAATAGATGTTTCTATATGTATTTAGAAGGAAATTACAATAATACTATTAATTAAGTTGCTATGAAACAATCTACCCTATATAATCCTTATACTTTTAAGGTGAGTTTGTGAATAATATCCAACTTATGGTATCAAAGTTACAGAAATCTAGGTTTTTAACATGTTAATACACAAAACACTAAGAATTATATGTTAATCGATTTAAATCAAACGTAAAACTAAAATATGTAATACTAATTAAAATGGAAAACATCCAAAGTATAACTACTTTGGAAGTTTGGTATAACTACTATCTTACGTATAACTATGAATACTTAGGCGGCGCACATGTCATTAAAAACGGTGCACATGTGACGAAAACGACGCACGTGTGTCAATATTTTGCGCGCCCAAACATCAATTTTTCCAATTTTTTGGCTCCCGAATTTGGATTTTTCTTCCATTTCTTTTTGAGTTTCCTTTTAATTTTTTGCACCAGTTTTCTCTTTCTTTTTCTCACATTTATTCTAGAGACTCCTCTTTATCCTCCTCATCCTCCTCCATCGAGACATCATCGCCATCTCCATCTCGAAGAAGACTTCGGGTAAGATATGAATTTGTGTTAGGTCTTTGATTTGCTTTTCAATTGGACAAAGATCTGAATTTGTGTTAGGTATTTGATTTGCTTTTCAATTGGACAAAGATCTGAATTTGTGTTAGGTCTTTGATTTGCTTTTCAATTGGACAAAGATCTGAATTTGTGTTAGGTCTTTGATTTGCTTTTCAATTGGACAAAGATCTGAATTTGTGTTAGGTCTTTCATTTGCTTTTCAATTGGAAAAAGATCTAAATTATTGTTTCATCTTTGATTTTAGATAAGATTAGGTTTTCATGGATAAACTATGTGAGAGCGACCCTTGGTACGATGAAATGAAGAGGAACAAGAGGGAAGAGGACATGCGTACATTAATAGCCGATGGTGACTATGGCCTTCTTTTAAGCTGCCCATGTGGTGGTAGGATCATCGACGAGATCTCAACCATAGCGCCGCATATAGGAAGGAAATACTTAACATGCAATGCGTTTAAGGTGAGAAGAGGATATCGATTTTAGATTAATGGCATAAATGGTGAATATATGATGGTATATATGTCTTTATGTGCAGAATGATGGCTTACACATTCGGAAATCTTGGGAACTCGCTATCGAAGAAGAGGTCACTAAGTTGAGAGACATGTCCAAGGAGGGAAGCTTCGAAATTTATGAATTGTACATCAACAACCTGCGTAGGGAGCTGAAAAACAATGCTGAAGAGATTGCAAACCTGAAGGACTCAATGGCTAAGCTTGTGGCTCGAATCAAAAAGCTTTTTGGTCCTATGCCTTGATATAGAAAGACTTATGTTTGTTTCTCCTTTGTAAGACTTATGTTAGTAAGACTTATGCTTTGTTTCTTTTGTAAGACTTATATTAGTAAGAATAATCCTTTGTTTGTTTTGTAAGACTTATGTTTTGTTTCTTTTGTTTTACAAAGTATTACCGGTAGCAGTATTACAAACAACATAGTTTTACAAAGTATTACAAACAAATAGTTTAACAAAGTATTACCAGTAATACGAATTCAATACTAAAAAAAGCATAGTTTCACAAAGTATTACTAGTACTACGAATTCAAATACTAAAAAAAGCATAGATTTACCAAGTATTTTTAGGACTACCAATTCAAATGCTAAAAACACAGCATAGTCTTCAAACCGCATTTTTCTTTGACCTTGTCACACGCTTATTCTCGAATACTGCAGTCTGTTTAACCCGACCCTTCTTAGGTGGCTGTGGAGACGGGACAATGATGTGTCGAGTTTTAACCCAAAATATTTTCTGCAAGTGCACAGACACACGCAGTAGTATATGGGGTATCGAATCCACAGAGACTAAGGTTACACTATGAAATTGTAGATTTTAATTTAAAGCTAAGACAATTTGGTTTTTTTTTGTGTAATTTTCGGAACAGCAATTAATTAAATAAATCGGTGTAAAATAATTAATAAAAAGCACTAGGTTAAAGCGTTTCGCCGGTGATTCGAAGACAAGGCTGACCAACTATTCAGGGCTAATTTAACTACTGGTCTAGAACTCAAACATAAATAAATGTCGCCCCACTCTCGTGGTGTATCGACAACTTTATCTAACAACCTAGATACCGAAACTCTCGTCTGGACCTAGCGAAGACGATAAGGATTAACAAACGGGTTCAATATGTTCACAATCAATCACAGCAGTTAACTCTCGTTGGCTACGCACCAATTGCTCACCAATGATTTATCTAGCAAACCTAGAGCACTCTTGTGAATAAGTTTAACCTAAAAATCATAGACTAGGTGATCAAGCTAATCTAAGCATTACAAAACCCTATTGGCGAAGACATATAAATTCCATTCCTATTTGTGCTCAGCCATTAACAACCTAAATCACCATTGAAAACCTTAACCTAGCTATGGATCTACTCACACATAGCAAAATCAAACACAACAAAGCAAAGAGATGAATTCATGATTTATTAAAAAGAATAAGGTTCAGGAAAACTTCTCAAACAGAGTTGTGGAATGATCGAAGATAGGAGAATAGAGATCCAAAGCTGGATAATACAAATCCAAATCGAAAAAGGAACAAAGTGGTGGAGTCTTAGAACCAAAATAATCTAGAACGAAGAACTGAGGTCTGAAAGAGAACGTCTTACAAGTCTGAGGCGGCTGGCCTCTTTTTATTCTAAAAATTAAATAAAAAACGTGTCTAGGTAAAATAGGTCGAGCAGGTGCTCGCCAGCCCGAGCAGGTGCTCCATCGGCAAAAAATCGACTTTTGGCTCGAAATTGCTTCTTTTGCTCCAATGTCTTCCAATATCTTCAATCCATGCTCCAGAGCCTCAAAATACCTGAAAAGACACAAAAAGAACTAGAAAAGACTCGAAAACAATATGAAAAGACTAGTTAATATGGGACAAATTCCTAACATATCAACTCCCCCGGTCTTAGACCTTTGTTTGTCCTCAAACAAAACAAGATCAAGAACTGAGAAAAGGTTTGAAAATCACGGGAACTCACTTGCTTGTTGGAAAAATTTCGAACTTCATACCGCTCGCCACTGGGCGTTGGAATTTGCTCCGTTCAACCATGAACATCATCACCACCCCTTAGTTGCTCACAGACCAAAAGAATTTTCGGAATCCCCTCTGTTATCTCTTTACATAGATTAGTGAAATGAAAGTGCAGTGGTCTTACCAGGAGTAATAGATCCAAAAGGTGCCAACTTCTTCTAACCAAAGACCCTCTCCCATATAACTTTCCTCTCCCCTCTTTCCCTCTTTCCACGCCATCATCTTTCTGTTTATTCTTTACAGCCATCGGTTTTCATTTGCCGATGCTTCACCCTTTATCACAGCCATCACTTTTCTGATGCTTCTTCTTTATTTTGTGGGACGAATCTCCATGAGGTCATAAAGGATACACGGGTCTACGCATCATCCCTTGGTTCACTTCGATTTTTAGTTTCCCTTACAACAAGCTTTCCATGAGGTCACAAAGGATACACGGGTCTACGCATCATCCCTTGGTTCACTTCGATTTTTAGTTTCCCTTACAACAAGCTTTCCATGAGGTCACAAAGGATACACGGGTCTATCATACTTTGTGGAGAGTTGCGTGGTCTTGTTTGGCTCGAATAGGTCTTCCCTAATGAACATCAAACCCCTGAGAAAGAAATTGAAGATCAGATTAGGGTTCAATAAGATTTAGAGATAACTTTGGTTCAACCTATTTCCCAATGAAAAGGAGCTTTGGGGAGTGATTAATCCGCCCATGATCTTCCGAAACAAAACCTCTGCCCATCTGTGAGTCATTACAAGTAATTCATAGTCCAAATAATCCAATAGATCAAGGTCATAATTCCCAAACAAACTTGACTCAATAAAAAAGAAAAATAAAAATGGAAAATGACACCTAGCTGCAAGCAGCTGGACCTGAGTCGAACCTCTGTGTAATGAAGGGGAGCGAGAGAGGAATATCATACTTTGTGGAGAGTTGCGTGGTCTTGTTTGGCTCGAATAGGTCTTCCCTAATGAACATCAAACCCCTAAGAAAGAAATTGAAGATCATATTAGGGTTCAATAAGATTTAGAGATAACTTTGGTTCAACCTATTTCCCAATGAAAAAGAGCTTTGGGGAGTGATTAATCCGTCCATGATCTTCCGAAACAAAACCTCCGCCCATCTGTGAGTCATTACAAGTAATTCATAGTCCAAATAATCCAATAGATCAAGGTCATAATTCCCAAACAAGCTTGACTCAATAAAAAAGAAAAATAAAAATGGAAAATGACACCTAGCTGCAAGCAGCTGGACCTGAGTCGAACCTAGACAAAGACAATAACAAAAGACACAAAAATAAGACTCAAAGACAAAGAAAAAGAGTTAGTAACTAACCGCTCCCCCAGACTTAAATCACACCGTCTCGGTGTGAAAAAGAACTGAAGGATTGGCTGAAAAATAAAAAAGATAAAAATAGATAATACAATGGTAAAAGAAAGTGTGGATAGAATTCACCGCGTTGTAGCGGTGTCCGGATCATCACAGCCGGCTCTTCGCTTCCATTGTCGCCAGAGCTGGCTCGTGTCGGAGGTGCTGGGCGAAGGCTGGGGCTGTGTGTTGACTCGGCGAGCACCCTGGCGGAGCAGGTGCTTGGGCCAATTCCAGGTAATAATTTTTTTTTTTTTTTTTTTTTTTTAGAATTAAAAACTGAAATCACAAATAAAAAGTTAGTATCGAAAGAAATTTAAAACGAATTATGTACAAGAAACCTTACCAGTGGGTTGCCTTCCACCAAGCGCTTGTTTAACGTCAATAGCTTGACGTATTCGCCGTTTAAGCATGAGAAGGTGGATCCGCTGGAGGATCAGGTGGGGCTGGCGGTGGGTTGAAATCTAGCTTCAAAACCCTGTTCATCATTGCATCCACAACTACTTGTCCCTGCGTTTTAAGTTCTGGGGTAATAAGTGCTTTAACCTTAGAGAAGGGTTTAGACATACTTTTGCACTTAATCTTATATTCAATGTCGTCACCAACACATCTCTGGGGTGTTAAGGAGATATGAGCGTGAAGTTGTGCTCCCCCAGACTTAGACTTAGCCTTCTCCTCTATGACAACATAAGAGCCATTTTGCTTGCCCTCAGAAATCGCTACATAGAATACACCCTTGTTGACTTTAGAGAGAGAGACCCTTTTTTGAGGTAAGTCAACAATTGCTCCTGCAGTAGTGAGGAACGGCCTTCCCAGGATCAATGGCATGTAAGCATTATTCCTCATCTCGACCACCTGAAAATCACAAGGCATTAAGCAATCATCAATGCTTACCTCGAGGTCTTTGACAAATCCTTGTGAAGTTGATGTTGCTCCATCTGCAAATTTGAGGGTCATGTCCGAGGGCTGTATGTTTTCAATTCCTAAGGACTTAGCAAGATCCTTTAACATTACGTTTACCATAGAACCGGAATCACAAACAGAATCCTCAAAAGCAACTCCGAGTATGGAGCATAGAACTACGAACTTTTCGGGATCTCCGAGCTTGGGGAGATGCTTTCGTTTAAAAGCTGGAGCTGGACCTGGAAAAGGAAACTTGGGAGAATAAATCCTCGTTGGAGGAGTTTCTGCATAATTGGTCAGAGCACCCTGTCGGAGCAGGTGCTCCCGAGGAGGTTTTGGGTGCTCGGTAGATTTGGTCTGAGATTTTGCTGGAGCAGTCTCAACCTGTTTTTCTGAGTGTGAACCATGTCCCAGCATATATTCATCTGTGGCAAGAGATTTTCCTTGGGTCTTGTGTTTCGTAGCTTGCTCTTTACCCTTTCCAATGACTTTAGGGCTAGTTAGAGGTGCCAACACTTTCTCACTTCTCAGCTCCACTGCGGTGAAGTTTCTGCATAATTGGTCAGAGCACCCTGTCGGAGCAGGTGCTCCCGAGGAGGTTTTGGGTGCTCGGTAGATTTGGTCTGAGATTTTGCTGGAGCAGTCTCAACCTGTTTTTCTGAGTGTGAACCATGTCCCAGCATATATTCATCTGTGGCAAGAGATTTTCCTTGGGTCTTGTGTTTCGTAGCTTGCTCTTTACCCTTTCCAATGACTTTAGGGCTAGTTAGAGGTGCCAACACTTTCACACTTCTCAGCTCCACTGCGGTGAAGTTTTTCCTGACTTCGTGTTGTAAGTCAATACTTAGGCACTGAACCTTCCAATCCAAAGTAGCAATCCGTTCGTTTATCTGCTGAGTATTCTTGATTTGTCCATCAAGGATCAGTTTCATCATCCGTTTAAGCTCATTCTCTTCATCCCCAATGAAGTTCACTTGAGCACTTGAGCCACTAGAACCGCTTCCATTCCTGGGGGTATGCTCACCCCTTGCCGAGAGAACTACTTGCTGTCGTTTGACAGTTTCGGCGGTTTGGGCAACTTGCATGTCAAGCTTCTTCACGTGAGCGGTAACAGATTTATACTTCGCATTCAGATCATTATACATGTGATATACCTTGGCATTGATCTCTGTTGCGGCCTTTTACTGATTGACTAAGAGTTGCTGCATAAGACTCTTCAGCTCATCCTGAGATGTAGGCGCGGAAACAGCTTATGGTGGTGTAGTGAATTGGGCGTTCTGCTGTTGGTTTCCTCCTTGAAACTGATTCTGATTCTGATTAGGGACGAATGATTTTCCCTGTTGGTTGCTGGAGTAAAAATTTTGAAAATCCTGAGCTTGTGGCAACTGATTCATACCTCCTTCTTGTTGCGGATAAATCTGGTCTTGTGGGTTCTCGACGTTGGTGCTTCGGTAAGAAAGGTTCGGGTGGTTCCTATAATTTGAATTGAACCCACGGTTCTGCACATATTCTTGTCCACTCACATAACTGACCTCTTGCATACTAGCACATTCATCCTCTTCAAAATTTTGGGAAATTGGTGCACTCCCATTCTCATCCACAAAGCAAACCGATTTTTGGTTTCCCCTAAGGAGTATGTTTACCTTTGCTGTCAGCTCATCAATCTTTTGTGTCTCCATGCTGTTGACTTTCTTGGACCTATCATACTCAGGAGACTTGTTGTTTGAGCTCGACGCTAAGTTCTCAATCAGCTCAAAAGTGCCTTCCTTAGTCTTGGTCATAAAGTCGCCATTACTAGCTGCATTCAACGCATTTCGGTAATCCCACTCAACATCATCATAAAAAATACCCAGAATCTGCTCACCTTAAACCCGTGGTGTGGACACTCTCTCCGATATTCCTTCAGTCTTTCCCAAGCTTCACAAAAAGCTTCCCCGGAATGCTGTTGGAATGAGGATATCTTGTTCCTCAAGGTTGCAGTCTTCGACTTAGTGTAAAAGTGATCCAGAAAAGCTTCTCTACATTCAGCCCATGTCTTCAATGAACCTGGTGGTAGTGACTTTAACCACCGTTATGCCTTGTCCGCAAGTGAAAACGGGAACAACTTGCACTTCAAAAACTCATTAGGCACTCCATTAGAGCCCGTGGTGCTGCAAATTTCCCTAAAATTTTTAATATGATCCATCGGAATCTCAGCTGGGAGTCCATGAAAGAGGTGTTGCTTTACCAATGAAATCAATTGAGGTTTGATTTCAAAGTCTTGCCTCTGAATAGTAGGAGGCACAATGGCAGCTCGGTTCTGGTAATAGGCGTGTGGATTATCCGAGTCTCCAATACCAGGCTGTTGTTGATGAGCTTCTTGTCTATCTCTCCGCATCTGTTCCATCTCATCCTGAAGCATCTGCAACTGAGCAGCCATTCCATTGTCTTGTTCGCCCATGTTGGCGATAGTTGGTCTTAGCTGTCGGTTCTCCCTCTCTAGCCTAGCTAGCTCATCGTTTGAAAGATTTAGTAATGTCTCGGTACAATTTCTTCTTGTTCTTCTACTGGTCATGCACCTGAAACATAAGAAAAAGGAAAAGAAAAAGGGAAAAGAATTAGTAGTTTCTTAGACTGAAAATAAAATCAAAAATCAAAGGTAACGCAATTGGTCCCCGGCAACGGCGCCAAAAACTTGATGTGTCGAGTTTTAACCCAAAATATTTTCTGCAAGTGCACAGACACACACAGTAGTATATGGGGTATCGAATCCACAGAGACCAAGGTTACACTATGAAATTGTAGACTTTAATTTAAAGCTAAGACAATATGGTTTTTTTTGTGTAATTTTTGGAACAGCAATTAATTAAATAAATCGGTGTAAAACAATTAATAAAAAGCACTAGGTTAAGGCGTTTCGCCGGTGATTCGGAGACAAGGCTGAGCAACTATTCATGGCTAATTTAACTACCGGTCTAGAACTCAAACATAAATAAATGTCGCCCCACTCTCGTGGTGTATCGACAACTTTATCTAACAACCTAGATACCGAAACTCTCGTCTGGACCTAGCGAAGACGATAAAGATTAACAAACGGGTTCAATATGTTCACAATCAATCGCAGCAATCAACTCTCGTTGGCTACACACCAATTGCTCACCAATGATTTATCTAGCAAACCTAGAGCACTCTCGTGAATAAGTTTAACCTAAAAATCATAGACTAGGTGATCAAGCTAATCTAAGCATTACAAACCCCTATTGGCGAAGACATATAAATTCCATTCCTATTTGTGCTCAGCCATTAACAACCTAAATCACCATTGAAAACCTTAACTTAGCTATGGATCTACTCACACATAGCAAAATCAAACACAACAAAACAAAGAGATGAATTCATGATTTATTAAAAAGAATAAGGTTCAGGAAAACTTCTCAAACAGAGTTGTGGAATGATCGATGATAGGAGAATAGAGATCCAAAGCTGGATAATACAAATCCAAATCGAAAAAGGAACAAAGTGGTGGAGTCTTAGAACCAAAATAATCTAGAACGAAGAACTGAGGTCTGAAAGAGAACGTCTTACAAGTCTGAGGCGGCTGGCCTCTTTTTATTCTAAAAATTAAATAAAAAACGTGTCTAGGTAAAATAGGTTGAGCAGGTGCTCGCCAGGCCCGAGCAGGTGCTCCATCGGCGAAAAATCGACTTTTGGCTCGAAATTGCTTCTTTTGCTCTAATGTCTTCCAATATCTTCAATCCATGCTCCAGAGCCTCAAAATACCTGAAAAGACACAAAAAGAACTAGAAAAGACTCGAAAACAATATGAAAAGACTAGTTAATATGGGACAAATTCCTAACATATCAGACAACATGCTCGTTTGGTGGTTCTGTGGATCCAGCATTAAGCTCCTCTGCTGGCTCTGTGATACCAGCAGTATCGTACTCCTCGGTTGTTGGGTCTACAGGCTCCTGCAATCGAATGCAGTTATACTCTAGTTTTCTCAACTATTACCGATAGTTATACTCCAGTATTACAAGTTTTACCAAAATCTTACCTTCTCTACAAATTCCTTCATAGAAGCTTCCAACCATCCAAGTCTATTTTCAAACCCATCAACCTTGTCCAAAATTTTAGTCATCTGGGATCCCATTTTATTGATGACATCCACCAATTTGGCCAAAGTTGGGTCTCCCGGTCTTTCGTTGGGAGGTCTTTCTTTGGCGGCGGCTATTTCCTCGTTCACCGCATCCTCAGGATCCTCTTCTACTCTCGTAGCTACATCTTGGTTGTACATCTCTTCTAGCGTAATGGTTAATCCTTTATGGATACATTGTATCCAACTATCAACAACGACATCATGCTTATCATCGTCGTCATCTTCTTCCGTGATGTCAGCCATAAGAGAGTATTCTTCATCTCTAACAAGTAGGATAATATCAATATCCTGTCAACGTAAACAATGAAAAAAAATTAAAAATATGACAACCCAAAATAATTTATATGATGAAGATAACTAGTATAACTAGGATAACTCACCACAGTTGTACCAAGTGTTTTGTAAATTTTTGAAAGAGGAAACCCTTTACATTCGCCTTTCTTGAACCTTTTCTTGCACATCCTAGGACAATTTTCGTCTACCCCTGGATAAGCTTCTAAGAATTGATCCTCCAACTCCGAAATTGCCTCAAATGCTAAAAGCTACACAACACATATAGTTAGAGTTAGCTTCAATTATAAGAATTACTAACAATGAACAATAACCTCAAATAATTTTAACTAACCTCCATAGGAATACAAAAACCTGGAACTGGCCATAATGTACCCTTGACGGTCCCTTCAAAATGAGCCATTGTGTGCTTGATCTCTCCTAGCAAGTGATCAAAAGACAATATCCCCCAAGGAAATGTCTTACATAAATTGAGATCATCCACAGCTCTTAGAAAGAAGGGCTCCACAGGGGTGGCATCGTCTCCCGTCTTCGTTTGTGTGATCACAATGCTGGATAAGAAGAAGGGATCGCCATCTTCAACCTATCTCGAGTTCGCTCTCCCGGGACCATTTCCTCTAGCTTCTTCTTCACGTCTTGATATCGGACCGTCATCCCCTTAAATTGCCTTTTCATAAAGGCCTCACCGCCTGCGTTGTTATAGTTGACGGGATAATTCTTGAAATTCAACCCCGATATCAAAGCGTGCTCCTTGATCCCATAACGGATCGGAGTCTCGTTGATAACAAACAACGCTTCTTTCTTCTTTTCAAGGCATGCAGTTCGGAGAAGGAGCATCCACATCCCCATAACCTTGTGTTTTCTTTCCCGCGGCATGTGGAATATGTGTTTGAATTGCGGATGCTCTTCAAACCATTTCCGCTCAAATGCCGTGAGGGGATGTTCCAATTCATCAAGCGTCTTCAAGGCTTCATAAATATAGCACCGAGTTGCCAATTTGATTTTCTTGTTGTACTCCGAAGGCGCGAAGTACATTCTTAGAGGTTGTAGTGGCGCCACCATCTCCTCAGAACCCTGCAACAACAAGTTTTACAGAGTATTACTAGTTATACATTTTCATAAATTTAGCAAAACACATAATGATCTGTTCTACTTCTTAAAACCTACAAATTCAATTCTAATTATTACCAAGTTAAACATTTTACCTAAATAAAACGAATTACCTCAACAACAAAGCCAATTTCCCTAACTAAAACGAATTAGTATTTCCTAGTTCTACATAGTTATACCTCTCCGAACTAAGTAATATATCTATCGAATCAAACTACTTACCCTTGACTCGCTCAAGGTTCGGCTTGTGCTTCCCTCATCCGACACTGTATCTCCTTCTTCTCCATTCCGGCCGACTTCCTCATCTTCATCACGAGATTGGTCACTCTCTTCTTCGAGATCGTCTTTGTCTTCTTCACTCCTTCCGTCTCCAATCCTCTCCTCTCTGGCTCTTTCGGCATCATCACTTCGAACTGGAGATCCCTCGTTCTCATCATTCCAAACCGGAGATTGATCTATCTCTCCGTCTTCTTCACTCCTTCCGATTTGCCCAACCGGAGATCGTTCCCTATTTTCATCTTCAGTAGGAGATCGTTCCCTATTTTCATCTTCAGTAGGAGATCGTTCCCTATTTTGATCTTCAGTAACTTACTTCTGAGCATTCTTATTTCCCCACCTTGTCCTAGCCATCTTTGTGCACATGGGTTTTCGATCGAACACAACAATCTAGTAGAAAATCGAGTAGGATTCGTGTATTTATCCCTAGTTTCACGAAGAGAGTTCTGTTCTTAGAGAGAGCAGTTCTTTTCAGAAGTTGCCGAGTTCTGTTTTGATTTTTAAAAATTAGGGATTCGATCGAATTGATGGAGTAATTGAGGGTGATTCCGCGTTTCCGGGTCAGATCCAATTAGGTTCTGGATTTTCGGATAAAACCCAGGTTTTGTATATAAATTTTAAATTTTGTCTAGAGTGACACAATAAAACACTATTTTTCGATTTAAATTAATTTCAAACAAAAATTCAGTTTATAACGGGAAGTTTTGAGATTACACTTTCCCATTTAGGGACTTCTCAGACGATTTCTCGATCCCACAAGCTCTAGCTTCCTTACCGGCTTCAGTCCTAGGTAAAGTCTCAATTTCCAGTTAGGAAGTCTGCTTAGAGTAAAACCGAACCTGTAATATTGGTTGTGCTCACTGATTTTTGCATCTGTTAAATGTCAAATTAGTCGTTCAGCAATGATGGTTCGTTAGAGCTATAATTTGTTGCCATTGTATATGAAGATAACCAAACTATGTGTATAGTGACTTAGTATCAGGTTCGACATTCATAAGAATCAGACTGCAGATTCACGCTGGTGTAGAGAAACAACTAGAGATAGGAAGGTTACATTACCCCCATCCCAAATGTTGTATCTTTGTTTGAATTTGTTTTCTTATTGTTTCTCTGGGAAATTTAATTGACAAGGGTTCCATTTCCATGGGTTTTGCAGGTATTTAGTAGAAGTGTGGTTGGATTATCGTTTCAGCTCCGAGGCTTTGCTGCCAAACGTTGTTTAAAGCTTTTACCTTTGTGTCTATGAAACGGTTTACTGAATTTGGTTTATGTTTTTATACAAGTATGTACTTTCACCAATAAGTTTCCTTTTCTGATTGCTTTAGCTCATTTTGGTTGTTACAATTGAGGTTTTTGCTTGTTTGAATTGGTTTTCTGGGTAATTTAATTGACAAGGGTTCTATTTCCTTGGGTTAAACAAAAAACCTCTCTGTTCGATCAATTTCCAACTCTTTGCTGAATTTAGTTTCCATGAAGAAGGTGTTTCATCGAGGTTTTAAGCCTGCTAAATGGTAATTCAGTTCTGGGGTTTTTTCTATTTGCTATCTTCTGTGGCTACGAGCTATGTTAAAATTTTCAGATTCTATTATGATCAAACCTTTTTTGGTTGGTTTAGAAAAAAAAGATCTGGTGAACTTAGTAATTTGGATTATACTGTTTCATCCGTAGTTTTTGGTTTTGATTTTCTTCTAATGTTTTCATTTCTGAACTTCTGGATTCTATATATGCAGCAAACTAGCTTTGCAAATGGCGAATTCACGTCTAAACCCTAAAGATATTGCAGAAGAAAAAGGAGATTCAGATTAAATAGCTGAGAAGAGAATTAGCTCGATTGCTCGAAGGCATACCTCTACTGCTAGAATTCGAGTAAGCAATCTGATAATCTCTGTTTCATTTTAAAATTGAGAATGAAGAATTTTAGTATCATAGAATCTGAGTTTAACTTGTTTGTTGATGAATTGGTAATGTTCTCATGTCTCATGTCTCATGTCTCAGGTGGAACATGTGGTGAAGGAAGAGAAGACAGTGGCTGCTTATGAAGTCATTGGAATATATTGTGAACTTCTTGTAGTTCAAGGTGTTATTGAATCACAAAAGTAAGAAAAATTTGATCTTTTATACATTTGACACTCTTTGTTTGCTGTTGTTGTTTTTATTATGTATTGACTGTTGTGATATTACCTACTTCAAAAATTACCCCATTGATCTGAAAGAACCTATTAAAAGTGTCTTATTTGCTTCCCAGAGGTTATGAGATGTCCCAGAACTCTCAGAAATCGTTAAGCAATTCACAACCATGTATGGAAAGGAATTTGCTACATCTGCTATTGAGTTGCGTCCAGATTCTGCTGTGAGACGCCTGGTAAGTAGTTGCATGTCTTCTCTATTGAAATCGACGACTGTTAATTTAAAGCTTGTTTGTGGTTGGAACGTGGATAGCAAAAGACATTCTGCATAAGTTGAAAAACAAAAGAGTAAATAGCAGAAACACGAAAAATCCAGTGGGACTCTTAGGAATTATGAAAACGCTGCTTTAGTCATATTGGTAGGTCTTGATAGAATCTATACTTATACGTGTATTTATGTTTGATTTTCTTAAGAACAACATGTTTGAGACCTTTTCTATTTCCTTGCAGCTACAATCTCTTGAGGGTATGGCAGTTTTGGAGATGACCAAAAATGAGCAGCCAAAGGTTAGTTCAGACAACAAACTTTCTGCTAATTTCATTAGGTTCTCTGTACTTGGCTTAATGATGAACACTGACTAGCCTTCATATTGATGCTTTATGGTAAAGAACGAACATGTGTAATCCTGTTAATCCATGGTATATTTTGTTTTTTTGTTAAGAATTTATTTCATGCTATTGCAGAAAGAACATCCACATGCAGCTGAAGATTCGCTTGTCCAATGTGTTTCAGCTTACAAAGAGGTATACAATTGATAGCTTGTTCAAATATGAAGTGGGCTTAAGAACGTAAAAACCTAGAGACAAAACTCTGGATTATCCACAAGTTCTCCAATCCACTATTTATACTAATCTTTGACTCTGACTAACTATACTAATCTTTGACTCTTACTAACTAAGTAGTAAGGAATACTTATTAGAATCTACTTCTTGTCCTTCCACTGTCCCAAAGAATCTGTCACTAACCAAAGAGGATTTTCATACACTGTGCAAAGAAAACGACAGACACTAATTCATGTTTTTTGCAGTTTGGTTGTGGAACTTGATATGCTCAAATTTACCCTGAGGTACTCTCTCAAATTAAGAGATCACTGTAGTACTTAGGGATCGAATCCACAAGGACTTGGTTACACAATAGATTGTCAGTAAAAGTATTAAGCTAAATAAGAAATATTGTAATTAAAGAAAATAAAGCAAATAAGAAAATGAGATGTAAATTAATGGAGAAAGACGCTAGGCATAGGAAAATCTAAGGAATCGTCAGAACTGCGAATCAATCAATTATTGGGATTATAATTAAGAACCGTTCTAGAACTCAAATCACTAAGCTATAATTAACCAACTGTCGCCTAAACCAAATTTCTTTGCGAATAAGTAATTTTGCTCACCTTAGATAGATAAGATTATCAACTGCACTGTCGTGCCTAATCGATTAACCTGAGATTTAAATTCCAATTGCACTGTCGTGCCTCCTAGAATTAGCTTTGAGAACAACCTAAGGCGAAGAACTCTAACAATTAATCCCAATAATATAATCAATTCAACAATTCATCAAAAACCCTTGAAAACCCTAAACCTAACTATGAAACTACTCAAACATGATCAATGAAACAGAAATCATAGATGAATAGAATTGCATAGAAGAAATCAATAAGAAACAAAAGGGTTCAGAGTTGTCTCCCAAAATCTCTCCAAGTATCAAGAGTAAAATAAAGCTTAGCCTAACAAAGTGGCTGAAAAACCTAATTATAATGATAATCATGATTTGGGGTCTTCTGTAATTAAATAGAACTTCATGGCAACTTTGTAATCTTTAAAATTTTGTTTCCTTGCGTCAGAGTAACAGTGTCGATCGACACTGTTGAGTGGTGTCGATCGACACCTATGGCTCGGCTTACTTCCTTCGCGTGACAGACTGGACTGCTTCCACGAAAACTGGCATAACTTTTGATCGCACCGTTGGAATAATCTCAAACCACTTCCAGGTGAAAGATAACTCATTGATCTATCTTGTCTCAAAATATTAGCTCGATCCATCGGTGGAAAGTTTTTCAACGAATGCCAAACTTCTGTCGCCTCTGCATGATTCTGCATCTCCATATGCTCCAAAAGCTCCAGAAATGCTCCAAATCATCCAAAAGATCCCAAATGTGTATAAACCTGTAAAAGACTCTAAAAAGACTCGAAGCAATATAAAAGACTCGATAAAAGACTTATATCATGGCATAAAACTGGTAAAAACCATGATATATCAGAACTCAGCTGCAAGATTCTTATGAAGTAAAGTCTGAATACGTTTCGTGTCTTAAGCATCTCTCAGCCTTATCGGCCAACAAAGTGACGACTGTTCATTTAAAGGCAAGTCTTATTTCTTCACCAGAGCTCAAGGAAGAAGTTAGGCGTATTGAAATCGATATCGTTTCTCTTAAGAAAAGCTAAAAGCAAGGATTTTTTAATCCCAATTGGACTCGTACGTACTGGTCTGATAACTCAGTTTGGACTGTTCTTGGTCTAAGAGATCATATTTCTGCAGCACTTTCTGTTGTGAAGGTACTCTTGTCTTATATCCTATTGGTCCCTGCTTTGTTTTATCCACCCACCAACATTATTTAGCTTCTTAATTTATGCTTTCACAGCTCAAAGTAATTTTGTTTGGGTTTAGGGTGGCCTAACAGCCACTGACGTCTTTGCTGTTGAGTGGATCCATACGGGTGTTATACACTTTGGAATGACTGTCTCCTACTATGGTTTTGTTAGCGATGGTAAGTGATAATACTGTTCTGCTTTGTCATGTAAGAGCTTCCATTGATAAACAGTTTCTCAAGTGCGGTTAACTTTTATCTGTATTCCTAGCTTCTTTGTTCATTTGCTATGTTTGCAACTGTTTGGGTCTTTCCTGTATTGAGAGGAGAAATTTATGAATCTTCCTTATTTGATTTTCTCTCTTAATATTTAAACTGTCACAGAGTGAACGCTATGTCGGCTCCCTAAACGCTTGCTTGTCATAGCAATATGCAATCATCACAGTATATGCACTACTCTCTTCTGATGTTTAGATGCTGAAAACGATATTGTTGTGAAGTAGTTCATTTGCACATATCAGTACTTTCATGCGTAAAATGTTTGTGGCATTCACTTAATATTCTAAATTTATGGTTTTAAACCATACTGTCATTATCTTTTTTTTTTTGATAAAACATGCTGTCATTTATCTATTTGCAGTTTTTGAGCTCTCTGAAAAATACCAAAAAAGGTTTGGTCCTTTGTGTTACTTTCTTCCTGGATTCCTCAAGTTCAGATGTTTGCCAAGTTATAGCTATGAAGTGGAATATCTTCCAGCAAAAAAAGAGGATGCAGAAGGCAAGACTCGACTTGAAAAGGAATCTGTGGATGTGCAAGATCTCTGCACGGATGTAATGATGAGATCAACCAAAGAAGGAATGCCCTGAGCCTCCAGTTTATCAAGTATTGACT
The DNA here is from genome assembly GCA_028015245.1 of Cardamine occulta. Lineage (NCBI taxonomy): Eukaryota > Viridiplantae > Streptophyta > Magnoliopsida > Brassicales > Brassicaceae > Cardamine > Cardamine occulta. The sequence goes on from CM051384.1 coordinate 10,077,795, forward strand.
CCATAATGACCCCAAGCGTAGGCGAATTAGACATGTGTAGCAGCACCATGGCAGCACCGAGCCATCTGAATATGTCCGAGGAATAGATTCTAAATTGAAACGCATGTCCTCTGGAAGAAGAGACGTTAGAGCTGAGCCAGAGGTTATTCATCCTCCATCACAGTCAACAACCCCTATTTGGTCAAAGTCAATAATAGATAAAGGATGGATGGGGTTACCATCTGTGCAGGATCCTCCAACTCGATGTTCATGGGGGAATACCGGTGGTCATGACAGGGAAGATATTTCATCTACAGTAGCTTCCAGGTCCGACCTGGGATGCAGAACCCAAATGGGACTCTGAATCGTCTCCTTGGGATGTAGAAAACTCGATCGAGCTGCCTGGCCCTCCTGAGGATTTAGAGACAGGGCTGAGGAAGCAGACTATGACACTGAGATTTTAAGATAAATGGGTTTCAAGAAAGAGACATTTCCTTGGCATCATGGTCTGTAACCATGTTTGTCGGACAGTGTAAAGTTTTCAAGTCGTGGCTCCCAATTCAGAACATGACGATGGTACATTGGACATGATCTTGGTTCTTGGGTGTGGAAGACTGGGGTTACTGAGGTTTTTTACACTTCTGCAAACGGGTCGACACCTCTCACTTCCGTATGTCGAGTGTGTAAAGGTAATTGTCTTTCCTACTTTTTTATTTTACAGTTATTGCAGTTTGGGATGTGCTAGGAATGCTAATCAAACGGTCAAACTCAATACTAATGTATATATATTGTTAGTCTACTAGAGTAGAGTGAAGTTGATCAAATGCATGATTGTTGCAGGTGAAGTCGGTGAAGATAAAGGTGGGAAAAAGTACCCATGACAGTTGCGGTATAGATGGAGAGCTTTTTGCATTGCATGGAGAAGTGATATCAACTATGGTACCTGAACAATGCAGACTGATCGGTAACGCTCCTGAACTACCTTCGTAGTTGTATTAATCTCAACAAATTGTGAGGATGGAGAGAGTGAGAGTTTGGAAGTTTATATATCTGGAATTTTTTTTATTGTTTTTTTGGTCGGTGTCAAGTTTTGACAAGTACGTATCTATGTGAGAAGTTACATAAAATCCTAAACTCTTGAATTTGTCGTCAATTCACACTTCACACATGTTTCTTTTGTCGATATTTAACACAATTGATGATTCAAGCTACGACTCCGTATTTGTTAATCATGCTAGGCGTGAAGTGTTGTTGCTCTGTGATGCCAATAGGACAAGTGTTAGTGATCTAAAAAATGCAGGGTCAAAAGGTGAAACTCTAACAAGAACAAAAAACAAAGTTATATATGTTTTGAAAGTGCACCTACGTTGTTGGATAAATCTACCACATATGTTGTGGACTTGTGGTAGACCAAAAACTACCAATTGTTGCATCCACACTAGATATAACTTGTAGATATAACAAACAACGTTTGAATTTATTAAGTGAACTTTCTAAACTTCTCTATGCCTTTTTAAGTATAGAAGTCATCTCATTTGTGGACATCTATATAAATACCATTTGTGTTATACGTAGATATGGGAAAACTAAGAGTACTCAGATAATAATATTCAAAGATATTTAACTGATACCATTCTGTTTGTCTAACTGAACTCTAAAATATCATCATTACATTGACCCGAAGCCGCATTAGGACGTTCCTCATGCTGTTAAAGGACACATTTGAAAGGACACATTTGAAAGGACACATGTTCCTTTATATGTTGCATAAAGTATATACTTTACAGGTCCGGCTATCATATGAGATCAAGTACAAAATATTATTTTCTATTTTAAATTCTTTCAATTTTCTATTTTAAATTTTTTCTATTTTCTATTTTAAATTTCGAAATGTTATTTTTCTAATTTGAAAGATATTATTCAATTTGCATTTCAAAATGAGCAAGTTTGCATTATAAAAAATAAAAATAATTGAATTATATCTAGGATCAAATGAAACATTAAAGTTACATATATTTACATGACAAATTGTAATTTAAAAATAATAAAAACAATTTTTTTTACCTACACGATCAAACATGGTATAAGTGTAAGACATCATAAACATAGGTTTATATATATAAAGTAGAACCGTCTCTCTTCTCATGATGCCACATCATCTACTCACATCTTAAAATTGTGACATATTAACAATTATTTGAATTAATTTTAATTTGCTTACTTGATTTATTTATTATGTTATTTACACTTCAATTCTCATTATACCTACCATTCTTTAATATAATAATACTGAAAAGAATTTGAAAATTAATTTCACTCATTTCCTTAAAAATTGATCTAAAACTCTACTTAAATAATTTTAATCTTATTAGATTTATTTATATAGTTTAGAAAAATATTTATGTTCAAATAAATAAATCAAAGTATTCATAATTATTATTCTAATTTATGAATTTTCCTCCATATTATAATTGAACTTATGATAAAAAAATTACACAGTTCTGTGTTTACATATTATGGATTAAATTTTGTATAAACTAAATCAAAATATTTTAATTTAAGACAATCAATAAGGATTAGTTCAAAAAGATGTTCATAAGTTTTAAAATGCATTGATTAATTTTATATTTTCAATTTTATAATTAGAAAAAAGTATTGAATTTAAATATGTTACAAGGAAAAATAAGAGCATGTATTTTGATGGTTAGAAATTGGTATTCGAGCTAATGAGGATTCGTTCAACAGTGAAATACTCGCAAGAGCTTGTAGAAGCTTCAATGATAACTCCAAACTTTTAAAGGGTATATGAGAATGCATGTTATGAATGGAACTTAAAAATACATAAGGCATTTATGGAAGGAGATTAATGTTTTTGGTGATCTATGTAATGTGGTCCATGGTTCAAGTTTATCGCATTGATGAGAAAAAAAATAGAACGAGACAAAAGGGAATGAGTGTATTTTGAAAACACAGCAGATGTTTATAGTTATAGATCAATACCTGATGAATGAAAATCCAACTCGTTTTTACAAAAGATAAGTTAAGCATTGGTTGTTTTCTAACATAATTTTTGAATCCTTTTGAAAGTTCTTTCACTTTTTATTATGCAATATTCATAGTTTACATAAGAATATAGATTTGGAAACTGAATTTATGGATGGTTGGATTGGGTTGAATGGTGTGTAGTTGTGAGCATCTATTATGGTAGGTTGTAAGGTACTTTTGATGATGTGATTTAACACTAAAATTTTTGAGCCCGAGTAGCATTTATGGCACATGAAACGCCCCGATCCGTTTTTTTTTTCTTAAAACAACATTTATTATTCCCATAAATAATAAAAACTTCCAGCGACGTTATTCAATTAACAGCCAATTTAAACCAGCAAATTAAATTATAATTAATTATTAACCAATTAACTCACAATTAAAATCTAACAACCTAACAGTTCAATGGTACAATAATTTTAAGTAATTAAAACAGTAAAATAAACCACCCCGGTATGTCATCCGCTCTCCCAGCCGCAGTTCTACGAGCTCAACTAAGATACCTTATCTTTACATGCGTCATTACGAATAGACGCAGTCAGTATTTAATAAATACTGAGGAGGCGATCAACCCGTCTACTAGGTCAATTATAGACAGACGACTACAGAAATATTCCCAACATAATAATATGTTCGGGATTCAACCAACAACAAAGCAACAACCCGACAATTAATTAAAATCAACAATTAATTAATTTCAACCAATAGCCACTAATTCTAGTAATTTAATTAAATTCAACAACTTAATTAATTTTAACAATTAATTAAATTCAGCAAAAACAATTTAATTCAGCAATTTAATTCATTTCAGCAATTCAATTAAATTCAACCATTTAATTAAATTTAACAATCCAAGATTAAATTCTGCAATTTAATTAAATTTACCAATTTTACTAAATTCAACAAACAACAATTAAATTCAGAAATTTAGTTAAATTCAACAAACAAAAATTAAATTCACCAATTTAATTAAATTCAACTACAACAAAAAAATTCAGCAATTAATTAAATTCAACAATTTAATTAATTCTGACAATTAATTACATTCAACAAATAATACACAGCACGTAATAAATCCTAACACACAAAATTAGACCGAAAAATTTCCGTAAGTCCAGTCCGACCACGGTACTGCACTCACCTTAGCCCAAAAGCAAAACTTCCAAAAACTCTGTGCAACTCCTCTGCACTCTCCCGACATCAACTAACAGCTAGCAACCTAAACCACAACCTAACAACATGGAATAAACCAACTCAAGTAACCAAAACAACCATTTGGAAAAATAACAAAAACAAGCAGCCTCAAATATAGAGTCACAAATCCAGATCTAACCGTCCAAAACCAATCAGCACCTAGATGTCCTGAAGCTATCCTCAAAATTTCATGATGATCCGTCCATAGAAGAACTCACGATCTCTCTTTGAATCCAAGTTGATCCAAATCGCGTCTGAAACAGAGAACCTCACGAAAACGCAAATAACTTTTAGAATAATAACTCAAATTCAACTCCGCAAATTGCTACATCTAGATCTAAGACTTAGCTACAATTCCATAAATTTTCGTTATCTTTGGAAACAATCTGCTAGGTCGAACATGTCAAATCTATCTGCATCTCCTTCATGTGCAAGCTTCTTTTTCAGCCACAACCAAAAGCTCAGCCTCTTTTCTCCTCTATAGGAGACCACGAAAATTCTTAGAAAATTAACTAGGGTTTCTTCTAATTCATCTTTAAATAGGATTAGGGTTAGCCGGTTCATTTAAATTAAACTAAGAATAATTAAATTTTCCCTTTTGGTTTAATAGGAACTCAATAACCAACATCCTAACCTAAAAATTGGAATTAAATCATGTCACTCTTTTATTCCGACAACATAACCCTCGGGACTCTATTCTCGGAACACGGGTGTTACATCACATCTCATCTATCGGGAAATGCCTCTCTATTGCAATCGAATGGTTGAATGCATTTGTTTAGTTATAATATTCAATATAACTTTCTTGATCCCAAGGTGATAATAAGATTTTACTCAGGGATTACTTATGTGGGCAAGGGAAGTCTAGCAATAGGAACTTGTCCTACTGGATGTAAATCCCCTGTCAGTTATGCAATCCCCAAGTAAAAACAATGCAACTTATGTATGTGTGTGTATGCAGAAGGATGTATCAATTCCCTAGCATTGTCATTAATACTAAGGTGTCAATCCAAATAGGTGTGATGCTAGCAATCAAGATGTGATTAGATACAACTAAGTCAAGCCAGATAGAAAGGAAATGTTTATCTAACAACCTAAGTGAAATAAAAATGAAATGCAGTAAAATGGGTGCTTGACTCGGGTACTAGACCGAGTCAAGTGACTGAGTCAATGCAGAAAAATAACAAAAAGGTGCACTCGACCACTCTGAACGAGTCAATGAGATCGAGTGGAGCCTGAAAACGACAAACAACTATGCACTCGGGTTCAAGACCGAGTTGAGAGACCGAGTCAAAAGAGATAAAAGGCAAAGTGCAATTAAACAATTAAACAGCTGTAAAACAAGATGATAAAGTAATAGAAAGTCAATAGGGATCTAAGGATTGGGTAATCGATCAATACCAGCTTATGATCATCACTGGTGTTCAACAAACATCAACCACAAAGGCTATTCCCTAGGCAGCAAATATCTAAAACAGTTTAGTCCACTCTCATGGTAAGAAACCTCAAATCTCATCACTGACATACCAACTTTTGCTTGAGCCACCATGATGAGATAGGCACAAAGCACTTATTTGCTAAAGCCAAAAAGCACCCTAAACATCTAATCTCTTAGGCTAGGATGTGTTAATCTCTGGAAAAAGTTGATTCTGATGATTCCATCACACTTTCATGTGGAAATCATCTCAGATTTTGTTCCAGTTGATCAGAAAGCAACAAGCTTTAAGCACACTCACCCAAAAGGGAAATCCAACAATCAAGCAATCTTAAGCAAGCTACTAACCTATCACATCCTCAGAAACCCTAAATCACTACTCAAGAACACAAATCATCATCAAGAACATAAACCCAGAAAAATTAAACATTTCAGAATTCATTGAAAATAGTTTAGAAAGATAGATTAAGATGAGAATAGTGAGACTGCAAAGAATTAAAGCAAACTAAGTACTAGATTAAGAGAGATCTGAATTACAAAATGAAGAACACTAAGAACAAGGTTTGGAGGCAGAGAAAAACCCTAAAAATAAAAGACATGTCCTCTGGATAATACCCAACAGTGATATTTATAGTAAAATACGGAAAACCCTAAAATGGAAAAAGACAAAAGAAGTAGCAGAGTCTTCACGGGTGGTGCAGCTCGAGTTGGGAGGTCGAGTGTGTTGGACGTCGAGCACTTGGGTAGTGTCGAGTTGAGACGGGTAGATGTTGTTGAGTGGTGACACGAGTGGTACGTCGAGTGCAATATTGAGTGGGTACGGCGAGTGCAGTATCGAGTGGGTATGTGGTGGAGCTGAGGTCGAGCACGGGCTTGAGCTGAGAGGTCGAGCACGGGCTTGAGCTGGGAGGTCGAGCACGGGCTCGAGTTGGGAACCCGAGTGGTGATCTGGGACTTCCAGAAATGCTTGACTCGACCACAAACCGAGTGATGAACTCGAGTGGGGTCTGCGGATTCTGGAGTGACTCGATAAAGCCGTCAGATTGAGTACCTGACTTGATCACTTTGGTCGAGTGGTAACATCAAGTGGTGTCTTCAAAGTTGGCTCCTTTGGTGTGGACTCGATCACTTGATTAAGTGAAATGATCGAGTGGTGTGGTCTTCTAGATGGCATCTTGTGGTCCAGCTCGAGTGGTGGTCGCGTTGTGTGGTCGCAGTTAGTGTGGCAGCTCGAGTTGCGGAGGTCGAGTGGCATTGAGTGTGGACGTCGAGTGGCAGACGGGTCGATGTTGTTGAGTGGTGACTCGAGTGGTGGAGTTGGTCTAGTCCGTCAGCGTGTTGGTCGAGTCCGTCAGCCTTCATTGGAAAGCTAACTCACTCCTCTACAACCTTTATGAAGACTGTTGAGGCTGAATCCAAACTCAAAGTCCTCGTCCAGCCGCATCTTTCCTACTAGTCATCATCAATATATATATATATAGGAGATTGTTCTCTCTTCTCACGATACAACATCATCTTCTCAATCTCTAATATTGTGACACATCATAAATTGTTTCTTTATTATTTACACTTTAATTCTCATAATAACTAGCATTCTTTAATATAATAATTTTAAAAAGTTATTTCTTTAAAAAATGATCTAAAACACTCTAATTTAATAATTTTACTCTTATAAGATATATTTATATAGTTTAGAACGTTATTTAAAATATATCAAAGTACTAATAATTGTTATTATAAGTTATGAACTTAAATTAAAGAATTTCATGTTTCTAAATAATAGATTAAATTTTGTACATATTAATTCAAAAATATTATGATCTGTAATTTAAAACAATTAATAAGGATTAGTACAAAGAAATGTATATAAATTTAAAAATACATTGCTTAATTTGATATTTTTAATTTTATAATTAGAAAATATTAAATTTAAATAGGTTATATGAACAAAAACATGCATTTTGATTATCAGAAATCGGTGTTCGAGCGAACGAGGATTCATTCAATAGTGGAATACTCACAAAAGCTTCTAGAAGCTTGAATGACAACTCCGTACTTTGAAAAGACATATGAGAATGCATATTATGAGAGATATGATGTGGTATCGCAAAACATTTACATGTTCAAGCCAATCTTTGAAATAAAAAAATGAGTTAAGTCATTGACAATACATCGAGAATGAATAGAGAAATGAGAAACCTGATGAAGATAATAAAGTTTATGTTTAAAAGGGATGAATATGTTGTATATGGTTCAATCTTTTGCATCGACGAAAAAAATAGAGATAGTATGAGTGAAAATTAGAAAGCATTTATAGAAGGAGTTCAATTTTGTTGGTGATCTATGTAATGTGGTCCATGGTTCAATTATATCGTGTTGATGAGGAAAAAATAGAGAAATAGAGAGAAAGAGAATGTGTGTATTTTGAAAACATATGAGACGTTTATGAATATAGATCAATATCTAAAGCATCCAACTCAACTTTTGAAAAAAAGAAGTGTAAGCATGGGTTGTTCTCTAACATTAGTTTTGAATTCTTTTGAGAGTTTTTCTTTTTATATTATGCGATATTCAAGACCTAAATAAGAATATAGATTTGAAGACTGGATTTATGGATTGGTTGAGTCATGTATAGTTATGAGCAACCGATATAGCCAGTTGTATGGTGCTTTTGGATGAAGTGGTTTAAAAGCTAAAATGTTTGGCGAGGCCAGTAGCATCTATGGCATACTCATCTATCGGGGGACTGTATGTCTACTGCAATCTAATGGTTGAACATCTTTCTTTAATTATATAATATTCAGTATAATTTTTGATCTAAAGTTAACAATTCTGATCAAGATTATATATGTAACTATCTAAAAAAAATTTATATGAGTATAAATATACAAAAATCGGATAACTAAAAAATTTATGAACTCAAAATATATTTTAAGATTTGAAATATTGTATAATTTAATAGTATATATATGTTGTCGATAAATTTTATTTTATTAAGTACATATAAAACTGTTAAAGATGAGATATACTAATACTTTTTATTGGTGGAAATTCTTTTATAACTATATTAATAAATGATAATATAAAATTCCGTACGAAGCGCGGCTCACCAACTAGTATATATAATAGCAGAGTTTTCTCTCCTCTAATGCTGTCCACATCATCTCTAATCATATTTATTGTCATACAAGTAATCACTTTAAATAATTAATTCTAAAACTAAATTTATATAAATACTTATAATCAATTAATCTATCATTTAAAATAAAACTAAATTGAATAATAATAACACAAAATGTAACATAGTTATAATATATGTAAATTATAATTTAAGTATGTGAAAAATAGAAATAATATAGGCTATTATGTGACTAACAATAAAATAATAAATCAATAAAAAGATAATAATATGTAATTAATCTTAAATATAATTATAAGAAATTGAGATGACTAGAAAGATAAAAAATACTTATCACAAAATGAAAAGTAAAATTGTTTTTGAATCAATTGGAATTATGATAATTATCTAAAGATTACAAGAGCAGAAAATTAAAATATAGTAGTATATATGATAGGAAACATTGAATAGTAAAAACAATATTCTATGGGTGTTAAAAAGTTACGAGTTAGTTTGAGACAATAGTGATTAGTTTACAATAATTAAATTATTCGATTATAAGAAAATTATTACTCCCTCTGTTTCAATATATAAGATGTTTTAGAGAAAAAATTAAGTTTCAAAAATATAAGATGTTTTTCAAATTTCAATGCAACTTTTACTTTATTTAATTATAAAACATATAGTAAAAAGAATTTTTGTCAATTACAATATAATATTTTAAATAAAAATTAACACTTTTTAATTGTTTATTATTTTAAGATGTAAAAGTTGATTTTCTTAAAAATTGTGCTTTTACCCAAAACATCTTATATATTGAAACAGAGGGAGTACTAAACTAAAAGAATATGAGAAAAGAAGAAATTGAGTCAATGTGTATGATAAAATATAGGTTTCTAATATAGTTGAATTTATAAAATAATAACATATTTTCTATAGTGTTTATACCTAACTTATACATATCTATTTATAGTTATTATATAAATATAATAATAATAATTTACTGTTATGGAACTAAAATGAATGTATATAACTTTCTATATTTTTACATAATGTTCTATTAAATTTTGATTTTGACGGTGTTTTAAAATTAAAATCTCGCGCAAAGCGCGGATACATTTCCTAGTATATATAATAGCAGAATCTTCTATCCTCTTAACTTGTCCACATCATCACCAAGTAATTAATTTTAAGATTAAATTTATCTAACACTTTATTTTTAATTAATATATCATTTAAACTTTAGATATATGTAAATTTATATAAGTATTTGAAATAATAGAAGTAATGTGGGCTATTATATGACTAAAAATGAAAATAATAAATCAATAAAAAAATATAATGATGTGTAATTAATTTTAAATATATGTGAATTTATATAAGTATTTGAAATAATAGAAGTAACGAGGACTATTATATGACTAAAATGAAAATAGTAAATCAATAGAAAAAGGTAATGATGTGTAGTTAATCTTAAAATAATTATGTATTGTTTGAAACATACTAAAATGAAAGAAAATGAAAAATCTAAAACAAACATACAACATATAAAAATAATAACTATTACAAAAGTTAAAAACATAATATTTAACAGTTTACCAAAAACATTACTAATAAAGTTTATAGATTAAAAAAAGGAAACAATTTACCATGAAATATAAACTTTGTAAAAAACATTCATCACTATGATGAGAAAAATTAAAATTGAATTTTTACGATGAAATAAAATAAATAAATACATTATAGAAAATTAGTAATGTTTCACGGAAGTAAATATATTGAATCTTTTTTAAATGTTGATCTCTGAGTGTTAAAATATCTTGTGTTATTTTGAGACATTAGTGATTAGTTTATAAACGCTTCTAAATTTAATATTAATCCTATAAATTAATTTTAAATATTTTAAACAAACAACATATTTTACAAAGACATATTTAAAATAGTTAGATTATTTAACTCAACCAAAAATAAATTAAAATATCTATATGCACTTAGGGCGGGTCCAACACTAGGTTGGACCATTGAAACTAACATCATTATACTTTCAATGATTAACAACTTGCTACTTATTTACAGAACTACAAACAAATTCAGAATTCGTATACCTTAATCACAAATTATTATAAACCAAATAAATTATTTAAGAATACTTTAAACAATTACAAACAAATTATTAATATTGAAATCTCTGAGTTGGCTTGGAGACCAAGGAGGATCAACGTCTCATTGTATTCCAGTTGGTTTTACAGCTAGCCCTTCTTTCTTCTTCTCTGTATTTTTCGCTGTTGGCCAGCTTGAATCGTAGTTTTCTCTTATGGGAAGGGCGGACAAAGCCACTTTCACTTTGGCAAACAGGAACCAGCCAAGTCAAAAATAAGCCATCTTATTTGAAAGGAATCGAGAATTTATCCTCTCTCTTCCATTAATGTACATGGGATGGGATGTGTCTTATTTACATATTATCCACATATTTCTTCCAACTTCCATCTCTATCATTACGCGGAAGATGTCGATATTGAATATTCAACAACAATTTAGGACCATATACTTAAAATCTAAATATTCATTTGGTTATCAACTCAGTGTGAGGTCTGATTGAACCTCTTCAATCCTGCTCATTTGATTTCCAAGTACATGTTTTTTTTTTTTAACAATTTTGGTATTGAGATGGATTGGTGGAGGGAGAAGAAGAAGAAGAAGAAGCGAAATTTGAAGAGAGGGGCAAAGTTGTTAGAAGAACTCATTGAATGTTGCGATGGCAAATCCAATCCCATCAAATTCTTCTCTGCTCATCAGATCCTCAAAGCCACCAACAATTTCAAAAATTCTGTTTTTGGATATCATATTGAAGGCGCATGGTTTAAAGGTCAGAACGAGAACCATCCCATGACACTCATCAGAAAGGGTGTTGGTGTAATAAAAGGAAACTTTTACCGCGACGTAGCAGTTTCATCGATGGTGAGTGGTCACAAAAACTTCATGAAATTGGTTGGATGTTGTCTTGAGATTTCTTCCCCAGTATTGGTTTATAATGGTGTAAAGACACATGCTCCAGTACATCTGATAATAAGTGTAGCGCCGTGGAAAGGGAGAATGAAGATAGCAGAAGATATTGCTACTGCTTTAGCTTACCTTCACACTGCTTTCCCAAGGCCCTTCGTATATAAGAGTTTGATTCCTGATAATGTTTTATTGGATGAAGATTGGGTGGCGAAGCTGAGTGATTTCTCTGACTGCGTCTCAATTCCAAAGGGAGAAACATTTGTCAAGGTTTCCAGGATTTACTGTGGTGATATTTACAAGGACAGTAAATACTGGAGAGATGGCGTAGTCTCGGTGGAAACGGATGTCTATTCCTTTGGAATGTTAATGCAAATGCTTCTACACGGATGTTATGAGGTATGGGTAGAAAAGCTTTTTCATCGCATAACCCGAAAAGAAAGATCTGATGGTGATGCCACTAAATTTGCTGAAATTGAGAGCATTAAATATGCTCAATTCTGCCTGTTAAAACTCATAAAAAAGGGAAGAACGGAAGACATATTGAAATTTGTAGATCTAGAGACGCTAAAAAGAATGGGTCTAATTTCAGAAGAAGAGCTTCGAAACGGATTTTGTGACGTAGGACAGCTTACCCATCGCATAACCGGAAAAGAAAGATCAGATGATTCCATAATTGAGAGGGAAGTTCAGAAAAGACATATTCAAAATTGGCTGTTAAAACTCATGGAAGAGGGAAGAATGGATGAGATTGCAGATCCAAAGATGCTAGAAGAGACGGGTGAAATTTCAGAAGAAGAGCTTTGTCAAATGAAAGCTTTCCTAATGCTCTCACAGAGATGCATCGGTTTTAGAGGGGAAATTCCAACAATGGTGGAAGTGGCCAAAGAACTAAAGAAGATCCAAAGATCACTTATAAACGACTCTTTTTCTCCTTCAGGTCAAACCCAATTCGACTCTCCCCAAGACATTGCTTCCTCATCTCAAACCAGACTTTAAACTAAAGGTATTGCCTGCCAGGTATTCGACGAATTGCTTCAATGGGTTATTTTGAGCTGGTTTCGGTTTTTCAGAAAACTATCCTAGAAAGTGTGCTGAAAATAAGTTCGATCATGTTTGTATTACAACATTATTGAGTCTCATTTTATTTACTTTTACAATGTGAGAAATCTCTTCGTTTTCTTTTTTGGTATTTATTTGTAAGTACAATATTTTTGTTCCTATTGTCAGATCTCACCTCAGTATTGTGTCTATGTATTTGGGTTTGATCGATCTGTCTTTTAAACTTCTTTAAGATATTGCAAAACAGCAAATGTTCAAGTTTTGGTTACAACTATTTATAACCAAAAAGGTAAATATATATACAAGTATAGCCGAAATCAATGAGTTTCAAACTAATATCAGTGAATATGTTTACTAAACACATCATATTTTTTAGCAACACTGAATTTTCGTATGAAGTCCATCATTGGAGCAACCGGATCTTGTGGTCTTTAGAATCCTTGTAATGAGCACTATAAGATAGTGTATTTACATGTCCAAATCAAAGTTAATTTGAATGAGAAATGAATGTCCAAAGTGGGTAACATAGAAGGATTATAAAACTTGTAATTTTGACTAAGTATCAAAATGAGCAAATTTCTCACATTGGATAGAGAGTGAGAGATTGATGGCCATTATAAAAAACCACACACACCCGCCGCCGATGTGCCGAGTTGGGCTTGGGCTTGAGTCTTGGTGAATGTAGTCTTTTGACCCACAAGAATTATTCTTTTTGGAACAGATTTCTATTAACAATTTAGTTAATTTTCTCTTAAGATTTTTTTGCATAATTTTGGATAAATCTAGAAGATTCTAGATTGAGTCAAAAATATTTTCGTAATATTTCTAAATCCTTATCTTTGCAGAATATCTTATCCTTGCGAATCAAGCTGAATCTCACAAAGCTTATCTCTTCCTTGGGGATCAAGCAACTCCTCTCTATAAGTAAAGTCTTGCTTCATTCTCTCAAATCATCCAATAACGAAAACAAAAAGCTTCCAGCAATCTCTCTGTTCTTTTTTCTTAAAAGTAAGTCTAGGGTTTCTCAATGGCGGCCGCGAGAAGAGTTTAGAAGAAATGTGTTTCTTTATTGATTAGGGTAAAATGTGAATAACAAAGCTGCAGGGGGCTTTATTAATAGTCAATCAATTTTTGCCTTTGAAGGCTGAGATTTAATCTCGACTCAACAAAAATAAAATACAACAAATAACAAAAATACGAAAATTGTAAAACGTAAGAGGAAACTTGGCTTTCGCGGAAGTGAGACCCTCTTCACAAACTGGAAGCTTTGATCTCGACTCAATAAACCTAAAAGACTCTAATTCAAGTAGAGGGAGCTGAGATGTCGTCCACACCTGCAAACGAATAAATAGTAAAAATAGAACTTACCTTATTCAGTTGTAGATGAGGCCATGGTGGCATTGACGTTTTCTGATCGCGTGCTCCTTCTCTTGCTTCACTCTCTATGTTATTTCCAGCTTGCTTAACGCTCTGATGAAGTTTCTCTTGGTGCTTGAGGCTTTCTTCTTCACTCAGTGCTGTCCTCGGCACTACTCATCTCGTCTCGTGCTCCGCTTGGTCTTCTATTAATCCACCTCAATCATTGTATGTTTTGCTTTGATGGAAGTCTTCTCCAGGGATGGTTTACGAGTGAATTTGAAACCCTGCATTCATTGGGTAAAGTGTTGACGAAGAATTGAAGTTACCTTGCTCTCGGCCAGTCTTACAGAACGCGTCAGAGGGCTCTAGGGTGTCATCTTCAGATTCAGCTTGGATGTGGGTTATTGTGCCTTGCTAGTTAGCTCCTAAATAGCTGACTTGCGAAAGATTCTTGAAGCTGGAGTCCATTGGAGCTTGGATATACATGTCTTTGGCTTTATGACTCTAATTATCGGTTGCGAGGAGAGTTGCATGGGCCTTTGATGAATATATTCGTTCATCTGCAAAACAATTCTCGATGATTAGCATTAAAATATGCACTTTGTCGATGAATCTTACCTCCCTTGTCTTGTGTACAAGTGATTTGTTGAAAAGCCTCTTGTGGGCTCTTCTCGGCTCGATGGCGACTCGGTAGTGACGTGTGGGGTTCTTGTGCTGGTTCCATGGTGTTGATCAGTGCTTAGTATTGAACTTGTCTCTGAGTTTTCTTATACGTGAACGTGTCATAGGTCCTTCAATTACTTCTAGAGCCTCGATGGAGCTGTTGTATCGGTCGATGTCCACATCAGTTCTTCATCTAGGATTGCTCTTCATGCTTTGTCTAATTTTGCCAATTAGCCTCTACCCTAAATCGATCTAATCGTGGCACCAAAAGTGTTGTTGGATTGATAGATCCATCTTAGACGTGCAATGTGTCTTTAGTCAACGATAGTTGATGTTACCGGACTTTGTGAACATATCGAATTATGATCTCATTGCATGCATGAATTTCTATTGATAAACGATGGTTTAGTTTCTAGAAATCTCTCTGCATAGATAGTTGTTACACGTGAAAGCGGGATAACTTTATATTCGTAAATTGAGTTTTGGAACAGTTTTCAATGCACTCTCATTGATTGCTGCATTAATTCTCACGAAACCCGGAAAGAATTATCATCGCGCAAAACTTTATTTATTGAATTTAATTAGGTTTTACACTGAGTTTCACAATAAACTCCCTCATATCTTACCTTAGTTTAAACCATAATAATTCATAGTATACTATATTGGTCATTGTGGATTGTAACTGTGCACTTGCAGTATTATTCTAAGATAAAACCTCTGGATAACAATCACATGCTAAGGTAAATCGCGTGAATTCGATATTTGTTATTTCTTCATGTTCAAATTTAAGACTCTATTTGATTTCGAGTGTCTTAAACACTTTGTTAATTTCTTTTTGTTTCCCTTGTTAAGCCGAGATGTAAAAACGACATAGTTTCGTTTCTTTTGTTTATTTCTTTGCGCGTTGTATCTTTAGTAGTTTCCTTTTTGGAATAAAACCCTAGGCCCTCAAAGACTACAACTGACAAGTAGTTTCTAAGATCCTTTGCAGATTTGTAGTTCGATACCTATTCATTATCAATTAAAAAATGCAGTTCTTTCAAGTTGTTCTTGAGAAAACCCTAGTTTTTTTATTCTTAGGTGCGGCTACCCCCTTAGACTCGAGAGACACCTTGACCTATAAAGAATCATCATCACTCTGTGTTTCACATTGATCCATCTTCAGTACATCAAATGATTTCACATGAGAGAGCAAAGGTTAGCTCGTTGATCCATCCACATCGCTATCATTACACCGGTTTCAAAGATAGTGCGAAGTCCAGCTTTGAAATCACCATCTTTATCACTTAGACCTTTACTTGGAGGCCTATATCAATTGATCTGGTGTTTTCCGTTTTGATTGGATGTATTTTGTTATCTCAAGAGAGAAAGGTTGACTTTGGTGTTCGAGTGATCTATGAACGTTTCCCCCAGATGGCGCCAAAATGTGAGCTACAAAACTCATCCTTAGGGATTTAGATAAGGTAAGGGATGATCTTGGGTTAGATACTCATATGAAGTAACAAACTAAATAATCTTGTATAAACAAAGTAGATTTATTAAGTGGAAATGTTACTTATCGAATGAAAGATTACAAGTTATAGAGAAAAGTATTCAGTGAACAATGTTTCAGATCTAGGTCTAGGCCATGTTGTTAGAATGATCTCTAATCTTTCTTTTATAGTATACTACTGACTTCTGTGAATCCCACTAGCGTCTCGCGTATCTCACAATTCTTAACTGCTATGTGATTTTTGCCTCGTGATCGAGTCTTCACTTGTTGACTCCTTCGCTCATGCTCCTTCCTTAAGTTAACTCATCCGCCGTTTATGGGCTTCACCTGCCAGCTCATTAGTGAATAGATCTGTAAGGGTATCTTATGCCCGTTAGACTCTTTGGTTTATCTGGGGATGGACTCTGCTCATTTCATGTCCACATCATTACTAATATAATATTATGGACTCTACTTTAATTATTTTCAAGTAATTAATTTTAAGATTAAATTTATCTAAATATTTATTTTCAATTAAGATACCATTTAAAGTAAAATTATGTTGAATAATAATAACACAAATGTAAATTTATGTAAATATTGCATGTGTTGTCAAAAATGTTGGATAAGGCAGCTGTCGAGAGACGTATAGGTTACCACCCGTATTGTCAAAACCTTAAGCTTACACATTTATAGTTTGCGGATGATTTGTTCGTCATTTTAGATGGAAAGAAGCAATCTATTGAGGGAATTCTTCAAGTGTTTAAAGATTTTGCTGAAGTTCCGGGGCTATGTATAAGTTTGGAAAAATCAACTTTATACATCGCAGGGATTACAGATATCGCAAGGGATCCTATCTTGGATAGTTTCCGTTTGAATGTGGCTAGCTTCCAATGCGGTACTTGGGATTACCTTTGTTGACCAAGCGGATGACGGTTAATGATTATATGCCTTTGATAGAGAAGATTCATAGTCGTATAAGCTGTTGGACATCTAGGCATCTCTCATTTACGGGGAGGCTGCAACTTATTGAGTCAGTTATACATAGTCTCACAAACTTTTGGATTTCTGCACTTCGCCTACCCATAGCATGTATAGAAAAGATTGATAAACTCTGTGTAACATTCCTATTGTCTGGGCCAGATTTAAACCCAAAAAAACAAAATTTGATTGGCATGATGTATGTCGGCCTAAAGAAGAAGGGGGGTTGGGGATGAGATCAATAACTGAAGCCAATAAGGTGAGTTGTCTGAAGATGATCTGGAGGATACTATCAGCAAACTCGTCCTTATTGGTTAATTGGGTTCAACAATATCTAATACGGAAGGGTCTTTCTGGTCGGTTAAAGAAACTTCATCCCTTGGTTCACGGACATGGCGGAAGTTATTGAAATATCGAGAGCTTGCAGCGTCCTTGTGTAAAATAAAAGTTTCAATGGGCGCTCAACATCATTCTGGTTTGATCAATGGACACCATTGGGTCAACTAATCGACATTGCAGGAACTCGTGGCTGTATACACTTGGAAATACAGCTACATTCAATAGTTGAAAATGTTCTAACTACACATCAAAGGAGAAATCACAGAACAGAGGCGCTAAACAGTATTGAAGAGGTGATCGAAATCCAACGCCAAAAAGGGACAATATTAGAAAACGATGTGGTTTTATGGAAGTTCAAAGGAGATAAATTTAAGTGCAAGTTCAGCTCAAAAGAAATATGGAAGCAAACTAGAACAGTGCATCCCACAAGGGAATGGTATAAAGGCATTTGGTTCTCATATGCAACGCCTAAATACTCTTTCATGACGTGGCTCGTAATTCAGAATAGACTCTCAATGGGAGACCAAACTTTGAGTTGGAACACAGGGGCCTTGGTGAAATGTAGTTTTTGTCCGGAACCTATGGAGACACGGAACCATCTGTACTTCACATGCCCATATTCGGGAGAAGTATGAAAAATTCTTACTCACAACCTTCTAACCTCTAATTATACGACATATTGGGATGGTACTGTCGCTCTTCTAGATTATAAGTAAATGCAAGGCTATAAGAGATATTTTTGACAATAAGAAGATTAGTCATGTTTCAAAGAGACACATATACTAGATTTTTTTTTAATTTTCTATGATTGTTAGGATATCGCGTGATATTAGAGACAGTACTAATCAATTTATAAGCGTAACTAAATATTTTCTAAAATAGTTTTTTAAAAATATTGGATTATTTGACCATAAAAAATTGTATTAAGCTAAAAGAAGAATATAGGGAAGGAAGAAAATGAATTGATGTGTATATTAATTGATGAATTGATGTGTATATAGGTTTATAATATAGTTTAACTTTAAAAAATAACATAATTTTATTGATAGTATTTATAATATATGGATTTGTATTTGTAGTTATTATATAAATAATAATAATCTACTGGTTTAGAATTAAAATGATATTATATCACTTTTAATTTACATATATTTTTACATAATTTTATTAGATTTTTATGTTTTAAAATTTAAATCTCGTGCAACGCGCGGTACTTAACCTCTAAGTACTTAATCATATGCAATAATATGCTTTGTATATATTACTAGGGGTTATCACGCGCTACGCGCGGGGTATTTTCTATATTTTAGTAACAAATAAGTCATTTGAATTTAGTATATAAAATGTTATTTGATAAATTTTGAAGATTGTAAAATGTCATTTGATAGAACAGGTTTTCTCTGTGTGAATTATTCTCTTATGAAAAAAATCTTTCGCAATAGTGTATTTTGCTTTGACTGATTGTGATTTTGGTTAGAATCTTCTATGTATGTTAGATTGATACGGTAAGAAAAATGTGAGATCAATTATTAGAATTACTAAATGTCATTCATTGAAACACTACATAGTGTACATGTATTCCATTATTCACATAATATCATATCTATTGTCTTATCTTCATCCACTGGAAGGTTTATGGTAATGATGTTCATATCTTACTTTAAAGGTTTGTTAAGGAAACATTTTGGCCATTAAAATAGATTCATTTTTCCCCCTTTTTTTGGCCACAAAACGCAAACACAATCTTTTAGTTTCATAAAGGCAAGCAAATATATGTATTGATGCCATTTCTTGAAGAACTTACTCTTTCTCAATTTACTTTGCGACATTAGCATGTACTATCCCAAATCTTGATGTTCCATTTCTAATGTGATGCGAGGAAGTTGAGGAGAAAGGAAAAAACTCCTTTTTCTCATCTCAATTGTCTACTTTAATCCTATTTGCCTCTTAAACACACAAAATCAAGCTTTGGTTTTGGGATATTATTGTTTTTTGTGACCTTGTCTTGCAGAGTAAATACTTTGGTAGCATAGAAACACAACATGATGATGAAGAAATCTTTTGTAGTCTCTCTCACTGCTCGTCCTCCTGATATCATGCATCTCTTTTCCAATAATGCAAACATAATATGTATTTCCATGCATGTATGTGTTTAACTCACACATTGCATACGCTCTACACGCTTATTTTAAATCCTCAGCTTCTTTTTCTCACCTAATTTTCCTTCTCCTCTACCTCTGACCAATCTTTCAACTTTTTTACTCACCTCCAAACCACCACTTTCTTCCTTGTTAAGATCGGCTTTTACAATATCCCTACTCAACACTAAAAACAACAAAGAAAGCAAAAAGCTAACTTTTGAAAGCTATTTAAAGCCGAGGTGGAGAAATCAAAGGATATAGATCTTACCTTTGGCTGGACACACCGAATTCTCTAGCCGAGCTTACCTCAACGATTGCCTACACGCTTTTGTTTTCGTGAGTATAACAAAAGCTCGAAGTGTATCTCAAAAATTTGATTGAATCACACAAGTCACTGAGTTAAACAATTCTCCGAATTTCTCACCCAATAGTCAGCAAAGTTCTTCCAGCTCCTAGCCTAATTAAAAAGAAAATAAGACAGCAAATAATTGCGACGATATTACCTTATTAGGTGTAACAATGCAAGAATATAACCCAGTAGTACCTTGAATTGCAAAGGCAATCGTTTCCAGCAGGGTTCCCTGCAGAATTCTGTTCACAAAAAAGTATCCAGAATGATTCAGACAACAACAACCTCAGGATATAAAAGGAACACCTTTTCTGCCTTAGCCACGAGCTTTTTCTCCTTTCTCTGTCATGAACCAAGTCCTTTTTCGGTGTGCATATATTTCTTCTTTGTGCGGAAGCATGTTCTCCGCTTGCAAAAAAGAAACTCATAATCACAAATGTGAAATTAAGCCAACAACAATTCAACAAAGTCAACAACCAAAGCTGCCTACCACTACAAGAAAAATACAGCAAAACTGAAGGCCAATTCCGTCGGAAATCCATCGGATTTGGCAAAATCCGTCAGAAATCCGTCGGTTTTTGCCATCGCTTCTATCTCGTCGGAAATAAAATTCCGACGGAATACCGAAATCAGGATTCCGTCGGAAATCCATCGGTTTTTAATCCATCGGTTTAAAACCGATGGATTTCTGACGGATTTCTGATATTTAAATACCGACGGAATTCCGATGGATATAAAACAGACGGAATTCCGACGGATGAAAAACCGACGGTTTTCCGACAAAATTGTTTAATTATTTTTTAATTATATAATCGAATTTTTAAAAATAAATTTATTAATTTTAAAATTTTGTTTTCTAATATAAATTAAAATTAAAGAAATATTAATTATAAAATAATGCAATAATTCAAATAAAAATTCAATAGTTATAAAATAATTCAAATAAAAATAAAAAAAAAAACTAAAACAAACTAAAACTACGATGGCGGGAATCGGGAAAAGAATTCCTCCATGCGTTGCTGCAATGCCAGGTGATCTGCCTCCAATTTGCGGGTTTTCTCGCGCTCCGCTTCTTGTTGGAGGCGATCCGCTTCTCGTTGGAGGCGATCCGCTTCTCGATCTTCTGCAAGGTGTTGCAGCTGCGTCTTCATGGGGTCCATCTCAACGTCTCGTTGTGCGAGCTGTGCCCTAAGATCGGGAGAATCGCCGTAGAAACGCGAAGTTGCAGAAGAAGATCCGTCGTCCAGAAGACCAAATACACGACCTTTGGTCTTCGGAGTACACTGCGGTAAGAAACGAAAACTTTGTTAAAAATTAGAAATTACAAAAAAACGATTTAAATATATATTTTACTTAAGTGCATAACCCGCTCCATAGGCTCGGGCTGGAAAAATTTATAAAAGAATGAATAATTTATGGAAATACTTATAAATTACTAAAATCATCATAAATTTATATTTATAAGTATTAATTCCAAAACAATTATAAATTTGTAAATCCATGATTATTACATGAAAAAATTATACATTATCAAAATAATAAAAATTTATCAAAAAAATATTTTAAATTCATTATTATTCCAAAACAATCCATGATTTATAAAAGAATGAATAATTCATCGAAATAATTATAAATTACTAACATGATTAAAAATTATCAAAAAAAAAATTAAAATTTTCTAAAAATAATAATTCATACCAAAATTAAGAAAATTTTAATGCATGAAAATAATTATAAATAAGTTAAATAAATAAATTAATTAACAAAACAAATAATTTCAATAAACATAACAAAACTTAATACTAATTAACATAATAATTCAACCACAAATTCTAACAAATCTAAAATTCCAAATCAAAATCATTTATCTAACAATCCATGTTATATAGTAGGTAAATCCTAAAACTAACAAACCAAATCCTGAATCTAACATTACAAACCTAATTCTAACAATTCTAATTTTCTAAACCAATCAATCTAACTCAAAACCTAACAATCCGTAAAATAAACTTAAGAACTTACAAGTTTGGGAGATTTTGAGCCATTGGGATGAAGGATCGGACTTAGTAATGGAGATTTGGCGATTTTAGGGTTTTTAAGGTTTTTGGAAACGTTCTGTAAAAGTGAGGAGGAAGAAGACGAAGTCGGAATATATTACGATATTTCCGACGGATACATCCGTCAGAAATCCGTCACTTTTAAAAAAATTAAATTACGCACGTTCTCGATAAAGTTTCGAGAACGTTCGCGCCTAAATTTTCGCGAATCCGTCGGAAATCCGTCGGAAATTACTCGCAAAAATTTAGGCATCACGGGAAACGAAAAAATATTCGCAGTTACATTTTCATTATCCGTCGGAAATTTCCGACGGATAATATAAATATGCATGTCTTCTGATTGGCCAGTCAAACCTTAAACGGGGACACGTGTTACCACATGACCGTCGGAAATCCGTCGGAAATTTCCGACGGGTTTGAGTGGTTATTTACGCACCGTTTCAGTAAACATATATTTTTAGTTTTATAAATTCATGATTGCAAACACAAATAACTTATACAAATCATTCATTTGTCAAATTTCAAAAGTTTATAAGATTATTTCATTTTTGGTAAACTTGTATGTTAACTATACGTTTATCTATCAAACACTTTCGGTCGAACCATGTAGACCAATGAAATCTTTTAAAAATATGTTATATATCACATAATTTAGTTTATTTTGTCAAAGTTTGTTGTTAACATTGTCTTGATGTACAAGAAATTACAAATTAACCATGTAACCCCAAAACCGTTGGAAATCCGTCGGAAAAACCGACGGATTTCCGACGGTTTTATGGTTACACGTGTCAATAACAATTAAATTAAAAATATATCCAAATCCGTCGGAAATCCGTCGGAAAACCCGACGGATTTCCGACGGTTTTGAGGTTACACGTGTCAATAACAATTAAATTAAAAAATACTCATATCCGTCGGAAATCTGTCGGAATATAACGGCATGGATTTCCGTCGGATATTCCGATGGATTCTGATGGATTTCCGATATTTTTAAATCCCTCGGCAATCCGTCGGAAATCCGTCGGAATTTTCCGACGGAAATAGGTCCGTCGGAAATTTCCGAAGGATTCCCAGAATTTTCAAATCTCGGAAATCCGTCGGGAAGCCGTCGATTTTTTCCGACGGAATTATTGTCCGACTGAAATTCCGTCGGTTTTGCGGTAGATTTCTTGTAGTACCTTTGCAAGTTCCATTTCAGCTTTCCTAAGAACTCGCTCATCCCTAAAATTGATGAAAATACCTCAAAACTTAAGTATACAAATCAATCAATTCTCCTGGGATAGCATTATTCTTTGATGGGTGTGAATGGAACCTCTCTGCAGAAATAACTATGGAATATTGATCTTCCATTTCATCAACAAACTTAAGACCACGTGACGATTGACTGTTCTGGGATAAGTCGGCTCTTCAACATTGGAGCCCCCTTCTTTGCCTTGTAACCAAATCAACAAATTCAATTCAGATGTCCAAACCATAGCTATGATAAAATGGGCAAAAGCTACATCCATGTATGTTTGAAGTTTCGCTTACAATGACTTTCAAAAGGGGTCGATCATTATCAGTCACAAACGTTACAGCATAACCTTCCTGCCAGCCCTAGCTGTTCTACCAACTCTGTGAACATAACTGCAAATCAAAGGGGAATATATTATCTTCACGTCAGTTAAAGAGTAGAAAGCTGACAGCCTTTCAATTTAATCATCATACAGGAAACTTTCAATTTATCACTTTTTGAACACTAATTATGTCAAGTCCCTGGAATGATCAAACCAGAGTGTGTTAAAGAAGTGAAATAGCAGAGCTACTGAGAGGGTAATACATAAGTTATTTTCTTCTTATACTTACTCGAGCGGCCACATCGGTAGCAATGAAAAAATCAACCTCTTGCTTCCTGAAAAATGATACCATTAATTACTTGGAAATAACAAAATATAGAAGATATTCATGAACACAAAAGCTTTTGTATCCAAGTCTCTTACATCAAGTTTGTCAGTATGGTCACTTTGTCTCAAGCTCAGCAAAACAATTAATTATGAAAAAACCTTATCAAACTCAGTAAAACCAAAGACCTATCACGGTTTAAAAAGTGTTTTATTACATAGGGCTAAGGTAGGTTTTCCTCGACAGGCCCAAATTCAGGAAATATACTCATATCGAAAACACAACGAACTTGAATTTCGAACTTTCTAACCGAAAAATATAAGAGGTTGTTAAATATGGTTAGTAGAAAGCCAAACACAAGGATCGTACTTGAAGAAAAGTCAATAAATTAGATTATAACAAAACTCAATAGAATATTTAAAAAGAACTGATCTATGTGGGGGATTTATCTCTACAAAACAGAATATGAGAAGACCAGAAAAATTTATGGACGTCAATCAGAGAGGGAGAGGCAGAGTTTAGAAAAACCTGGTGGGAAGTTCGTGTTTTTCTAATCGTATCGATATCGTTTGGAATCATGACCTTTTTTTTTGTTTTCGAAGGGAACACCCCACATGCTTCTTCATCCTCAACGCATGCACTTTCTATTTCCCTGATGTATTTTAGATCAGTCTCTGGTTGTTGTTGACGTCTTTCCGTTTGTTTTGCATCATTATCGGCCAATCCCACCTCTTCTCATTCCACATACGATTCTATCATAAGCGTACCTAATTATATGTGAAGACGCTATGAATAATGAATCCCAACAAATAATTAGTTCATCTGAATCGCCGTTGACGGTTTTTAAGAAGATATTGGGGACAAACTCAGTTTCGAAGAATGTATAGAGCTGACATGGCAGCTTAGGATAATAGTTTAGAAAGCCGATGTGGACTACTCCAGAGGCCTCAAATATCTCCTTTTATTTAGTAGAGATATTGTTCTATGTTTGCTTTAAACATGTTTAAAAAATCTTTAAAGAATTATTAATGATAGAGACAAAACATAATTTGTATATTTATACAAGAAACGAATGAAGATGAAGAGACAGATATACATATGTATTGCATATGCATTTAGTTCTAGAATGAACCCATCAGTCAAAGATTTACAGTCAATTATGCTTCTTTCAATGTCAATTTTCTATGATATTATTTCAATAAAACCTTCATTGATTAGTTAAGAAGAAGAACCAAATCAATTTTCCCTCTATTTCAATTTATTATATGTTTTAGGTAAAAACGCAAACTTTATAAAGGTACAATAAAATTACATGTGTTTTTTTTGTTCTTTACTACCTTGAAAACATAACTTAAACAATTCAACCAATGATATCAAATACGACCAAATTTTAATGGTCACATAAGTTAAAAAAAAAGATTAATTTGTTACATAGAAATTTTGAAACAATAAAATAAATTAAAACAAAAATAAATCTCTAAGACATCTAATATAATCTTGTTGGGATTAATGTTTATATAATACTCTTTCCGTTTAGAATTAAATATCATTTTATGATTGATTTTTTGTTTTAAATTAAGTTTCGTTTTAGAATTTTAAGATAAATGTTTAGTAAAAGTTACTCTACAGTTTTAATATATTGACCAATAAATAAATTGTATAAAATATATTAATAAAAGATAGAAAATTTTTTTTATTCATTTTCTTAATTTGTGCGAAATCAATATTCCTCTGTTGGGCAACAACAAACTTATTGCCTCCAAATTCTCTGAAATCAACTTTGGCGTTTCCCAATTGTGACCAGCCTTGTGAACCATTTTGTAGGTCAGGATTCACGATGATCCCTCCATTGTACTGTGGTTTATAAGGGTTCTCTAGACACTGCACTATAAAAATAATTAAAAAATGAGAAAAATAATTTCCCATGAAGAAAGACGAATAAAGAGAGCATTGCTTGCCTCTATCGTTGCCGAGTAATCATAAGGTACAAGCTTTTCTTCACACCCTGCAAACGTTTTCATACAAAATAACTTATATTAATTCTTTTTTTTTTTCCCGTTGATAATAAGATATTGAAAAGTTGTTTCCCATATACGAACAGGAAAAGATGTATTAAACATAACAACAAAAATATAGTATGAAAATTTTCAAAAAGAAAAACCAAAACTATAGTAAATCATCTTTATATATATATAAAAAAAAAAAACGTAAATCTAAATCATAGGATATGATGGAGAACAACTTGATAGAGAAATACTGCAGAAGGCAAGCAGCAGCAACATAAGCTTCATGGCGGAGCTAAAGAATCACTTCATGATAATTAAGGGTTTCCAAACATATATATATACTACTTTTATAGTCAATATATTTAATTAATTTCTTTTATCATAAATTATTTCATAACTTTTTTACCGTAACAATAGTCAATCTCCAATGAATTTGTTAATGATCCATGGCAATAGATTGAATAGTACAAATTCTAGTCAATAGTCAGTACTCAATAAGATATATATAAACTAATATTTATTGATTTTTCGATAATGCATATTGTAAAAATAGTATTCACAATCTAAAAAATATAGTCATTTCGCAAAATGCTTTCACATATTAAACTTATGAAATTTACTTTAACCACAAAATAAGTGAAATATTTATTTATTTATTTATTTACACATTTGCTCATGGACATGGGTTAAATGAATGTATTTGGTATAAATTTAAGATTTTTTTCTCAATTAATTTTCATACACATAAATAATAGTTTTTTTTTTAATTTATGAAAGTTAATATGTTTAGACTTCAAAACAAAAAAATTATAATGTGTAATGGTTTTGATACTTCAAACAAAAAGACTTATTTTCAAAAATCTTTTTATATAAAAATAAGATGATTATTCAAACTAAAACTTAGGGGTGGGCAAACACGGGAATTCGGGACGGAATTTTATGGGAATAAAAATGAGACAGAAATTTAGAAATATAAGAAGATGTCCCAATTATGTCTTATATAAAATTTGGGACAGAAACGGGACAAGACGAAACAGGACGAGACAGAAATAAACTATCACAAATGTGTTTGCTTGATCATCAAAAACTTAAATTTCAAAAACAACACAACATAAAATTCTTAGTCAAAAATCATCAAAAACAAAATACACCAAAATAAATTCCAGCAATCTAAAAATTCTAATAAACCAAGTAACTGCAGAAAAAATTTAAATAAACCAAGTAACTAATATTTATCTTCCCTAGCATCATTCCCCATTTAATTGTTTACTGAGTTCTATGTGTACAAAATCAACCAGAATAATAGCTAGTTAGAAAAGAAAGGGGGGGGGAGCCAGATGCATTCTTTGCATGCTTCATGAAATGCAATGGTTTCTGCATTGTTTGAGGAAGTGGCAACTAACGTCTGTTTTTGTGAATACCACGAGATTGCAGTTCCTCCAATTGTGAAAGCATATCCAGTTTCGAATCGAGCTTTATTCGGATCTGATAAATAAAATGCATCTGCAAAACTAACTAGACCAAACTCGAAGTTTCTAGGATAAAATAATCCTAAGTCAATTGTGCCTTGGAGATAAAACAAAAAATATGTTTGATACCATTCCAATGTCTCCGTGTAGGAGATGAATTGTATCTTGCAAGCAGATTAGTAGCAAATGCTATATCTGATTTTGTATAATTTGCAAGATACATAAGTCCACCAATAACATTCGTATAAAATACTTCAGGACCAAGTATTTCCTCGTTATCTTCACAAGGCTTGAATGAATCTTTCTCAACATTCAGGGTTCTATTGACCATTGGAGTACTCAAAAGAGTCGTTTTATCCATGTAAAAACATTTTAGGCTTTTCGTTGTGTTTGTAAAGGTTTACATTTTTCCTAATGTATTGCGAAGGATTCAAACCTTATGTACATTTTGGGTAACGTTTTGCAAGTAAATGTAATTTGCCCACATTAAACACTAAAGCCCATGATATGAATTTTGGAGATTTGGTGACAACGATCTCCAAAATAACTGGAGCACCAAATAACAAAAAAATAATTTTCATATATTAGACGAGATGTAAACCGCTTATGAAAGTATTCAAGTTATCTAATATAACTATTTATGTTTACAATACTCTTCAAATTCTAAATAAGAAATTGAAGAGTAGATGGCAAGTTCTTGGACAAAATAAAACCATTAAACGATTATAATATATATCATTACTGCCACGTCAATTATAATCTTTTCAAAAATAGGATTTAATACATGTCAATTCTAATCCAAAAGAGATTAGGGTTTAATGTGGGTGTATAAATAAGAAGGCTTTGAAACAGAAAAAGGGTTTCGGCAGCCGAGGAAAAAAACACTAAAAATATATCAAAGAGATCAGATCTTCTCAAAGACTGAAATCTAATGCTCAAATCTCTGAAGATCCTCACAAGTATCATTTGAAATTTCCAATGGACCTTAGAAACACGTGAAAACACTTGTTCAAACAAATAACCTTTTGTTTTTCACTTTTTATTAGAAATCTCTCAAGATGTTCACACACTCTTGATGGTTTTACAAAGCTTAAGAACTACCATTCTTAATCTAAGACCTATGATTTCTAACCCGTTACAGAGTAACCTCTACTCTCTCAAAACTCGTAAGACTTCTGATTAGCTCTCACGATTTTGCTCACAAAACGGCTGACCTCCAAACTCAAACCTTGACTCCTATTTATATTAAAGGATCAATTCTGATTCTAGGTTATCAAGCCTTGATACAGAAGACTCCAAATCTTCAAGATATCTTCACCATATCCTAACTTTCCAAGCTGCTCGATCCTCTATATCTCCAGTCTTGAGAAGTTATTAGCTGATCCACGTCAGCAAGCATATCCCACCACATCCTCGTTAGCTGCAATCCACATCATCTTTTACTTGACTCAATCTGCTGCTTCTGAGGCAAACAACTTGTCTCTTGTTCTCACAGGTAGACAATTAAAAGCTTACACTTTCAATCTCCCCCTTTTTGATTGATCTTGTTACTTCGAGCATTCCCTGTCAACACAGAACACATATCCCTCCAAACAAGCATAGATTATCACATCAAACACAATGTATTCAATGATCGATAAAACAACTTCAAAATATTAAACAGGTTTTAAAAATAAACGAGTCAAATATATTTCAAAGTAACCAAAACTTTGTCTTAACCAAAATCAAAATGCAAACTCCCCCAGAAACTAAACTCTCCCAAAGTTTAAGCTCCCCCAAAAATTAACACCCCTTGCTATTCCTCAGAGTCACTATCTCATTCACTACTATCCTCACTATCATCTACATATCCCTCGGAGTGATAAGATGTTTCACACTCGCTTTTAGATGATGAGCCATCAGGGGTTGATGTAAGTCCTCTTTTTGCACCAGGTCCAGGTTCAGATACTGCGTCAGCTTTAGCTTCATGTACATGACCATCAGCTTCAGGATCAACATTCTCATTAGCCTGAGTCTGAGCATCATGAGGGACATACCTACCAGAAATCCCCCTGCTCGAGTGACATATTTCAATTTAAAAACCTATAACTAGATGCAGAATTTAAAACTAATGAAATGGATCAAGAAAACTTACTTTCCATCATGTTGGCAATGTCAGTGAGGAGTGAGGCGATAAATTTGATATCCTCAGCAACAGAGGTGCCAAATATGTGATTACCAAAGCAACATTTCGGAACACCCTGTCCCACTACATCAGAGAGGGTAAAGACAACAAGAGGAGGTTCAAAAATCTCATATGGTTCCAGTTGAATATTTCTCTGAAAACTCAGAACCCGGTAGATGAGATTCAGAAATGGAAGCACTCGATCTTTGGACTTATGCAGCAAGGCAGACTGTTCAACCTGATCATAAACTAGCTTGCCAAAATTAAATAGAATGCATTTGTTCATCATATACAACAACTTACACCTCTCGATAGTAGCAGTGGTATTGTTGGTACTCGGAATCCAATTGAAACAAACAGAAGGTGCAGATTCTCAAGAATTTTGGACATAAGAGACAGGAGAAAATCTTTCCAGAGAGATACTTGGTTGTTGCTCAAGTATTTGGCCAGTGCATGACTTGTGAGTGAGACCCAAGATGTCTCACACTTCTTGTGCCACTTGATTGGACAAGTCTTGAAAACTTTGTTGATCATGTTGGGAGAGAATTCATACATATTTCCACGCACAAACACCGCACTCTTCTTTGTCTCCTTTGGAAAGATGTGGAGCTTCACATAGAACTCAATAACCACTTCCCGGACGTAGGGATCAACATCCTAAACTGTGAGAGACATATCATTGTCATCAATCACCTTCATTAAATCCGAGACTTCAGGATTAAGATGCACCACCTTCTGAGGATGAAACCCCTTCTTCTTCAACCAACTGTATCGCTGTTCTGCAGGAGATGTAAGAAATTGATTAGAGATCGGAGGAAAAATTGGTTGCCACAACGCTGGATTGGCTTTATCACACTTAGCCTTCTCAAATCGATGAATACTCGCTCGATCGAAAGGATCAAAGGGACGGTGACCCGGGCCACATGCACGATGGAGTAAATCAGGTGCAGGGTCCCTAATTGGAGGATGAGGTGGTCGCGAGGGACCCGCAGCTTCAGAAGCCTATGGAGCATCAGTAGCATCCGGGGCTGAGACCTGTTGTGTGGTGGAAGGTACATCAGAGTGAGAGATGAGACGCGATGAGGACCGTGTAGAGCGAGAGACAAGAGCAACTGCAGGTAGTCTCTGTGACTTTGATTGTTGCAGAGGTTCCAGATTTGTGGGGAAAGGTTGCACAGTGCATCGACACGTAAAAGAACCAGATTTTGGAGAGGAGACCGGCAACGAAGATGGGGACGGAGGAATTGAGGCCACATGCGACTTAAGCTTCTTCTTGGACTGAGTAGCGACTGTGCAAGAGGCAGATCTGATAGACAACGTCGCCAAAATTTCTTCAATAGAACTATCAAAATCAACAAGTTCTGGTTTCTTCTACTTTTTATCCACAGCGCGATATTTAGTCGTGGAACGTCATGGTTTGCCTCCTTGAGTTTTCACTATGATTAGGGTTTGCGGGAGTGAGAACGTCATGGTTTGCGGCAAAAAGCAGAGGAAGGAAGGATTAAAAAAAATGAAACCGCTTCTAGAACCACAAGGCCCAATAATGCCGCTTCATCTCATCAAATAAAGGACCAAAGACACCGCCACATAATTCACGGCCCAATAACGCTTGGTCACCACATATAGGCCCAAAAATGCAGAGAGACTGTTATGGCCCAATTCGTTATGCTCACAACTGAAGTTATCCTTGAACCTGTCGTTAATACTTAAAACACAGCAAACTCAAGAGCATACATTAGTGCGCATAGAATTTCATCCTGTAAGGCAGATCACCCAAGCTCAATCTATTAGCACCAGAATTTGAATATACAGAAAGTGAATAATTTGCAGGGGAACTCAGAGAGGTACTTTTTAGAGTGAAACTTAAATTTCCAAAACCCATGAATCACTTGAATAGAACTGCTTCACCTTGAGTATAGGACCCATCTTTCAGAATCGTTTGCAGCCAAGATCTAACACAAGGACTGAATCCAGAGCTAAAAGCACAGTGTGTTGATCAATTTTGATGAAGAGCTGTGAAAACAGTCATCTTGTCGTTCCAACCACGGTAGCTATTTCTCTCTAATGAGGAGCTTTCACACTTGTTGATTTACTGAGAGTAGTCTTCACACCTACACACCCTCAAGAGCCAGCGAGTCCCAATCATAGATGGGAGTGTACCAGAACATGAAAGCAAGACTCAGGCTATAAACACCAAAGGAAGAACCACAGATGCTTAACTTGATTTTTGATGTAAGTCTTTTTTTTTGTTAAAAAAACAGACTCTTTTCAGCTCCCATTAGACAAGATTTCTCCTTTTTCCATGCCTTAGATAAGCTCTGCTTCATCTTACGAGATAAGGTGTATCTTACTGCTCCTTTTTTTCACCTTATCCCTTCCCTCATCTCCTTTCACATCTGATCTAGTACACACTTTACTCTCAGAGCTGCTTGAGAGCATGGATGGTAGCTCTTTCTCCGAGTAAACTTAACAACGTAACAAGAAGTTTTGAGAAATTCACTTGTGGAGCTCTTCTTAGTGACAAAAACACAAGTTTAAAGAATACATTAATCTTGACACTGTACTGTGAATATAACTCTATTGTGGTATGTTTTGTGACAGTTTTGGTATAAACACGAGAAGCAAATGTTCAATATAAATTATTCGATTCTGTGTGAGTGATAAATATATTTGTCATTGTATGAAATTTATAATGTTTTAATCTTCTTCTTTTATGAATATAATCGTGTTGTGAAATATTTTGTAATAGCCTTGGTATGAACACTGTAAGCGAACATTTAATAGAATGATTCGATTCGGTGAGTTACAAATATGTTTGTCATTTTCTATAATTTATAGTGTTTATTATCTTTTTTTTATGAATATAATACTATTGTGATTTGTTTGTACTAGTCTTGGTATGAACACGGGTAGAGTGGGAGTAACTAGATTAAATTAGGACTAAAAAGACAAGAGTCTTGGAATTTGAAGATAAAAAAAATATATTTAAGGCATGAACATTGTCAAGAAAGATGTGATGAACCTTGTATTTTTAATAAGCATACGTTTTTTTAATTTAAGTGTGTTTTCGAGGACTTTATTATTGGTTTAGAAGGCTTTCTATTTCCTAGTGTGTTTTTTTTCTTTTCGAAAAAGATTCAGATTTTGTTATTGTAACTTCGTTACAATTACGAATGTATAAATTCTTACAAGGCTCTTTGTTTAAAATTAATGTTCAATAGAATGATTCGATTATATATGAGTAATGAATATGTTTGTCATTTTATGAGATTAATCGTACTGTAAAATGTATTGTCATAGTCTTGGTATGAACACGGGTAGCAAACCTTCAATAGAATGAATCAGTTCAGTGTGAGTGATAAATATGTTTGTCATTTTATGTGATTTATAATGTTTATAATTTTTTATGAATATAATCGTATTGTGATTTGTTTTGTAATAGTATTGATATGAACACAAGAAGCAAACCTTCTATAGAATGATTCTATTTTTTTAGTGATGAATATGTTTGGCATTGTATGTGATTTATAATATTTATAATATTTTTTATGAATATAATTCTATTGTGATCTGTTTTGTAATATTTTTGGTATGCAAATGGGAAGCAAACGTTCAATATAGTGAGTGACGAATATGTTTGTGATTTATAATGTTTCTAATTTCTTTTTATGAATATAATCGTATTGTGAAATATTTTGTAATAGTTTTGGTATTAACACAGGAAGCGAACCTTTAATAGAATGATTCGATTCAGTGTGAGTGACGAATATGTTTGTCATTTTCTGGGATTTATAATGTTAATAATCTTTTTTTTTTATGAATATAATCAAATTGTGATTTGTTTTGTAATAGTCTTGGTATGAACACGAGAAGCGAACCTTCAATAAAATGATTTGATTCTATTTGAGTGACGAATATGTTTGTCATTGTAGATGATTGATAATGTTTCTTACCTTTTTTAAGAGTATAATTAAATTGTGATTTGATTTGTAATAGTCTTGGTATACACACGAGAAGCGAATATTCAATAGAAATTATTTAATTATCTGTGAATGACAAATATGCTTGTTAATGTATGAGATTTATAATGTTTTAAATCTTCTTCTTTTATGAATAGAATTGTATTGTGATTTTTTTGTAATAGTCTTAATATTAACACGAGAAACAAACCTTCTATAGAATGATTTTATTTTGTTTGAGTGATGAATATGTTTGGCATTGTATGTGATTTATAATATTTCTAATCTTTTTTTATGAATATAATTCTATGGTGATCTGTTTTGTAATATTTTTGGTATGCACACGAAAAGCCAACGTTCGATAAATTGATTTGATTCCGTGTGAGTGACGAATATGTTTGTCATTATATGTGATTTATAATATTTTTTAATTTTTATATGAATATAATTGTATTGGTAAATGTTTTGTATTAGTCATGGTATGAGCACGATAAGCGAACCTTCAATATAATGATTCGATTTGGTGTGAGGGACGAATATGGTGGGAAGTTTTAACATTGTTAGCGTTTTCCTTATCACTTTGGCAGGCATACGAGAAGAGAACATTTAGTATTGTGGTATAGTTTGTTGAGGTGCTGAATATGATTATATCTCGACATGTTGTCGTTTTTTTGTTTGTCATGTTTATATATTAGTTAGTGTTTTTTTTATTCCATTTGTATTCATATTTGATTAGTATCATATCAATATTTAAATTTATGGTTATTTGTTTAATGTATCTAAATTTATATTTAGCTATAAAAGTTGCCTATATATATATTGAACTTATATTATGATAAACCATGTGACTGCATATGCATTAGTTAGTATTTATTGTTTGTAATTAAGTTGATATGATTGAAGAAAAATTGTCATATATGACCAGCATTTTATTAATTCGTCTATTATATATAAAAAATATAATCTTCATATTAAGTTTCTATTTAACAAAAGATGAAAATGTCTGAATAGGAAAAATATATGGATATTATATTTAATACTATAATTAACTGTGGGATGAGGCTCCTATGATGAACAAATATTGGTTTGAGACCTCGGATCGGAATATCCGTGATGTTATGAAACGTGGTGATGATATAGCTTTTGGAGGAAAGGTTGTCATTTTTGGAGGTGATTTTTGACATATTTTACATGTAATTAGGGGTGCTGGTAGGGATCAAACTATTTTGGCTACTTTATATTTGTCACGTCTCTGGAAATTCGTTGACGTTTTAAAACTTACTAAAAACATGCAGTTCTGAACTAGTGGTAATAGTGAAAGTTTTCGTGAACTTAAGTTTTTTTTTTAGATGGATTCTTGATATTGGCGATGGAAAAGTCAACAAGCCTAATGATGGAGAAGTAGAGATAGATATCCCTAAAGATCTACTTATAGCTTATTGTCAAGATCCTATCAAAGAGTTAATCAAGGAAATCAATGGGGAATCAATAATAGCTACTTGTCAACCTAAATTTTTCTAAGACATAGTTATTCTTTGTCCGAGAAAACGACTTTGAACGTTGTGTATAAGGAAATTTTCCAAAATATTCATTAATTATAGATCTACTTTCGATGTTTCATCCATTTTTAAAAACTTATCAATGTTTTCTTATTAGTTTATTTTTTTCATTAATTTATATTATTAATTAGAATAACATATTCTCTACAATTTCTATCGATCAAGTCTCTCAGTCCTGCGCAACAGCTACTTATTAAAAAACATCCAGCCTGAAACAAAAAGTCCGACTCTTCGTCCCAAAGG
The DNA here is from genome assembly GCA_028015245.1 of Cardamine occulta. Lineage (NCBI taxonomy): Eukaryota > Viridiplantae > Streptophyta > Magnoliopsida > Brassicales > Brassicaceae > Cardamine > Cardamine occulta. The sequence continues at coordinate 10,113,269 of CM051384.1, forward strand.
CAACATCAAAACCGCGTTTTATATAAATCCATGCCTTGTAAATAAGATCAAAGTTAATAAAAATCCATCAACTTTATCTCAGTAGAAAAACAATATCGAATCATCATCCGCCAATTCAGAAAAGTTCAGCCATGAAAAGATCGCAAGAAGAAGAGACTCACAAGCCTCAGCCTTTGATCATTGATCAAGAACAGTCCAAATCTCTAGAAACAGAGGACCAACAACAAAAACAACAATCATCATCGGATCCGGATCCGAAAAAATGGGGGACCCATGTGATGGGAGCTCTGGCTGCTCCCGTGGCTCATCCCGATAATATTGGAGTTTGTATAGCGGTTTAGATTAATTAGATGGTTCAGACCGATTAAGTTAGTATACCATACATATATAATACTTAACATGTACAGATTAATTCTCTTATTTCACTTAATGAACATGTTCGTAACATGTTAATTTATTAAATATTAAAATCTAAATTTACATGTTACGAACCTGGCTCTGATACCATAGGGAGAGGATCGTGGATACACTCAATTAATTTTTTCACAACCCCGTTACAATGTATTGGGGGAACCGTATCTCAGAGTGAAGTAAGATTAGTTGGTTGTATACCAAGAGGTGTTGATAGGAAAATTTGGAATTTCTTTATTAGATTTATAACAAGTACAGATCAACTTACAAATTAAAAATGGAAGAAGAGTTCTTGACTCGAGATGGAAGATGTGAGAGAGTTTTAGAGAGAGAGGGAGTGTGTAAGTTGTGATTTGGAAGGGTTGCACGACACTTCTTTATATAGAAGTTTACATGTGCATTTTAAAATTTATTATTTAATAATTTTGAATGATAGCTTCATCTTTTTCTTCTGTAGTGCGTTTGGTGGTAGCCTCAAGATGCTCCTTGTCTTCTACTTTTCGTAGTGGATTTTGACGGATTTGTCTTTTGCTTTTGTAGTGGATCCCGGATTTGTGGCCGACATCTTTTGTGGTTGATTGCGGATTTTGCGGAGTCTGTTTTTGAAGTAAGATTCGGATTTCGATGTTTGATGTTGCTCTTGGACTCCGTTGTTTTGGACTTATTTTTAGGGAGAGATGTTTGTACATCTTTTATGCTTTTTAGCAAAGCATCAGCTAAAAACGGATTTGATTATTCTTTACCGAAGCCGTTTGCTTCGGAATAGCCTTAATTTATTAGGCGTTAAGTATAAAATATGAAATATATTACAACTGATTTGTGGGAGATTATAAACATTCCTCCCCTTAATGTTACATTAACATTACATATATATATGCTTTTTTTTTTTTTTACAAATCGTCTTCGTCTATTTCGGGTTCACTTCCGGATGCTTGGGAGTTCTGTATTGATATCGTCGGCAGAAACTGCATCGAGATTGATTTGATTTCTTCTTCCGATTTTGCAGCTGCTAACATAGACAACATTTTTGCTTTTTGGGCTAGGAAGAGAGTCATTTCTGGTGTTTGGATTAATTTTTGTGGAGCTGGTGGATTAAGAGTTTTGGAATTTTGTGATCGGATCCATTCAGGGATATTTGAAGGATATAAATTTTAGGGGATTCTGTATTTATCCCACCATTTGAATTTAAATCTTCGTTTGATAATGGGTATTGTATCATCCGAGAATTCAAAAGTCCATGAGAAAACCCAGGGCAAATGGAATTTAGAATGAAAAAGGGCCAAGGCGGGAAATCTTTTTCATCTTCAGATGATATGAAATTGGATTTGAAGATTTGGAAGGATTTATTTATCTGAGGCTTGAAAATGTTTATGACGGAACCAAAGTTGTTCCACCATTGATTAAACCAGATACGAGATTTGGATAGGTTACATGCGGTGTTGAAAAAGATCAACCACGTGTGTTTGTGTTTGGGGGATTGGATAAGGAAAGCATTGTACCAAGCTTGGCAATAATCCCAGTAATTAAATGGGACATTGTAGCAAGAAAGATTTGAACAATCTTCTGGAAACTTTATATTATCATTGAGATCATAATCCCAGTCTCTTGGGAAAATAATTTCATGAATTTTAAAAGTCGAATAAGTAGGGGCCGTGTGACTTTCATCCAAAAAATTATATTTGAAAGTAACCGATCATGTGATTTCCAAAATTGTTTGATAAAATAAAACGGTTTTTTCAGAATTGTATGGTTTAAAAAACTGGTTTTTCCCAAAAAAAATTTCAATCGTGGAATATGGATCATTTCCAACAAAAAAGTCTTTTTCTATTGTAATCACATTTTGATAAGTTGGTTTTTCAAAATATTCTAAAGGGGGATTGTTTGAAAATTCCTTTAAAACAATTTGTGAATTGGTTAAAGGTTTTGAAATTTGTTTTGAAGCCTGGTTTTGTGCTAAAATCATTTTTAAATTGGCTTCAGGTATTTCAGAAATTGTAAGAGAAGGGGGTGGTTTTGAAGAACTACCTTTCTCTTGCTTTGAAAAACTTTTTTCGAAAGCTTATTGTAGGGACCGTATTTGTATCAAGATTTCTTCAGGGGTTTGAAGAGTTTTTTCTTCTTTTTCTGGTTTTTGTAATTGTAATCCAGGGTTGTGTTTCTGGTTCTGTCTTTGGTTTGGAGGTATTTGGAGTTGGTGTTTTGTCCTGGTTTGTGCCTGAAGCAGGGGTTTTTCCCCTGTCAACCGTATTTGGGGGCATCATACCTGTTTTGGAGAAACTCTCGAGTCAGGAAATCTGGAACAAAATTGTTTCTCCTTTAATATATTCTATATCAAAATCGAAAATACTTGGTAAAGCCTGCCATCGGGCGAAAATCTGTTTTGATGCAAGGTTTTTAACATCTTTTGTAAAATATCTTTTGCACTTTTGCAATCAATTCTTAGTAAAAATTTTGGTTTAAAAGATCACTTTGAAATTTCTGTATACATAAGACTATACTTAGTATTTCTTTTTTGATGGTCGAATAGTTTTTTTGAGTTTCATTCCAATGGGATGAAGTAAATTGGATTATATTTTCATGATTATTTATTCCTTTTTGTTTTAGAATTTCCCCGTATCCTAGATCAGAGGCGTCTGTTTCCACTATTTTTCTAATTTTGGATCCGCTATATGCAGGCATGGAATTTCTAAGACTTGTTTTTTAATTTGTTGGACTACTTTGGTATGCTTTTCTGTCCAAGGGTTTGGATTTTTCTTTAGACGATCATGAAGTGGTCTAGCTAATCTGTTGATGTTTGGACAAAAATCTAGTACATAATTAAGGCTTCCTAGGAACCTTTGTAATTGGGTTTTATCCAAGATTTTATCAGGGAATTTATTTGCAAATTCTAATGATCTTTCTATTGGTTTTATCATTCCTTTTGAAACGTAATGACCAAGGAATCGTATTCTAGTTTGGAATAAAGACATTTTTGTTTTGGAAAGAACAAGTCCATTTTTACGTCAAGTAGATAGTCAAAAGTTTTGAGATGTTTGAAATGCTCGTCAATCGAGTTTGAAAATATAAGTATATCGTCAATATATACTATACAAAATTTTGAATAATCCGAAAGTATATCATTCATTATTCTTTGAAATTCCGAAGGTGCATTTTTTAAACCGAAAGGCATTACGTTCCATTGGTATTGTCCAAAAGGAACTGTAAATGCTGTTTTATAACGATCATATTCGGATATTTGGATTTGCCAAAATCCTGATTTTAGATCGAATTTTGAAAATATGTGTGCGGACTGAAGTTTTTTAAGGAGGTCTTTTTTATTTGGAATCGGATATCTAATCCATTTTAATGCTGTATTTAAAGGTTTATAATTTATTACGAGTCTTGGAGTTCCCTTTTCTATTTCAGAGTTTTTATTCACATAGAAAGCTGCACAAGACCATGGAGACGTGACTTTGAAATTAAATTTTTGTTTAAAAGTTCTAAAATTTCTTTTTTGCAATGATTCTCTAGGTCAGAGTTCATTTGTATTGGGCGAGCTTTTGTAGGAATTTCTTTTTCATCAAATTTTTCTTCATAGGGTAGATCAACTATGTGTTGTTTTCTATCCCAAAAGGCTGTTGGTAAGTCGGAGCATAATTGTTCTTCGAAAAGCTTTGTTAGTTTTGAAATTTTTTCTTTTGTAATTGAAGTTTCTAGTGTTTCTTTCGTCTTTTCAACAAGAAATTCCGTTTGCAAATTTTCCAAGTGAAATTTTTTGCTATGTATTAGTGTAATTATTGAATTTTCTTGTATTGAGTAGGCTTTTATTAAGTTTAGGCTTCTTTTTTTTGGTGTTTCCATAAATTCAAAGAGAAATTTCTTATCTTGTGTTTTGAAGGAGATTGAATCTTCATTAACTTTGTAAGGTGTTATTAAGTTTATAAATGGTGTTCCGAGAATGATATTTTGGTATATATATCTGTGAGAACAAAATCAGTTTTGAAAAGAACATTATCTTTTAATACTAAAGCTTCTGTTTTTGATGTTATACTAAGTTTGGAATTCTTTGCTGCTGAGAGTTTTTCATTTGTTTTATGATGAAAGCATCTTGGTACTAGACCTGTTTTTATACAATTTAAGTCTGCACCCGTGTCAAAGAGTGCAATTGTATCTATTTTATGGTTTTCTGAAAAGACAAGTGTAATTTTTATTTTATATTTTCGAGAGGTGATTTCTCTTAGTACAAAGAGGAAATCATTTGGTATGGTGTTTAGAGATTGTATTTGTTCTATTATTTCATCTTCTATATTTTCTGGACAATTGTTCTCATGTTCTTCTGAACTTGTGTCATTATGTTTAGAGGCTAATATTGAATGAAAATACTCGGAATCGGTTTTTTGTTTTTCTTTTAGATGTTTGAGCTCATTTTTTACATCTTTTATTTCAATTTAAAGTGATTGCAGGGTTGTTTTAGAACTATTTTTTCTTCCTTGGTTGAGGATAGTTGTGAGGTTATATGAAGAGTTTGTATTTGACAGACCGTTTGGTTTTGTAGGAATTTCTGTTTTTTGACTTCCATTTAGGGATGAAATAATTGTTTCTAGAAATTTTTGTTTTAGTTGGGGGTCTGATATTGAATTCAAGATTTCTAGTTGGAATTCTTGATCTTTTGTGAGGACTTGAACCTTTTTCTTATCTGAGTCCGAGCTAGATGATGAATCATTAAGTTCATCAACTTGCAAGGCCTCTTCAGAAGAGTGTTCAGAATCGTAATCACTAGATGATGTAGAGTATTCTAGGAAAAGATTTGATATTTTGTCTGTGATTTCTTCTCCAAGATCGAGTTCTTGGATTTTCTTATTTAAGCGACAGTATTTTGAAGTATGTCCTTTTTTATTGCATTTATAGCATGTTAGATTTTTATAAAAAGGTTTGTTTTTTGATTCTTGTGATTTAAATGTTTTCCTAGTTTTATTCCAGGAGTTATTTCTTCGAGGTTTTTTTCAGGAATTTTCTCGTGGCCTATGATCTTTAAAGTGTTTTGTAAATTTTGATTTTTTGGAATAGTATTCTGGTTTACAATTCTCTGCACATGACTTTTTGTTTGTAGGATCCATTTCAAATTGTCTGCAAAAATACCCTAACTCTATTTTTGTTCTTTTAAGTTCCCATTTGAGGTGTTTTGGAGTTTTAAATCTTGACAGATTTTAAGACCTTCTTGTTGGACGAGACTAACTAATTCACCGTAAGTGAAATCGTCAGAATCTATTATTTGGATGCCACTAGATTCTCTAATTTTAGTTCTGACTTTTTCTCCTAAGAGTGTTGGTAGACCAGCAAGAAATTTTTCTTTCCAGAAGGGTTGATTTGAATCTTGCCGGAGTAGGACCCTAGTGAGGAAGGTGTTTTTATACCATTGGAAATCACTTAATTTTTTTACATTTAAGATTTGAAAGGAGTTCAGCGTTTTTGTCCCTAAGGACAGAAGGATCTTCTATGAAATGAAGGGTTATAGCTAAGACTAGGGTTGATACTGCATTTTGTTGTGTATTTCCAAAATTGTCTATAATTGGCATTCCTTCTTCATCTATTTTTATAGCATCGAGAATTTCTCCTCGTTGCTGGTTATTTAGATAGTTATCCCACCATCCTTTGAGCTGTCCTGAAAAGCCAGCTATAAGGAGTTCAGCTACCGTTTTATCTCCATTGCCTATTTGTGTTCTATAGGCGCAGCCATGGTCATTTTTTGTAGAAAATTTAAAATGTTATATTCTGATATTCCATCTAGATTCCAGTCATAGACTGAAGAAGAGTTAAACCTAGATTATTCGATTGGCTGAATTTGTCCTAGATCTGGTGCTGCTATTATTTGATTTTCATGATTGTTTCTCCAATCAAGACGGTTTATTTTATTGTTTGAAAATTGTTCGATGGTTTTATCGGAATCTGATTCATGGCATAGGGTGTTTATTCGAATATTTGAACTTTGTGTTTCGAGATTTCTAGAATTTCTAGGATTTCTTTGGGCTTTAGAAGTTGGGGTATCAGGGACGTCGTAAGCTTGATGCTTACTATTTTCCCCTATTTCTATATTGCTCAGTTGGCTTTGGAGAGCTCGTATGAATTCTATATTCGTATTTTGGCAAGTTTTAACACTATTTTCTGAAATTTGAAACGGTTTGAAAATTGGACGTTTTAGTTTTTTATTAGATGGAGTTTCATTTGGGTGATTTGTTTAATTTAGAATTGTTTTCTCAATCCTATCAAGCTGTTTACTTATTGTGCCAAGATTAGTGTTTGAAAAATTGTTTTAGAGAATGATGTTTTTGAGATTTGTCTTATCATCTTCTTGAGGGATTTTAAAAGGAATTGCTTCGATCTGTTTACCCGATAACTCAAGTTTTATTCCTTGTTGAGAGGGGTGATTTGATTGAATTATTTTTCCATTAGTAATTGTTTCCCATTCACATCCTTTGTTTCGATTGGTAATAAGATTTGCGCTTTTTAAAAAAGGATTATAAATGTTATTTTCTTTTGTATAATCTTAAAACTAATTAAAAAATAAATTTTGAACTTTGTTTTTGTTAAGGTATTCATAATATTCTTCTTGTATTTTTTCTCTGGTCTTTGAAAATTCTTTGAAAAACCAAATTCTTTTTTGTAAATTATTTTTTGAATAGTTTTCTTCTCGCAAAATTTTTTTATTTATCTCAAAATCTTTTTCTAAAACATTTAGTTCATTAGCCATATCAGTGATAGCTGAAAAAGTTGGGCTAGTTGGTTCTGATTTCGTGACAAATTCATTTTGTTCGAGACTATTTCTTGACGTATAGACAGGTTTTTGAATCTGTGTTCGAAAGTCAACATTTCTCAAGATTGAATTTGGAACGTCAGAAGTTGAGAATCGTGGTTGGAATCTGGGTTCATGAATTGGGTAATTACGACCTATTTGGGAGACTCTTCCTAGGTCTATTGTATTCATATTTGAAGAGGATTCATAGATGAGATCATCCTAAGTATTTTTCTCATTAGGTCTAATGAAGGAAAGCTTTACTTTTCCGTCATTAGATTGTTCAATATTTTTTAAACGTGTGTTTGGCTCTATTGGTTCTACAGGGTTTTGAGGTTTTGGTTGAGTTACTCTTTCAAGGATCCATTCATCTGGAAGGTTTACATCTTTCCATTGAATTGATCTTGGAATAACAGAGTTTGATTTTGAAAAATCGGTTTGGAGTAAGAGTGTTTCACCTTTTTTACTCGATATTTTTACTTTTGAAGAAAAAGCACTAGTCATGGCTTTATAATGTAGTCTAAAAACAAAGCAATCGGAATTGATCCTTTGATCATTTCATAGTTATGTGTTTTAACTTGTAAAACCAGTGATTTTAATATATTTTTGTCATTTAAAGAAACGGTGAAATTTGGATCACAATCAAATGATATTGGTCCAGCACAAAGGCTTGACTCTATAGAGCTGAGCAAAGAGTCTTCAAATAACTTGAATCTAGTATCTCTTAGGATAGCTAAAATTGAAGTATTAAGACCTTCTTTTGAAAGTGGTTTTATACCGACTTGGACTAAGCCAATATGTATGTATTTGAAAATTTTTTCTCTATGTCTTTGTAAAGCGTTCTGTGAAAATAATTCAATTGTTTCAAAAGGTTTAGTTAATTGTATGTCACGTTCTTCTATTTTAATTGAAAATTTTGTTTTTAAAAAATTCATCCGTGAGATTTGATAGATTTGATCTCTATTAACTCTTGGGATTTCCCAATTGTCAATTGAGCCTTGAAAGTCATCTATGGTCGTTTCTTGACTATTTATAACCTTTTTAGATTCTTTTGGAAATCTACTTCTAGATGAAGATGATTCAGATCTATCTAGTGAATTTCTAAAATACGAACTCATCATGAATTTCTAATGGATTTTTCAAAGATTTAGATTCCCTACAATCCAGACTTAATTCTAGGTTTAATTGCCCTACACTTTATGGGACTTACTTGCTAGACACAAGACTGGCAAAACACTCGGGAGGACTAATCTTTGTAAAATTCAAAAGGAAAAAATGTTAAGTTTGTAATTCAGAAATTTTCTAAACGATTTAAATCTTTATTCAACTAGTATGTAAGAGTTTTCTTGAGATATATATATACTTTGAATCAATTTCTTGACTCGAAAGATCCCCTCGATACCACAAGAATCAAGGTATTAACTTTTTAGGGTATTAACCAAGTTCGAGGGTTGCTTGTATACACAAGGTTCGAGTTGAGACTTTTCAACAATCCGAGGATTGATGATCTCTAAATCTTGTTTCGACGAATATATATATATTTTAGAAAATATCTTATTTGGGTTTAGTAGTAATAGAAATCATAAATTTCATAAAAAATATAATTAAGTAAATCATGATATATGAGAATAGTATAGTAAAACATAAAACGTATGACCATAAAGTCATTAAATATACTTCATGAAAAAGAGTAAATGGATAACTAAACATTTTGATTGAGGTTTAAAACATTTTGATTTTAGATTAGTTCCATTTTAACACTATCACTAACACCATCCACATGGCTCTCATACCATAGGGAGAGGATCGTGGATACACTCAATTAATCTTTTCATAACTCCGTTACAATGTATTGGGGGAACCGTGTCTCAGAGTAAAAAACTCTTTTTCAAAATTATAAATACTAAATATTAATATTTTACATTAAAAATGAAAATTATATTCCACCTATTATTTTTTATGAACATGTTAATTTATTAAATATTAAAATCTAAATTTACATGTTCATAAAAAAATAATAGGTGGAATATAATTTTCATTTTTAATGTAAAATATTAATATTTAATATTTATAATTTTAAATCATTATAACAAAAATATTTAATACAAAACATTGTTAAATCCATTGGCTTAACCATTGATATTATATAAATTCATACAAAATTCGAATCAAAAGTAACAATACATCCTTAAAAAAAATTTCAAACTAAACAAACCGTTGGCACCATTAGACATTTAGACGTTTTGTCTTCCAAACTGTTATATGTTGAAGAAAAGCAATGACAAACCAAAAGTTTACTGTTATCCTGACTTACGTGATGGCAGACTTAGTTTCACTTACAGATTTATTTCACTAATTTAGTTATCGAAGGGTTGTTTAACATGATGGCAGACTTAGTTTCACTTACGGATTTATTTTCGATTACTGCAGACTTATTTGACTAACTTAGTTATCGCAGGTTTTTTAACGTCATGACAGACTTAGTTTCACTTACATATTTATTTTCTATTATTGCAGATTTATTTGACTAACTTAGTTATCGCAGGGTTGTTTAACGTGATGGCAGACTTAGTTTCACTTACAGATTTATTTTCTATCACTGCAGAGTTATTTGACTAAATTAGGTATCGCAGGTTTTGTTAACGTCATGTCTGACTTATTTTCTATCTTAGTCGCAGATTATTTACCTCTTGCTTGCAGATTTATTGTCTATGTTGTTGGAAACTTATTTTCTATGTTGTCGCAGGTTTATTTTATCGTCTTTGCAGACTTATTCATAGTCAAATCCAGACCATATAATTTAAAGTTTCATCTTTATCCTTACTTACTTGAAATTGATTTCGTCCTTCTTTGATTTCATCCCCATCATCTTCTTCCCCTCTCATCTTCATCAATATTCCTCTTTGTCACATCGTATCATTTTTTCTCCTTTTTCTACTACAAGTTATGATAATTTTCATTGGAATGATGTTTGAGGATTATGGGTTGGATAGAGAGTTTATGATGTAAACTCTATTGTATTAGTAGTGTATGTTGTATTCGATTCTTGTGCTTAACAAAACTTGTTGTCATATTAACAAATAAGTCTGCAGTTACATTAGAACAAATTTGCAGTCATATAACAAATAAATCTGTGATAACATTAGAAATATTTCAGTATAACAAATAAGTCTGCGATAACATTAGTCATATAACAAATAAGTCTGCGAGAACATGCCATAAGATAAAACAATAAAAAATGTCTAAAAAGCCCTACAGTAACATAAAACATGTCTAAAAACCTGCAATAACATACACAGCTAGAAACCTCACAAATAAGAAAAAGTCTAAAGAGAGAAAGAAACTCAGATTGAGTTATCCTTGAGATGATGTACTTTGATCTCTGTACTACGAGGCAATGGATTAGTCATACATGGTTCTCTTGTCTCTTGATTATGAATGATTTAACCAAACGAAATACCAATAACACCAACAAATCCATGAGTCATTAATAAAAAATGAACCAAACGAAACACCAATTACAATAGAAAATAAGTATCAATAATCATATTTGTCAACCTTTAATCGCACGGGTCTAATAGAAGATTGAACTCATACCTTAGCAGATCGGAAACAAAAAACAATATGAATAAAAATATGACGAAAATTCAAGTGTAAAAGGGTTTGAAATCGTTTCAATTGATGAATAATTAAAGGTTTTGTGTTCTAATGGAGGTTTTACAATCGCACGGGTCTAAAATTTTACACAAGAATAGGAGATTATGAAGTCATACCTTAGCAGATCGGAAACGAAAACAATATCAATGGAAATGTGACAAAAATTCAAGTGTAATAGGCTTTGAAATCGTTTCAATTAATGAACAATTGAAGGTTTTGCGTTGTAATGGAGGTTTTAGGGATTTTAAGAGGAGTAACTCCTTCGGCGAAGAAGAAGAAGAAGAATTAATTTTGATAAACCGGTTTAATCACGGTCCAAATCAATTAAATTTCCGGTTTAATTCGTGGATTGAATTGGTTTAGCAATAACTTATCTAGACCGATTGATCATCCACAGTCAGATGTTTTATTGGTCACAATTATACAAGTGATCGATCAATCACGTTTACGGATCGATCGGTCATACACGTTCAGAAGATTTTATAAAATACAAGCAGATCAAGTGATCGATCGATCACTTGTCAGGATCGATCGATCATACACAGTCAGATGTTTTCATCACTACATAAATATAAGTGATCGATCGATCACTTATCTGGACTGATCGATCATCCACCGTCAGGTGCTTTATTGGTCAAGATCATAGATGTGATCGATCGATCACTTTAATGAATCGATCGATCATGCACGGTCAGATATATTTATCATGAAAAAGTCATATGATTGAGTCCTTATGTGACTGAGTAACAAATTTCTAAAAGTAGAGGATAATCAAACTAGAGGAGAGCTACTGCATTAAAGAAACTATACAAAACCCAAAAAAAAGAACACATGCTCATCTTAAAAGTAACAAAAACTAACACCTAATGCAATTGAAAAATCTCAGTCAGTGTCTACAGCAACAGAAGGTATTATTGGAGGTTCAAACTGGCAGGAGAACTTCTATGATCTCGTATGGTGTCAACAGTGCAGTTTTTCCATAAACTTTTCTTGAGTTTCCTTCAAAATACGAGGGATGGTGATTGCGAATGACTCCACGTTCCATCTGTTGTTGTGTATATTACAGTCAAAAACTTCAACTGTTTTTAACTTGAATTTAACGCAAACCAAAATCCAATGATTACCGTGGACGAAGACTGGAGCATAAATTCTGTTGAAATCTAAAACCCATTTCTTTTCTGTTTTCCCATGAGATGACAATTCACCGTTGGCGTAAGCGAGAAGATAAGTACCCCTCTTGTGGCTTTTTTTATTTTCCAAAAAATTTTTGTGTTCGTTTTATAATTGCATGCTGAATAGACAATTCATAAAACCAACACGGTCTTCCTTTAATCGGCCTAAAAATGTATACTCCCGGAATTTATACATCACAGTGTCCATTTCCTGAAAATATTTAAATCATGAAAAAGAGTTTAGCACAACATTAACAAGTTAAATACATCATCGCGTTACTAATATGGTTAATATTTACATCATTGCGAAGCCACACGTTGCGTCCCATGATTCGTTGAAACAAAGTACCATCAAGTACAGTTGGACCTAAAGTAATCTTTCTGCAAATGTATAACAATTTTTAATGTTGTACTGTTAATATAGGTATTTTTCTGATAAGCCTAAAATTGAAATATATCTTCGAAAATAAAAGAAATGACTTACTCATGTTTCATGGACCACGCTTCAAAAGCCTCCCATGTTTTGTTCGAAACGTACACCAGTATAACATCTTTGTCATTTTCTGGAGCACTAACTCATCCGAAATCAACTTTCACAGAATCTTCATCAGTGGTTCCTCTTTCATGTTTAATCGGTCGCATGTTGACATCTTTGCGAAATAAACTCTGTGTACGATCAACCTCTCCTACATATGATTTTTGAGATAGGCGGCAAAAAATTTTCCCAAGAAACTCTTGTGTACCCATATTTAGATCAACCTCACAAGTTTGAGAAAAAAATTTCATCTAACATAAATTTTTTGTCCTGTTAATAAAAAAAAAAGAGAAAAGATAACATGTTAGCAAAAATTGATAGACAAGTTTACATCAACAAAAAAAATATTGTTTAGAACATAAACATCAAGCTTACAATTCAAAGTTTACAAATAACGTTATACATATCCGATTTGCTCTAAGTGATTGTTACATGCAAAGTGATAGACACAAAATACAATAATTAGATTTCTTATTTATCCTTCACTTCTGCTGGATTGGACTTAACTTCTAATGTGGAAATCGATTATTTAAGTTCTGATACCTCGCCTTCTAGCTTATCCAACCGCGTGACAATCTCCCTTGTAACTTTCTCCAATCGCGTGTCAATGGTGTCCGCAAAACTCTTGAAAGAAGACTGTAACAATCCAGTAAAGAATGACTTGATTTCTTCATTCAAACTCTCATGTACTATATAACCATGTGATGTTGATGCACGCTCATACAACAACTTTCTTCTCCGCGACTCTACACCAATATCAGCTAACTTCTTTTTTCTTTTTTGCGAAGTAGACTTGTCCACATTAGTAGCTTTTGCAAAATCATTCTCATCTTGAGGAATATCTCTATCACCTCTAACAGAATCTTCCGCTTCCGCATCTTGAATATTGCCATACTCCACATCATCATCTTCTAGACTTGTCCAAATATGCTTTGTAAAATCACATCAAGATTTGATCAAGGCATTCAAATTATCAACTTTTAAATCTCTGATTTCATCATGCCTCAAAAAGTCAACCGAGTCGAAGAGGTCATAAGTACCTGTAGAGAAAATATAAGGATAGACGACATCCTACATAAAATAGAAAGGTCAAAACACAGTTAGAGATCAACCAAAACATTTAAAAAATTACCACCTAGATTGAGAAATATAAAGAATAAGCAGTGGTATTATGTATGAACTATATAACAAACTTCTACTCATCAAAACACAGGATCACAAAATCAATACCAAACATCAAAGCACCTAACACAAATAACTATTTCAAATAATCAAAAGAGAATGATTTTTCAACTAACCTTTCCTGAAATAGAGTCCTCAATCTCTGTAATTTGATCCCAAGAAAATCTGGCAGAGCCTATCCAATTAGAACATCGAGCTTTTGTTATTTCATTGTCAATCTTCTGTCCACACAATTCTCCAAGCACAAGAATCGCTTCCATAGCCCAAACTTGAAGGGCATAAGTGAAACTATCAAGAATATAGGAGGTGTTCTTCAAACAATTTATTTTTTTGACGATGGAATCCACTAAATGATCAAATGCTAGAAGATCCCAAGGATAATTCTTAACCTTCTCAAGATTTATCACTAACTTTACGTATGTTAGTGGGATTTTCTTCGACTCACCAATAGCCATTACCAGCCCAGCTATCACACAAAGGTACACCAATCTAACTTTGTCATCCTCATTTTTCCAACCCGGAGCTGCATGTAAGTACACATCCAGCATCTTCTTAATGAAAAAATATTCCTTTATCCTCAACAACTTAGTCCAAAAGCCATTATCATCTGTATATCTCTCTAAATCTGAACTATGATCATTTTTTACCTTCATCACAGTGACTGCATGAAACTCTTGCAAAGAAAATCTAAGTGGTTTGCTTCCAAACACAAACCAGAGCTCATGCTTTTTCTTTGTTACCAACTGCCTACACAACATGGTGTGAATAGCCCGACCTGAAAAGTGTAGACCGTTTTCATGTATTGCAAATACATGTGCGAAGACAGGCTCACTCGTCACTTTAGCATACTCAATCGGCAAACTCTCCTTGATTCTATCTAAGTAAGGCATTCGGCAGTTATTGTTAACATGGCCCAACTGTGACTCGTGACCTTGTCTTATAAGACGTTGTAGATACTCCATTTCAATGCCTGCACAAAAACAAGAAACAACAAGCCAATTATCAGCTACCATCATGTACAAAACGACTCCAAACAAATTTAAATGAAAGAGGAAAACTATGGAAGTACAAATCAGCGTAATGATAAATGTCTACATGACTACAATCTATTAAGTTTAGCAAAGAAAGCAGGACCATGAAACTATCAAACTACATTGAACTAATCGTTCTAGTAGCAGAATGCTAAACTTGGTAAAACTCTTTCATTCATTCAATACTATCAAGTTATAATCAAACAATTAAAAAACAGAATAAGAAGAACAACGACAAAAGAAAAACCACAAAAATCACAAAAATCCTACATTAAATAAGAACAATGTCAAGTGATCGATCGATTACTTGTACAGATCGATCGATCATACATGGTCAGATGTTTTCATCACTACGCAAATACAAGTGATCGATCGATCACCTTTATTGATCGATCGATCACATTTATTGATCGATCGATCATACACGGTCAGATGTTTTCATCACTACGCAAATACAAGTGATCGATCGATCATACAAGGTCATATGTTTTCATCACTACGCAAATACAAGTGATCGATCGATCAATAAAAGTGATTGTTCGATCATATACGGTCAGATGTTGTTCATCACTACGCAAATCCAGAATGTCACATCACACCAGTAGATTATGCATGATCGATGATAAATTGGCAATCTCAATAACAATCTCAATGATGCAATCATTTTAAGTTATACTCCCTCCGTTTTTTTAAAGAGTGTCATTTCAATACTTAGTTTTTGTTTCACAAAGAATGTTATTGTATGTTTTCAATACAAATTTTTAAATCAAATATCAATTTTGCTCCTATTATTTCAGTTTATTCATTAGAGAGAGATTTTTTTTTTTAGTATATTAATAAAGAGTATGAAAGAAATTTACATACTTTTCTTTGTTTGTGTGACAAATGTCAAAATGACACACTTTAAAAAACAGGGGGAATAGAAGAATTACTTTTGAATTTTTAAAAAAATTACAGTAAATTCATAGCAGCAAATTCGACAATTTTTCTTTTTGTTGTATGGCGTGTAAATTTGATGAATTTTTAACATGTCCAACTGAGCATATTTACTTTGCGTGATGACACTACTAATATCAAAATCCGGTGAAAAGATTGCAGAAATAGACCATTAACCATTTGACTATAAAACATTTGCGAAACTTAAGGGCATCTGCATTAGTGGACATCTGCATATACTCTATTAGAATATCTATCTAATATAATATTATTATTAGTTTTAGAATTTAATTGTTTAACTAAAATTTTAATAAGAAAATATTTAAACCAATAATAATTCATAGTTTTTTTTTAGATATACGCTTCTCACCACCTCTCTCTTCTTTTTATTAATTTTTAATATTTTATTGAATAGACATTTTTGTTAGAGATGGTCTAAGCATATAAAATGGAATTATATAGAACCTGAGTCAATAAAGCCCAACAAAAATCAATCAGAGATAACAATTTTAAATTATAGTATTTTTATTTTTCAGTTTCGTGGACACTTTAGTATGGAAACGATTTGTCCAAAAAGTTTTTATTTTATTTTGCCTTTATGAGAAAGCTTAAGGAGGATGCATTGAGGATAAGTGTTGAAGCCAAGCAAAACTTATATATCATTGCGTTTGAAAATTCTCCCTCAAGCATCATTTTCATAATCATTCTTAAGAATTGAGCAATTGAGCAACCAAAATTTGCTTTTTCTTCTTTTAAACTTTTACTCACAAAATCATTCACATTTCATATTTGACACTATATCCCACTTCAATGTTGTGATAAATAAATAAAACATCCACAGTATGTAGTTAAATATTGCTTGTTAGATTATTAAATTAACACATACTATTAGTGCACTATGACCACTAAATAAAGTACCTACGAATCATCATCATTGACACCTTCACACAAACATACACACTCATAAATATAAAAAAGAAGGAATTCATACACAAGCCAAGAAACAACATAACAGTTGATTTATGTTCTTCAGATTACAATCAGGAAATTAAAGAAAATGTTCATTTGGGTCAATTTGGTTTTGCTCAGTAGCTTCTGGGTGTTTGGTTTCTCCAATCCAGATGGTAAGCAAATCCTTTACTTTGGTTTCAACTATTTTTATTCTTTTGCCTTAAACTGTTTGATAAAACCTTTGTAATGGAACAGGTTTCTTAAGCTTATCTTGTGGCGGTTCAAGTTACACAGCTGCTTATAACATCTCATGGCTTTCAGACAACACTTATATCGAAACAGGTAACACTACCACAGTTACTTACATCGAAGGAACTTCTACATCTAGTGTTCCCATCAGATTATTCCCAGATTCTCAAAGTCGCCAATGTTATAACATTCCTGTGAGTATAAAGAAGGACTTGTTCTCGGTTCTGATTCGAGCCACATTCGTTTATCGAAACTACGATAGCCAGAACAGTCCACCAGCATTTCTTGTCTCTTTAGGAAGAAGAATCACTACTACTGTTGATCTAAGAACCAATGATCCTTGGATTGAAGAGTTGGTTTGGCCGGTCAACAATGATTCTGTTTTGCTTTGTTTGCTTGCGGTTAAAGGAAGAGGTATTCCGGTTGTCTCTTCTCTAGAAGTAAGGCCACTTCCTTTAAGTGCTTACAGAAAGAGCCTGGAGGGTTCATCTAATATAATTCTCAGGAAAAGTTACCGAATCAATAGCGGGTGTACAAATGGGACTATTCGGTAAGAAACCTTAGTCCTCAGGCTCTGATTTTGCTTTCTTTGGTGTGTTTTGTTAAGTTTTCTTGGTGAATTTTGTTCAATGATAGGTACCCTTTAGATCCATTTGATCGAATATGGGATCAAGATCAAAGTTTTGCACCGTTTCACGCATCTTCGTGCTTCAATAGACTCACAAAGTTGACTTCCTACAACATTACTGAGAATCCGCCAGCTTCGGTTCTTGAAACTGCAAGAATTCTTGATCGCAAAGATAGTCTCTCATATACTCTTTCTCTACATACACTAGGGTACTACTACATAATCCTCTACTTCGCCGGGATACTTCCACTCTCCCCATCTTTCGATGTCATTATCAACGATGAAATCAAACAATCTGATTATACCGTGACGAGCTCAGGAGCTGGTACTTTGTACTTTACCCAAAGAAGAATCAGTATGTTAAACATAACACTCGGAAAAATCAAGTTCAATCCTCAGGTGAATGCTCTTGAAGTGTATGAGATCCTCCAAATCCCTCCTGAAGCTTCTTCTACCACAGGTACATTCTCTATAATTTAGCATGAATAGAGCAATCTCAAGTTCACCTTTCAAGCTATCTTTTGCAGTTTCAGCACTTAAAGTTATAGAGCAATTTACTAGCCAAGACCTTGGATGGGAAGACGATCCATGTACTCCGCTTCCTTGGAACCATATAGAATGCGAAGGAAACCGCGTTACATCATTGTACAAACAATATTTCTCATATACTCAGTGCTTTCAACATTTCTTGATCTCAGCTTCATGTTTTGCTTCTTCTTGCTGTCTAGGTTTCTTTCACAAATCAACTTGAGGTCTATTAGTCCAACATTTGGAGACTTGCTTGATCTAAAGACACTGTAAGTCAGCAATTCTTCAACATTTGTAGCGTCTCGTGTATACGTGTTGTGTTATATATCTCTAAGTGTTGTCCTGCAGTGACTTGCATAATACATCACTTACTGGAGCAATACAGAATGTAGGAAGCCTTCAGCATCTCCAGAAACTGTAATACTCATCCATAAAAAAAATATATGTTTTAGGTTTCCTATGGTACTGAAAAACTTCTGGTGGTGTATATACAGGAATTTGAGCTTCAATCACTTAAAATCTTTTGGCTTGGAACTTGAAGATCTGGTTAACCTTGAAGTTCTGTAAGTTATCTCATACTGAGATTTTCTTGATATATTCTTTTTTGAAAACTAAAGGTAAGTCTTCATTTCTTGAAGAGACCTGCAAAACAATAGCTTACAAGGATCAGTTCTTGAAACCTTAGGAAAGCTGAAGAAACTTCGTCTCCTGTAAGTAAACATTAAGAATCAAGAAGTAGCTTATACATACCGTATTAACACAATAAAGGATCTTTTATGTTACTTATTCTCAGGAATCTGGAAAACAATAACTTAGTAGGCCCTTTGCCACAGTCTCTTAACAGAACAGGTCTTGAAGTCAGGTATATAATTTATGGCTCGGGATTTTGTACAATGTTTCTGCTCATGTGTTCTCTACTGTGTTACTGAATTGGTTTATATCAGGACGACCGGAAATCCATGCCTTTCGTTCTCTTCATTATCATGCAACAATGTATCTTCAACAGTTGACACACCACAAGTCACTATCCCTATCAATAAGAAACATAAGAAGCAGAACCGTATAGTGATCTTGCTTGGAGTTTCTGGTGGAGCCTTGTTTGCAACTTTCCTTATCTTTGTTTTTGTATCGATCTACAGAAGGATACAGAGAAACAAAGAAAGAGATAGAACAAGTATGGGAACCATGCTTCCCTCTTTGCTTCACAGAGTTTGTGGCTTTATGATTCTTATAGGGTGTTAAAAATTTGGATCAGGAGCACAACTGAAGATGCAGAACTGGAACACTTCAAGAATCTTTTCTCACAAAGAGATCAAATCAGCTACAAGGAATTTCAAGGAAGTGATTGGCCGTGGAAGTTTTGGAGCGGTATATCGCGGAAAACTACTAGATGGAAAACAAGTTGCGGTTAAAGTACGGTTTGATAGAACTCAACTTGGAGCTGATTCTTTCATCAATGAGGTTAAGCCTTAGAGTCCATATTTGATCTTTAGTGATCTGAGTGCTGAGATCTAAAAGTCTCCCTTTTTACTGTCTACATTCTAGGTGCAACTTTTGTCTCAAATCCGCCACCAAAATCTAGTTTCCTTTGAAGGCTTCTGCTATGAACCAAAACAGCAAATACTGGTTTATGAGTATCTTCCTGGTGGATCATTAGCTGATCACCTTTATGGTATGCTCTCATCATCCTTTTTCAGAGTCACATTCGTTGCAGCACTATAGCTTTTAGGTGCTATCTTGCTTATACAGGTCCAAGAAGCAAAAGGCATTCATTGAACTGGGTTTCAAGACTAAAAGTTGCAGTTGATGCTGCAAAAGGTACATCTTCAACGTCTCTCGTTTGGTATCATTACACTAAAACACATTTGATCTTGGCAGATAGTAACGTTTTGGTCTTATTCATAAAGGATTGGACTACCTGCACAATGGAAGTGAGCCGAGAATCATACATCGGGATGTAAAGTGCAGTAACATACTTCTTGATAAGGAAATGAACGCGAAAGTTTCAGACTTTGGCTTATCAAAACAATTTACAAAATCAGATGCATCTCATATTACTACTGTTGTTAAAGGCACCGCAGGCTACCTTGACCCTGAGTAAACTCTTCTGTAATCTCACTCATCGTTCATAACGCATTAACAGCTTCATTAGCTAACCATTAATCACACTTTCTTGTTCCAGATATTACTCCACCTTGCAGCTGACAGAGAAAAGTGATGTTTATAGCTTCGGTGTGGTTCTGTTGGAGCTCATCTGTGGAAGAGAACCCTTAAATCACACAGGATCACCAGATTCTTTTAACTTGGTCTTATGGGTAAGAGAAACATGATTGTCTTTGTTTTCTCATGTACACAAGAGTCATGTAAGATCAAAATACTTTAAATGCAGGCTAAGCCAAACTTACAAGCAGGAGCATTTGAGATTGTGGATGATATCTTGAAGGATACATATGATCCAGAGAGTATGAGAAAAGCGGCTTCGATTGCTATAAGATGTGTGGAAAGAGATGCATCTGGAAGACCGTCGATAGAAGAAGTTTTGACTCAACTTAAAGAAGCGTACAGTCTTCAACTCTCATATCTAGCTGCTTCAGCACATACAGATTGATAACATATAACACAAACAAGGGTAAAGAACTATACTTGTATCAATTTTTGTTTGTCATACAAAGTTTCGTAAGCGAACTAAAAATGTATTTACCCTCACTAACTACCATACTAGATATACATACCAGAAAATTGAGATCTATTCCTCAACTAAAAATCCGGTTTCTTCAAGACAACTTGGGCTTCACCAACGGAGTCAACGACACCATGAAGTTCCTTTACATAGCTAGTCATGCCACTAATTCTATAAGCCTTAACCATTGTCCTGTATGTAATCTTATCAGGTTTAAATCCCTTCTTCTCCATTGGTTCGAGAACACCTTTCATCTCTGCAAACTTCTCCATCCTCCCGTACGCATCAACCAGACAGTTAAAGAACACAATGTCTAACCTTATATCTGAGTTCTCAATGAAACGCAAGACACCACCAATTTTATCTGCTTTACCAGCCCTTCCATAGGCACGAACAAGAGAACATGACGTAACACAGCTTGGTTTAATTCTCTCTGATTGCATTAGCCTAAATAAGTATTCCATTTGTTTTAAGTCTCCTGCCCTCCCGAACGCATCAATGACCACATTGTAAGTGACTATAGTCCATGAATAGTGATACTTCTGCATGTATTCCATCACAGCACTCATCTTCTTGTAGTTTCCTGATTTCCCATATGAATCAAGGAGAATATTGAAGGTTCTGATGTTTGGTTCAATCCCAGAGCTCTGAAACTTCTCATAACAATTCTCCATCATTTCTATCTGTCCATTTCCCCCAAAGGCTCTAAGAGTTGAGTTCATGGTCCATGAATCAGGCTTACAATCGTCTTCTCCAAGCATTTGTATAAGTGTTGATTCCATCTCCACAAACCTACCAAAAAAAAGAAATATCCTAATTTATTGATGCTTTGAACTGAAACCATATAATTTTTAAATTCAAGTATTCACTCCATCGAACCATGTGTAAAGTTCTCGGTTAAATGGGGGGAAAGAAAACGTGGTTTTCAAATGTTTGCAACCAAGAAACATCACATGGGATGGAGTGAGTGAAAACTGATATAACAAAATGAAAACTCAAAAGGACGGGAGAGGTTGCTACGTACATTTTTGCTTTCCCGTATGCATCGATGAGGGTATTATACGTAATTGTATTAGGCCTAATACCTTGTCTTCTCATATCAGAAAGCAGATCCTGAACCTTATCAAACGCAAAAACCTGAAGAAACGACTTAATAAGGATTGAATAGGTATGCACATCCGGCTGACAGTTATGACTACTTTTCATTCGTTCCAGAAGCATAAACGCAGCATCAAAGCGACTGCTCCTACTATAAGCAGATAAAAGTGCAGTGTAAACTTCATGATTTACCACACAGCCATCACTAATCATTGCCTTAAAGAGCTCATGAGCCTTCTCTGGCTGTTTACATTTCCCAAGCATGACAATGAGCTTTACATAGATTCCAACGTTTGGTTTGTACCATAACTGTTCTCGCAATAGCTCAAACACCTATACATACACCAAACATTATCTCATAATTACGAAGATAAACTCAACAATTCACCCAAAATCATTAGCAAAAACAACTGAGTTCTTCGGAATTTGAAGTTATTTTAAGCATAATCTGAATTTCTATTCGTCAAATTTCATATTTATAAAATTTTATAACCAAGATTAATGTGTGAAATTCCCTATTAATACCAAAATTAAACATCAGAAACAAATAAAAAGTTTGAGATAATTGAAGTAATCTACCTGAAGAGCAGATTCCCATCGGAGAGCTGTGATTCTTTCGTGAAGAGACTCAAGCACCGTCCTTGGAAGAAGCTTCTTAGAGCCTTTCTTCTTCTCAATAATCGCCTTTGTAGCTTCTCTTCGCAGTATTATTGAAATCGCTTTCCTAGAAGCAATCTTAGTGCTAATATCTTCTTTAATCTCTTTGGGATCTCTCTCCGTCGTGTCCTCTGTACTCATTAGCCATTTGCTTTGCCTAGTCTCCCGAAGTGATAAGGAGGAGCTATTGTTGCTCTTATCGGAATGAATTGTATGATTGGGCTCGCGCGGGGAAATGGAGATACATCGGACGGTAACTATTCTCTCCGTTGGCCGGCGATTATACGCCGGCGGGAGTGGATGTACGTGGTGGCTCGTGGAGGTGGAGAGCGAAACCATTTGAACCATCTCGAGAAATTTTCAAGGATCAGACATGGAAAATCCCAAGTTTTATGGACTTTTATTGGGCCAGGCCCAAATAAAGAAAAGGAGATGTTTATGATTTTAATCATATCGAAACATGTAAACTGTATACGTTTTTTTTTTTTTTTTGGGTAAAGAACTGTATACGTTTTTATATATTTGATTTTGATAT
The DNA here is from genome assembly GCA_028015245.1 of Cardamine occulta. Classification (NCBI taxonomy): domain Eukaryota; kingdom Viridiplantae; phylum Streptophyta; class Magnoliopsida; order Brassicales; family Brassicaceae; genus Cardamine; species Cardamine occulta. Next base: position 10,136,288 of record CM051384.1, read on the forward strand.
TGGGTGTCCTGGTAACACAAAGATTTACAAGATTTTTAGTGAGGAGCAGCAGAAAGTAATATCAGAATAGTTAAAAACGATATAAAGTTTTTGTAAAAAAAAGTAGTATTACAAAAAAGCTGAGAGTATCGCTTTTGACAACGGTTTTATTAACGTTTTTGTGATTACAGTAACTGTTAAAGTGGTATGCGTTAATTAGTACGAAATTACCATAATTATACAACTTATGAAATTGGTAATTTATATAAACTGATAAGTTATTTATAACATATTCAATGTCAAGGATCCATTCCGGGGCGGTTCAAAAGTAGGAATTTTATTTTTTTTGGCCTTGTTAAATATTTAAACATCGGTCCTAATTACGTGTAAAATTTTTATTATTATTATTTTGGGTCTTAAAATACACTAATTTTGTTGTTAATTTATTTTAGGCTCTGTACAATTACATTACTCGCACATGTCCAAAATTTTTGTTAATTTATTTTGGACTCTGTACAATTACACCACTTGCACATGTCCAGAATCCCTCTTGTATCCATTTATGTTGATCAAAAACAAAATGAACAAAAATGTAAGAATGTTTGTTTATGTAAAAATGAATATGTCCCAGCTTGTTCATTTTATCTGATCTATATTAATATATATGTATATTTATTTATTTATTTATTTATTTATTATTGTATGACAGGTAGAAAACAAGTAATTTGCAAATAATCTACAAGTAACAAGTAATATGACTGGACAAGTAAACTATTTTTTAACAAATACATGAAATTACATGTACTTATTTTTAGCAAGTCAAGTACATGTAGACATTTTTAATTATCTGTACAAAATAGGTCAAGTAACAATAGCATATATTTGCTTTGTGTCTTAGAAAAAATTGTATTTAAAATTAGACTCACTCTAGAATTAATCATGAAACTAATTTTGGACACATATTGTTAAAGTTTAATATTTAAACTAGGGGTAAGTCCGGGTGTAGCCCGGTTTTAGATTTAAATTATGATAATTTTTAATTAATTTTTTCTAGATATATATATATATATATATATATATAACTTTATATCAGATTTTTTCACTTAATTGTACATATAGTAATTTGAATCTCCAAGGAAACACCAATACCCCTCTTGATTGTTTGTTTGTTTAGCAAATAAAGCATAGCTAGGACCAATTATGCTTTTAGTAACTGCCAAAGTCTTGGTTGCTTATTTTTCTATGATCATAACATTGAGTTGCTCCAGCTAGATGTCTTACTCCACCATTACTAATTCTGTAGTTTGAGAATTTTATCACCATTTCCTTTTCTTCTTAATTATCTTGAGTATGTATGTAGTTTAGTTCAATGTCTTTATCTAACATTGTAGACATTGAAAGAGGCCGAGATATAGGTTAAATGTATATTTCTCTGTAAAAGTAAAGATAGGAGACACATGTTAACTTCAACTAAATAACATCAAAACCACAAAAAAAATGTGGGTTTGCTTGATTAAATATACAATACTGGAATTCGGAGACAATATGATACTATGTGACAATGATTCCTTACGGTTTTGGCCGTTCCAAAAGAGCACTTGAGAATAGTCGTTTACATTTTATCTGATCTTCACCATAACCATCATCTCCCTCTACTTCCACCACCTCCTATCCTTCTCCCTCTGAACACCGACCACATGCAACCTAACACTAAAAGATAGCCTGAGAAACAACTCAGTTTAAAAGCATTGATATTGGTTAAGATTGGGGAAATGTGGATAACAAAATAAAAAAAAATGAAAAAAGTATAACGTGCTTGCCTTCAAAATTAAATGTATTGGTAGTTGTCTATTTAAAGATGATTAAAAATGCAACCTTACTTTTCTTTTGTAGTTATTACGGAATGATTCATAATTATGAGCAAATAGATAAAGCCTGGAGGTTACCTTTCTTTTTGTTGCATAGTTGATTTGTTGAAAGCATCTCAATTTGTTGACCTTGCAATCATATCATTATTCTAGTAGCGAATTTTGGACGTTTTGCTGCTTAGCCGAAGCTGTTAACATAAAATCCTGAGTCTTGCAATCAAAATTCCATTAGCATTTAAACTAACAAAACTTAAAACTAATTAGTCTAGGTGAATCTATGACGGTACAGTCACATTCACTTAATTGTCTAAAGAAGATATATTCAAAAAACTTTAAAAGATACATTTACATGGAGGAGTATATATCGTTTTATAGCTGCTAAACTAATACCATTAGTGATTTTATTCAATATTTTCCCTATGTTCCTAATTGATTCTATTTCTAGCATTTTCACATATATTAAAAAATATTAAAAACTGATTTAAATGCATTATTTTGTGTGATTAACAATTTTCAATAACTCTAAACCAATAGTATTTAGTTATTTTTCTTGAACTTTATAATCCATCATCCATGACTAATAAAAACTACATACAAACCTAAAAATTGTATCATTTTGAAACAATTTTTTTTCTAGAACATAGGGAGTAATTTTTAAGAATATTTGCAATTTTTATTGTGATTTCGAATTCAAAATTTTGTGTTGTAAATACGGACCATATATATAGCACTATTTTTGAATACATTATTTTTTTTTCCTCAAGTATGTGTCTTCTATTCTGCCAATTAACCGTATTTTCTTACCTTCTCATTCAAATCATATAATGTTAAATGGTGAAAAGATATAATCGGTGCGGTTCAGACGGAACCAATATTTAAATAGTAAAAGTACAAAAGAAAAAAATATAAAATATAAAATTTATAATCTATAATTATATTTGTATATATAATTTAAAAATATACAACTTTTATTTAAGTTTTAAAATTTTAACATCTAATTACACTAAAATATATTTTTGATAATAAAAATATCTAACATTGAGTTTGAAAATAATTAAAATTTAAATATTAAAAATAAAATTTAAATAATAAACATAGGTTTTATAGTTAAAAAATCATAACTATGAAAATTGTTATTGTTCCGTAGTGACAATCAAAGTCAAACGAATTATGGATCAAAACAACTCTGTTCTACGAGATCAACCTGATCTTAAATCAAATCAGCCCAAATTCACTATATTTGAAAAATTCAGATACTTGAAGATATCAATTTAATAGATTGATTTGATCATAATCGAACATGATTGATATTGATCGATCTTTGATTGATCTCTGTGACTCAAATATATTTAGGATTGTCTAAGATCTCTAGGCTTTGTAGACTTGTAGTGAAAATATCTAGACTCTAGATCTTAGGATAATTTCTTTCACTAGTCAACTAAAGATCCCAATTTTCATTGCCATAAAAAAATAACGTGATTTGCTTAAGCGTCATTACAAGAGAATATATTTAAGATCCCTTAATTTTCTATTTTTCTATCCTTAAACATGCCAAAACCCCAAATATCTATAAATGTTTCTCGAAGCATACGTTAAAACATTATATAAACTTGCAAATATTATGAATTTAAAGATTGGGATCTTTTAAAGATTTAGACCAAAGCTTATTTAAATACTTGCAAATATTAATTCAATCTAAAGCTTGAAAACCATTATGAATTTTGAGCAACCTTAAATACAAAGAGATTCTTGAAACTTTCTTCTTGATCACAAAACGCAACGTTTCGCTGCCATTTCTTATAACAAAAAGGAATTGAATGGGAGAGAAACAAGATTTGCTTCTTCTAGTAAGAGACAACAGAGATTTTGGCTTTGAGTTTCAGGTAAACCATTAAGAACCAGAGACTTTGTTATATAAACAAAAAATCCTACCACATGGCTACAGATCATCAAGTTCTCTTCCTTACTACAGATACCAAACGAAACAAAGAACATGATTTCATATTACGATCTTGAAGATCATTAGCCGCTGTACCGATAAAGGCCCTTCACTGGAACTATAACTGAGAAAAAAGATTATAAGGGCCTCTGAGAATAAGGCAAAAGGTTTCAAAGTTTTCTGCAGTTGAACAAAAAGCTTAAATACTTCTTCTATTAGCTTATTACTACTAACTTAACCTTAGCTTTTAGCCTTTGGTCCTCATTATGGTGATGCTTCCTTTTCCTCCTTCAGTGCGGATTTTAGTCTTCCCAACAACGGGTTTCCCAGAGAATGCTGAAGTTTGGATGACTGCAAGCTCTTCTATGTGTTGTTTTGGTTTTGCTGGTGGAGCTCGGATTTTCTGGTTTATGTCCTTGAGAGTTATGCCACCGTGAACACCACATGGTTTGATGAATGCAAATGGATAGATGATCGAAGATGGTAGCTTTGAAACCGGCCTTGTAAAAGATTTCCTACCTGCTATTACCAATTGACATTAGTGATGTTTTGTTTTCTCATTTTGTCGCCAAATCAGTGTGTAAACTATGAGATCCATTTGTGAGTTAACTGTTTATTTTACCTTTGAAGATAACATTTGGAGAAGATCGAGTCACAGGTCGCTGAACTTCCCTGGTTTCTGGTTCTGGTTCTGGTGGCACATTTAAATACTCTGCACCAAACACAGGGACTTTAGCAAGAAAAGCCAGAGCTAGAGCAAGCTAAAGAAGAGACCAAAACAAAGAAATCAGACCTGAAATATCTACTTGGACGTCAGGTGAACCAAAGCTTCTGAGAGGAAACAATACATAGCAATCAGTTAATGAAGCAAATGGGCTACTAAACAGAAAATAACAAAGAAAAAAGAAAGGTCGAAACGTACAAGTCATCAGGTAGAGTTGGAGTCTCAGCATCATTTAAGCAATCAGCGTACCACTCTTCAGCATACAGATCAAGTCCTTCAAAGCTAGAGGCAGATGCGTCTTCTGCAAAGGAGACAAATTTATCATTTGAATGGCAAACACATTGGCCAGATTGACTTGAAAGAGTTATAAGAGCCCAACCTGAAAACCCATCTATAAGATGAGATCCTTCCGGTAAAAGGTCATCAAATGTTTCATCTCTAGCCTGGACATGCACAGAAGAAACATCAACCAAAGCATTAAAGATGTATTAGAATCTCATGCAACCTTCTAAGATACCCAATGTTGCTTAGATAACTTGCCACAGTAGGTACCTAACAACTGAATTAGGCAGTCAGATACTACAAAACTTGGATTTGTTCTTGGAGTAAAAGAAACTAAGTCCACAATAGTGGATTACCGCTTTGCAAACAAACGCATTCACATTGTATAATTTAAGGTATGATAGTAGTAATATACGCTCAGTGATCATCTAGAATTTCTAACAAAGCTCTGGCATTGGTGATTGGTCAAAATTAATACTAATAATTAATGCCAGCAAGCAGTACCATAGCAGATAAAACTAGGTCTGTATCCTAATAAGTGAGCAATGAGTTTGTTCATCAAGAATATATCGGCAATGTGTCTGTAGACACTAGGTGCATAGCTAAAGACGAGATATGGTTTTGTATACTCACACTTGATTTTAAGATTGCAGAGAAATTCTCACTGCTGAAAAGGGATGTTTCCATAGAATGGTCTTCAAACTGTAACATCCGACGCCTCTTCAATGCAGAGCGAGTCTCACTATGGACTTCCAGTTTCTTGTTCGCCTCACCTGTAGCCCAACTCTTTAGATTAGAAACCACCATTAAACAGACACCAAGAACAGAAAATGATAACTTGGAAACAAAAATCACAACCTGTTATGACTTGATAACCCAACTCGCTACATGCCTTCACTGGAGTAGTTTCATCATCAAACATGTAAGAGTGATCTTCTTGGTTCAATGTAACTTCAGTCATCGTGCACTCCGGCACATCAGCTGAAGTTAAGAAAACGATTCAATCATGCTTGTTCCCAGTGTTGTTAAGAGTTAAATTATGTAAAAAAAACTTACAGAAAACAGACTGTGGTTGGTGATTATAGTTCTCCACTTGCCAATCCCAAGAGGGGCTGCAAAAATTTATACACATCACATAAATCAAACCCAAAGTACAAATGATTACTAACCCACTAGAAAGCTTAGTGAAGAGTGAAAAGTCTCAACCAATAATCAAACAAATCTACCAACAACTCAAACAATGCAAATAGATTAGCACATTGCAAACATCATTTTCTCAATTTCAACATCCAAACCTGGATCCTGACCAAACATAGAGCACCATTTTGACAAAAGGGGGCTTATGAAACTTGGGATTTAGTGGAAAATGGAGGCATCTTGAGTATGGATAAGCTAAAAACCAAATCCAAAATGAATAAAACGAAGATCAATGAAACATTAAACGACCCATCATTTAATTAAGAAAACCCAACATTTATTAACTATCAAATCACAGCAAATCCGACATTTCATCCTCACATTAAACCCAGAAATCATCAATCAAACCCAAAAACAATAAATCACAACTAAATCTAAATAGAATCATAACGATTACAGTAAAACCCACGAATCAGAGTCTATTTCAGACTTAACGAAGATTAAAAAAAAACACACACAAAATCGAAAAATGCGCAACAAACTAATCAAATCATCACAAAGCAAATACACAAATCAAAAACACATCAAAATGAAAAATAACCAAATCGAAATGAAATAACCAGCAAAAACAAAGAGAAATCTACCGATCATCGTCTCCGTAATCCATCGATCTTCTTCTTCTTCTTCTTCAACTTTATCCCCAATAACTAGCCGTTGCCGAGAAAATGAAAAGTAAAAATCAACAATAAGAACAAAATACATGCACGCTCTCTCGAAGTCGAAGCATATATAAAAAAAAAAAAAAACAAAGAAGCAGTTTTCACTGACCTTGTGTGCTCGAGATATGTGCTTAGTGCTTACTGCTAAACCCAGAGAAGAAAATGAAAAAAATGAAAAATAAAAAGTAAAAGCGGCGAGGTTCTCTCACTTAGGACACTGGTCAATATTTATATACTCTCTGCATCTCTATTTATGAAGAAAGAGAGAAGAAGTTTTTTTTTTTTTTTTTTTTTTTTTGGTAAAAGACCATTGCGAAGCACGCTTTCTAGTTTTTTTTCTATGTCGTGCTTCCTCTTTTTTCGTGATTTTCTTCTTAATTGTGTAATTATTATTTTTTAATTATAATCATTACTGTTTTTTTTTTGGTAACTCTGTTTATATTTGGATATATCAATATTCGCTTTGATTTAATTTTCGTGTTTAATTTTGACTCTGTCTACTTAATCGTTGATTATTTTTTATACTAAATATCGTTGAATACATTAAGTATCGTTTTTTGTATATAATCAAAAATTTTAAGTCAGTAGTTAGTAGTAGTCAGTGATGATGAATGATGATATTGACATTATCATTCAAGGATGTATAGTAATTAGTTCTTTAACAAACAAATAATGTCAATTAATCAGTATTAAGTAGGAGTACATTGTTGATTTCCAACCTATGTTATTAAGTATTCAAATGTTTATTGAAATTTTCACTTTTTGTTCAACTTTTTTTTTTATTAAATACATTTTTGGTTAAAATCTATCAAATTTAGTATTATTAGTCATACTAATTTATTCAAAAAATTTCTAGGTTTCAATGGATTTTTCTGTTCATAAACTTAAATGAATGCTAAGGTAAACTTTGTAATTTTATTGTAACTGTTAATAAAATAAGATAAGTTGGATTTTTTTGAATTTCTTTTTGTAACTTTGTTCTTAATTTCGTATTGACAAAATTAGTTCATTTGTGTATATAAACAAAAATAAAATATACGTTTTGAAAAAAAAAAACTAAAAACGTTATAATTTCATAATGTTAAAGCAGGATAAAACCAAAATGTAACGCTTATCTTTTCTTTGGAAAATGAAAAACCAATAGATTTCACGTTTTTGTAACGTTTATTTTAAGTCGAATTTAGTTTCTCACTTTTTCTTAATATAAAAGCGACAAAATTTTTTCATTTGCGTATTGATTCATATGTTAACAAAAACATTAAATGCAAAACACGCAAAATATACGTTTTGGTAAAAAATAATTAAAAACGTTAAAATTTCATAATATTGAAATAGAAAAAAATAAGTCGTAACGCCTATTTTTCTTTGAAAAAATAAAAGTTTGCATAGTCACATTTTACACTAGTTTGCTAATTATCAATGTAGGAATTGTTTTTATATATATATAGTTTTTAAATATTTTGTACAATAATTTATAATTGTGACTCATATCTATCATAATTTGTGTTTGTAGTTAAATATTGTCCTAAAAGTTTCTTGGATCAAAGCATACAAACACAAAAGAATGGGATGACACAGAGGACTACTATCCTTTGATAGCTTGTACATCTATAGGAAGTACACCAAAGCATATGTCGTTTTACTTATCTTTTGAAAAATAAAATGCATCTCTATATAAGCCAAACGAGGATAACGGAAAAGTTTGAAGTCTTTGAAACAATGAACAACAACATAAAGAAATGGATAATAAAAACAACCAATATACAATGAAAGAAACTAAAAAAAATCTAAGTACTTAAGTTGCGTCATGTGAAAGAGAAAATGAGCTTAAGCGAATTCTGACAAAAGACTTGGAATGCGCTTCAACTTTATTGTTTCTATGAAAACTACTTGCAAAACTTGGTAGGATTGGAATCAATCATGCAAGTGATAAAAGTTAAAGTGTCAAATTGTTAATGTAAATGCATGTGTGATTGCTATAGTACTTAAGTCGAACTGTCGAAGCCACATGAAAGAAAACAAATACAAAGTTATATGAGATTCAATTTGGACTATAATTGATTGTCATGATTCTAAACTAAGAGCATCAAGTACAAAGCGATTTTGAGATAGAAGGAAGAAGGTGAAAACGCGAATCTCGGTATCAAGGGAAACATATAGAAATAGAGAAGATGAGATCAAGAAGAGGATATGCAACATAGCTCATAAAAACACTTATTCATTGAATTGTCTCTCACATTATGAGAACTATCATTTTATATTCTCCAAGTTCATTCAATAACTATCTCATTTACTTTGTATTTTCGTTTTTCATCTTAACAAAAATCTAAGTTCCCATGTCATATTTAATCTGAAAGTCCCTTATATAAAACCATAGTACGAATCTCAACATCCACATTTTGGTACCGCTTGTGAAGAAATTGGTTTTCTTACTCCAAAGAACAACACCATAGAAACTATCCTACTTCCAAATTAACAAACATATCATAATCCATGAAACCCAACTCAACAAAACATGAATTGAATTCAAAGCATGATGAATTCAAACTCTTTCTACCACATAACCATGTGGATTATCTATAAAATATCTCTAGAAAAAACAACAATGTTCATCTAAAGTCTCTTCTCAAAACTCTACAAAAACTAGTCTTTATTATCATTCTCTTCTCATCTCAAATGAAACAAAAACCATCATCGATCATGGTAACAATACTAAGTTCAATCCTCTACAATGGCCCAACAAATGCATCGATTTGATCTCCATCTATCATATCAATCTGCATAATTATATACAAAGATTATATATATCACATTCTAATCCAAGAATCATGATCTTGTCTTTATACCAAAACTCAAATTACCTCATTACGTGTGTGTTCAGGACGGAGACGAAGACGATCTTGGAGAAATCAAGATTTTGAAGCTCACAGTAAACAAACCTTCATGAGTCTATTCAACTGACTGGTTCTTTTCAATTTGAAGTAACACACAGTATCATCCTGAAAATTTACTCATTTTTCATATTAACAAGAAAATTATTGTAACCTTAAAACTAAAAACAAAATTAGAGGAGATTAATAGATTATCTAAATTACTTTACCTGATATTGAAATTTTATTTGGAGGTGGACAAAACCTGGCTTCTTCTGTTCTTCATCTATTACTTCGCCGTCTCCGCCGCCGCCTCCGGTGACGTCGGATCTGTTCGACGACATCTTTCACTTTCTCGAAATCTCCTCTGCTTCGGATCGTCGTCGTCTACAAAAAAAGGGTTGATGGCTTAATGCAGAGTTATGTTAATTTTAAAAGGGTATTTTGGTAGTTTTGAAGATTAGATAACAGTGACATGCATTTTACTCGCTCTATATACTATATAGTATATAGTCAGAAAAGCGAGTGTGAGAGTTTAGTATACGCGCGAGAAGATGCATTGTTGGAATTTATTCATATTGGATAAGATTTTGAATTTTATTTTTTGGTAAACGGACGGGTGAGATTAGCCAGTGAAGATCCGACGGGTAGTGACAGCTCTTACTCCTGCTCTTTTTGCGTTTATTTACGGTAATTTTATTTTTTTGACAGCAGTTACGGTAATTATATAAAGGCGAAAATAAAATCAAAAAATGCCATATATTATTAGCCTGATGGGGGAAAAATGCCATATATTAATAATAGCCTTATTTTGTTTTTCTGCTGAATCGTTTGACAAAGTAGGCAGAAAGCTTCAATTTGTTTTTCTTTTTAATAATGGAAGTAGTGTAACATGTTTCCAATTTATAGGGTTTTATGTTTTTTTTTTCCTAGTGAATTAAATTTTCAAAAGTAAGTAGAAAGTTTTTTTTTTTTTTTTCAATGGAAGTAACATGTTTCCTGTTTTTAATAGATTGCGTTTTGGAGCATTATATATATTTGTTTTTTATTACCCTTTGATATCATGAATTCTGGAAAAGGTTCACAAGTTTCAGATCAAAGTGATGAAACTATCGTCGAAGCCATGAACAATTGGCAAATTTGACTTTGTTAATAAACGATATGAAGAGAGTTTGTTTCTCACATTGTTCCTTTGAATTCGATAAAACAATGTTTAGATACTTTAAAAACAGGAATATAGCTTTGAGGAAAGTTGAGAATGATGAGGAGAAAATTATGCAGAAAGTAAATGCAGAGAAGGTGATGAATCTTGATCTTTTTGTACACTCAAATTGAAACTTGATGATCTCTATTAACATTTTTTAGATAAAATGTTTGTGTGTAGATGGAGAGAAAGCGAAGGCTTGGATTGCTAACGGAAACAGAAAATGCTTCATCATCAACTCTAGTTGCTCCACTTGGCCCTAAGGTACACATTTTGTAACCTTTAACTATGAAGAATGTGATAATATTTTCCATTTATTATAAACTACAGGAGATAGTAATGTTGTCGCCAAGTCCAGCCTCAAAAGCAGAGGACATAAGAGAATGCTCAAGGTCATTAAGACGAAACCACAAAGTAAGAACGTTTTAGGATGATTCAGAAACAAGAAACAAGAGAGTACAGAATAGGAGATCTAGTTATTTGTTGTTGTTGTTTAGGATGAATCACGAGGAGGGCATTTGAAACGCTTCTGATGATTGTGAGGAAAGCCAGATGAAGAGAAATACAGAAGAATCCGTCTCACGAACCATTTGTTCCAGGACAGTTGGGAGATTCAAAGAAGGTATTGGTGGATTCAAGAGAGAGGAAGAATCAGAGTTCTTGTCTCTATCAACCCACTACACTGACATTTTACGGCTTCAGGATGCTGCGAGTCAGTTGAATTCTGCGATTACTAATCCCTTCTTCGGTCTTCTCTCTAAGCAAAGGGAAGACTGAACAATAATAACACATAAAAAAAACACATATAGAAAAATGTTATTTTGCCTACAATTGACAACAAAATGTATCCATACAAACAAAAGTTAGAACTCGAATGTTAAAACCCTCACTAACATGTTCTAGAGCTGAAAAAGAAACAAATGATAAGAGATTTCAATCAAGAAACTCACCTTTGAGCTGATTAACAGAGACTTTGTGATTTGTTTTTCCGGCAAGATCCTATTGCTTTCTACAACTTTAGAGGATGATGATTATCTTAGGAATAAGAGGAGATGAAGAGACTGAAGTTTCGTAGTTTGAAACTCGCAGAAAGTAAAAGAAAGCAATTCGGAGGTGGAAGAAAGGTGGTGATTTCGGTGGCTTTCTAGAGAAAAGACAGGAACGAGGAGAGTGAGAGAGATATAAACTCAGAAAAACGAAAGGAGAAAGTGAGGTGAAATGGTTTCATTCTTGAACCTAATGTTTCTAGCTCCTTAAGCCACATCACTAGCTTAACGAACAAGGCACATCACCAGGCCTTTAATCTAGACCTTAAAAAGGTAGCTCAATCACACTAACAAATATTAGTCCTTGTCTAGTTTTACTTAATTAACCGTAATTCTTTCTAACACCAAAAATCCATGATTTTTTCGGAAAAATTATGTAACTATACTAGAATATATTAGATGATTTAGAGATTTATTTATATATTAATTCATTTGATTGTTTCAAATTTCTATGTAACAAATTTAATTTTTTCACTTCTCTGACCACTAAAATTCTGTTGTATTTTATATTATTGGTTGAATTGTTTAAGTTATATTTTCAAGGTAGAAAATAAACACACAAACATGTAATTTATTGTAGTTTTTAAAAAATCTTGTGCTTTAACTTAAAACATCAAATAGATTGAAATGGATAGAGTATTGATTTGGTTCTTCTTCCTGTACTAATTAATGAAGTTTTTATTGAACGAATATCATAGAAAATTGACATTGAAAGTATCATAGTTGACCATAAATCTTTGACTGATGTGTTCGTTCTACAACTAAATGCATAGGCAATACATATGCGTATATGTCTCTTCATCTTCATTCGTTTCTTGTATATATATACAAATGATGTATTGTCTTTATCACTAATATCTCTTTAAAGAATTTTTAAACATTTTTAAATAAAAGATAGAACAATAATCTACTATCCTCAACTTGATTTATATTAGGTGGAGTGTGGACACCATGGACCAAACATAGTTTATTTAATAATGTTTTAGTAGAAACCACTTATAATCTACGAGTTTAAAAATCTATTAATATTGTTATACAATCTTACATGCTCACACAACTAAGCATACTAGATCAATGTTATGTTGAGTTTAGTAATAGGCTCTGATTGGTGCAATGAGGTATTAATGATGTTCTTTGAGTTATGAGCATAACTCAATCATACATCAAAAATGTTACTAATCATGATGTTTTTAAAAAAATTGAAGTTGTGTTTGAGTTATAATGAAGTATGGCTGATGTATAGTTTTGAGTTTTGTCATGTGTAAAATTGTTAACTCAAAAGATTTTTCAACATCAATGAAAATCTCATGTGGTAAAGTTGAGTTTTGGTTTCAACGATATTTTTTTTCTATTTTACTTTTTGGTTATTTTTTTTTTAATATCTCTAACAAATCATATATTGGTCAAATATTTTGTTTAGTTTAGTTGAGTAATTCAAACAAATTCAAATAATTGTTCCTATATTCTCTCAATTGTTGATTTTATTTGTTATATTTTTAAAATGTTATAAAAATATTACGTATATATATATATATAGGTGATCTGGTTTCTCAATGTTTATTATCAAATTCAAGTATTCTTCAAAATGTTGAGGTCTGTTTTTTTTCTACCTATTAAAAACATTTTTCATCCGTTAATTTGGTATACTTGTAAAGATATTAGTGTATATTTTATTATATGACTAATTAATTACATCACAAAAATAATTTTTTCTAATTATTAAATTTGTAATAATATTATTATCATTAGTTTAAATTAAATTTATTTTTAATAATACATACTGCAACTAAACATCATAAAAGCTACCAGTCAATTGTTTTGACAAAAATGTAACTCATATTTCTACTGCATAATTACCACATAAATCTACTGCAATTCAAGTTTGATACCACATAATTTTTACTGCAAGTTACATCAAATTATAACATCTACTGCAACTCAAGTTTAATACTACATGTTACCAGTCGGAGCCATAATTTAAGATATATCTTACTCCCTCGGTTAAGAAATAAATAACGTATTAATCAATCTTATGATAGCGTCTCACAGAAGGTTTATTTGGAAAAGGGAATTCTGTACACTTTCTCTGGTAAAAAAATAATTTCCAAATTTGTGTTTCTTGGAGCATACTCTTTAGAATTTATAAGCATTGTGGTGCCAAGTATCATTTGATATATATTATGTACCTGTAGCTTGGTTCCAAGTAAACAAAGGAAAGGCTATCGTGGAAGCCGTTTTCAAAATGAACGATGAAAAAAAGCATGCCGGTTCAGTTGTTGCTGAATCCAAATGCTGATCTATGCTCAAAGGTGGTCTCACTGTTGATGAATCTGGTCCTGCCGACCTTTACTTTGAGGTATGTATATTATACAAAAATTGAAAAACATACTCATTGTCTCTATTGTTTCTATACATTTCTGTATCTTGCAACCTATGATAATTCAAATGTTCCCTGGTGATGTGTAGAGCGAGGACACAACGGTTGAGATTTGGGTTGATAGCGTCTCTTTGCAACCATTCACACAAAACGAGTGGAACTCTCACCAAGAGGAGAGCATTATCAAGACAAGAAAAGGGGCTGTGAGGATCAAAGTCGTGAACAGCGAAGGTCAGCCAATACCAAACGCAACCATTTCCATAGTACAGAACAGATTCGGATTCCCATTCGGGTGCGCGGTAGAAAAGAACATACTTGGGAATTTACCATACCAAAACTAGTTCACCAAGAGATTCACCGTGACAACTTTCGGGAATGAGATGAAATGGTACAGCACAGAAAATGTAAGAGGCCAAGAGAATTACACGATCGCAGATGCGATGTTGAGATTCTTCAAGGAACACGGGGTTGCTGTACGTGGCCACAATGTTTTATGGGAGGACCCTAAGTATCAACCTGCATGGGTGAAATCTCTGTCCGGTAACGATCTCTATAACGCAGTGAAACGAAGGGTTTTCTCGGTGGTCTCGCGGTACAAAGGCCAGCTTGCGGGTTGGGATGTTGTAAATGAGAATCTCCATTTCTCCTTCTTTGAGAGCAAGATGGGTCCTAAAGCCTCTTATAACGTCTACGCCATGGCGCATGCTTTCGACCCATGGACAACAATGTTCATGAATGAATTCAATACATTAGAGAATCCTAAGGATCTGCAATCTAGTCCAGCAAGGTATTTGGAGAAACTTAGGGAGCTTCAATCCATTAGGGTTGCTGGAAACATTCGATTAGCGATTGGTCTTGAATTTCATTTCAGTACTCCTAACATTCCATTCATGAGATCAGCTCTTGACACTCTTGCTGCCACTGGTTTGCCTATTTGGCTCACGGAGATGGATGTTGACGCTCCTCCCAATGTCCAGGTATAACTTATGCTCTATTATAAGTTATAATTTTCCTCAATATCTCTTATATTTTGTAACTTGTTTCATGTTTGGTTTTTGCAGGCCAAATATTTTGAGAAAGTCCTAAGGGAAGGCCATGCACATCCGAAAGTGAAAGGAATGGTGATGTGGTCAGGTTATAATCCATCAGGTTGCTACCGAATGTGCCTCACCGACGGAAACTTCAGAAACCTACCCACTGGAGATGTTGTGGACAAGCTGCTACGTGAATGGGGAGGTCTTCGTAGCCAAACCACAGGAGTCACTGATGCTGATGGATTCTGTGAAGCTTCACTCTACTATGGTGACTATGATCTCAATATTTCTCATCCTCTCACCAATTCAGGCGCTTCTCATAACTTTAAGTTGACTTTTAATGAGACCTCCTCACAAACTCAACCATCTTTTTTCGTCGTTCGTGATTGAGACGCTACATTTACAAACTACTTTTCTGTTCGAGTAGTTTGATACTTAGTGAAAAATGTTGGCAAATATTCATGAACATTATTTGGTTGGTTTCTTAAAGTTTAATAAACCTTGATAATATTGTAATGGATTTATCAATAATTTATATTTAACTTTCTCTTACTATCTTGCAAAAAGTGCAAAAAAACCCAGTTAATTTCAATTTCACCTGAATACCCCGGACAAAAATTAAGGTGGTATTTAAAACCCAACCTATTTCATCGAAGCAAATAAAAGTCTCACATATTTAATCGAAACAAATAGAAACTCAACATATTACATCAAAGGAAATAATTAATAACCCATGCTATTTAATCAAAGTAAATAAAAAACCTTAAAATGTATTGATGTTAAACTTTAAATAGAAAACAAAACAAGATTATTTTGTCACTTTAGTTGAAAAGATTTGTTTTGTATTTAAAGATAAAAACCTATCAAGATATTGAAATCAATGTTTATTAAAACTTTTTTAGCTGAAAAAGTAATAAGCAATACGAAAATAGTTAGAAAAGATAAAAAAAAAACATAGCGCAACTGATAACGTAGAAAAAAAAGCTTGGAGTATGTTTTCGGTACCGCTAATTCTTACTGTTTTACTGTATTTGTAAATGATTACCAATACAACTCACTTATCATACATCACTAGACAATATCTCTGAACGTTATTTAGAAGACCCTAAATACGGAAGGAGAGATTTTAATCAAGTTTATCACCACATCATGCTATTAATACCATTTATATAAACATTTTGTCTTCTAAAAAAACTATTCTATTGAATTTGCAGCGAATTTGGATTTGAGAATTTTGAAAAAAAAATATATGTAAAAAATGATGAATCAATATCATGTTATTAAGAAATTAGAGGTTATACATCTCACTATTAAAAACGTCAATTGTTATGTGATATTGTTTTTAATTTTAAGATATCTTAACTTTAAATGATTTTGGTTTTGAACCAAATGATAAAATAAACCAAGTAACAATCACTCTTATATTTCTCTCAGGCCTGAATTCCCTTTCTGTTATGGCTACTAGAAAAGCATGTGGACCATGAAGCTCGAGTAAAGACAGTGGACAAATAATGTTACTCATTATTTATGCAAGTATGTGGATCATGAGGTTTAAGCAATTTGTAGCATTACGACGATGTGATTCTCCTGAATCTTCTTCTCTTATGCTGTCAAGTTTTGTCTCTCTTATGTTATGTTATACTTTTATGAAACTCCAAATTCCTAATGCAAGGGCTCGTTACTCGCAACTTGTTTATGTGCATACCAAATTTATTATAAAAGTAAATAGTGTTTACCATATTGACTCGTATTTTACATGGGTTAGTTTTTCCTTAAAGCTACATCATAATTATTGTGTTTTCATTTTTCTTATCTTTATATAATTATTATAGAGTTAGCATTCAACGGATTTTAGTTAAATCCGTGCATCCCGGGTACATGCCTAGTAATCATAAAATTTAGATAAGTCTTTTTTCTATTTGAGATAGATTTAACTCTTGTATATATATACAAATGTATGTCTTCCATTAATCAACAAGACATAACATTTTTAAATCTAGTCTAAACTTATCACTAAATATAACCAATATTTTTGGGTATGTAATTATATTTTAGGTATTTTCATATACTCATTTGGTTCTTGGTTTGCTTCGGTTTCGGTTCTGATTCTTCGGATATAAAGGTTTTGGTCCAATTCGAATATTTATGTCAGTTCTGGTTCGGTTAAATACCTCTTAATTCGCTAAAGACGGCTAGGCTTTTTCAACTTTTTGTTTTTTATAACCAATATTTTTCTACTGATTTAGTTATACGAGGATTAGTAAGCCCATTGGGGTCCATAATACCACCTCACATTCCACACAACCCTAAATTTATGGGCCACTGTCGACATAAACCCTAAATTTCATACGGCGGCAAAACTCTAAATTTCCGAGATCTCCGGCGTCAAACATGGTAGGACGTCCTCCCAGAGGCAACAAGAGCACACCCACCTTGGTTCCCTGGGACATTGAAAATGTCCATGTGCCAAGAGGATTTGATCCTACGCAAATGAGCCAGAAGATCAAGCAATTTCTACTTAACTTGGGTTACATGGGAGCAGTTGAGATTATTGTCATAGCTGCAAACGTGTCTAGTGTGCCTGTTGAGGTTCAATGCGGTCTCAAAAGCAGTTGTGGCATCCGTTATTACCACCTCAACAGTACTACGAAGGATGCCACCGATGTGGCACTCTAGGGCAAGATGCAGCGCTGGTCAAACGCTAAGGGACTGGCAATATCTTTTTACTCTCAGGGGATCATGGTTATCTTGAGCGCATGATCCGGATACAGCAGAAAAAGCCAAAAATACATTGTTTCACCAGTTGTATACCCAACTCGGGAAATTGGGAGTTGATGGACTATTACCCATTCTTCCCTTGGAGAGCTAATCTACAACATCCTGCTTCTGTCTACACGGTATTCATTGGAGATTTTCACCCTCAAACGACAAGTTATTATCTCGGCCATATTTTTACTAGGCAGTCTTATTTTGTGGTTCAGTAGATATATCAGACTAAAATTAAAAAAAACCATAAAATCATAAAAAAAAAAAAACAACCATGACAAAAAAATAAATATGTTCAGCGATTGAAGGAATTAAACAGAGCAAACATAATTAATATTGTTCAAAAAAATTGAAAACAAATGAAACCTAATAGGCTTTTTGGGAAGGAGAAAAAGAAAACTTATTTCTCTCCTTATAAAGCTTGCTTCCCACTCAAGTTAGGACTAGCTTCGGTCTTAACGGATTTTAATGGGCTTGGCCCAAGAAAAAATCATGTGGGCTCGTAATGTTGCAATCTTAGGGGTGGGCATTCGGGTTCGGGTCGGGTGTTTCAGATTTTTCGGATGTTCGGGTTTAGAGGTATAGCACCTGTTCGGGTATTACATAACTTCGGACGGGTTCGGATTAGGTATCTTCGGGTTCGGATCGGGTTCGGATACCCAAAGTATTAGAGAAAAATAAAAAATTGGTTAAATTTAAATAAAATTTGGTTATATTTTCACAAATATAAGTAAAAAGTTTCAAATATTTTAGTTATTTTGTTTATTTTTTGGTCTTAAAATATTTAAACTACTCGAAGATATCCTAAAACCCTGATATATTTACATAAATCTATCCAAAAATAAATAAAATATCCAAAATATTCAAATATTTTAAAATTATTGGATATATTACAAGTATATTATTATTATGTTATTATTAGTTTGAGTATGTTTGGGTATCTATTCGGGTTCGGGTTCGGATCGGGTTCGGATTCGGGTGTTCGGGTTTAGAAATCTAGAACCCGTTCGGGTATTTTAAAATTTCAGATCGGATTCGGATCGGGTTTTTTTGAGTCGGGTTCGGGTGCGGTTTTTGGGGTGTGGGTTTTTTGCCCAGCCCTATGCATTCTACTTCGGTATTCCTGAGGAAAATTGGAAGCTTGGAAGAAGACAGCGGCAAAAAAAAGACGAAGATGATGATTACATGGCCATCGACGCCGGAATCATCGCTCCTGGAAACTTCTCAAGCTTCCACGGATCAGATGTTCGGAAAAAATTTCTGAGTCATTTACGCTACAGTTTAGCTACAGTGGAAGCTCGATGTTCGATGGAATCATGGATATCGTTGTGCTATTGAAGAACTACGCCTCTTCGAGCTGGTGCTTGAACAAATTAGTGGAATATATGGGAAAAATAGTGATAAATGTCTTCTACGGAGTACATCCATTTGATGTGCGGAAAAAGATCCGTGAATTTGGGATCTGTTACAGTGAAACAAGTGCTCATAGAACGAAGGAGGAGGGTCAAAATGGAGCAAAGCTTTGATTGATGTGAGCACCATAGCTGGAGAACATTTCCTAAATTGGTTTGTGTTTAATTAAGATGGAGCCAAGCTTAAATCTTATGGCTATTTGATGGAAACATTTTATTTCTTTCTCTTGTGTTAGGGACAATGAAGCGAAAATGATTGAGAAGATTGCAAGAGATGTTTCAGAAAAACTATCTTTGCTAGATTTAGATTATGATGGAGTTAGGATTGTTGGAATCTTTGGTCATGCAGTCTTTGGTAAGACTACCATTGCTAGAGCTTTGCAAAATGTAGTCTCTAATTGGTTTTAGCTTACTTGTTTTGTGGAGGAGCTAGCACAGTGGTCTAGATGAGTATGGTTTGAAGTTGCGTTTACAAGCACTCTTTCAAAGACTTTGAAGCAAGATAGAATGAGGATATTCCATTAAGTTGTAATACAAGAGAGGTTGTGCGAGATGAAAGTGCTTATCATTCTTGATGATGTTTATGATCTAAAGCAATTGAAGGCTTTAGGCTGATGAAACCGAGTGCTTTGGTAGATATACTTTTAGACAGTGCTCTTCAGTTGGTGGTTTTGAAAAGCTTGCCAAAAGAGTAACAGAGGTTTTCAGCAACCTTCCGTTGAGTCTCCGTGTCATATTGAACATCCTGAAGTGGATTAGAGAGATAGTGTTCGAATTCAGCAGCTTATTCCACGACTTCGACGTTATTGAATGTTGTGCTCAGATCTGGACCAAACGAAGCATTGTAGAGAGCTATGAATCTGGATCAGACCCAGCGAAGCCTTTGAAGATAACATTGACATCGTCGGTTGTACATATGAAGTAAACTGCAACTAAAATAAAAGGAGAATCTTGAAGGTGAAAAACACATAGACTGTTGGAGTTGGCTCTTTCTCTGCCTTAATCTCTCTGATTCTGTGAGGCACATCTCTTCGAAATCATGGTAAATTTCTTCATTTGTCCCATTGAATATTTTCAAAATGCATTTTTGGTTACAGAATCGGCTTTACTTTGATCTGGATATGTGTATTTACGTATCTAAATATACTCGGAGTCACTTGTAGTTAATTTATCCCATTACTTCACATTATTTGTTTCCTTGTTTGAATCGGCCTTCTAGATTCAATATGTTTACTTACTAATTTTTCGTTGTTTTTGTATGCTAAAAAGTACTTCAATTAGCCACTGTGGTTTGAGTACTCTCTAGCGAATTTGCTGTGTTTCTAATTCATTTTAGCTTTAACTTTAATGTGTGAAAATATAATGAGCACCTAGTTTTCATTTAGCTGATGTGCTCGTAACTTACTAAATATGTTTAAATCTTTCTAACTATGTATTAGTCTCTCTGGTATGAGTTTGGTTTCATATTGATTTAGAATTGACATTTGTGTTCCTTCCTCGCTTATTTCTAATCAACTTCAGCCAATATGCTTTCTGATTCTTGTTGTTGCTTCACACGATTGTATGTAACCTATTGCTTAAGATGGAGTCTGAATTATTGAATCTTTTGACACTGCAGGGACCAGAAGCTAGACCTGTGAATGGTTGTTCTGAGCATATCCAGTGGGATATTTGCGCATGTGCCTAAGTGTGTGTGATTGCGAATAACGAAAGAGTGTAACACTCTAGATGTGCACCTAGATTTCACCAAGCACATAGATATATAACTTATCCAACAATCCTTCTTTCTTGGGATAGATGCTGTTTGAGTTTAGCTGCACATTCTACGAGATTGTTGAGTACGGATCGACGTTGTAGAAAATTGTCATCACATTTACCTCTGATCTTCTTTGCATTTCAAGATTCCAACCAATTCATCTAAACACCAGCTGGAAGAAGCCTAACTATTCGAGAGCAGAACGATTGAATCGAGAGCCTCGATTCACTAATCGCTTGTATGAGTTCTGGTCCGATCATGTGGCCTCTCACGATCTCCTGATCCTTGAATGTCATCATAGCTATCACAATGTTTTTGTATAAGCTATCTGTGGAGGAAGAAATCAGTCCCTTTGTATATTATACAGAGAAGAGATTTCATAGAAATTGTAGAAGAAAATACAAAAATATGTCCCAAAAGTGATCAAGGACCCCATAACTCAAGAGTGTTTCCTCGTAAAAGTCCATTGCTTAAGCATCATGAATTCATAATCCCAATTCCAAATGTAAATTCGGTTTGAAAACTAAACTGAGTTCTAATTCGAGTTAAAACGAAAAAAAAAAAAAGTTTGACATTTCAGAACATGACATATGGTTTTGTGGTTCGGTTCTGTTTAAATTTGGTTCTGGAAGCCAAAAAGTTTGAAGTACTCCATCTGTTCCATTTTATTAGAGGTTTTAGGCATTTTTTCTTTTTCCATTTTATTAGATGTTTTGTAAATTTTAATGCAAACAATTAATTATGTTTGATTTTTGTGATTATTAATATTGTAGAGTACTATTTATTATTGGTTGGATTAATTAAATTAAATATTCATTTGTGTTATCAAGATAGAAATAAACAATATAAAGATTATTTAATGTAATTTTTAAAATTCGGTGTTTTTAGCTAAACTTCTTATAAAGTGGAATAGAGGGAATACATAATAGATTAATAGGATTCTGTTTTGGTTCGGTTTAATTAGGTTTATGTTCGATTCGGTATGAATTTAATTAAGTCTTTGGAGACACAACATTGTATGAAGGAAATGGTATACTCGTGAATGCACAACACTAATTAAGGCTCTACAGTGTATGCCAAATAAATACTTTTGCTCGTTTTATAGGGAGGCCTAAGCAATGTTAAGTTAAAAATAAGGGGAACATGTGAAAAAATCGGGAATAATCTCGATATCACTATGGGTAATGTACATAATCAGTTATCGATCAAACCTTTACCTATCAAATGCATAACTACTTTCACATATATACTAGTAATATCGAGAATCATACATTCCAATCACTCAAACGATTTGGATAATTACAAATATACACAAAACAATAAGTACTCTAATATAATGGAGGTTCATAGAATATAATAAGTACCCCAATCTACTGGTTTTGATGTTGTCGCCTTGAGAGACCATAAAAGCTTCTGCTTCATAGTTTCCATCTCCATCTGTCTGGTGATTACTGCTGCCTCCAGTTTCAAAGTTGTCCACTTCGCTACTGCTACTCTCGGTTTCAAAGTTGTCCACTTTGCTGCTGCAGCTGCTACTCATAGCTTCCTCCGCCAAGATCTGTACACCACACTCAATAATCTTCTCGTCCAAGTACTCGCACCTGAACTCAAATATAATTTCGCTAGTAGCCACCATATCCACTTCATGGCATCTGTCTTGTTGACGAAACCAATGACCAGGAAATATAAACAGATGTTCCCATCGAGGAGACATATAGGAAATTTGTGGTTGACTATAACACCTACCTATTTCAGCACCTTCTTTGCTTCTTATAACACAACTTAACTGAATATATATAAAGCCCTCAATTGGCGAAAGCAGTAAGCAAGCCTTAAATCTTGAGGAAGCAGAGAAATTCTCCTCACCACCTGGAGCCAGAGGGATTGTTACAGAGTTCCCTGTAGCTTTGTGAGTGAACTCTGCAGGGATTCTTTTAGCAGGAAAGCATATATAATTGGAAACCGATTGTTGTATGGCTTCTCTTCTTGATTCTTTATCCAATTGCCAACAGTTGTAGAATGTGAGTACCTTTATTGGGTTGTGGAAAGAGCAACAAACTGTCTTGAGTGATGCACAGTCATTTGCATTTAGGGACTTGAGCGAAGGGGAAAGAGCCGGAATTGACACGAGGTTTGCGCAGTTTTTGACGATGAGGTTTACTAGATGCGGGAGACCTATGACGCAATCTGGAATCTTCTTTATACAACTGTTGCTCAGGTCTAGCTCCTTTACACTTAGCGGTACATGGGTTAATCTCTTGAGGCTTCTGCTGCCTATCTGAAGGAACTCGAGACGAGACCAACGCCTAACAATTGATGCAGGGACGTCTTCTATCTGTGTCTCTGTTGCAGTGAGATTCTTTATGTTACTCGAGATATCTGGAAAAGTTCTCAGTTGCGAGCAATAACCCATGGAGACTTTCTTAAGAGATGCTAAGTTGATGTTGGTAGGAATAACTCGTAGCTTTTTGCAACCCCACATGTCTAACGTTTTCAGTTTGTGTAGATTCCCAATCGAGGAGGGAAGCTCCACCAGACTTTCGCAATTGACAAGTGACAGTGTCTCAAGATTAGTAGCATTCGAAAGATTTGGGATTTCTTTCAAGCGATAGGAATAATCCAATTTTATAGTCTTGAGATTTGCTAGGGGCTGCATGTTAAACACAACAACAAATGAGAAATATCTTATATAGGTTGAATCATTATAAATATATTAAATAAGATCAAACACCAACCTTGATTCCTTCCCAGAGCTTCTCGAGACAGCTGTGTATCATATCGAGTTCGACCAGACGGTCTGGCTGAAATGTTGCAGGAAGACTTTTTCTGGGGTAAAAAAGCCAATACAATAACTTTAGACGAGGTAGATATTCCAAGTTCTCTAGTAAGCATACCGTTTGCTCAACTTTTAAGAATTGGAGATTGCTCATTCCTATAAAGGCTCGCCCACTTATAGAAAACTCGTCCATCTTAGGCCAATATAATTTTATACCAATGAGAGATCCAGTACCCTGCCAAAAAATGCAAAAGAGAAAACTGGTGAAATTATTATCAGATGAGAAAGAAAATATAACCAATCTCTAGAGAATACATATGTCGGACTTACTGTTTCATTTTGTAGTACATTACGAATCTCTTCGGCTTCCACTAAAAATTGACGCTTCCCCGGCTCGTCAGACTGTTGAACAACTACTTGTTTACCCAATTGTTTTAGTAGATAGTGCATCACTACCCGTCTGCCAAAAGATATATGCACCAGAGACCTATCATTTAAGGTCTTCAAGCCATTTCGGACATCCAAGTTATTGTGAGCGAGCATGGTTGTCAAATAATCAACATCCTCATCGTAGAAAAAGAAGCATGCAATGTGAAGAAATATAGATTGATCATTCTTCGACAATCTGTCATATCCAACTCGTAGCACGTCCTCAATTTTTCTATCAAGACTAGTTTCGATCCTTGATAATTGATGTTCCCACTCGGTCTTGCACTCCCCACGCAAAGAAGAACCAACAACACTAAGGCCTAACGGAAGATTACCACAAAATTCAGCTACTTTGTTGGCAAGCTTTTCAAAACCATCTTGTACAGAACTTTGTTTGAAAGCAGCTAGAGATAAGATCTCAAGAGCTTCTTCTTCGGATGGAAAATCCACACGGTAGATAATGTCGATCCCATGTGCCTTCAAAATCTTTTCATCTTCCGTGGTAACAAGGATCCGACTTCCAGGACCGAACCAAGAAGTTTCTCCAACCAATACCTCGAGTTTCTTTAGATCATCCACATCATCAAGAATGATAAGCACTCTTTGATTATGTAGCCGTTCTTTTATTGCACCTAAATGATTTACTTTCATGTCCCTTTGGTTCAAAACCTCAGACAGAAGATGGCTTTGTAAAGCCAACTCCGAATCATAGTGACCAACACTAATTTCCCACAAAAAACATTTAAGTGGAAAATTGGTAGAAAGTTGATTGTATAAAGCCCTAGCAATGGTAGACTTACCAATCCCCGCAGGACCCCAAATTCCAATCATCTTCACTTCATTGCATTCTAGGCGTAACAAAGAGTTCAATTTTGTCAAGTGGGCTTCAAGTCCCACCATCCGATCAAAATCCTTCGACGATGTAACATTATGTTTATTGGAAACATCTGTGGCAATCTTTTCGACCATAGCCGCTTCATCATCCCTAACAAGAAGGAAAAAAGTAATGTTGGTGGGTCTACAATAAGAGAAACTTTACCATTGAAACACAGATTAAGAAAAGATAAAAACGCAGTCTGAACTAATGAACCAACAAAAAAACACTACATACCAATTTTTAGAATGTTCTCCCGCTATTTCTGCAACATCAGTCAAAACTTTCCTCCACCTCTTCTTCACCTCCTTTGTTTTCCCTTGACATGTTTTCTCGAAAGCCCTTCCGAATTTGCCGCTCTGTTTCCGTACATTGGACGGATCAACGTCGTGAAAAATAGTCATCACTGTCTGCCCATCTTCTTCTTTACACTTAAATATTTCAACCAATTCATTTAAACACCAACTTGAAGAAGCGTAATTCTTCGAGAGTACCACGATCGAGGTCCTCGATTCTCTAATCGCTTTCACGAGTTCAGGTCCGATCGTGTGGCCTCTCTCGAGCTTCTGATCCTTGAACGTCGTGAGTCCTTTGCTTGCGAAATGCTTGTGTAAATGACTGAGAACCCCTTTGCGGACGTCTGGGCCGTGGAAGCTCGGAAAGATATCGTATCTCTTCATGTCAGACGAAGAAGAAGCCATAAGCGATTACAATGGCTAAAGAAAGTATGACAGTGGTTTTGAAGGAAAGTATCAAAATGGTTTATGGTTTGAGAAAACAAGTTCATTTTTTATAATTTATAGACGCAAAACCGCGTTAAAGGAAAGAGAAACGAAATTACAAAGAAACTTAAGCAATTGTACAGGAAAAGATTCTCTTCTATTTGTATGTTTCCACGAAGTCGTTGAGAAAGTGTGTGTGTAATATGTTGGAAAAGAGAAAGTGTCTCTGTTCCAGGAAAAACCGAAGAAGATAGGGATTGAAATGGTGGCCACAAATCCTACGACAAAAAAGAAGATGATTAGTGAGACATGTGCCAGTCAAATGACCTAGGAAAAAAAAAATGTCTAGTTTAGCATTAATAAAATGGAAAATGATTTTAATTTCGAAATTGATTTAGTTTTTACTTATTAGAATAGGTAATTTACTTTCAGCAATTATGTTAAGAATAACTCTATAAATAATGTAGCTGATGAGAGCAAATTTATCCAATCTGATAAATAAACGAGTTTTCTAGGATTTCTAGTTTTGTTCTAGCAAGCCTAAAATTAATTTTCTTCTTTTTTAATCACAAAATCAAACAGTATAGACAAAAATTGGAATAATCAAATTAGGGTTCTGAAACCCATTTGAATTGTCAATCCGTTTAGAAATTAACAAAATAAGAAAATATCGAATAAGACATTTATATAATCTAGAATTTTATTTGATTTGGTTTGATTATTTATGTATTGATACAATAATACATAAATATAAGATTTTTAGTTCCCCCCCCTTTTCAGTTTTAAAAAAATTATTTAAATATTTTTTCAACTCAACATATTATTCATTTTATTAAATATTTTTTTTCCTGTTTGCTTACACCAAATTTATATTTGGTACTGTATATTTAACATAAAGTAAACAATTGATTACCATCCGTTTCACCTTTCAAGTGACAAAAATCACTCCAAAATTATTTTTATGTCCAAATCAATTGAGCCTCATTGGCTAATACTAGGTTAAATACCCGCGCGTTGTGCGGGATTTCAATTTTAAAAGATCGTAAAATTTAATACAATATTATGTATATACATATATATATATATATATCAAAGGTTATTATATAATGTCATTTTAATTTTAAAATAGTAGATTATTATTATTTATATAATAAGTACAAATACATATCAAAAATTATAAATACTATATATAAAATTATGTTATTTTTTTAAAGTTAAAATATATTATAAACCTATATTTTATCGTTTCGTTTTCTTCCTTCCCTATATTATTTTGGCTTAATACAACTTTTTAATGGTCAAATAATCCAATATTTTAAAAATTTTATTTAGAAAATATTTAGTAACGTTTGTTAATTAATCATTATTGTCTCAAATTCCAATATTTTGACTTAATACAATATTTTAAAAATTTTAATTAGAAAACATTTAGTTACATTTGTTAATTAATCATTATTGTCTCAAATTCCACGCGATATTTTAACACTCGTAGAAAATTAAAACAAAATATAATATATGTGTTTCTTTGAAACATGACTAATTTTCTCATCATTCATAAAAATTACCACTTATCATTTTTAAAAAAATTATATTTCACAAATATTTTCTTAGTTATATTCTATAAACTTCATTAAGAATTATACTGGTAATTTTAACAATTAGTTTTATATTTCCAATAGTTATTATTTTTTATTCGCTAAATTTTTGTTTTAGCCTTTTCATTTTCTTTCATATATTTTTCCATTTTTAATAACTGTTGATTTAAAAATTATCTTTTAGAAATTTCTATTATTATTATTTTAAAAATTTTAGTTGTATATTTGAGGATAATTTATTTATTTTTCTTATTTATAGTCATATGATAACATTATTTATGTTTTTCAAATAATTATTTGAATTTATTTTTTGTTATATGTATGTTATATTTGTGACATTATTATTCAATTCAGTTTTATTTTAAATGATATATAAATTGAAAATAACTGTTAAGATGTGTTTAATTTTAAAATTAATTATTTTGAAGTAATAATTGTAGGGTCCATAATAGGTCTGATGTGAACACCTTAAGAGGAGAGAAAATTCTGCTATTATATACACTAGGTCAATACCCACGAATATGCGCGAGTTTTATTATAAATTATTTTGCCTTAATTTTTTAAAAGTAACTTATCCTTATTTACTTAAAATTATTTTGATTTTTGTTTTCTAACAATCATATTGAGTTTTATATGTTTCCCAAACATGGTCTACATGTTAGTTACTTTTCAATAATATATTATATTTATATTTATATTTATATTTACTTCAAATTATATTTATATTTAGTTATTTACTTAAAACTATTTTAAGTTTTGTTTTCCAACAATCATCTTGAGTTTTATATGTTTCCCAAACATGGTCTACATGTTAGTTATGTTTTCAATAATATATTTTATTTATATTTAATTTATTGGTCCGTAAATATTATTTAAATTAAGGAGTTTGTAAAACTTATAATTTCAGGATTCTAATGTACATATACTTTAAAACAATTGTTGTTTAATGAATAGGCTAATTTTTTAATTTTAGTTTTTTTTTTAATTTTCAAAGCTTAAATAAGTAAACCCACTTTTACTTGTGCATTGCATTAAAAATAGAAGAAAATATGAAAAGCCACATGAAATTTAGGAACTTGCATTCAATATTTTTTTATTAATGGAGTTTATAAAAAAACTTAAATTTATTCATATAACAATAGAAAAGAGATTATATATCCCTTTTCTGACATTTTATGAATAATCCACAATGCAACTCTTACGTCTCTTTGTTGCGGGTTCGAAAGTGCGAATGAAGATTGATTATGACTTTGGTCAATTGGGAGTCGTTTTTATTTACTTTAGTTTAAGATGAAAATAAAACCAAAGTGATTGAATGAGTCATTAACTGATAGACCAAAAGCAAATGTGACAAACATGCAAAATATTAATTATGGTATTAGTTTTAGTTATGCTGATGTGTCAGAAAGGGAGAGAGTCCCTTCTCCTTTTATATATAGGATGATTGTTTTAAAATATCAAAAAAAACATTTAAACCAACAATATATAGAAAAAATCATTAATGTTATACACTTTTCTATTTTCTTGTCAACATCTAATATAAAATCTTAAACTGGTTAAAAAAATCAAAACTGAAAGAACAAAGTTTACATACATAATGTCAAAAGGGTATAATCAAACACTCTGTGCTAGTATATCCGTCTTAAAATTTAAACCACGTGGAATTAACGAGATAAAGAAAGAAGAAAATCTCTCCTTGGTTTTTGCGAATTCCTCCATGTGTTGTGTGAATGCAGTTGTAACACATGATAAATAAAAGGTCCTAGGTTTTTGTAGTCCTTAATTTTGGGTCTCCCAGATCAGAGAGAGAGAGAGAGAGAAGCGATCGAGATAATTATCTCGGAGATATATCTGACCAGTTCTGGAAGCACAAACAAACGGAGAATCAAACAAATTCCCTTTCCAAAAAAAATTTCTGGATTGATATACGACACTCAAATATAGTCACAGCCGAAAGAGAATCCTTTATAGAGTTACGGTCAAAAAGTTATGCATGTTTTTTGAATCAGTTCTCTGCAGAACCAAACCTTGCAAGCAGCCCATTTTAGAAGCAGTTTCCCGTCGAACAAGAAGAAGTTAGAAGCCAATCTACATATCGGCTCTGATTGGTAACACTGCAAAATTGCTTAATAGCATAATTGCAAAATAAAAAATTACAGAATGAAAAATTGCATAATGAAACATTGCATAATGGAAATTATATGCGATTGGATAAATTTTGCAGAATGGCAGAATGTAATGGATAAATTTTGCAGAATGGCAGAATGTAATATCAAATTAAAAATATACACATATACTTATGAAATTAATAATTAATTACATAAAATTTTAATATATTTTAGCTATTTTTTATCATATTGTAAAATAAATGTATTATTGTAAACAATTATTTTTTCAGTTGTTAATTTTTAGCATAGATAAAAAAAATTGTTTCACTGTTTATTATAAAAATAATATAAAGTTGAAATTTATACTAAAAGTTATTTGAAAGATCAAAGAAGTAAATAATAGTTAATTGTAGTTTCATTTTATTTTCAATAGTTAATTTTCAGCGTATGAAATACATATATATTGGGCATATATATTGAAATAAACTACTAAAGACATGCTTATTTGCAAAATGGATTTTCACTTGTATTTTTTTTAGGTAAAACACAAATCTTGCATTTTTGCGTAATTGTATATCATTAAGCTTTTTTGTGATTGGTAAAATACTTGCATAATTTCATTCCACCATCATATAAGTTACCAATCGAAGCCATCGCTGGAAATCCCTCACTATTAGTTTTCCAGAGTCTCTTCCATATCTGCGATCTGAGGTAAGTTCCAACCGAAATATGTGTTTGAAGGTGACAGCAACCCCAACCTAGTTTAAAAAACTCTATATTTAGAAACCCTAGTTCATATTTAGGAAAGTTCATATTCTTAAAGAGTTCCTATTTTGGGAAAGTTTATATTTTAGGAAAATTCTAAGTCGATATTCTCGTAACGCAGTTTTGAATTGTCAAAGCATAATAAACAAGTCCCAAAGAAAGGAAAAGAGGAGAATATTAATTGTCTATATCATCTAGTGGCTAATGTGAGGACGTGATTTGTGGAAACATAGTGACAATCTTCTAAGGATGTTTTTCAAGAGTCACTAGTACGGGATTAGAAACTATTTGGTTAGATGTGTGTCTATTGATTGATATTGTATGTCATGATAGAAATCGTTTTGATTATTTGTTTGTCTGTTCTCTCAGAACTGGTCGGATTTGTCTCTGAGATGATTATCTTTGTTGCTTCTCTTTTCTCCCTTTTTCTCATTATCTCTCTTTCTCTGATAAGGAGGCACAAAGTTGATGAGGATAAAACCCTAAGAGTCCCTTATATATTAATCCTTATTAGTTTAACACTTCGCTTTATTGGGCTTTTAATAGGTCTCGACTTTGTGATATGAAACTGCGGGATCGGGATCTTACAGTCATATGGTTCTCAAAACCTGTGTGAACTAATGTGCTATAAGTGTAAGAACAGGAGTCACATTGCAAAGAATTGCCCAAAAAAGAAGCAAGCTTCGTCCACCATAACTTTGTGTGAATCAAAACTAACTTCCAAGCAAAGTGAAAGGGAACACGTCACAGTTTTTGATAGGTTAAATAATTCTTTTGATCTTCTAATTTCTATGATAAAACACTTGCCATACCCAAAAGATTTTGAGAAAGATGTGGGTACTATGGAGCTGTACTTAGACAAAGAAGAATCACCAAAAATGAAAAACATAATTTCAGCCCCTAGACAAAACCAATGAGGTTCAGAGCCCTTGATGTTCAAGTGATGCAGTGAGATATTTAGAAATTATCCCAATATCTTCATATTTATCTTTTATTTATTTAATTATAATTAATAAAATACTTTAACGGTTTTTATGGTTTTTCTTATAAATAGGCTAGCCAGGCCAATTGTATTATTCAATTGTTATTGATATTGAAATTATTTAATAATTCAAGATTTGTCTTCTTTATGAAAGAGGTTATGCGAAACCACTGAGAAGAATATTCTCGAACCCTAGTTATCCGGGTATTCTCAGCATCAATAGATCTCTAGTCTATTCTAGAAGCTTCCGCTCCATCATCAAGCCACCCACAAACAAAGCTAAAAGTGGCATTGGCACTTTGCTTTTCAAGAGGAACCACCAGACTCATATGCCAAGATCAAAGAAGAACTAACAAAGAAGTAAAGAGTGGAATAGGAGATTTCAGCAAAGAGGTTGCAGTTCTATTCCAGAGTCAAGAACATGGAGTTGCATGTCCCATTATGATAGCGGATAAACCACCAGACTCATCCCTCCGAAGCATCAAACCCATGGTAAATACCTAGACTCCCAAAAGAGAATGAAAGCTAACATTCTTTCTCTTGGTGCAGGTAAAACAGTTTTGAGGTCAAACTTCTTGAAGAGGGTCATCAGACCAGTAGCTGAACCGGAACTCCATCAATGTGAATTCTCGAACGGACTAGAGCCCAACCAAGACATATGTGACTTCCAAGTAGCCTAAAAACAAACCAGAAGGAGTTAAGAAATAATCCAACTTGTTCCAGAAACGTAACTCATCAGAGACTCACAGTGAAGCAGAATTCGGATCATATGAGTTCAGACCAAACCGGAATCAAATTTACAAACCAGGGGATTCCAGACTATCATGCTATTGAAGCCAGTGCAGACCTATGGCCATTGTTTGATGCATTCCGGCTCAACCACAAATATTAAGGGAATGAAACCACTTGGAAAATATTCTCAGCTCATCTAGAGCACGCCTCAAAGTGGAATCAACCCAATATCAGCTCGCATGAAGGAGATATTCAGTTGTCAAGTCAGATGATTCCTAACTTACTCGATTTGGACCTACGCACAATCATTGAAAGATTTCGACCGAACCAGAGAGAATTAAGTTATGGACCAAATTTTTATAATCTTGACTCATCAGAGGCACGGAGAGAATTGGATTCACATCAATACCGGTTCAGATGTGAAAGTTATTAATTTTCTAAACCAGCTTTCAGCCGACTTACCTTATTTGGAACCCCACAGATCAATTGGTGAAAAAATGAAGACCACGATACTTGGGAGCTTCTACATTGACCAGAGACTCTCAATAGATGGATATATCAAGAAGATTTCGAGATATAAAGAGGAGCCAAACATATTTCCTTATTTGGCTAAGCATTCACTTCAAACGGCCATATATCTCCCTTCTCTTTTACTTTAGTATTTTAATTTCGTGTATTTTACTTCTTTTTAGTGTTTTTATGACCGTTGGTAGGTCTCTTGTAGTAGAGCCTATAAAGCTCACCTCATTCCCCATTGTAAAAGACACCTTTTATTGAATCATAAACCGAGTTTATTCTCTTTTAAACTTCTAAACTTGTTTCTCTTGGCTTTAGGTGGATTCTTTAGACTAGAAAACGTCTTGAATCCCAGTCTCTTGTGTGGATTCTATGAGGCTAAGGTTTGTGAGTTTATCTCAAAGGCTATCGGCACCTTTTAGTGGCACTCTTTGATTCATAAAAGCTTGTCAACTCTTGACATCTTGGAATGGTGGATTCTAATCTTATATCATCTGGTACCAGAGCTTCAAAAGCTCCTATCTTATCTGGTTATTTCATTCCTTTCTTAGTTTAATTTGTTCAGTTTATTTTAATTTTGTCACTAAAAACTCATTTGCTTCCTCTATAGCCCATCTCTACCAGTTGCTGAGCATCCTCTTTTTGGTTCAAGAAGCACAATTCATTCATGGTTTCCAAAGTCTCCAGATAAGCTAAGGCCACATTCTCACTTTGGTTTGGTACTCTTTTCAATTTCCAACAGTCTGGGCCAAGCAAGCTATCATTATTCGCATACATGGATCCAAATGGAGATAAACATAAATCTAAAGAAGATGACTAGTTGAATATGTGTTATAAGTTATATATAATATTTAGATTTAGATTGTTTTGTTTTGGTTTTGAATAAAACTCAAACTGGACAAGCGGTTCAACAAAGCGGTCATGGTTTTTAAATAATTGCTTTTGAGACATCCTCTAACTTAATATTTTATATCCTAAATAAGAGACTCATTTGGCATATTTTATACTCTTTATCCATTGATGCATGCCAGGTTGTTTTCTATTCAAATTTTCCGAATTAGTTTATCTTGAGTGAGAAACTAACATACAGTTTAACAAAAAAAAAACTTACTAACATATAGTAAATACAAAAAAAAAATTATACTCCGCTCAAAATCAAATAAATTACTATTTTATCTTTGAAAATTTTGGTCATTCATACTTTAAATGAAAGATCCGACAATCCAAATTCATGAGATATAGACATTATACAAGGAAAGAAATTAGGAAATCAGGAATTAACCGAAAATTCAACTAAAACACAATTACACATGCATGGAAGAAGAGATGATACAAGGAAATGACCATCCAAAATAAAATACAATAACTTTTTTTTTTTGACAGCATAAAATACAATAACTTAAAAAAGGAGAAAAACGATATTCATAGAGAGAGGTCTCTAATAGCTATGATTCCTCTAAAATGAAACTGTAGAACGCATAGAACTAAAAATGATACAAAATGACACTCAAAGGGATAGAGATAAATCAATGCCCCCGCTTCGGTATGTCCCTTCTTCTGGCTGATCTTCATCATCATCAATCTCCACAACATTGTTCATTCCAACCTTTGAGATTAAATTCTCCTCGCTCAAAACATTCTCTTGCGGAATCATATCCCTAGAGGTTCGAGGAGGAGGAAAAGGAAAGACATTTCTGTGGATTAACGGGTACATGTTGTTGTTGGATGGAAAGGGACCCGGGGCCTTGGAAGCTGAACCATTGGTACTAGTGTTCCCGGTGAAGAAGCGAGTAGGGGACAGACGGGGAACTACGGCCATGTTCATACCCGCAATTCCTCTACTGACTCCACTGTTGAAGGATAGGTAAAATTGGCGTTTAAAAGGTTCAAGAGTGATCCCAAGATGATTTTCATTTGATAAAGCATTTGTTGAATACCCAGCTAAGAGAATGTGAGGCTTGTCTAGGTAAGGGTTCAAAAAGGCGGGTCCGGGGAAGTCTGCTTCCATCTCCTTCCGCTTCTTGTCCCACTCCCGCTCTTGCTTGTGTGCATTCTGGTGACCACCTAGGGCGTAAGGGGTTGAGAACCCTTTCATGCAAAAGTGACAACTGTAGATCTTATTTGATTTTGGCGGGTAAAACTTCTTGATCTCGCTTCCTCTTCGGACAGGACTAGATCTAAAACTAGGGATCTCAACCCTCCTTTCGGAGGTAATCTCCTGAGGAGACCCTAGTGTCAGATTGGTGTTCCTCGTTTCCTTCTCACTGGACTCCTTCATGGCCAAAAGAAGGCTTTTGAGTATTTCGGGGTCTGCACTGGAAGAGCTTGAAGAAGACATAGCTTGGTTCTCCGTAACAAATCTTTTTTTCTTTGTTCGGATTGAGAAGTGATCTTTGTCTCTTTGTCCTAGATTCGTAGAAATGAGGACGCTATTTATTGAGAAGACAACCTTAATGTTCGTTAACTATTATGGTATAAAATCTTCGTATCTCAATAGTTAGGTTTGTTTCTTTAAATATGTTGATTTACTCCATTTGACTTACAAAATGATATTATTGTTTGAATATATACTAATATAGTTAAAATTATATAACTCGGTATAACAACTGTGAATCCATAATATTTTACAGAAAAAGTAGAGTGCAAAATTTCGTTTGAACAACTATTGCAAACTAATAATTTTTCTATGAAATCTCGTGCTATTTTTTGTGTAAATATGAATTAATATGTATTAGAATAAAATAACAGCTAATAGGCCAACTAGTCAAAGTAGCATCTTTCACTGTTATGGAAGGATGTGTTATTCTTCACTAATTTTATAGAAAATTTTTAATCATGGAAAATACAAAGAAATTGCAGTCTATTACAGGGAAAGATTAACTTGGAAGAGATACCATAAAATTAAACGTACACAGCTTATGCTTGGTCACTACAGTTTCTTTCTCATGATAAAAAAGTTATTAAATAGAAAACTTGTAAGATTTCTTTAATTAGTTTTTTTCGGTCCTAATCAACTTTTACATTCTATGTTCGGACTAGGAGAAAAATACCCAAAAGGGAAACTAGATGACAAAAAGGGTCTATGAACTGTAAAGAGGAAAATTTTGTTTGAATACCTATTTTCAGATATCTATCCAGGAAAAAAAAGTTTGAATACCTTTGTATAAAATATCCAAGATACATTCATGATAAATTGCATTATGAAATATACTTTTAAATTGTATTTGTAGTCATAAGCTATTTTGGAAGAATACGAATACAAAAATATAGAAATAAAAATGTGATAACATACATCATGACTATATATATCATATAGTGAATTTGGAAAATTTATATCATTTTAAGTATCATATATATTTAAAATGTGGAATATATTTGTTTAAGTGTAATTATTAAATTGCTGTAAAAAAAGTGTAATTATTAAATATTTATTCTATTATTTTGTGGACAAATATATAATTATATAAATAAAAATATAATAATCTACGTTTTTTTATTATATTTTAGACTGGATATTTTAAAACATTTATTGTATGTTTCTGAAAATATGTGTGAGTTTGGTTTATGGTTAGTAATGTTTAAAATATAATACTTGTAAGGCTAACTGTTAATCACAATCTCAAGATCCAATTTTTGAAATTCTTTATGTAAACATTATTCCTCTGGATTAGATAATCAATAAAAGATTAGCTTTTAAAATAAAGTGTGGTCAAATACAAATTTGTAAAAACGTTTTTGTTAAGTTTAACTTCATATCTACTTGGTTTTATTATTTAAAATATCAAAAATCTTTAAAATTATTTACTTTTGCTATTGTGTTTTATATAATATTTAAATTTATAATATCATTTTTAATATTATTAATAATAAATGAATTAAATGAGAAATTGTTTTTAAAACAAATATTTGTAAAGATACATAGTAGATTGTCAGTGTCTGTGTAATTTTACATTTTAAACCAAGAAATAATTTTAGGTAAATGATAGGATTTACAATGATTTCCTATTGACTATGAATTAATTCTTTTATGTGGGTAATACCAATGTTGTATGTTTTCAAAATTATACAGCTGTACGTAAATAATTAAATCTGAGATGATATTCTACTTTAACTTATATACAAAAATGAAAAAAACTAAGAGAAATAAAGTTTTCATGGAGTAAATTTATGTATGTTAGGAAGAGATCTTATAAAACTATTTGAGAAATCTTATTTGTACATTTACTACTGGCGAAAATAAAACTAATTACCTTTATTTCTAAAAAGTGTACTCCCTATGTACTGTCTATTTTACTATTGTAAGATTATTTCTTTACTATTTTTTGTGCAACCCGCATCACTACGGTTGTGTGGTGTCTGACGTTTAAAGGTAGAGTTGATGATCGTAACAGTAGATACCAATTTGATTTGAATAAGGAGCCAAGTGATAATGCTAAGGAGTCAAGCGATGATGTTAAGGAGCAATGCAATGATGCTAAAGAACGATGCGATGATCATAGGAGTGGAGACAATGGGTAATGTGCATGGAAAATCTGCAGTAGGGAATGCAGATAAACCAAGTGATGATGATGCTAAGATCGTTGATGGTGTTGGATCTACGTTGGTAGAGTCGATCAGTTCGATGGTCAATAAGGAGTTAGAAGTAAGGAGGTTTTACAAGAAAATGTGGAAATATATGCGATGAATAATAACTACGATTACAGAGTTACAAAATCTGATACGGAATAGTGGCTTATACTCTGCATAGATCGTGTTTGCAAATGGAATATAAACTTAATTCCAAAAATGCTTCAATAACGATCAAGACTTTGGTTCGTTGTATTATATGCTTAAGGAATACATGACACCGGACCTCAACATACATTCATACATCACAAAGCGGACTGTCATCGACACAAAACTTTTAAAAACAAAAAACAAAAGAGCTCGAACTAAAAATAAACGAAACACGAGAATGTGCACTAATGAAAATGAAAGATGAGCTACATCACGTTTATTCATCCCCCATCTCTTTGCCCTTCTTAGTGTCAACAGCTCCATATACTCTAATCTGCCTTTTTACTTCAATTATGTTACAACAATTCCACTCTCTCTGCTTTGCCTCTTGGCTAAGAACAAAATAAATATATCACCATTACTTAAATTTTCCGAACCATTTAGAAAACTAGTCTATTGAATAACTCAATTAATTTGATAAATGAAAAAATGCTTGCTACCTTGGTAGCGATCGAATTCGTGAAAATTATTAAACTACCGAATGACAACTAATTTTATTTTGATAGAAGAAATCAGCATACTACTGAAAAGAAGAAAACCACTTTTGTTTTAAATTTGTGGATTCAAGCAAGACTAGTATTATCTTGGTATTTTATGCTTACGGATTCATATATTTTAGTCTTAGAAACTCTGATTCTAAGAATGCCTTAATTGCTACTCCCTCTGTTCTAAATTAGTTGTCGTTTAAGGTTGTTTCACACATTAAGAAAACATTTAATTTTTCAGTTTTTCCCCTACTTAATGTTTATTTGATATTATTTCATTGGTCAAGACATTAAAACAAGAGGGATAAAATTGGAAATCTTATCAAACATATGCATTGAAAACATAAAACGACAACT
Organism: Cardamine occulta; assembly: GCA_028015245.1. Lineage (NCBI taxonomy): Eukaryota > Viridiplantae > Streptophyta > Magnoliopsida > Brassicales > Brassicaceae > Cardamine > Cardamine occulta. The sequence goes on from CM051384.1 coordinate 10,174,518, forward strand.
AATATGAAACGAGTTTTAAAGTCTAGAACGACAACTAATATGAAACGGAGGGAGTATTTATTATATTAAATGCTATTATACTAGAATGATACTAATTTTTAAGTTAATTGCTAGTATAACACCTTCAAAATTGACTTACTAGAATAATACTAATCTTTTGTAAAAAATCTAAAAAACCAAATGAAAATACATATTAACAGAAATGCCATTTAGAATTAATATGTATAATATATTTTTGAAATTTGAAAAAAAAAACCTGAAACAAAAAATAAATAGGAATTAACTTTTTACAAAATCCCTACTCTCCCTTTTCATCTCTTTCAGGATAGTGAAAAATAAAAAACCCTAAGATAACACAACCACCGCCGTTCTCTCCACCACCGTCATTTTCTCCACCACCACCGCCGCTCTCTCCACCACCGTCGTTTTTCTCCACCGCCGTCATCGCCATTCTGGTCTCCGTCATCGCCGGTCACAGTTGTTTACACCCACCTTGAAACCTAGAAAATCTGAAACTCAGAGCTTCCAACTCGCTGGAACTCCTCGACGTGAAACCAGCAGCCTCATCGTCACCAGCCACGCCATCAGCGTTCGCCTACTTCGGTGGTCACCGGTAATTTAATTTTGGTAACTTTTGATTCTTGGTTTCTGGAGATGAAAAAGTAAAATTACTCATAAACTTAGCTATTTATTTGAAAGAAATTGGTTGTTAATTTGTCATTACACAGTACCTCATCAACATCATCTATATATCTGTCATTAGCTGCAGCAGAGTGTCTTCTTCTTTTCTGTTTATTGAATTTCTTGACCAACGGAAATGTATCGCCTGAAATGGGGAGTCTTTCCCCCACATTCTTCTGAGTACATTTCCAATAATACAGCATTGGTAGCTCTCCTTTTCCCTTACAAATTATGGTTTATGATAATTAATTGTTATATGTATCTTCATATGACTTTTTACGTGATTGCAGAACATAATGTTGTTTCTGAAAGAAAACCGATTACGCCTACCTGGACAATTTGGAAGCTACAAGTTGCTAGAATGGAAAGCTGAACAAAAGCGGAAACAGTAAATTTCCTTCTCCTCATTATCTATCATCGCCCTGGTTCACTGGATTTGTTCCTATTTACGGGTCTGAGATGTGATGCTTTTTGGCAGGAGCTGGTGGGAGAAACACTTACTCGGGGTGGTAGGTGGAGTGATGATATTGTTACTGGTTACATCAGTAATGATCAAAATCGTATTGGTGTGGAGACGAAGACAGCAAGAAGAAGCAACATATGAGCCTGTAAGTGCTGCTGTTAAAGAACAAGAACTTCAGCCTCTTTCATCTGAAACATCTAATGCGTGAGCTTCCTCCATTACTCATAGAGTCTCCACTTCTCTCTCGCTATATATATATTTGATAGAAAGAAATTAAACACCAGAATACAGGAAATAAGATTCATCAAACTAAAGACATTTTGATTTCAAGTAAATTGTTGTAGTTACCTTATTTTTATGTACGATAGAAAGAAAGAAAGAAAATAGAGAGAAAAATATGTTGATCATGATCAAATAAGTTACCAATAATAACTGGAGTTGTGTTTGCTGGTAATTTTTGAAAGAGTTTCTTTGGGAACATGTAACTCAACTCAACATTGTATAATCTCTTATCCAACCCATAATCCTCATACACTATTCTGAGGAAATCATCAAAAGTAGTTTTTGTATTTGCTTGTAGAATTCGACAACCACTTTTGCTATCAACAACAAACAACCATCTATTATTTGAGAAGATCAATTGTCCAGAAATAAGGATGACCTGCTCCATAACAATGATAGGACAAGATGAAAAATCATAAAAGAGATTAGGTTAGGGTTGAAGGTAAAACTGAATGAATAATTATGAAAAAGATGATGGATGCTGAGAAAAACCCTAATAAAAATCGTGATGTACTTAAGAATTTTTTGAAAATTTTCTATAAAAGTCGTCATTAATTAGAGAAAATTATTGAAATATCTGCGATGTCTTTTCAACACGTCTGCAATACAAAATCTGCGGTAACTTAGTGACAATAAATCTGCCGTAAAAAATCTATGGACACTATAAAGGGTTATTCTAGTAAGAATTTTATCTGCCATAAAGCTAGTTATAAAGTCTGCGGTAACTAAAATTTGTTTTTTTTTAAAAGAATAAATCTTCTATAACATGAATAAAATCTGTGGTAACTCAATAAAATCCTTCTTAAGTTAAAGGAAAACTCAGTTCAAAAAAAGAAATAAAGAAACTAAAATCAACCAAAAACAAAAGAGGCAGATGTTAGAGCACCCCCATTCCTGGGTTTTCAATGGAGGTGCGTTAACCGTTTAATGGCTGCCTCTTTTGAGAAACTCTAAAAAAAAATTGAGAAACCTACTTGCCATTTGTTGAAGTATAGTTGGTTCATGTCTTTTTTTAATAATTCAGTTTAATTAAATAATAAAAATACATTAAAGATATTAGTGAGGACCTTATTAGTAGTTTCTCTCTACTGAGGGTGACCTTATTGTCCTGCATAGTGCATATAAAAAATAATGAATAGATAAAGAGATTAGGTTCTCTCTGTCTCTCTCTCTCTACTCAAAGCTCTGTCTTCTTCTTCTCCTGCGTATTTTCCTCAAAACTACCAAACTAAGCTAGCAGCTAAGAGACAGAACACACTTCTCTTATCAGAGCTCGTCCTTGGCTTCCTCAGTTATTGTACAGACTGTTTTGGTGCTCCTACGGATTGGTTGGTACGTCAATCGCATGGTACTGCGTCTCAAAGCTGCTGCACTCCCTGATCTGGTTCTCTACCTATTACTCCCTAATTATATTCCTTTCCCTTTCCGACTTTTCATATACTTCTTTTTTTGTATTACATCGACTGCTTTTAACTTCAATCGTTTTATCTATGAATATATATCACTTCGTAGATTCTTAGAGGAAGATCTTGAATTAGAGAACCATTCTCTTGATCCGTATTAGAAGTTAATTAACGAAGAATTTGATGATGTCAGTACTTTGTATTTTTCACTCCTTTGGTTAGTCCCGCTTCTTTCTTTAGATGTTTAATTCCTAGAAGATTCCATTCCGTTTATGGTAGTCACTTTGGTGGAAATTTTTAGGTTTCAAGTCTTTGTTTTTTATTTTACTTCATCTGAAGGAGAAAACTCTTTTTAGGCTGATTTTTACGCTGATTTCAAATCTTGCGTTGTATCTTATGCCTTGAGAAAGAAGGATTTACTATATATCACTCTTCAATTTTAACATCTCCATTGATCATTGATGAAGGCTTGAACATCATCACATTTTCAAACATATATCATCTAGAGATATAGATACAAAGGTTATCACTTTTCCTTGATTGAGTTTCTCTTTCACAAGGTCATGTTTTCCTTTTCTTGATTTGATACTGTGACAACTGACAAAGGTTATAACACACACATTCCTTTAAGATGAAGATCGTAATCAAACTCAAATCAATAAAACTCCCATTGCTTTCTCTTTGATTCAATATATAATTGAATTGGGTTGGTTTGGATGCAGATAGAGGTATGGTTACTTTCTTGAATTCAGTTCGGTCTCCTTGCGGTAATTCATGTTTAAGTTGTATATATATTACATTTGTACCGTCTTTGTATTTCTTGCACCAACCTCAAAACACAAAAGTTACTCATCGTATGTTCTCATTTTGTTTTGTTTTTTTTTCATTTTTTTACAAACCAACAAGCTCTTTTCAATATAATAAAGTTTTTATATCTATGACCAAAACATCGCATAAAGTAAATTAAAACAAAATTTAAATAAAAATTGCCCACATCGTAGCGCATGTATTCACCTAGTACTTGTAATAACGTCAAAACAAAGTATTTTGTTTGAAGGACTAAACTTGCACCAGCAGAGAGGTATAAAATTTGTAGTTTTATAATTTAGATTTTGTAGTATTGAATATATACGTTTTAAAAAACATTTATGCTAAATGTAGTGTTCATGATAAATTATTGGTTTCAGAAAAGATAATTTGAATAGAATCAGCCACTTTTTAGCTTTATAATAAAAGTATCCCTAAACCCATAATTAATTTTGTTATTGATTTTGTTGAATTATAACAATGATACACGTCTTATCTTACTTTTAAGAAATCAATTTAAATTATAGTTAAATACTTGTAATAACGTCAAATTTCTTAAAATTTTGGTTTAAAAAAAAACAAATTGATAATTATATCAATTGTATTATTTTAGAATTAATTTCAGTTTTAACCGGAAGGAAGAAAAAGAATATCAACAATGGCTTCTTCTTCTCCGGTGTCTTGCGCATTCAGGGATTGCAATTGATCCTTTGATCCTTTCTCCCAAAGTGACTCTCTCAAAACAGAGGAAACCAAAACCGATAAAACCTCATTAAAAAGAGATAATATCATAGAGTTTTGTAAATTCAGACTTTCCTAACATTGGTAAATTTTGGTATATATGATTGTTAGACAATATCAATTAATGTATTCCCTAGATACATTGTAGTTCACAAGATATATTCTCATTGTAATTCCCTAGATACATTCTCTAGATATACTCTATTGTACTATATATATATATATATATATGTTCTCCTAAAAGAATGTAAGGGACAAGGGGAGTTACCAATCTAATATGGTATCACATCAGGTTATGTTTGAGTTTCGATCTAACGATCAAACTCATTTTTAGTTTACTTTTTTAAACCATAATGCTTTTTTATGCTGATGCTATCGAGCTTCTTAATCCCTTATATTCATTATTCTACTAGAAAAAGAGTCAATCAGCCTGTCTCCAAACTAAAGCAATCAATTGTCTTCTCTATCTCCTCCTCTTCTCGTCTCTTCTCGTCTCTTCTCTTTTCTTCTACTTTTCTTCTCCTTTTCTTCTTCTTTTGGTGGATATCGATGGATCCTCCTTGTCTACTCCCGACATTGCAAAAAAAGTGGAAGGAACATGATGGCTTTGTGAAGATGGAGTTCTTCTTTCCTTCCTATTTTCTTCTTCTATTCTTTCTCTTTGAACCATCCCTGGATCCTCTCTTCTACTTCCAACCCCACAAAAGAGTTAGAGTAACACAAATGGATATATGGACCCATTTTCGATTCTATCATTGATATCATTCTCAAGAAGAATTCAATCGGCTTTGACTGCCGGGGAGAGTTAGACTATATCAATTAATACTCCCTATAAGCATTGTACTTCCCTAGATATATTCTATTGTACTATATATATATTTCCTTAAGGGAATGTAAGGGACAAAGGGAGTTACCAATAAAATAATGGTGTCTAATGAAACCTTCACAAAGCAGCAAAACACATGGATTATTACTACTTAGCCCCTCCGCCGAAGATGAATCTGATGAACAATGGAATATAGATGGAAATGGAGTGATTAGAGAAATGACACAGAGAATTCAGTTTCACCAAGGAAACATTTACAGCTTCTCTGGTAATATATGTATACTTGCAACCCATGCTCTAGGGTATTTAAAAAAGGGACGTGATTTGGATGAGAATTCCCAATGAAGAAAAACTTGCTTTAGGATCTAAAAGAATCCACAAAGAAAAACCACAATCTCATAGCACCACCACTCGAGACTAATCGATATGCAACTCGATATGGGAGATAGTAATTCCCTCCGTTCTTGCACACTATCTAAATATGTCTCCTCTGTAAAATCCTCTTCATCCTCTTCGACGCTAAGCTTTTATTCCAAGAAGAAAACAATATAGAAGATAAAAGCGACAAGGCTGAAATTGGACACAACACCACTCAAAACTATCCCTTTAGACTTTAGCCCCCAAACCGAGATACCTCATGACGAAAAAAGAACATGACTAGATAATGACGAATATTGCGATCGCTATGGAGATTTATAAATGAAAATTCTTTGATTGTGTCAAGTGATAAACTCTTTCTGTGGGTAAGAAAGATTAAGCCATGAGATCTGGAATAGAGCAAACAAGAAAGGTATGAGCTTCGGGCGCGAGCTTCTTGTCGTGTTTCAACATTTTTTGTTTTGAATTGAATGTTAAATTTATTCAACCCGAAAATCTTTTTACATCAGAGTGCTACTGTTTTTGAAAGTTTGAAACTGCAAGAACAAGAGATTTTATTTTAGAGATACTAATTTTTATCTTGTGGCGAACTACGCTTTCATCCATTTTTCGTATAGCTGATCACCAACATTTCGAATCGAGGATACTCTGTTGTGAACTATGGTTTGGACGAATTGTGTTGGTGTTTTTGGAACCTCCCCATGCCGCCTATTCTTTCTTTCTCTCCAGAGTATATGTAAAGTGGCTTAAAATGCAAAGCGCAAAAGAAAAAGATGAACCTTATCAAGAGAAGTATCCACCAACAACTTCAATATTAGGTTCCATTCTTTTGTATATCTTGTCAGGAGCAATTTCTTGACCAGTGTGGTCCATATCTGCTCCAAGAAACTACATGAAAAGTAGAAGTGATTTCGAGTTTCCAAGATATTGTGGCACAGTACTAATGAACCATTTGCACCTGTACTCCATTGTAGCATTCGATCTCCAAGTTTCAAAATTACAAGAATCTTCTCCATGTTGATCCAGAGAAGTGACAAGGAGGAGGAGGATTCCTCTCTTAAGAATGGCGCGAACGAGGTTTTAGTGTATGGTATCGAAGGCTTATGAGCAGATAGATTCAACACCCATTATCAAACCGAAAAAAGAGAATCCAGCGATGTTGGTAAATGTGAGGGCTAGAGAACCAACAATGAGAGTGGTCTCTCCAAGACTGCTGAGGTAAAGTATAGAGAAAAAGGAGCGTAAGAAAATGTAGAGGCAGAGACATGTGAGGACCAATGGGTAAGAGATTTTGTGGATTTAGATTGCTTCATTTGTGAAGATAAAGAGAACAAAAGGGTACTTTTTCAGAAAAGCAGTTTTTGATGAGAGCTGTTTTTGAGTAAGGTTATTGTAACTTCATTTTTGACACGATTCATACACATTATTATTACAGTACCCTTACTCCAAAAAAACTCTCATCAAAAACAACTTTTTCTACAAAATTTCCCTTCTGTTCTCTCTCCATCAAGCAACCTCAATCCACAAAATCCCTTTCCCACTGGTTCTCACAGGTCACTGCCTCTACTTCCATCTTCCGCTTCTTCATCTTATACTTTACCTCAGCGGTCTTGAGGACGCCACTCTTGATGGTGGATCTCTAGCCTTCCCATTCGCCAACATCACCGAATACTCTTTTTCAGTTTAATAATGGGTGTGTTGAATCTATCTTCTCACAAGCCTTCAAAACCATTTGCTAAAACTCATATGCAATTTTTAAAGATGAAAACTCATCAAGATGTTGAAAACAATGTTTATAATTGGTGACACAATGTGAAAAGCTTTTCGGCAGGAAAAAGGTAATAAACGATATTAAAATAGTTATAAAATATTAGATATAGCTGCAAAAATATAGTGTAGAAAAAAGTTATGAGCATGTCTTTGGTACCGGTAGTTCTTACTGTTTTACTGCAATGGTAAATGATTACCAATAAAACTGAAACAACGGCATCCATTTTTTTTTTTAACAAGTAATTAATATTCCCATAAATATTTATTATTCCTCAAAACAAATTAAATATTAAGTGAATAACAATTCAATAAAACTCCAGATTTTTAATTAAATCAATTAAATCACCCAATAATTAAAACAATTATTTTGACTCAATTAAATTCCAGAAAACCTTCAAAACTATTCAAATTCGAATTATCTCCAAAAATTTATTTAAAATCAATTTATATTTGAATTAAATTAATTTATTATCTCCAAATTAACCGATAATCTATCAATTAATTTACAACCAAAAATGCCCATAAAAATTAATTTATCACTTAAAACATGATTCAATCATCGAATTCAACCACATAAATTCATCAATAAAATCCACCATAATTATGAGATTATTAAAAATAATTTAACCATTTTCCTAACATGAATTTAAACTCAAAAATTCATAAACATAAATCACATCAATGATTCAACAAAATACTCGAAATTAAAGCAATAATTTAACAATCCCAAAAAAACCTCAAATGAGTCTTAGATCATTCTCTTCTCCTCACCATGATTCCACGATCACACTTTATCTTTTCGGGCACCATAACGAAGAGATGCATAAGTATTTCGTTAAATACTTAGTGAGGTAATCCTCCCATCTACGGGATATACACATATGATCCATAGAAATAATAAACATATTAACAAAAATACAAACAAACCAATGCACAATCAATCAACCACAAGCTTAGCTCCACATCCATTGAATCTACAAATGAAACATGTCAACAAATCTTAGGATCACACAGCTAATCCCATGGTCAAGCACTCACCTTAGCTTAAGGATGATTTTCAGACAAAGAATTAACAACACACAGTCAGTGATTTACTCCTCCTTCTCACGCCCAACACATCACAAAAACACATCACAAGCATCAATAAAAATTCAACCAAGACATCACAACAACAGCATCAACAATCCATGATGAACTAGAGAAAACCTTACCTCTTTCTCCTTCTACTCCACGCCAAGCCTCAGCCCTTCTCTTTCACCCTCTTGTCTCGCTCAGTCTCTCTCTCTCTTTCCCTCTCTTCCTCGCCACACAACCCAGCAGACTTAGCTCTCTCTTTTCTCTCTTTCTCTCACGCCACCACCAATCCAGAAACTCAGCTCTCTCTTCTTCTCTAGGTGAAGGTGGCAAAAATTGAAGAAGACATAGGGCTGAGGCATTTTAATTAGAAAAGGATTAGGGCTGCAGCGGTTTAGGGTTAATTAGAGAGGAATTAAGGTTTTCAGTTCATTTAAAATGAACCCAGATTTTTCTCTGGTTTAATTTTTAAATAAGACTAGATAAAAATCTGATTTTTCCTCCACAAAATCTCAGCTCAGTATTTCCTGGAGAATATTCTCCATGGGTTCTCTGTGAAATTCCCTCCAGGAATTGGTTTACGATTTCATTTTGGCTCATTTAAATTAATCCAGGATTAAAACTAAACCAAAGAATAATTAAAACCCTTTAGTTTAATTTAATAAATCGAAAACCAGCTTATTAAACCAACACTGGAATTAAACCGACTCAACTCCAATCATGACATAACTCCAAATTTTTCCGGATCACGGGTGTTACAAAAACTCACTTCACTTACATCATTATGTACCATTATTAACCCACTTATTTGTTTCCACTATAACCCATCTCTACCAGTTGCTGAGCATCCACTTTAATTGTTCGAGAAGCACAATTCATTCATGGTTTTCCAAAATCTCCACACAAGCTAAGGCCACATTTCACCTTGGGTTGGTACTCTTTTATCAGTCTGGGCCAAGCAAGATACCATTATTCTCAAATATTGATCCAGATGGAGATACACATAAATCTAAAGAAGATGACTAGTTTTAATATGTGTTATAACATATATATATATATATATATCGTTTTGTTGGTTTCATAAAACTCAAACTGGACAAACCACCAATTGGCGGTTCAACAACTCGATCACGGTTTTCAAATAATTGCTTTTAAACATCCTCTTAATATTGAATATCCTAAATAATAGACTCATTTGGCATAATTTTATACTCTTTATCCATTGATGCATGCCGGCTTTTTTTTTTAATTTAAATATTCCGAATTAGTTTATCTTGAGTGAGAAACTAACATATAGTCTTTATTAAAAAAAAAAACTAACATATAATAAATACTGAAACTTATACTCTGGTCAAAATTAAATGAATAACTAATTTATCTTTGAAAATGAAAGATCTGAAAATCCAAACTCATACTTTAAATGAAAGATCTGGAAATCCAAACTCATGGGATATAGATATTCGAACAACGGAAAGAAAATAGGAAATCAGGTAATAACCGAAAAATCAACTAAAACACCATTACATGTGAATAGAAGAAGAGATGATACAAGAAGTGATCATCCAAAATGAAATACAACAACTTCAACAAAAGAGAAAAACGATATTCAGAGAGAGAGGTGGTGGAGAGAGGTCTCTAATAGCTATGATTCCTCTAAAATGAAAACTGTAGAACGCATAGAACTAAAAATGAAACAAAATGATACTCAAAGGGATAGAGATAAATCAATGCCCCCGCTTTGGTGTGTCCCTTCTTCTGGCTGATCTTCATCATCATCAATCTCCACAACATTGTTCATTCCAACCTTTGAGATTAAATTCTCCTCGCTCAAAACATTCTCTTGCGGAACCAAATCCCTAGAGGTTCGAGGAGGAGGAAAAGGAAAAACATTTCTGTGGATTAACGGGTACATGTTGTTGTTGAATGGAATGGGACCAGGGGCCTTTGAAGCAGAACCATTGGTACTACTGTTCCCGGTGAAAAAGCAAGTAGGAGTCAGACGGGGAGCTACAGCCATGTTCATACCCGCATTTCCTCCAGTGACTCCACTGTTGAAGGATGGGTAAAATTGGCGTTTAAATGGTTCAAGAGTGATCCCAAGATGATTTTCATTTGATAAAGCATCTGTTGAATACCCACCTAAGAGAATGTGAGGCTTGTCTAGGTAAGGGTTCAAAAAGGCGACTCCGGGGAAGTCTGCTTCCATCTCCTTCCGCTTCTTGTCCCACTCTCGCTCTTGTTTGTGCGCGTTCTGGTGACCACCTAGGGCATTAAGGGTTGAGAACCCTTTCTTGCACAAGTGACAACTGTAGATCTTATTTGATTTTGGCGGGTAAAACTTCATGATCTCGCTTCCTCTTCGGACAGAACCAGATCTGAAACTAGGGATCTCAACCCTCCTTTCAGAGGTAACCTCCTGAGGAGACCCTAGTGTCAGATTGGTGTTCCTCGTTTCCTTCTCACTGGACTCCTTCATGGCCAAAAGAAGGCTTTTGAGTATTTTGGGTTCTGCACTGGAAGAGCTTGAAGAAGACATAGCTTGGTTCTCCGTAACAAATCTTTTTTTCTTTGTTCGGATTGAGAAGTGATCTTTGTCTCTTTGTCCTAGATTCGTAGAAATGAGGACGCTATTTATTGAGAAGACAACCTTAATGTTCGTTAACTATTATGGTATAAAATCTTCGTATCTCAATAGTTATGTTTGTTTCTTTAAATATGTTGATTTTACTCCTTTTGACTTACAAAATGATATTCTTGTGTGAAATATATACTAATATAGTTAAAACTATATAACTTGGTATAACAACTGTGAATCCATAACATATTACACTGTTATGGAAGGATGTGCTATTCTTCACTAATTTTATAGAAATTTTTTAATCATTGCAAAGACAAAGAAATTGCATTCTACTATATGGAAGAGATATCATAAACATCCAACTTAGACAGCTTGTGCTTGATCACTACAGTTGTTTCTTTCTCATGATAAAAAAGTTATTACATAAAAAAATGTAAGATTTCTTTAATTAGTTTTTCGGTCCTAATCAACTTTTACATTCTATGTTCGGACTAGGAGAAAAATACCCAAAAGAGAAAATAAATGACAAAAAGGGTGCATGAACTGTAAAGAATAAAATTTTATTCCTTCATATTTTCAGATATATATCCAGGAAAAAGAAAGCTTGAATACCTTTAGTGTCAAAAAATTTCTTACATGAGACTACTGAACTATTTGGTATAAAATATCCAAGATACATTCATGCAAATATACACTTTTAAATTGTATTTGTAGTCATAAGCTATTTCGGAAGAATATGAATATAATATATAAATAAAATTGAGATAACATACATCATGATTCATGACTAGATCATATAGTAAATTTGGGAAATTTATATAATTTAAAGTATAATATATATTTAAAATTTGGAATATATTTTTATGAAGAGTAATTATTAATTATTTATTATACAATTTTGTGGAAACATATATAATTATATAAATGAAAATATAATAACCTATGTTATTAATTATGTTTTAGACTGGATATTTTAAAAACTTAAGTGTATGTTTCTGAAATATGTGTGAGTTTGTTTTATGATAAGTAATATTTAAAATATAATATTTGTAAGGCCAACTGTTAATCAAGAATCTCAAGATCCAATTTTTGAAAGTTTCTTATCTAAACATTATTCCTCTAGATTAGATAGTCAATAACAGACAAGCTTTTAAAATAACGTGTGGTTAAATACAAATTTTACATTTTACATTTTAAAATAACAGATTAGATAGTCAATAACAGATTAGCTTTTAGATTGTCAGTGTCTGTGAAATTTTACATTTTAAACCTTTAAATACTTTAGGTAAATGGTAGGATTTAATTACAATGATTTCCTAACGACATTATGAATTATTTCTTTTATTATAGGATTTGTATGTTATCCAAATTATACGGATGTACGTAAGTAAGTAAATCCGAGATGATATTCTACTTTAGCTTATATACAAGATGAAAAACCTAAGAGAAATAATTTTTTGAAGGAGTAAATTTATGTCTTATAAAACTATTGAGAAATGTTATTAGTACATTTACTACTAGTGAAAATAAAACTAAGAAAATTTAATGAAAAAAACTCTTCAATTTGGCCACATCCATTTATATACCCTCAACTATTTTTAGTAAAAAATCTCTTCAATTATAATCCATTTATAGATTTGACCCTCCGTTAACAGTCTTGTCTACGGTGATCCAAAATTGAAGATCTTTCATTTAAATTTTTTTCTACATGTGAAAAAGTTCAAATGGTATACCAAAAAACAATGAACAATATATTTTTTAGAAAATCTTCCATTTCAAGTTCTTTTTTTTTTTGTATTTGCAGACTTTCAGAAATTGTCAATAAGTTAGACATAATAGACGCTCATGTAAGCATGAAGCGGTATCAAAACAACCCAAAGAACCTCAAGGAAGACAAAAAAAAATAGAGGAATGTGCAACTCTGTTCTTAAGTCATAATCATCGTATATTGAATTAGGATATGAACACATGTAATATTCCATTTGAATTTGTACACAAACATATTCTTTATTTAAATCTGTACACATTTCTTCTACTCGTTTCATGATTATAAAAAAATATTTATTATTTCTCAGTTTTGGTTTTATGTTTTTGGGAAGTCGGGCAATATATACTCAAACATGTTTATTAAGTCAAAATCATATATTACCTAAGGTAATGGGCACATTTATACTTAAAGATATTGAATTGGCAAAGTTTATTCACCAATTAAAAAATATGATCAATTCATACATATTCGGGTGACTGTACATTTTAAGCTTATGACATGTCATCCACATCATCAGTTTTACTATGATATGGATGACACGTCATCATTACATAATTTGTTTTCTTTTAAAAAATCTTGAAATGAAAATTAAAGGTAAGCATTATTCCCGTCCTGTATCATCCCTTCCCGTCTTGTCTCATTTCCAGTCTCAAATTCATGTTTTAGAACCAAAAATTCCCAAAATCTTATTTCAGAAAAATTTTATACTAAATAATACTAAAATTAAAAGCTTATAATTTTATTTTAATTGATAGCTTACTAAAACTTATAAGCTTTCAATTTATATAAGACAAAACTAGAATTTTAAATGGTATAAAATATAATAACAAATCGATACATCTTAGAAAAGTTAGAAAAATTTAGATTAACTTTTCATGTAATATTCTATACATACAAATTCCAATTATTATGATATATATAAGTATTATTTATTATATTTTCTCTCTATTAGAAATTCGAAATTTTTTGGTTCCAAACGTTTTAATCGGAAATTGAAAGTGTGTGTCATATTAGAATGCATTCTCATCTAAAACATGAATTCAAGACTGGCAATGAGACAAAATGGGAAGGGACAGAAATCATGTGTACCCTTAATTTTCATTTCAAGATTTTGTAAAAATAAAAATAAATAGAAAATAAATAAATGTATGTGTCGATGATGTGTCATCCACGTCATAGTAAAACAGATGACGTGGATGACATGTCATTAGCTTAAAATGTACAATCACCCTTATTTGTATGAATTGGTCATATTGTTATAGTTGGTGTATGAATTTTGCCAATTTTGTATCTTTAAGTATAAATTCGCCAATTACCTTAGTTGATGTATGATTTCGACTTAATGAACATGTTTGGTAATAAATTTGACCGACTTACCGTATGTTTTCTTGTTTCTAGTCAACATATTGTACTTAATGTAAATCTAATCTGAAAATCATGGGACCACATAAGGAAGCCGGAAAGTAAGGGTGGGTTAGGTTTTAAAGATTTAGAAACATTTAATGTGGCGCTTTTGGGTAAACAAATGTGAAAATATGGAGACAACCTAATTCTCTTCAAGTAAGGGTGTTTAAGGGAAGATGTTTCAGAGATGGAGATTCTCTCTCTGCCACTCTTGGCTCTCGGCCATCTTGTGCTTGGAGGAGAATCAATGGCGCACAACAACTTCTCAAAGAAGGGGTTAGGAAGATAGTGTGAAGTCGAGCAGATATAAGTATCTAGCAGGACCAATGGAGTGATACCAAGTCAACTAAAACAATCTAGATGATCAATCAAGTGCAGCCAAGGACTTATTGAGGAGTGGTGGTAAAGAATGGAACAAAAAGCTCTTGAATGTGTTGTTTCCCCAATAGATTAAGGCTAAAATATAGGAAATAAGACCAGGTGGAATGCATAGAGTGAATGCTTATACTTGGGACTATGCACGGTCAAGTCAATACTCAGTTAAATCAGCCTATTGGGTGTTAACTCAGGTGGTGAAAGGAAGGCAGAACCATGAGATTCTCCAACCAAGTGTGCAACCATTATTTGAGCAGATCAATATGGAGAATGGATGCAAGCTCCAGAGTTCTACACTTCATGTGGAGGGGTTTAAGTAGTTGTCTACCGGTCGCAGCCAATCTACACTATAGACACATCTCCAGGGATCTTATGTGTGTGAGATGACAAGATGCAAGTGAGACAGTGAATCACCCCATGCCTCATGTTCCAATGTTCTATGCCCGGTTGGTTTTGGTAGTTTCACCGATTCCAGCTCCTCCACAAGGATAAATGGCTGAGTCTTTGGGAATGAACCTGTTTAGAGTAATGAACATTGGTCAAGAGCATCCACAAGAGAGTGAAGTGGAGAAAGTGGTTCCTCATGAGCAAGAACCCCAGGCTCGTAAAGGTTGGGCTTCTCTCTAAAATAAGGCCCACATGGCTTCTTAATGATCTCAAAGCCCATGTGACACTTTTCTTATTGGATCTTCTTTATGTATCAACCTTTCAACATCAGCTTTTGTGTCACAAACAGACGGTTTTTTCACACACACACTCACCTCTATTGCAATGCCATCATTATCATCGCTTGTATCACATACACGCTCTTGTGACACAAACACACTCACCCATGTTGCGGTGCAGTCTGTATTATCTATTTTGATTTGTGTCATTATCTTGATTCTAACATCCAGTTACAAATATACTTTCAATCTCTCTCTTTGTTACTGAGTTTTAGAACTCAAGTTTACCTTGTAACTTTTTTACTTTGATGATCTTCAAGCTTCAATACTGACTCAGAATCTCTCTCTAAGTTGTCAAGGCCTCTGTGATGATTTTGACGCAATGTCTTTGTTTCATATGTTAGAGCAGATGTATCATAAATGTTCCACCAACTACAAAACTCAACAGTGTCACAAATAAACTAACAATCTCCCCTTTGATGGCTGAGTTGTAGCTCACACGATCTAACATCTTCAATCTTCCCATTTTAGCCTAGTTTGATACTCAAGCAATTATCCATTCAAAAAATAACAAGACCATAAACCGATCATGACTCTAAGATACTGTAAACAATTATTGCTCCCCCTCAATCCAAGCTGGTGGCTTCGTCCTCATAGATGAAAAATATCTTGAAACCTTCAACTCCCCCTGTTTGAGTGCACAACTAAGATAAAACCAGAATTCTAACAGAGGGCTTGATGTAGCACTGGTTTAAACACGAACATGTAGAAGCTCTTAGCAGCTTAGACAAGACACTGTTGAATCCACAACATTACATGTGAAACAGTTGGGACAAGAAATCAAACAAGCTTGGATAACTTGCCGTTATGACACTGGATATAATCTAAAAAAGTTTGATCTTGATAACCTATGTTCAACGAAGGATATCCCTGTTTATATTCATTTCCAATGACACGAAGTTATTTTTTTGCAGCAGCACTGTACAACAGAGCTTTCACACAAAATAAAATAAACACTAGCTCGTGACTGCAACATAAATTAGATGAACGCAAGTCAGAAGAATTTGTTCCACCATCGAACAGTAACTGATGTCGCCAATAAGAATAGGAGTTTGCCGTACGCACAGAACAATCACTGTCTGATATGGTAGTAGTTCTAGGAAGGGTTAGCAGAAACACTTTCCAACAACTTCAGATCTTATAATCATGTTTGAATAAATAATCTACATGAAGCATCACCATCTTTCTTGAGACAGTGTTTACACAACATCTTCCATAGCAAACACGTTGCTGTTATATTATGTGGTATGTCAGGCTTCCACAACAATATTCTCATATAAACACCCTTGGATTTTAAGAACTAGAGCATGAATAGATTCTTGAATTTTAATCGTGATGACCCAACTTTCATCTATAAGAAACTTCAGCTTCCTGGATTACAGCTTAATAGGAGTTACTCAACTCTAAGTATTCTACTTCAGATTGATCACGACAAACATCTCTTGGCATATGTCACTTAAACTAACCTTAAAGAATTGAACCGGAGTTACACAACTATGAGTATTTTACCTCAGCTTGATCTCGACCATCTTACTAGTGAAAGAGATTCCTCTTCTTGAACTTCAATAACTAATTGCTTTTATTCTTCCCTTTTTCAATGATCAGAGGTCTTCTTGTTTAAGCGCAATTCTTTTCTTCCATTAATGCTCTACTTTTCTAAGAAACATTGTTTCACCAAAGAAGAAATTCCTTAACAAAGTTGGATCACGGCACATTGAGCTTCTTTGATCAATAGAAATCTAACCCTATTCCTCAGAGACTAAATCATCAAGCAAACTGCACCTTAATCTGAACAGTAAACCTTATGCTCATAGAATCAATTCTTTAAAAACATCATACATGAATATCATAAATACCTTGTAACTTGCAGCGGAAAATCACACTTCAAAACTACCAATTTTGAGTCTTTAACTTGTTTTGGTTTCGATATTCATAAGTCTGGCTTAATGATCTTAACTCATACATTCTCATGAGATCTTGCAATCTTTGATTCAGAACATCAGACTTCATTGACTTGTAATGTGGCTTTTTCATCTTCATGTAGCAATCTTGCGATGCTTCCTGGCTTAACAGCTATGTCATCTTTGACTAACACATGTAACTTTCTTTGCTTCATTTATATGCTTTGCACTTCGCTTTGTACTTCAAGGATGTACAACTATCATTCCTCAGCTTTACTCTGCAACATCACATATGGTACTTTTAGGCTCAATAGCATTGTAGATATTGTCGTACACACATGTCTTGCTTTGCACGATCCAACATTGACATATGTTCCTTCACTTCTGTTTCACATACTTTATATCATTAATGTCGACGTACAAGTGATGCTAAATTTTAGCACCATTGCCATCTCTGCTTCAGTGACATATAGAGCTAGCATCACTTTTTTGTTTTCTATTTGTGACATAGAAGCATAGAAACTGTAGCATCTTCAGCTCTTGAACGGGTCTGTCTTCTGTCGTATTACAGAGCTTCTTATGCTTCAAGTTCCGGCTTCATCATAGACATTTTCATGAACCACATCCTTGTTTTGAGATATTGAGTTCCTATAAATGAGTGACAAGGATGCTTTCAATCTTCTTGCTCTTGAAGCTCCTTTTGCAAGCTCTCTTCCAATAGCTCTTTGACTCAGATACCTACAAAGAGTCAACACAATATACCAATAATCTCTCCCTTGTTATTTGAATTGTAGGTTGACAATCCTTCATGATATGTAGTCTCTATTCACCTTGTTCTGGTTGCCGTGACATGTGCTTATCGGAAAGGTTTAATTCAGTCAACACACATGTGCGTAACACTCTCTCCCTTGTTGATTGAGTTAAAGAACACATGATCTCCCTTAATCAAGTACCATTAAGCTCTTCCTCCATGGATGCATGTATCAAGCAGCTCCTAACTTTGCGCATCATCTAGCTTGGGAGACATCTTCCTCTACATGAGGTGCATCTTCAATCTATTCCTTTTTAGCTCAGTTTGATCTAGAGAAACTTGTACATCATCTTCCATGTCATACAGCAAATCGTTCAACAAAGCTAGCGATTGCAGATTCTGAAACAGTTAAAGCTACGGGCTGTGGTACAACAACCCCTTTATATATATATATATATATATATATATATATATATATATATATATACAAACAAATAGCTTTTCTTCAACTAAAAAATTCTTCCATATTTTTTTCCTCTTTTCTTCTTCACAACGCATATTCAAGTGATCAACTCCTTAAGACTCCAATAAGCTTAATACATCCAACTTGAACTTCATATCCGTTGAGATAGGATAAAACATCATAGAGATACTCAATCTAAACAGCTTTGCATTCTCTGTTTCACTAATTCTATAAAACAGATCTATGAAACAATTTTCTCTCATCAATCTCTTTCTAAATCCATTCTAACCACAAACAACTATCCCTTGTGCGATCTCAACCTGTAGATGTCGGCTAGTTGGCTATAATACCAAATTAAATAACTATATGTGGCTAGATCTATTTCGTTTATGTAATGCAAGAGAGCATAGAGGGGAATGATCATACAATGAGAAAGGGAAACTTGCACCAAAAAAGATACATGCAAGAAAAAGCTTGCCATGGAAAATAAACCAATTCCCAAAAAGAAAAGAAAATCATGAATCTAATCGACTCAACACCACTATAAATAAAGAAGCATTTCATTCAAAAATCGACACAAGACAATGAACTATGAATTACTTGATTTCTTTTAAAGGTACATAAATTTTTACAATACACAACTATGACATTTAATATTCTCTTTCTGAGTTTGCTCATCAACTCGACTTCGAAATAAAATTTCAATAAAACAAAACTCTTTGAATCCCTTTGCTAATTACGACTAGTAAATACTTTGTTGAAACCCTAGTTCAACAATCAATAAGGAAATAATTAATTTTTGTTATATATATACCTCAATCAGATTTAATTTGTTGACGTTGTTCATATATAATACTAAAGTCTCCCAGAATTTGAAAAATAAGAATACTAGTTAATGCCTCGGAAAACATTATACTCTTAGTTACATAGGTTCGAAAGTAGTTAATCAATAAATAATTGATTTTTATTGGGCTTTCTCCACTAAGGTTCGAACCCTCCTTTGACAACTCAATTTTCTATGCTCATTTTGGTCAATTAAAAATCCTCGAATTTTCTATTGAAAGTTTTGTTCAAGTAGTCCTATATCTAAACGCAAACAATGACAAACGATTCATAGCAATGTAAAAATCTATTTGATTATCCAATAAAAGAACTTCCATTCACAATAAATCTTGTACAAGTAAAAACAAAGAATAACAAACTAGTCTTAGCAATGTCAAGACAAAGGGATACATGAATTCTTATAATAAGGACAACCTTAAAACAAAAACAAAAAACTAGACATTGGAGGCAGTTTGATCATCTTCTTGGTCTTCAGATTTCTTGCAGTAAAAGCCACCCCATCTCGTGTTAAATTGCAAAATCTCCATAAAGATCGCAAACAATCCAATGAGACTGATGATAGTAGTGTAAGCAATCTTCCATAAACTTCCTGGTTGCAAGATGGCTAAGCCTTTGTAGATGTTGTAGACGCTTAGTACAATCACTACATATCCCATAGTGTGATGGTACCAATTCCAATATTTTCTATACTTATGGTCCTTGTCCGGCCTTGCTTTGAGCGCAAGTATCTGAAGAAACCCTAGAGCGAACAGAAACAGCCCTATCACTGTATGCGGCGTAGATCTCATCCCCGTGCGTTTTGCCGTATATATTACAGTTCCTAGCCCTCCCAATAAACCCACGAAATAACCGGTGGTTTGAAAACCTATGTGTATGTAGAACCACATGGGATAATCCTTGGTAGGTCCTCATATACCTTGCAGCCATGGCTCCAATGGGCATTAAAATCCCCCAACACACCGCATTCACTAGTCCATGGATTCGCTTGACTAGTAACACGTTCCCATTAGCTGTTTTTGTGGCCGTGACTTGTCCGGACAGCAAATCCAAAGTAGCCATAGATTTGAGATGATCTCCACTCATGGCGTGCATCCCAAGTCTATCTCCTTCCTTCAACGGACCGTCTTGCCATAGATGATTCACGACGGTTGTGTTAGAAGGCAACAAGATAGTTGCAAATATAGTCATCTCTCCATTGAGATATTCAGCGGATAGCTGCGTTACACCGTAGCTGAGAGGACCTTCTTGAAGCATAGTTGAGTAGCCCTTAATTGAGGAAGTATAGGCACGCATCAAGCCGGTGGTGGAGTTACGGTAAGCCATGAGAGTTTGAGCACCTTTCATGCCTTTGCTCGTTGGGTTTATGCCCCAAGCGATCCAACTAGAAGACTCAATGTTGGTGTGACGGTATGCAACTTCAAGCACTCCGATTTCTCGAACATAACTGAAGTGTAGCTACGAGTCCAACACTGGAAGGTTAATGCAAGAACGAAAGTGTTTACCGTTGCTAAACTTGTGAGAGTCACATCCAGCTTGAACTATTCCATCGGTTGTTGCTTTAGTCAACCATGGAGCCACCACGAACAAAAACCACAAAACCACAACAATGGTTCTTGAAGGCAAAGACATCATGATATGAATTTTACGAAAGAACAAGAAGGTTAAAAGTTTTCAAACAAGATCTTGCTTTTGAAGAAATAGGTTAATGGATTTTTGACTAGTGCGAGTTGTATATTTATAACGACGTAAAGGTTTTAAGAGTAGTTTTAACAAAACAAAAAAAAAACAAATTACAAGGGTAGTAGGAATCGCTTTTTCTTGCCGACACGTTTTCAATTTTTTTTTCTTTTTTATGCCAACAAATTTCCATATTTTTAAAAAATTCCTTTTTGCTAACAAATTTCTGTTTATCTAATTCCTAGCACTATAAATAAATTCGGAAAAAGTGTTTTATTATTATTGTGGTTTAAATTTTTTTAACTAAGGATTTTTGTTACGCAATATAAATAAATGGAAACTTAAAAAAAAAGACAATATTAGGACAAAGTCAGATAAAAAAATAAGTAAAAAAAAATAAAAATAAAAGTATTTAGGTCGGCTCAAAACATGCAAAGACAAAAACTACTACTGATGAGCTCAGTACTTAACTGGTGCAAGAATATCGAGCTGTGTTTCCAAGCTTCTCTTCAGCCTTGACTCTAAGTTTTTTAAGTTGCTTGTTTCGCTAATAAACCACTTGAGCTCTCTCCTTCCTGTCTCCAGCTCCTGTTCATAGGAAAACATTATATCAAACACCATTAATTACCCACAAGCCTTCATACCTAGCTTGAAACTAGACATACTATAGTCGATCTATCATTAAGTAAACTCAGATTAACTAGTGCAAACAATCAAAGTTATTAAGGAGCATGGAGACAAGAAGACAAACACGTCCATAGTAGCTAAAGTATGTGTATTAAAATGATTGCTTAATCTATTACTTCTTTGTCAACAAAACAAGACACAATCTAGCAACTAAACATCTCTCTTTCTATCATTACAAAAGCTCACATCTAAGGAGCAATGGAGACAAGAAAGGCAACAACACAAACCTTGATGGTGTCGTAATGGTTTCACCCGACTTCAGAAGATAGACGGTCCAAAAGACAGTACTTGTGACCAGCTTGAAGCCTCAAGACCCTGACGAAACATAAGAGTGATTGATTATAAATGCTAAGAAAGCTAAGAACACTACAAAAAAAAAAAAGTTTAAGTTACATCAATTAAATAGTATCACAAAATTAATGATATTATTTTGAATTACTTCTTTAATAAATTATACAATATATATGATTTAACATCAGTTATGATAAGTGATGTTGTTATTGACTAATTTAACTTCAGTTCAATAAAATTGATACAAATCTATATTAGTTTGCATCATTTTTATAGAATTGATACAAAAAGATGAATTCACATCAGTTAAATAATGATGTAATTACTACTTTTGGTTAACATCATTTTAAAAAATGATATAAAATTTATATCAATAAAAACTGATGTAAGTAATTTCTTCTTGTTTTGTCCCACATAGATCACTGAAAAAGATGTGAAAGAGAAAACATATGTATAAATAAGGGACCTTAAGACCATGTCCATCGGACGTTAAAATGGGTGTCTTAAAGGGTGGGGCTCGCAAAAGTGTCTAAAATTGATGTCTTTCGTGTCTTTGTTAAGCCTTTGTTAAGACGCTGGATCTTAACCAAAATTGCTACGTGTCGCAACGTGATTCGTTGCGACAATAAAAAAATCAATTTTTATAAATAATAAAAAAAAAAGACCCCGTGTATAGGGGTCTCTGATGTGGATGCTCTAAGAGCTTAGTAACAATAAGATTGATTGATTTATTGATGGGTTGCCACAACAATAATATTGGCTAAATAATAATAACATTTATTTTATAATATTAATTTTAAATTATTTTTTTAACATTTGATATCATTATAATATTAATTTAAAATAGTGCAAATATTTAAAATCAATTATAATAATGGTAAAAAATATTAACATCATTTTTTGTAATTGACACATATTAACATCGATTACACAAACAATGCAAATATTTTATATAATTGCATTGGTTGTTATGTAAATTATTTGCATCAACACTTTCATGTAAGTGATGTAAAATTATTTTGTATTAATTATAAGTAATAAAGAAATATAAAATAAATGATGCAAAATGATCTCTTTTTATAGTGGAAACCCGGATGAGAAGAGAAAAAGGTATCAAAATGAACAAACTTGAGAGCATCAGGGATGAGCATCCTCTTAATCTTATCATATGGAGTTGGAACACCTTCAAATACCTTCAATCGAACACCTTTTAAAATTCTATCGATAAATCTGTAAATTTGCTTAGTAGCCATTGAAATCTTTGTTGGATATAATTTTAAATTCTAAAAACTTATGTAGAATAAATATGGAAAATATATGTAATCCGTTAGAAGTGAAAGAAATTTTGAAAAAAAATGTAATATAAAAGTAAAATTTAGAAGCAAGCTTATGAAACGACCTCGCCGAAAAAGCTCTGATCAACACCTTTTGTCACCACCGTGACTCACGCGAACCCATTCCGATCACCAACCTCCGTCACGACGACAGCCTCCCCGTTACACGCCGACCACCACCGGAAAACAAACCACATCTAACCTAACCGATCGCATGAAACTAAAACTATGGAAGAAGACCTTAGCGTAACAACCACGGCGGAGAAGACTCTTGACGTGCACGGCTCACCACCACCGGAACACTTTTCTTCTCTCTCTCTCTCTCTATCTCTCTCTTCTCTCTCTCTCTCTCTCTCTCTCTCTCTCTTTCAAGCTCGGAGGCGGCTAGGTTCGACGAAGAGGGAGGTACATGAGATGATACACATATATGTATCACACTTTCCGTATTACACCGAACGTTCCTCCCATTTTATGCCACTTTCGCAATTGACCCCAAACGTTCAAATTAATTAAATTAACCCATCCGAAAACTTCCAATTCGATCAGTTAAACCCCAAACTTTCCGAAATCACCAATTGGCCCCAAACTTCTAAAATTATCAATTAAACCCGACTGCAACTCCTGGATTTAATCAAATCAACCCCTAACTTTTGAATTCTACAAATACACCCCCATTATTGATTTACGAATGTTACAATTCTCCCCCACTAACATAGATTCGTCCCCGAATCTAACACACTGCCAACCCGTGACCAACCATGCTATCCACACTCCACTATCAACGCTATCAACGCTATTGCCGATCTACTTGGGAAACTTGCGCTTCATCTTAGCTTCCGACTCCCAAGTCAACTCCTCAGCTCCGTTGCAGTCCCACAGAACCTGCACCTCTAGAACCTTCTTCCTCCTAATCACTTTCACCCGGCGATCTAGGACTCTCAGAGGCCTCGCCTCCACTTACGCTTAGGGTAATCACACTATAAACAAGCTAAGACTTCCGAATACAAACACAACCCCATAATAAAACCTTAACCCTTCCCAAACAAACAAGTACAGAAGAGGTAGATCCCACCAACGATGGTCTGCATTCGTTTGTCCCGCTTGTCTCGCTACCCTCTCATCTGGTCCATCTACCGCACCAATGGGCATATCATGCGCCGTCCTCCCCACCGAATAGCTTGCCGCGCGCCACTGCGCCGCCCATCCCAGTGAATAACTCGCCACGCACCAATGCCTAACAGTCCCTCACGGACAACACCCAGCGCCGGCTATCAACACATGATACCCATGCGATGTAACAATGTCTACCTACACCCGATATACATACTAACCCGCCGCCTATCATCCTCTGGTAGTAACCCGAAGTCACCTTACCTGACTATATTCCCCTAGACAGCTTGTATTATGGTTCACTGTCTCCTGAGTAAACCATTTCCTTCTATCCCCCCAATATCACTCACCCCCGTCTATTACCACCAATAGACATACAATATGAAACTCCAACCACCATGGAGCACCACTTCTGAAATGCCAACTAAGCCCAACTTAGAAACTTGAATGACTGCTCATTCCGCATTTGAGCAACCGCTAACCACTTACCCAGCGCGCTAAGTTACCATTATAGCTCCCCGCTGACACCTCGACGATTGGATTGCGCTTCCAGAACTTAGTGTGCTTCCCCTACATAACAATCTAGACCATCTCCTGATCTCTTCCTTTTTAGGCAATTTACCCCTTTTGGAAACCTTCTATTCTTAGCAGTTTTCCATTTCTGGAAACTTACTATTTCGGGAAACTTTCCCTTTTAGGAAACTTACTATTTCGGGAAACTTTCCTTCTCAGGAAACTTACTATTTTGGGAAACTTTCCTTTTTTGGAAACTTACTATTTCGGGAAACTTTCCTTTTTAGGAAACTCTCCTAAACGAAAGACTCCCCGAACCCTCCCGAAACTTCTCCAGAATCCCTCTGGATCCCTGCTACATCTTAACGACTTACTGGCCTCACCGGTTCCCACAATTTTGCCTCCCACGGCCCTCTCGGCTAAACCACCCTACCGACATACTTCCAACTACAACCCACTTGGTCGTGTCAGAAGCTACAGCTCCTTAGTACAAGTCATACGACTAAACGCCGAACTCCCCAACACAGCTCGGTTCTTGATCGCCTCATCGATAAGGATTCCGCACGCTGTCCATGTTCAACCCCAAATGATGTCTACCACAAGGTCAACACATGACCACTGACAAGATCCCCACCAGGATCTACTATACTTATACAACATGATCCACCTCAAGGATCTACCACGCTATACTGCTAGATCCCACAACAAGGATTTATACAACTCTCCACTATACCTTCTGGTACCCCGGAACAACACCTCCCCGCATAGCAGACAACTCATGTGATGCCACTGGAGCCAGATACGGTACCACAACTGGTATCCGCTCCTAAAAATTGGGCCAAAGATCGCCAACACAGCTCCCTTCGGGATCTGGTCCACCCTGTCTTAGCCCTTGCGCATATACCACCACATGCTCAGGCTGACCGTCACCCTCTGGAAACTCAACCCCTGCATGCTCACAGCAACGCTCTGCGCCACAACCTCAGCGGCTCTACTACCCCTGCCTGCTCTGCCACCTTGGCCAACCTTGCCACCACAACCTCGGAGACCCCTCTCAGCTCTGCTTGCTCCACTAGCAAACCCACCACGGATGTCTAACTACAGACTTTCCGTGGTTAACCACCTGCAACACAACTTTATACTAATTTACCCCAAAAATTAGCATAACAACAAAACGAGTCTTACCGTGGAACCCATTACCGGCTGAGAGATGACATGACCCTGCAACTCAGAATATAGCTACAACTAGCTAATAGTCCTAACGAGCCAGAGTGTCCTAGAAACAACTCCGCTCTGATACCAAATGAAATGACCTCACCGAAAAAGCTTCGATCAACACCTCTTGTCAACACCGTGACTCACGCGAACCCACTCCGGTCACCAACCTCCGTCAGGACGACAGCCTCCCCATTACACGCCGACTACCACCGGAAAACAAACCACATCTAACCTAACCGATCGCCTGAAACTAAAGAGGAGGAGGAAGAAGACCTTACCGTAACAACCACGGTGGAGAAGACTCTTGACGTACACGGCTCACCACCACCGGAACACTCTTCTTCTCTCTCTCTCTCTCTCTATCTCTCTTTTCTCTCTCTCTCTCTCTATCTCTCTTCTCTTTCTCTCTCTCTCTCTCTCTTTCAAGCTCGGAGGCGGCTAGGTTTGACGAAGAGGGAAGTACATGTGATGATACACATATATGTATCACACTTTCCGTATTACACCGAACGGTCCTCCCATTTTATGTCACTTTCGCAATTGACCCCAAACTTTCAAATTGATCAATTTAACCCATCCGAAACTTTCAATTCGATCAGTTAAACCCCAAACTTTCCGAAATCACCAATTGGCCCCAAACTTCCAAAATTATCAATTAAACCCGACTGCAACTCCTGGATTTAATCAAATCAAACCCTAACTTTTGAATTCAATAAATATACCCCCATTATTGGTTTGCGGATGTTACAGCTTATGTCTCAATTGATTTTGGGTTGATTGCCTACGATCCTCCTTTAATGTTAATTCCGCGTCAATCCACCTAAACTGTAAAAATCAAAGGGTTACAGTGCTTAAATATGATCGTTTGGGGGATAAAATCAAGAGTTTTACAGTTTAGATGGACTGACGCAGAAGCGACACTATAGGGGGTTCGTAGGCAATTAACCCATTAATTTTCTAAGTTATGCAAGAAAATAAAAATAAAAACAAAGTAAAATCTACAAATAGAAATGAAAAGTGTCAAAAAAATTTAGAGACACATGTCAGGATCTCAAGAGAAAAAAAAATTAGGTAGATGACACATGACAACATAACAAAGTTTTATGATTTGACATGTATTTCAGAGTTTCTGTTTTAAAAAAATTATTTTATTACATAAAGATTATTTTATACTTCGATTTTATTTTAAAAAATTTACTCATGAATTACTCCAAATTATTAAATATAAAAATTTTTAAAATTGTTTTCACGTTGATTAGCACCAAATTTTAATGACGAATTTATAACCGTAGTTACATCACACTTAACTCTAAAAATTTTGAAAAATGATTTATCAGTAATTTGATCAAATATAACCAAGCTGTAATGCATAATATATAATCAAGAGTTGAATAACGATGTATTATGTTTTGAATTTTATTCGATTTAAAATCCATGATTGGATAACATTCCCTTTAGTCGGCAAGTCTAATTTATCATCTGTACTACTAGTAACATATTTTCCAAAAATAACCATCTTCAATTTGACTTTCATGCTGAATTTATTAAGAGATTGTGTCTGTGAGAAGTAAGCATTCACATGATAGAAGAACATAAGCACCAAACTAAGTAATTATTTTGATAACATTTTATTGCAAATTCATTTGTAAAAAGTAAAAACGCATATGATTAATCATTGATATGCACTCCATTTATGGGCCTCTTCCTCTGCCTGATTTAGAACAAGGAATGTATGGGCTGCCTGGGGAAGCGCGTGAGCGACACGGCCCCGGGTTATACCGCCCCCGTTGCGGGCTCGACGGCCCCCCAATTTGACCTGCTCACAACATTCACGCGATTGTTTCATAAGTGTCTTCATTCAATATATAATTTGCAACAACTGAGTATAATTACAATGATTGTCATGAAAGGTCTGCATTTGTGATTTTTTGTTATTGTTTTTTACATATGATTGTCATATATGTAATAAAGAAAACCATGATTTAATAAGAATGTCCACAAAAGACTCAAATTTAAGAACTAAAATAGTTTACGTATATATACAACCTCTAAGCATATTGAAAGATTAAAAGGATCGACAGAATGTTAAAAAATCACGTAATAATATACATGATATAGTATTATGATATGATACAGTAGAACCTCTATAAGTTAATACTCGATAAATTAATAACTTCTCTAAATTAATAAATAATTCCGGTCCCGAATTGGACCGGTATTATAATTGACACATTTCGTTAAGATAATAAGATAATAATTTATTTGAAATCTCTATGGAAATATATGGTCTCATTAATAACATAAATTAATAATCATATAAATTTATTGTATATATATATATATAATTTTTAATAAAATATGATTCTAATGTTGTTTATTTATTCGTAAATTTGTAATTTTGTTGGAGTTTATCTCTATTTTTCTTAAAATATCAAAAATATATGATATTATCTTCTCAAATTGCATCAAAAATTATTTAAAATTTTTATATATGCAATGATTATTTTTTAATGTGTAAATGCATTAAAACACATCGAAGTATTGTTTTCATTTTTTTACTTTTCATATGATATTTTTTGAAATTCAGAAAAAATTTTCTATAAATTAATAATTATTAATTTATCGATAAATTAATAACTTTTTAAATTAATAAAATTTTCTAGTCCCAACATTATTAATTTATGGAGGTTTTACTGTATTTAGCAAATGCTTCTTTTTAAAAAACCTAAAACAAAAAAAAAAGATGAAAAAACAAAATGAATAAGTGGAAATAGGTATACTTACGTTGATCGGTGAATATAGCTTCAGTGAGTCCAACTTGAGAAGTGACGAAGAAAAGCATAAGAATGAAAGACAAGAGAAGAGAAACTAGATGTGATGTATTTGGAGCCATGAGGTGAAGTGGTCTGTCTCATGACATATCTCATAACATATATATACTTCGATGAAATAAACGAAGACACGTAATTGAAGCTTCGTTGAAGTGTACTCGTCAACTCACTAGCACAAGAAGCCTCTTTTTTTGACTTGACTTATGCACCTTTGTTTCAACTAGACCAATACCAGTGTAGTAGACCCACGGTTTTGCTTTTGTTTTTTTAATATATTCCCATTTTTTAATCCATTTTTTGAAGTGCCGTCAAAAACAAAAAAAACAAAAAAATCCATTTTTTGAAGCAATTAATTGCTTTTTTATCCGTCCACTTTCATGTCTTTATTCAAAGCAATGAAAGCATAACAGACTTTTTGTTTGTTTGTTTAATTCAGGAGACTTGACTTTCTTTTTTTCATCTCATTTTATTAATAACATAAAATATCCAACGAAACTAAACTAAACCCAAAACAATATAATTCTTAGAGAAAAAATTAGTTAAATCAACATCTAATTCCAAAAACACACATCATACAAAAATTGAAATCGAAACACATGTAATGAAAAAAAAAATAACACGTGTAATGGAGACTTGGCTTATTCGCCTTTATTCAGTTAGATGTTTTTTCTTGTTATATGCTAGACTAAATATAATTTATAAATTATTAAATAACTTGAAAATTTATCAGATTTGATTGGTAAAAAATTCTTCGTACTATTTTAATAATGTTTTAGTTGAATATCAATAATGAAGTTTTTTTAAATCACAGTTAAAATTATCGATTTTTAATTTTATATTTATTTTCTTATTGAATAAAGATATCTAAATTGAAAACATAAAATTTTCAAAAGCAGCTGAGTCCGTGATTCTCCTTAAACGGATCATGACCGAACCAACTCAACTCAACTCATCAATAAACTTATTACTTACACCAGCCCTAATTCAGATCCAGATCCAGTTGTGATCATACTACAAATCTTTTATTTGGTCTTACTTAGTGAATTGGAAATATATTTTTTATTTCTTTTTTTGTTCAAAGTGAATTGGAAAGATAATTTGACTTTATTAGTACTTATTTGGTTTTTCACTTTTCACTCATCTATTGTAAGTTTAATCATGTGTCAAACTGACTAGACTTGTGTATAAGTAACCGGATTCAAAGATCCAAACCAAACCTATCCGAAACTACCCAAATTGAACCAGACTTGATTTTTTAAGAATACCCTAATGGGATTAAAATCTTAATTATTTCGGGTTTGGGTAATACTTGATATCCAAACGGATACCCGAAATAATCAAAATATTATAAGACATAGGGTTAAGTTACTTCAAATTGTTTTTAGGCTATTTTGAGTATTTTTAGGTTACTTTGGGTACATTTAATTTTAAGTTATTTAGAATACTTTTTAGGTTATTTCGAATACATTTTAGATTATTTCGGGAACTTTTTGGTACTTAGAGTATTTTTTAGTTATTTTGGATAACTTTTTGGTTACTTCGGGTACTTTGGATAAAAAGTATCTGATCCAAATCATAACCAATATGTATTCGGATAACTACCGGTTCTTTTAAAAAATTATTCGAACCAACCCGAATCCACAATTAGCAGACCAAATCCGATCCAAATCATAACCACCATGTATTCGGGTAACTATCGGTTCTTTAAAAATTATTCCGACCGATCCGATCCGCAATTAGCAAACCGAACCTGATCCACAATTTAGGAATACCCGAATGAGACCTCTACCTCTAAATCCGAAGAACTGAAAACTTGAAAGACCCTATCCTTTCGGGTCCGGATACCCGAACGGCCAGGCCTAAAACTGACTAACATGCAATACTTTAATACTTATGTTTGATGGATTGCTAATGCATTAAATAAGGAAAAACCTACACCTAGGCATATCTAAAGCAAGGACTCAAATAGTTATAATCAATATAAATCTTTTAAATTAATTTTACAAGAGTTGCATTGAGCACAACTTTATACCATCTTCTAAAATTTTCTATATTACCAAGTTTCATTGACAAGAGATCTAACAATCTATAAAAAAATTGAACGTGCACACTCACTTTTACATATTGATGTAGTAACCGGTTACAAAGTTTGTTTAGGTCGATTCCTAATCAGTTTAGGAAAGTTGTCT
Organism: Cardamine occulta; assembly: GCA_028015245.1. Taxonomy (NCBI): domain Eukaryota; kingdom Viridiplantae; phylum Streptophyta; class Magnoliopsida; order Brassicales; family Brassicaceae; genus Cardamine; species Cardamine occulta. The sequence goes on from CM051384.1 coordinate 10,205,601, forward strand.
TTTTTCTTCGGTTGAGTAGGATTTCTTGAACAGGCTTCATTCATAACTGCTGAACCATAGCTCCAAAGGAACTTGAAACGAAAGCTATTTGAAAGCAAACTCTCTTGGCTAACTCGTGCCCAAATTTTAGCGCAATCCAAGCTTTGGAAGTCCTCCGCCAGACAATACTTCTGCATTGTCCTTGTAGACCATACATAAAAAATAATGAGTACGGGCATCTAAAGTCGGTATTTTTGTTTCTTCTCCAGCCCATGTGCGTGATGAGGTGCTGAGGTCAAGGTTAGGAGACCAGTCTGATACAGATGTTAATCAAAAGGTAAAATCCAATCTAGAACCTTCCACTGAAGATCGAAGAAAGGGGATTAAAGGCCTAAGAGGTGATTGCAGAGAAAGAGAAGCTATTACCTCGAAGAACACTCAAATCAGATGATGATAAAAATGACGAACAGAGTAGAGAGAGAGAAGGGAAGAGATAAGATATTTCTGAAGTTGATTATCTCATTTCGTTAAAAGACAAACATACATAACGGTGACAAACTCATCGGTCTAACATTTGACCGGATTAAAACCCAAAGTAATTAACCAACTTAACCAAAGTTTTAGATTAAACCGGGACTAATGTAAATCCCTGTAACACAGTCTTCAAAAAAAATCTAGGGAGCTCGTGGAGAAAGGCGTTCTGAAGTGGACCGGACATATGTATCAAGTCGTGAGGTCAGTCCTTATTGTCTAGTTTTCTTTTTTGAAGTGGACCGATCATTACACATGAGCTGAGACCAATCTTCTTTGACCGGTCTTCTAGGCAGTTTCGACATATCTTTGCTCGTTTCGGCGTATTACACCATTAGAGGTGACAGTTTTGTTATGTAACAATGACATTGCGCTCTATGAATGGGGATAATTGTAATATCCTGATTTTTGGTATATGGTGGTGCATGAGGACTAAGAAGAGCTTAAATGAATTGATTTTAGCTATCTATGTCACAATAGTGTACTTATTTTTTTCGTCACTGGTCGAGAGAGAACTTTATAGTTAAGCATGTGATTGAACTGGAGCACGTTTAACCTACCCAAAAGTGATTTTCGTTAATGCGAAAGAGGACAAAACATGGAAAAATATCTTATGGTGATTTATAGAAATAACAACTAAGTTTTTTGAGCTTTCCGAAATAGCACACAACTGTCGTATGAAGGTGGAGTCCACATACCAAGAAAGAGCGTGCACACCACGAATAATGACGATCAAGTCACAAACGTTTCTCTAGTTAAGCTTCAGAGGTAGGAATCTGTTTCTAACTATGGATGACTATAACTCAAATATCACAAAACATTTCATCAATTTTTAGCATTTACTTACAAGTAGTTACATGAACAAGTTTCAGTACAAGAACTCTCACGCGGACGCAAGAATGTTTAAGGCAACTTCCTTAAGAGAAGGCATGGCTTCTTGTTGATGAATACAAATGCAACTGTTCCTTGTTCTCCTTAGGACTTGCCATGGACCTGGATAACATCTAAACCGATTCGAAAACACAACCCAATTCAGCTAAAGATCAAGAAACAATATGAGATTAATTTGCAGGTTTTTAGCAGAAACCTGAAAAGGACTCCTCCTTTTTGTCCCTTGAAATTGTGAATGTAGTAAACTGTCTCCATCTTTGGCAGAAGTGTCTCGGTTAGTGCAGCGAGTTTCGGGTAAAAGAACTTCGGATAGTCTTTTGTTTTGTTAAGGAAACAAAGAGTCTCTTCTCTTGAGTCCGCTCTCAAGTTGTATTGCAAATGGAAAAGAGTCTATTTTGTTTCATTTATGAGAAGAAAAAGGATACAACCCGATCGTATGCGGTCAAGTTCTCCATTGAAGATGATTAGTTTACGGTCAGTATTCACGACAGCTTCCTTGTAGAGCTCTTCCACTAACATTTTTAACAAGTGTTTTCAGGAAATTACCGTTGACATTAAAATAAGGGTAGGCTACAAGGAACAGTTCGTCTTCTGGCTTAACTCGATCCACCATTTTAACTCTCTCAAAGAAACCAAAGTCCTCAAAAAGAGAAGGTTTTGTTAGATAGTCCAACTTAAAATAAGTTCCTCCAAAAACAGTCTTTTGAGCAAATTTGACTTCATTAGCTTCCGGGAAGAACTGAAATAAGAAGGATTCTGATAAGATGTTGAATCTAATCATTATTTGGATAACAACAAGTAAGTAGAAATACATACAATTCTTGTGGTTCGAGCTTTCTCAGGAGCTAAAAGGTGGTCACAAAACTCGCGTATCATATTAATACTTTCTGTCATTTCAGTAGCTCCTTCACCATCACCTGGGACAGATGCAAGACCAGAGGTTGGGAACTCAATTTCCTGTAAAAGGGTCTCCTCGGATCACGAATAGTAACGTCTTTCGTCGATCTATTTTAAAAACAACCATTGCCAAACTTACCATTAACTGTTTCTCATCCTTTAAAGCCAATTCAACTGCTTCTTTGGCCTGTATTTTTCAACCACAATAACATCATCCTTTCATATTTTAGCTTTACAAGCAATTCCACAAAGAAAACCTACAAATCTATAATCTTTAGCTACTTTTTCTACCAATACTAATGTCTTCACAAGTGAAAACTATACAATGAAGTTGAACATTAGTCTATAGTGAGTGATACATAACTCATTATTTCGTACTTGGTTAAGACCCGAAATGAGATAAGATTATCCGCAAACTACGAAAAAGGCGTACTTGGTTAAGGAGCTCGAAGTAATCTCGAGGAAAAGGTACATTCTCCACAGATGTGTTATACCCTCCAGAAACAGAACAAACTCTATACTTGAGATTCCTATGAGTCTTGGTAGTATCATTGTTCTTCCAGTGTAAACTACACAAGACAGTCTACAAAACCAAATTAAAACGAGAAAACACAGTTAACTGATTTTAAAGAACACATAACAGATAAAATGGATTCATTTTTATAATCTCTCAATGAAAGTTTTAACCAGAAACGTTCAAGCTGATACATGTGTGACTCTATTTTTCAAATTTTGTATTGCTGCTTTAAACAACAAATGCAGGATTATTTACTGATTCTTCACTAATAAACGGAGACAGAATTCGAAATTTAGATAATCGGAGGATGCAGAAATTCAAAGTCATTTCAAGAGATTTTATCAGTGATAAGAAGTTATGAGGCAACATATATTTGCTCTACCTTAGAGTTAGAGACCAGAGTTCTGGCTAGAGAAGCCGGTGAGACGGTGGTTGCGATGGAGAAGGACGGTGACATATGGACCATAGAAATGAAACAGTGTTTTTTTTTTTTTTTCAGAATTTTGTGGAGTAGGGAATATCGCCGAAATATTTATGGAGGGAAATTTTGCCTGAATTTAATATTGAATATTATAAGGGAAATTTATTAAAATAACCTTTAAATATAAAAAAATTGTAAAAAGATAATTTATTCCTTAAAAAATTTTAGTTTTGCAAAAAAAATATCCAACGTCTAGAATGGGAAATTAATTTCTTAAATTTGTATTAAATACGTAACATTGAGTTCCAGAAATCAATTAGGTGATTAGTTACATTGTTACATATGAATCTCATGATGCATATTGTTTCTTATTGGATTAAAGAGATATAGTAAGGGAGATATGTCACGAGTCATACTCAAAAATACTAAGATAAAAGTTAGTAAAAATGAAAGAAATAGTTCAACTATCCACGATATAACTAGGTTACTAATAATTTAGGACCATGCATGGTCCAACATGGACTAGACTATGCATGACCAAAGTTATATTCAAGTTCAGCATCAATAACTTATTATGCCGAAGTTTGGTCAGTAATTTACTCGGTCACTCCGAGACATTTTTGAGGATATATTTCAGATGTAAAATAGAGAAGAACTTGGGAATAATTTTTACTTAATTCAAGTTTTACACATTTTATGTGAATAAGAAAGATATAGGATTGGGCAATGAAAGAATAAAATAGTGTATAGAAAAGTTTTTTGTAAACACAAATGGTATTTTGAATCAAATGCATATGGTTGTTTTCTCAACTGATATACGTATTTTTGAATCATTTAATTTTCATAAAAAAAAATTGTTTAGTTCTCAAAATTGATTCCGTTTAAGATAATAGTTCGAACTTGCCAACTTTCATTGGACTAGACCAGGCGATATTTTAAAATATAATTTTGAGAAAAAAAATCAAATTGGGTTGGGCTAAGTCTAACTAAAATGTTTAGGATGACTTGTATTATGTGTTGCATTGGATGCTTGGAGCCTGGAGGAGTGTAAGTTTACACACAAAGAAAGGGACTTTTATAGGAAAGGAGACCAAACAATAATAATTGACAATCAAAGCGTTAAATGCACGAAGCAATCAAAACGCGTGCGAGGAGACAGATTGTGCGTTCATAAAGGATCTCTTTTCTTTTCTTGTCTATTGTCTTTTTATTTTGTTGTTTCTCTATTTATTGTTAACGTTCCGCATCATCGACTATAGATCTTTCTGATTCGTAACACCATTCATGAAGATCTTTACCAAAAGAAAAACACCATACCTGAAGATGCAGGTTTGTAGATATAGATTTATTAAAAAGTTATTTTTTAAAAAAAGACGTTAAAATGAGAATGACTTTAGGAAAAAATAAATTTCTCTCTCCAAACTCAAAAAAATCACTTTTACTTGGCTCTTGACTTAGTAAATACGTAAATTACTTTGCTTTTTGATTAGCTGAAATTTTTTCTTTTATCTATGTATTTTCGTAGCAAATACATACAATGTTCTTTGTCCATGGGACGGTCATGTTTGGATAGCTAAAACATTATATTTACATCAAAAGACTTCATATTTTATTAAGCATATTCGAATAGGCTACCCTCATGAGGTAGCCACTCTGAAGCTTACGTGTAAAAATAAACCTCCTCGTGCTCGAGTTTCTTTTGCAAGGAAGTCAGCACAGATATTTCTAGATCAAGGAATAAAGATAATAGAATCCTCAGCAAATCGCAATCTCAATTACTTAATTACTTCTAATTATGTTGCAAAATTAGGCCAATCATCTCCATAGCCCATGTCAGAGCTTTTAGTTCTACATGTAGTGGTGTACGAGTACGTATACAAGCCTTCAAACCCAACAAAGGGGATGATGAATCGGGTATAAAAAACCCCAGACCTGATACTATATGATCTTCTCACCATGAGCCATCAATTTGGCAGACACTACATGTTTTGTCTTCATTCTGGGTGATAAGGCTTTGTTGTAAAGGGGTACATGTACTTCATCCTCGTCTTGATCGCACAGTTGATCCACCACATGTGCCATTTTCCAACTCGAGCTCTCTGTGGATGCTAAGTTTACTGTGTCTAGAGAAGATACATCTTTTCCGTTAAATGCTTTATCGTTTCTTGCCTTCCACACATACCACATGATCCAGTGCTTACATTCAAGCTGCTCATCTGTCGCACCATACTTTTTTGCTCTCCAGAACAGAAAATCTACATTTGTATACAAACCCTCACTTGAGAAAATTCCCGCAACCATTGGAACACTAGAGAGTTCATGTTTATACCGCCGGTGGACACTCAAAAAGTAGGTGGTTGATGGATTCATTTTCTGCCCCCACATCTAGGACAGGTCCGATCTGATCGGCAGTGGCGGTGCACTAGCCTACCACATGTTGCTATACACCCTGAAATAACTTGCCAAATTAAATGCACCAAATATATTTTGAAAATTTTGAAATAATATATTGATTATGGGTACATTCTTAAAAAAAAAAAAAATATATATATATATATATATATAAGTAGATTTAGATCGGATCTAGATATACTAATTTCAAATATCCTTTTCTTCTTTTTTACATATTTAGATCGATAATATCCCAATCTATACATCAATCTCTATTATGCGGAATAACACGACTTATTGGGATCAAATTCTGGTGGAAAAGTTACATAAATATACCATTAACCACTTAACTAAAAACACTTCTCAAATATATTTTTCTTCAATTTATCGAGTTTAAATAAAGTTACATGTGATGGATATTTTACCCATTCGCATTGGCCTCATTCCTCTTTTTGTTTTCTTTGCACAACATTCCTTTTTTTTGTATCCTACTATGAGAAGAGAAGGAGTTGAACTCCTTATCCGGAGATATGATCAGAGAGGCAAATCCACTTTGTCTAGAGGATATGGCCATTTCTTCTCTCTTTTTTTTTTTTCCTTTTATCTTCTGTTTGTTATTTCTGTATAATAATTATATTTTTCTCGAATTTCCATATTCCCCGGGAGGAAATAAGGATTCCCATAATTTCCGTCGTTGATCTTTTAAAACGGATACATGTTTTAACTTGTCCATGGAAGCGTTGAAACGTGACTTTCAGCGTCATAGTATTAAACTAAAAATTCACGAACAAAAAGTTAATGATTAAAAACAATAATTTGTTTAGAATGAGCCTTCGACTGTTTGTTTGCGTGTGTATGTTTACATTTACATTACTGTATGTGTTTCTAAAATGAATTTAAAATTTTAAACATCTTAAGGAAATCTTTTTGATATTTGTAAATGCAAACACCTAACGTAAACAGCTATAATATTTTGTTTTCATTGGTGTTTCTATTTTATGAAAGTTATTTTTTTTCGTCAACGAAATATTTTATATTTTAGAACTGTCAAAAACATTTCTCATGTAAATGCAAACTTGAAGTTTTTTTTTCTTTTTTTTTTTGTCAATAACTAGAAATTATATTTTTTTAAATGGATTTCTAAATGAAATGATGGACCATGCTATTGGCTTTGTTTTGAACTCATATGCCCTAGGAGTAACATTATATATTGTTCCGAACAATATATTCAACTGATTTCACAACCGCATAGAAAAAAAGTGAGTCGTCTATCATAATTTATGTGGTCTATTTTTAACAAATCGAGCCACAAGGATCTATTGTTTAAAATTCATCCACAAAGTCGAATGTTTCATCGATGTTTTATTGAAGATTTTAATTGTGACGTATCTGCGTGTCATAGTTTGATTGGTTGTCAGAAAATCACCTCCCAAAATATATAACTTTCCCCGTTAATTATTTGATTCCAATTTTTTATATTTAAAATCAAATTATATTAAAAATTGTTCAGACCGTCTAAATTTTCAGTTAGAAATTTTGTAACACTCAAAACAAAACATAATACTAAATATAGGTTAAGCTTTGGTAGTGCCTAGTTGCAAAAATAAAATATAATCGAGTGGGCTGAAGAAAGATTTGACTTGGTATACTGAAAAAACGATAATGCTTTTTTTTTTTGGTTTTAAAACGACAATGCTTTTGTTTGTATCGTAAAAGCACTAATCAAAATGGAAAAGTAATAATGGAGGTGGAGAAGACATCATTCTCACATAATCATCTCCACAACCTCAGCTTTTGCTATTAACATTATCCATCATCGGTTCACTTTTTTTTTTTGTTTCTCGGGGATGATCTATATATCTTTCTTTTTAAAATCATTTTGAATAATCATCTCTTACCATTCGTATGTTATTTCTTCATAAAAAAAAAGGTGGTAAGTTATTTGAGATCATTCGAGTAAAAGTAAGACTTGAAATTATCAACTTGGTGATGGATTCACGAAGACTAATTTAACTTATTCAAAGATTAGACTAAACGAAATAACTCTACTGTTTATACATTAAGCATTAGAAAATGTAATTTATTAAACATGTGAATGTGGATGTGAATGAAGTAATGTAGAACGTGATTAGGGCCCTACTTGATTCAAGCAATAACACTAATCGACATCACACGCAAGACGCAACACAAGGCAACCAACAAACTCTAAAATTGTCTGATTTAGAATAAATATATCGTGACAATAGATGGGGGATCGAGAGTGACTTTAATAGTAAGGTTTTTTCAATATATTAAAATTTATGAGTCAATGATTGACGATCATTAAGAAGAGATTTATGATTTTAACATTGTACAATGTACATGCTGAAAATTATCAGTCTTCGGAAGTGAGGTTAATAATTGTTCGGTTTTGTAGTCCACATATCTTTTTAATCAAAAGTGATTATTTGATACAATTGTGTTCGATTTGGTCATGGTGTCTTTCACGTTGTCACATGAATGATATTGATACTATAAAATAAACTTACGGGAAATAAATGAATTTACGTTTAGTTGTTTTATTCCGGTGCAACTTGACATATCAACTCAAACTTGAATAATAGAATAGCCGTTTCTCGGACAAAAAAATTACGATTTTAGTTAAAATGATTGGTTAATATGACATAAATTCAAATTTTCTTTCCTAATCACTAGGATTTTTTTTTTGTAACATCTTTTATTAGAAAAGTTAAGAATTGTTTACATGATCATGAAATAAAAATCTCTGTAACATTCTAGGAAGATAAATATAAACATTAATTGTAACATTTTGAGTATGTGCTACTTTTACCAGTTTATCGGCTATTTAGTTACTTTGTCGCGAGACCAACGTAAAAGATAAATCGGTAAATTTATCCGCCCAACTGCGGATATCGTTTGAGGATTACAATGCTTATTTCGCACTGAAATTTGAATAATTTGCAAATCATTTGAAGTTATTTATCTTTATCGTTTGGAAATAGACTATTTTCACCCTTAAGAGAAAATAAAAAGATAATAAAAATGATGACAAGAGAGACAAATCAAACCAAAATAGAGGTTTAAGAATGAAATAAATTTCCAAACTCAACGCTCCTTTTTGTTCCCACTTTAACTTTTCCCACTCTCTAATCATTTTCCCTTTGGTTGTAAGCCTTTTGAGCCATTTTCTTTATCTCCCACCTAACCCTTTACAATATATAAAACTATTCTTATTTACCTTCACTAACTACCATTGTTAACTTAATTTCCAATTAGTATAGAATCTTTTGTTATCCCAAAGAAAACGGTGGCTAATTTCAAGTTTGACAATGTTTCTTGAAAAAGGTTTGATCTTGAAATTTCAAAAGAGGGAAGAAAGTAAAATAAAAAATTTTGGAGAGACAAGAAAAGGGACCCAACAAAGACAAAGACAAAAAATTTGGATTTGCCAAATACTATGATTAATGCTCATTCAACACTACTATTAGTCTATTACCATTTCCATCATCACCTTTATCATCTCTCTCTCTGGTTTTTGGAACTTGCCAGAGAAACAAAAAAACTAACCATCACCAAACTACTCCTTCTTCTTCTTCATTCTCTGGTTCTTTAACATAAGTCTACTTCATGGAGAAACATCATCATCAGCATCTTATGTTACAACAGCATCAACATCTCCACCATCACCAGAAGCTCTCAGTTGCCAAATCTTCCAGACAAAGCTGTAGTGAATGGTATGTTCTGTTCTTTAAGTTCTGATCAAGAGAACAAGTGCCTTTATATGTCTCTGTCTCAATCTAACCAATGATGTTCTGTCCTAAAACTTTTCAGGATCTTTAGAGATGTTCCAAGTGATATAACCATAGAAGTAAACGGAGGAAACTTTGCTCTGCATAAGGTATGTTCATACTTAGAGCACACACAACCATTACTTCTTTCTTAAGTTAACAATCTTGAACTAATGTTTGATTCTTCATTCCTCAGTTTCCTTTAGTCTCAAGAAGTGGAAGAATTCGAAGAATCGTTGCAGAACATAGAGATTCAGATATCTCCAAAGTAGAGCTGCTTAATCTCCCAGGAGGAGCAGAAACATTCGAATTAGCAGCAAAATTCTGCTATGGAATCAACTTTGAGATCACTTCTTCCAACGTTGCGCAGCTCTTTTGCGTCTCTGATTACCTCGATATGACGGAAGAGTATTCGAAAGACAACTTAGCTTCAAGAACAGAGGAGTATCTTGAGAGCATTGTATGCAAGAATCTTGAGATGTGTGTTCAAGTCTTGAAACAATCAGAGAATCTTCTTCCTCTTGCAGATGAACTAAATATCATAGGTAAATGTATTGATGCTATTGCTTCAAAGGCCTGCGCGGAACAGATCGCTTCGAGCTTTTCACGGTTGGAGTATAGTAGCTCAGGGAGGCTACATATGAGCAAGCAAGTGAAGAGTAGTGATGGAGGAGGAGATTGGTGGATTGAGGATCTTTCTGTACTTAGAATTGATTTGTATCAGAGAGTTATGAATGCTATGAAATGTCGTGGCGTGCGTCCAGAGAGTATAGGAGCTTCTTTAGTGAGTTATGCTGAGAGAGAGCTAACAAAGAGATCTGAACATGAACAAACCATTGTTGAGACAATTGTTACGCTTTTACCTGTCGAAAACCTCGTAGTTCCAATCAGTTTTCTCTTTGGATTACTGAGAAGAGCAGTGATTCTTGATACTTCAGTTTCCTGCAGGCTTGATCTTGAGAGAAGAATCGGTTCTCAGCTCGATATGGCGACTCTAGATGATCTCTTGATCCCGTCTTTTCGTCACTCAGGAGACACTTTGTTCGATATTGACACGGTTCATAGAATCTTGGTGAATTTCTCACAGCAAGGAGGAGATGATAGTGAGGATGAAGAGTCTGTGTTTGAATGCGATAGTCCGCATTCGCCTTCACAAAGCGCCATGTTTAAAGTTGCAAAGCTTGTAGACAATTATCTTGCTGAGATCGCTCCTGATGCTAATCTTGACCTTCCTAAGTTCTTGCTCATTGCTGAAGCCTTACCGCTTCATGCTCGTACTCTTCACGATGGCTTGTACCGTGCCATTGATCTCTATCTTAAGGTAGGCTGCTACAAGACTATTTTACTTTTCTTGTTGTGTTGATACTTTTTAACTTATGTTTTATGCTCTCAGGCACATCAAGGGTTATCAGATTCAGACAAGAAGAAGCTATCAAAACTTATTGACTTCCAGAAACTCTCACAAGAAGCTGGAGCACACGCTAGCATAAAAACGGCTTCCTCTACAATCCATAGTTCAAGTTCTCTACTTTGAGCAACTGAAGCTTAGAAGCTCCTTATGCTCTTCTTACTCAGACGAAGAGCCAAAGCCAAAGCAGCAGCAACAACAGTCTTGGAGAATCAATAGTGGAGCTCTCAGTGCAGCAATGTCACCTAAAGACAACTACGCGTCTCTAAGGAGAGAAAACCGAGAACTGAAACTCGAGTTAGCTAGGTTAAGAATGAGACTTAACGACCTAGAGAAAGAACATATTTGTATGAAGAGAGATATGCAGAAGTCTCATTCGCGCAAGTTCATGAGCAGTTTCTCAAAGAAAATGGGGAAACTTAGTTTCTTTGGGCATAGTTCTTCAAGAGGATCAAGCTCTCCATCAAAACAGTCTTTCAGAACAGATTCAAAGGTAATGGAGAGAACTTGCGCAAGCACAGATTAACTCAGTTTAATGTTTCGCTGCGTTTATCATTTTCTTTCTTATCTTCTCTCCGTTGCTTTTCAAGTGAGATTAGTACGCAAGTGAGTGAGTGATATTTTCGATAATCGAGATCAACCTTGTAAATTGATTTGATTGATATAAGAAAACAAAGGTAGATTTATTGGAAATCAAAGGTCCACTTGATTGCATAAGAGAATGTAATATCTGCTGTCTTGCAACACAGACAGAGATAAAGAAAAAGAGTTTAACCACATAGTGCAGCAGAAGTAAACACTTAATCCCAAATTCAATCTTCAAGAAGAAGCAGGAGTCTTGGTGTAAAACCGAATACCGACAGCCAAGCCTAAGATTAGAAGAGGAACAAGGAACTGAAGGAGCTTAATGACGAAATCCGAGCTCTGACCCTGAGTAGACTCGGCTTTCTTCGAAGTGGGTGGAACAAACTTGGTTTTAGTTGGAACAGTGGCTGAATCAATATCACCTACATAGTACTCATCTAGCATGGCTTTTGCAGTCGTACTATGTCCCACATCCTCGAAATCATCGGTGGCGTCTTTCCCTGGAAACCAACACATTCTTGTTCAAGACTTGAAGTGACAAACCAAGAAAGATCTGTAATTTAGTGATTCTTTATGTTTACCTGTAGAAGTCAAGATGACTTCATCACCACCAGGATGGTCATCCAAGAATTTTGTCACATCATAAACCTATATACCATCAAAATCAAACACATAAAAACATGTAAGCTTTCACATTATCTTCCCTAATTCCACACAATTAGAGGCTTAAGTTAAGTGGTTTTCAACTTTTCCTACATCAAACATACAGAAACCTCGCTCGCTTATCCACAGATACAAGATCATACAAACATAGAGACAACACCAACTATAACACAAGAAATCTTAAAATTTGTCATTATCTTCCCTAATTTAACACAAACATAGAGACAACACAACTATAACAAAAGTTGATTTCTAACTTTTCCCACATCAAACATACAAAAACCTCACTGGCTTAACCACAGATACAAGATCATATAGACAGCACCAACTATAACACAAAAAAGCTGTAAACTTTGTCATTATCCTCCCTAATTCCACACAAGTAGAGACATAAAATTATGTTGGTTTGAACTTTTCCCACATCAAATATACAAAAACCTCACTGGCTTAACACAGATACAAGATCATACAGACATAGAGATAGCACCAACTAAACACACAAAAAAAGCTGTAAACTTTTTCATTATCTTCCCTAATTCCACACAATTAGAGACATAAGTTAAGTAGGTTTCAACTTTTCCCACATCAAACATACAAAAACCTCACTGGCTTATCGACAGATACAAGATCAAACAGACATGGAGACAGAACCAAGTATCACATTCAAAATAAGAATCTACCAAGAGTATGATTTTAGCATTTCTATGTGATTTAGACCTAACAAACAAACATAAATCTCGAACACTAGATCAGATCTAACCCAAAAACTAAAAACTCAAGATCGTAAACTTAAGTTCACAATTTCTGATCCATCGAATACACATATGCAAAATCAGATCAGAGATACTAAAACGGGATGCAGAGAAAGCACAAAAGTCTTAAGGAAAATTGAAAAATCGGATCAGAATTATGATGGAACTTAAGAAGAGATCGGAGTTAAGGACCTTGCCGTCGATGATGATCCAACAATCCTGGGAGCTACTGTGCTGAGAAACCTCAGCCAAGGTAAAAACTTTGCCGTCTCCACCCATCTCCGATGATGAACCAAATCTCAACAAGGTTTCTGGTGAAAAGTTTATTTGGAATCTGATTCGGTCCTTTCACTAACCGCTTTTTATTTGTCTGGTTAAGTACGTAAGTGTATAATAATAATATCTTCATCTATCGAGTGGCCAATAATTATAAATTAATAAAAGATTTTGTTTCTTTGTATTATTTTATTTCTAGTATTTAATTAACTTTTTTCCATCTCTTCCAATTATTCAAATTTATATCATTAATCAAAGATTTTGTTTCTTTATATTATTTTATTTCTAGTATTTAATTAACATTTTTTCCATCTTTTCCAATTATTCAAATTTTTTTTTTTATAACTAGGAAGAGGTTATAGATTTTTGGTCCATAATTCCTCTTTAGGTCGAGGACCAGCCATTAACTTCAACAATTCAGGCTCCGACTGGTAACATGTAGTATCAAACTTGAGTTGTAGTAGATGTTATAATTTGATGTAACTTGCAGTAGAAAATATGTGGTATCAAACTTGAGTTGCAGTAGATTTATGTGGTAAGTTTGCAGTAAAAATATGAGTTACATTTTTGTCAAAACAACTGACTGGTAAATTTTATGATGTTTAGTTACAGAGTTGTAGTATGTATTATTAAAAATAAATTTAATTTAAACTAATGATAATAATATTTATTACAAGTTTAATAATTGGAAAGAAAAAAATAAAAATATTTCTGTAATTTAGTATTAAAAAAACTAATGACATAAATAAAATAAAATCTTTGACCAAGATATGATATGTTATTTTGATTTTACGTTACAAAAGTAATGATATTGTTGATTTTTTAAAAATGATTTGTTGGAGATATTTTAGAAACAAAAATAAGCAAAAAAAAAAGTTGGAGTTTCATAACTCAAACATACCACATGAGATTTTCATTGATGTTGAGAAATCTTTTGAGTTAACATTTTTACAAAGAACATACATCAAAATTGTACATCAATCATACATCATTCTAACTCAAACTCAATTTCAATTTTTTTTTTAAACATCATGATTGGTAACATTTTTGAAGTTTGGTTGAGTTATGGGCATAACTCAAATAACATCATTAATAACTCATGTTACCAATCAGAGCCTCAACGTGCTTGTCAATCTTTCCAAGTAGATTTGAACTCGTGATCTCTTTATTAGTGGCTTAATTTCGTCAAAAAAAAATCACTAAACCAAAAACTACTTGGTAAAATTTGTATTTTTTTTTTAATTTTAAATTTATATAAATAATTAAATTATATTAAAATTATTAAAATAATATATGTGAGAGATTATAAGAGGTTCTATACAATGAAATGCTCTCAAAATTTTCATGTTTGATTGGACCATTCTGACTTTTCTTTCGGATTTGTCAAATACTCTATAATTTTCAAGTCAAAAAGATATAACATGACTGGTCAAAAGGTATCGCGCGAGTTTTAGGGGAAGAAGAGTGTGGTTTAGTTCTAGACATGCTGACATGGTCGAGTGATCTTAGGTTCAATCTACTGTTTTGTGAGTTTAAAAATGATTGATGAAAACGATAGAGAGGATTCATCCTAATTCCTAAAGTGGGGTTGGATCTCTTCGAGTGTAAGGATATTATTCCTGATTAGGGATTGTAACTAAGGATGAACGAAAGGAGATGTTGCATTCGGTGAAAGACCATATCATATGTTTAGGGTGAGATGAATTAAACCAAAATTATCGTCTTGCATGCATCGGATTTTTATACAATATGTGCGAATTGCGATTTACAACATATTTAGAAAAAAAAATGAAGTTATTCTTATTGATTAGTAATCTATCCACTTGAAAATGTCTCTCTTAGTAAAAAAATTCTGTTGAAAATAGTTAGGTCTTGAGAGATATTTTTAGAAGAATACATGAGATGGATATGCAACCAAATTTTTGTTTAGTAGAGTCGGGTTTCTTAGGAGTGGTAAAATATAAAATTTAGAATGCTTTTAGTGGGAGCAATCAGTCTATAATAACGTTAATGTGTTTTCAACTCAAAATTAATTTGGTAACAAATGGATTGGTATATATTTTTTATCTTTTAAATTTTCTATGTGAAATCCTTACCGTTGATTATTTTCACCATTAAAATAAATAAAAAAATAGAAAAAAAGAAAGAATGAGAGAAACGTCTCTGATTTAAAAGACTTTAAAAAACATAAGAAACATTCTTACAACTATCATTTTATAACTGATCCTTTTTATTAAATATTATTATAATTTGTATTCACACTTAAATTGAGAAATTCAAATTAAGAGACTACTGATGTAGTGCTTTAATAGTCTAACTTTTGGTTGATGTCTCTTACGTTGGAAGAACACACTTATTTATTGTCTTATTAGATCATGAGTAGTGGTGGGTTCTAAGTGTGGTTTTCACTAATTAAATATATATATATATATATATATTAACAAGTAGAAAAGAGAAATGAGAATCAATTTTCATTTGAGAACTTTTGAGACATTATGTGAAAAAAATTAAAATTTATATAAATAATTAAACTACATTAAAATAATTAAAATAATATATGTGAGAGATTATAAGTAAGTTCTATACAATAAAATGCTCTTACTTCTTACGGACTCCCATACGAAAGGTAAACTCAGTACCAAGTTACCAAGGCCCCTCTACAACAAACAAGACCCTAAACCCATTTACGTGGAGAATCGTCCAAATATTTTGTCGATATTCTTGTGGTCTCAAACAAAACAGTCCATTTGTATGACTAGTTAGGCAGCCCGAAAATTATCTCTAATATATAACTCGCAATTCGTGATGCATCGTTCAATAAAATCTGTTTTCGCGGGTTGAAGTTTGTATCTTCAATGTAAGATTTTGGCTAACATTAATATAAGTCTATGGTTGGTGTTCAACGAGAGAAACTATTCAAAACAAACTAAAACCACATTGTCAAAAAGCAAATAAGAGTTAGAGAAGAAGAAAACGAAAAGACAAAAAGCTTTCGTAATCAGTGCTTCTTCTTTTTGGCTTTTTTCTACCAAATAGTATTAACATAAAATAAAGGTCAAATATAATATCGAACAAAGCTGAAGAAAGATTACCCAAAGTGTGCATTGGTAACAGAGATGACGTCAGCGAATATAACTGTCCTAAAAACATGATTTGTATAGTCAGCGAGCCCGTGATCTCACAAGTGCCCGTGTACATATACATCATCAAATATATATATTCATATGTGTATGTATGTATGTATTCATGTACGTTAACGTTTCATGCATTCACTTTAAATCTCAATTCATTTTTTCACATCGAGAGATTAAAGAAAACAAATAACAATGATTGGTCTCGAGATAAGATTTTACAGTTTCATCACATGGGGTAGGCCAATTCCCAAGAGAACGTTAAAAGTTAAAACTACAGAGATTTCTTCTCTATTAACACTGTAATACTCCTATATTTTTGCTGTCTCAGTTTTTGTCCCTTTCTGTTAAAACCTTTCTCTTGTAATAATTTTGTTTGGTCATCAATCAAGATTCATATTACTTAGTATCCACAAACTCACTCTTTTATTTCCTCTAATTCATACTTCTAACTTTGGTTTTTTTTTTTGTTTTGATAAATTTCATATCATGTGTTATGTATTGTATTTAAAGGAGTTATGCACTACTTGCATTAGTATACATGAACTTATTTATGCATAGGTTCTATTACGAGTTGACTATGATTAACTTTGGTTCTTTCTTATAACGTTTTTTCATGGAAAAATGGCTGATTCCATCGAGAATTAAGGCCGAATAACTATTTATATAAACAAATGTCATTATCTTGATTCTTGAACCTAAGAAAGATCCATAACACAAACAAAAATGAATGTCTTAAACCTAATTATTTATTTTGGTAACAGTCGCTGATGGTTTTTCATTTCTCAATCACTGGTTTTTTTTTCTTTTTGGTCTTTGGTCGAATTTTTTTCTTTGGTTTTCATGCTTTTGGGTTTAGGTTTCTAGATCTGGTATTCTTTTTAAGCTTATGAATCGTTCATTTGCTAACATGCTTAGGTTTTAGTCAATTATTGCTGTCTATCCAGTTCAAGTTTGTTCTCTTCACCGAAATGAACTCGGAACAAATTTGACAAAGACAATCAAAGAATAATATCTTTCAACATTATAAGAATTGACTTCGTGTTATTCAAAAAGGTATTAAAAGTCTATCTGCTATTGTGGATACGGAAACGTATAATTGTTTACTTTGGACTCGAAACAAGACCGTTGTGGTTTCGCTAATGTGTTATTAAATATGTTTATCTTTGCTTTATGTGCGGAAATGACCGTTAGTGTGCTCTTTGTATTTCATTTGTCAATTTTTTTCTATGATGTAATCGGTTTCAGACCAATTTGAATAAAATAAAGTGTAATCAGTTAGTTCTTGGTGAAATCGACCATTTTCTACACTTTTCATGATCCAAAAAGCACGATATTACATTACAATAATCAATGTAAATGTAAACCTCAAATTAATCACACATTCACGTGCATCGAATTTATGGTAAGAGAAAAAAAAAGTATACAAAAGGAGGGACCAATGCTCTATCTAGTTGAACGAAGAGGATATGATTCATATTTCACTTACCAAAATTTACACGTGAACCCCCCCCCCCCCCCCCCCCAACCAAAAAGTCTAAATCTGAATCATATTTTTCACTACATGCCAAGCTTCAACATGCACACACACACATCCCCATCAATCATCATCATCACCATATAAGATTTTTATATGAATAAACATGAGAGAAAGACACTTGACAGACAACATATGAGAAAATTTCACACTAGGGATCTAAAAATCTTCTGAAGAGATTAGTAATATAAATGGTGAGGTTTAAGGTCACTAATCTACTTTCAAACTTGTTTCTCTAACCACATTATTACTTAAGATTACACTCCTTGCTTAAGGATTTTCGATGTTCGGTTAGTCTGTTAATTTCATCACATTCTTACTTCACACCATATCTTTGGAGCTTGCTGCTGCTTCCATCTGAAGTTCATGGACTCACTTGTACCCACTCGTAACGTCCAGTGAGCGGAACATCATTCACAATGTCGAAATTGTACCTGAAAATATTCGAAACACACATGAGTGGTTCATCCTCTTGTAATGAAGCAAAACTAAACAAACCCACAACATGCTTACTTCTCCATGAATAGCCTCTGTTGTTGCTTCTCTGCATAAGCAAAGAACTCCTCCAATTCACTAGCGGTAGGGACCGTGATATCTCGGTCCCTTGTGTGATCTTTATTTGCTGCGCGAATCGACCTCGTGCTAGACCCTGGTGTAACCATGATCTCCAGATCCTCAATAACATTACAAGGAGTGCTCTCCCTAGTACTGAATGAAAAAAAATCAGATTTACATCATCACCACAAAGAGATGAGCCAAAACTAAACATCAAGAAGAAAAAAAAAGGCTTGATTTAAGTAAAAAACAAAAGCTAGACTTTGTGAATAATATGGTCCCATAGGATCCGATATGCAATAAATAACAAAGAGAAGGCTAAACCCCATTGTCAACTAGCCCAGAAAAAAACAGAGTATCCTACAAAAGTATTCCCCAAGTATGCAAAAACCACTAGGACCCATGAAACATGACACCACAGTACTTGCATTACACTTATGAGGAAAGTTTCAATTTTGCATATGGATCTTACATATTAAAAGCTTCTGACCTTTATAGATCAACCACTTTTGTATAAAAACTAAAACCATGTGTTAAAAAACAACAGTGAATGCATACCACTTCCAATGCCATTAAACCATTAACGAGGGGACTCAAATGGATACTATCAACAACTTAAAACTAAATATAACATTGGACTGCACAAAACAGTTCATAATTTCACCAAATTAGTAAGCAGAATCAAATTAGTTATAAAGAAAACAACTTTGTTACATTGATAATCTCTGCAATGATGTACACAATGGGACATATATCAATAACTCTGAAATATCTAATAAACATCAGAAGTACATCAGAAGTGAGTAAATTCATAAACCAAAACCAAACCAATAAGGGAAACATGTGATACCTAACTTTTCATGTACTAAACTATTTTCATCCCCACAAAAAAAAAAAAAACATTTCTTTTGTGCAAAGAACAAAATTTTCAGAAAAGCGTAACACTTTTCACATTTGAACAAAATCTTATGTAAAGAAAATTAATTCTTATTCAGATTATATGAAAAAATAAACTCAAACGAAGATTATTGTATAAGACAGAAGAAACAAATTGAAGTTAGGGCACAAAAAATGACGAACCTGTGTCTTGATTCACAATCGAGGTTATTCTCTTCACAAGAACCTTCAATACTCACAGAATTACCCAAAAATTCATCTCCATGGCATCCCCTAGCTACAGAAACCGGGTTAACCGAGTCAACGCGAGACCTTGAACCAGACTCTTTAATTCCCGATTTATGAGGTCTCGGGGGCTGTTTCTGTTCAACCAGCGAAGAGGGTTTCTCAAGACGGCGGCTACGGAGCTGAAGATAGCAAGAAGAGTCGTCTTGTAAAGTGGAGTCAGCGGCGGAGGAGGAGGAATTAAGTCGCTTCAAAGCTAGGGTTTTTGCGGCTCTGGTTCGAACACCTACAGTGGTTGGTTCAGAGACCTTCATAACTCTGTTATCACCTGTTGTAGTTTTCGATTTTTTCATGTATTTCCCCATTTTTGGAGAGGTGAAGCTCGAATTAGAGGAAAGAGAAAATGGGAGGGAAAATCTTTGAGAAGGGAGAAGAGGAGGGAAAGGGATAAAAAAAATGGAAAAGGTTTTCGAGTTTTGTGGGGTTAAAATAAAGAAAAGGAGAATTGTTTTTTTTTTTAAAGATCTCCAAATTCATCATTATTATTCTTCAATACCTTTAATAGCCTTATTGTCCCGAAAACAAACCAGTTTAGAGATTGTATTACTATTATTTCTTTCTTAAAGTAATTTGCTAGATAGCATATTTAAGTGGCAATAACAATTTTTTTTTCTTGAAAAATGGTTTATATTTTTACTGAATGGTTTTATCTATAAGTTGACACAAATATTATAAAATTGTTTGATTGGTTGTATTATTTATTATTGATGTTCTAAAATTCTTTTATGAAACGCTAGTCCTACCGTATGATATACCGAATTATTTACGCTTCATTATTTTATGTTATCTTGATTTAATTAAAAATTTTATATGTTTTTATTTATTCTTCATGTGTTTTCATAAAAAATTTGTCAATTCTTTATTTTTGGTACGTTATTAAATTTTGCTGACAAACACGTCTATTTACCGTTATTAAGTTACCAGTTGCATCCAAAACCACTCTAAATTTTGATTTCTTGTATTTGTTTTAATTCATCATTTGACTATGAATTTTTTTTCTAAAATAACGTGTATTGTGTGCGGCTTTCATTTTGCAGATGTAAGTTACTTTTTAAAAATGAATAATCATTTCTTAATTTTATAAAATAAATAATCATGGAAAAAATGTTGGAAAGATTATTGAATCCATATTAAATTAATAGCACATACTTTTAAAATTTACATTCAACATATAGGAGAAGATATTTATATGAACGATAAATTATTGCTATGCACAAAAATAAATATTTCATCTATGCATAGACATGAGATTAAAAAAGAATTGAGATGCATTTCTTCAGATAAACCAGTCAACTGATAATTCACCAAAAATTGTCAATTTTACGATTTTGGTATATCATATCTTTTTTTTCTTGATTTAACAAAAGAAAACTACGACTATTTTTTGTAATTAAATCACAATTTGAACTTAAACTGAATTAATAGAAAACAACGTTTTCCCACTAGAGCGCTTATTATACACGACTTATACATTTCATATAAATATATGATATTGGACGATGATTTATACAGAAAAAATAAACAACTTTTTATTTACTTTAAAAATATAAAAATAAAACTTTTCAAAATGATTTGATAAAACGAGTTGATCGAAATTGTATAGAGAGTGATGTGAAAACCCTAAAGAGATGTATATTCTCTAGCCACAAATGATGTTCGCTTCATGTAATGAATTTTCGATTCATTGACATTTTCTAGGTACATGTAAAAAAAGGGTATGAGTTTGGATGATAAATTTTTGATCTAGTATAAAACCCCTGCTTCTTATTTTGTTGTTAACATTTTATTTTGAGTATTTTAATTTGAGCTTGACATAGAAGAAATCAGATAATCGATGGTGATTTTTAAATATCTCGGTTTGAAAGACCCAATAATTTGTGGAATCAAGAATGCACTCTTGAGGAAAGCCTTCTGAGTTCCAAGATACAACTATTTTGGTTGCAAGACAGAGAATCAGCAATATAGTGGTGATGGCTCCACAGGGAAGAGGAAAGAGCACAATGTTTGCAAAAACATAGACAGCTCAAAAGAAGGGATTCAATCATGCATTATTTGCCCACAATTCACTTTGGCTTCCGAGATTGTTGACAAAATCCTTGCAATTGGACGTCACAAGCATGTTGTGGGACTACTTTGGTTGCAACACAAAGAATCAACAACATAGTGGTGATGGCTCCTCAGTGAAGAGGAAAGAGCACAATGTTTGCGAAAACATAAACAGCTTAAAGGAAGGGTTTCAATCATGCATTATTTGCCCACAGTTCACTTTGGCTTCCGAGGTTGTTGACAAAATCCCTGCAAAAGAACTTGGCAAAGAAAGTCTTCCTGCAGTCATCCCATAGAGTGATGGAATCATGGTGTAAAGTCTTCTCCCAGACATGTGCTTTATCACCAAGAGAAGCAGGAAACAATCTGAGCTTGAAACTATTTTCACTAGCTCAATTAATCTTTGTGAGGCTGCAAAGCCTATCAAACAAGTGATTTAGAGGATCTTCCAAAGGTAGGCCATGAAATATTTTGCTATGGACCACGGAGATTAACTTCCATTGATTTCAAAGTTGTTATTCTGAACTGGAAGTGGGACGATGCTTTGTCTCTGAATATGAGTATTGGACGCATTTCCAGCTTCAATAAAATGAGGCCTCCTCTATACATCACAAGCATGTTGTGGGACTACTCTGGGCATATTCTAATGCACTTGTTTCCGGCGAGAAATAAAAAAGATGATCTTGAATGTGTGAACTCACAACAAAGTCTTCTTGAAACATTTTTCTATCCTATTATTTTTTTTATTCCTTCTAATATTTTTGCCTCCTTGAAACGTTTTCCTATCCTCTGATTTGGCCAAAGATGTGCAACTATCCTAAACTTTTAAACTCTCAAAAGTCAAAACATTCAATCATTGTGACATTTGTTAACTTAAAAATAAAAAGTATTTATTAATTTTGTATTTGATGTCTAACAAATTATTAATTAATCAATATAATATAAATTTTAAAACAAAATTTTGATCCTAGTGATCAATTACCAAAGATTTCATTTCATCTTTCTTTTATTGAACCAACGAAAATTATAATACAATTACTATAAAGAGTTGAACATAGACTCCATGTGAAAAGAAAAATTATCGATACATATCTTCTATACTTGGTGATAGGCTGCTAGCATTCTGAAATATGAAGGGTGAAGTGTTTACACCAAGAACACGTTTTGCACATAATTGACCTAGATAATGCCAAATAATGTCGTTTACCAAAAGTGAAATGTCCACAGTTATAACTTCAAGAGATTACTAATGTCAATGATCTTGCATCTCTGATTAGAGTTACAGTAAAATATATAAATTAATAATGTTGGGACCAGAGTATTATATCAATTTATAGAGGGTATTAATTTATCGATAAATTTATAGAGAGATTTGTTTGATTAAAAAAATCATATTTAAAAGAAAAAGTTAAAGACGATACTTAGATATTTTTAGTCGCAATTAGAAATTAGGAAAAATTTATCGCATATAAAATTTTTCATAATTTTTGAGTATAATTTGAAAAAATAATATCAACTGTTTTTAATACAATAAGAAAAAATTAGAGATTAAATCCAACAAAAATGTAAATATAAATAAACAAACAACATTATAGTCATACTTTACTAATATGTCTTATTTCTATGTTATAAGTTTATATAGTAATTAATTTATGATATTGATGAGACCATAAATTTACCTACGATTTTCGAAAAAATTTATTATCTTATTAGTTTATGGAATTATGTTAATTATTACACTGATCCAACTTGGAACCAATAAAATTTATGAAGTTATAGAGATTATTAATTTACCAAATATTAATTTATAAAAATTCTACTGTATAATGAAAAAAACATCATTTTATAATTTGAAGAAAACAAAAAAAAAAACTATTTTCAAAGAAAAAGGAAAAACAATTGTAATGTTGTTGAAGCAATGGAGTCAAAGCCAAAACTACAAGTTTAAAAAAGAAAAATCGTATTTCACCCAACTTATCACTAACCAAACAAGAATCTTCAAAAGGAAACCAAAAAATGAGGTCGACCGAAAAAATATATAATCACAGTTATATGAGATTTCATTTCCACCGGAGAGACTGTCTAATGCCGGTAAAGATGAGTCCGACTGATCTACCGATCAAGGTGACGAGAAAGAACGATACGATGCTACTCACTTTATCCAACACCACTCTTATAATTGGCAATCCGATGTCTGATAACTCTAGAAACAGACTGAAGTAGTACCTCCTGTACACATCAAACACAACTCTCTTATGTGAATTTCTCGTGGATGTTTCGTTTTTTTGTGATCAAGTTAAAAAGAAGAGAGGTTTACCATCCTGATAGAGCCTTAAGCTCCTTGGTTCGTTTAATGGGCAATGAGAAATCGCTGATTATGGAGTATCGCAAAGGTGTTGACGAGGCAGAATTAGTTTTTCCCAGTGAGAGCTTTCTCCACCAACTAAGGCTTTCTGTATCGTCACTACCATCAAGGTTGTTTATAACCTGAGTTTGAAGAACGTAGAGGTCAAAGCGATCCTCGTACATCGATACAACTGCTTCCATATTCTGATGCAACCACTGGTATAGAGCTACCTATCAACAAGAAGATACGAAATCTTTGTCCATGAGATATGAAATGTAAAGTGGAATTAAACACAAGTGAAAGTGTTTTTTTTTCTTTTCTTTTATTTTTTACCTCGTTACGTAGTTTTTGCAGTGCTCGACTAGAAAGGTTACAGATATTTAATCCTCCACTATTCGTTTCATTTGAAAATTTGCTGTCGACAGAAATGAGCTCCAGATAGACGCTAGCGATCCCATCAGCCAATGTTATCATGAAGTCTTCCAAAATGGCAACTCCGTGGGTGTGAAAGAAGCTAAAGTCATAGCAGAAAGCTTTCCCGGGAGATCCAAATCGATGGATATACATAAATTCTGCAAACAGATCCTCCTTGCCTGATTTTCTTATTTTGTCAAATATAGCGTCCTTTTCATTTAGCATTCTGATCAGCAAAGGAGTAATAGCCTGCACATTACGGGCTAGATTCTAGAGTTCATTTCTAAATCTGCTATTCAATTAATGACTACATGTTATTATGATAGCGACTTACATTGTCAGAATCAGTGTTTTCCACAGACAGTTCCCTTTTTAGCCAAGCCGTACATGCTGCTTGATATGCTTCCCGAACAATATAAGTAAAAGTGACCTTCCACTCATCTGAATTGATTGTCTCAGAGATCTTATTTGTCTGCAAAGAAAATACACTAGCTGGTCAGCAGGTATGGAGAATCACAGTAAACTAATGTCTCAAATATTACTGAAGGTAGAGAATAACAGATTTTACGACTAGAGTGGAAGGGAACAATTAAATGAGTCAGTAAGCTCTTGCCAGCGGTACTTATAGACTCAAATTTTCTTATCTCAAAGATTTATTTGCGCTTCAACAATGTGACGTAAACTGGTATCTATCTGCTACACTAGAACAGGACAATAATGCAAATTACTTGACTCAAAGTCCACATTCTGTTTGTTTATTGATACTCATTTTTTTACTATAAAGATATGCCCCCGAATTAGAAATCATTGGAACTTCTTGAAAACAAATATCCGCAAAATGAAATAGAAAGCAGGTAGAAGCTGACCTCTTCTTCAAGTTTCTGAAAACATGACCATAGCAAATACAACTGAGGCCCCTCAGATATCGCATATAAACTCAACGGGGGCTTCCCTTGAGGCGGTTTGGCTTTAACAACTCTGCTTCCAAGTGTACTCTCACGCTTGGTAGCATCTAAAGAATCTAAAAGCTTTCCTTTCACTACTTCCCATACAGACTTCAAATCACCCTCAAAATCTGTCTCCCTAATTCAGAATATGAAACAAAAGAAAATGTGTGAATACAGAAACAGTTTGCTGAATTGATACCTTACAACAGCTATACTGCACTCTTACCTACCAGAAGATTCTGAAGTTCCAACATCAGGATTCTCCTCCACGAAAGTGTTCTTTCTCGATGAGTAACTGGAGTTTTTGGAAACAGGAATCACTCCAGCCATATACGTAAGAAATATACTAGCCGTCAAGAGAACTTGATCACCAATAGGAACCCAACCAGAACCACCAACACCATCAAAATCCGCCAGAGTTGCCAAGCAAGTACACTTACAAGAAGACCCTCTCCGAGAAGAACACGACCCAAGATTCAAAGAATTAGAAACATTAAGTTTGTTAGCTTCCCTTGATGTAATGTTACAACTCCCAAAAGACTTCCTACAAAATAACCAAACCTTTGTTGGTTAAGTGATATAAATACATTGTTACTTCTAAACCTAATCATATGGTTCAAGATTAGAGACTGAGATTTAACCTTTGTGCAATCTTTAGACGACGATTCGTGCAGCTTCTTTGTCTAAATTGAGCTTCGTGCATCCGTAGCTGAACGCACAGTGATGGAGATACAACAACATGTCCAACCATTGGTAGCCTTAGAACTCACGATTATAACATTTCCTAAATCTTCAATAGAGATCCCTGAGCTTAATCACTACATCATAAGCAGAAACGAAACGAAACGAAATTAAATTCCATAACGTAATTGCAAGGCTATATTGAATTTCAGGTTTGAATCCAGTTATAGCGCCAATATACAATGGATTTCAAACTAGTAGATTCCAGTTTCAATGTCAGATACAATTACGAAGAAATGTCAAAATTTTAAGCAAATTCAACAAGGAAACTAATCTACATTCAGATTCAAGAGTCAAAGGTCGGCTTTAGAGACGAGAATGACATTAAGTAGAATGAAAAGTAGCAAACGAACCTCAAATTTAGCAGGAAGCAATAGTTCTGGAGATGAATTGAGAAAGAGCAGTGGAGAAGAAGAAGCGGATTGGAGATGTGCGTACCCAACGACAGAGACTAAACGGGAAAACCAAAAATGTGTTGAATTTATAAGATATATTTTATCTCTGAAGCTTATTATCAAATTGGGGTGGTGGCGCAGTTGGCTAGCGCGTAGGTCTCATAGCTATCTGAGTAATCCTGAGGTCGAGAGTTCGAGCCTCTCTCACCCCATTATTTTTATTTTCATTTTCTTTCTGGATTTGTTACACTTGATTTCAAAACCTTTATGTTTAGGAGACTTGATACCCTTGGTTCTTGTTGTATTGATGTGCAGACCGTAGACCTATCCGGAGAACTAACTCTTGTTTGTTGTTAGGCATGATTGGCAAGTGGTTTTTTCTCCAGAAAATGTAATTACATACTTGCGTTTTTGTAATGACTTGTTTTGTAGGAGGCTGCTGAGAAATGGCTCAAGTATCGTTAGGATTTAGGAACAGAGATCAAACTTAGGGTGTGAATCATCGAAGGCATCAAAACCCTAAACTATCTTTTGCACTGCTCACTCTTCCTTTCTTGAAAGTGGTTGAAGTGAAGGTGTACTTAGGAATCATTCTCACGAGCTTTCCACAAAGTTACACAATGCCACAGAAGAGAGATCAAGGATTGTTACTGAGCTTCCCCACAAGGTTTCAATGTTGAATCCTTATTCATTGGGTGGGCGAACACGCTTAACAACTTAATACATCTGTAAGATGAATATCTGTCATAGCCAAGTTGTGAAGTATAATTTATTCTTACTTGCGTAGAGCATAACACTCAGGTTCGTGATGAAAGAGTTTACAGTGGAGACATTGAGAACGTGCAAAAATCATTCGTGCTCCCAACCTGTTTCATTCAGACAAACATGGTAAAGCTAATAGATCACATTGATTCTCATAATTCTTCTCTGTTTGCTAAGGATTCAAATGCACTTTCTTCTGTCATTCATTGTCACATCCAAGTTCATTAGCTTAAGAAGCTTCCAAGTTTTTTCATGAGGTTTGATGCAGACAGTTGGATCTATAGAGAGACATTGATCTCAATGTTGTCTATCAGCCTAACTGTTCCAAACCAAGCAGCAACACAAATCACTACTCCACTCTTTATCTCTTCCACTCCTTCTAGAGTCTCTTGGTCAACAATCTGCATATACACACAATCATTCCTCACATCAAAACACAATGGTACCCCTAAAGAGTCTTCTCACAACATCCAATTCCACTTACCTCAACATAATCTATTCGTCCTGCAGCTCCAACAAGTTCTCGAACAATCATATCCTTAAGCTCTGCACTATTAGTTCGCCCTTCTTCCGCAGAAGCTTTAGCCATACCCAATGACCTACTTATAGACAAAGCCTACCATATCATAAAACAAGCAACATAACCAAAGTAAGCCACTTTCTTAATCCTTATTCAAACACTAACAAAAACATAGGATTGTTAGTTCTTTTACCCTTTGCCTTTCTTCATCCGAAAGACGCACATTTCTAGAACTCATAGCTAGTCCATCTTTTTCTCTAGCTATATCCAATCCTACAATCTCAATCCCAAAATCAAGATCTCTAACCTGCACAACAATGGAGACAATTTTGAGTAAAACAATGAATCTGAAATCTCACAATTCATTTCAATTCTCACCATTCTTTGTATAATCCGCCATTGTTGATAATCCTTTTTACCAAACACAGCAAAATCAGGCTCAACAATGTTAAAAAGCTTAGTAACAATGGTGGCAACACCTCTAAAGAACACAGGTCTACTCTTCCCACACAAACCTTTCTCTAATCTCTCAACTCTAATCCAAGTCTCATGCCCTAATCCACCTTCTTCAACACAACTCATCACCTTCTTCTCAGCACCACCATTTATCTTCTTCTTCCTCTCACCTTTGTTGTAGTCGTAGAGGTTTTTAGGGTTAAAGACGACAACTTTAGAACCGGGAAGAGCAGCGAGTTTGGAAAGATCGCCGGAGAAATCAGAAGGGTATGTGGAGAGGTCTTCGGTGGGTGAGAATTGACCTGGGTTGACGTAGATTGAGACGACGGTGACGTCAGCGAGGGTTAGGGATTGACGAACGAGTGATAAGTGACCTTCGTGGAGGTAACCCATTGTGGGTACTAAACCAATGGTTTTGTTTTGTGATCTTAAGCTTCGAGACCATTTTCTCATTGCTTCTTTGTCTCTGATTACTTCTGGCTCCATTGTCGGAGAATCGAGATCGTCTTCTGATGAATGATTCTCGTGTAGATGAAATGGAATTTTCGTTTAACAAGTTTGGTTTGGTTTAAATTATCCAACGCCAAATAAGTGGTGAACCGAGCTTAACCGATCATAAGTACAAATAATGGGGATTTGTTAAAACTTAACCGAATTTGAACTTTTTAAGTATAGCAAAAGCATGAATCTCGTGTTTTGTTTTTCAGAAACCTAAAGGTGAAACTGTTATAAATCCAACAATCATTGTGGATTGTCAAACTCTAGTTCTGGTCCATCAAACTCATTTCCGATGAGATTTAAAACGGTTTATACTTTTCTTATTCCGAATAGGATTTACCTTTTATCTCTTGTATTGATTCATATATAAAGGTTATATTGGAACCTCATTATCAATAATACAAGACACGAAATTCCCCTATAATTCTTTCTATTTTACAACACGTTATCAGCACGGTAGTCTCTAAAACCCTAGCTAGCAGCCTCCGCATCTAAAACTCTAATCTTGCCGCCGATCACAAAGCAACCGAATCAAAGCAAAGCAAAGAAGATCTCTTGAAACCAGTCAATCTTACTTCACTCTGAGACTCGGTTCCCCCAATACATGGTAACGGGGTTGTGAAAAGATTGATTGAGTGTATTTCTTGAGGAAGATATCTGGTTCGTGATTTCCACTTCAAACCGAATCTCTAAGGTAAGTTCTAAAACCCTAGAATATATAACCATGAAATCGGTAAACCCTAATTAAATTAGGAAATCTCCAAAACCCTATAAGATTATCTATATTCGGATATATGTTCTGATGCTCGGTTGTTCCGGCTAACCGAAAGTCATGTGTTCGGATGTATGATCCGGCTGTTCCGATAAAAACCCTAATTATAGCATGTTCGGTTTTTCATGTTCAATATTAATTGTATGAGTGTCGCAAGACACGGATATTCTTGTGTGATTAATTATTGTTTGTTTGTTGATATTCACGATGAGGTTATGAATTTGGTTAAATAATTATGAAACCCTAATTAATATGGAAATTGCACATATATGTATAAACCCTAATTGATCCGCATATGATTGTTTGTTTGATTGATGATTATGTTGCATGATTAAAATTGATCGATAATAATTGTCACAAATTTTATTAAAATCCGACAAGCATATATATTTAGAACTCGCATGCTAAATCCGATTATCACATGAAAATTATTTTGTTTTGTTAATAGATTGATAAATTTGATTGCATGATTAATTATCATAAATTAAAATCCGATCAAAGCACATAGATATGTGATGATCTTGCATGAAAATTTGATCATATAATTTTGCTAGATTATTATCGCATGAATTTATTTTACATAACCTTGTTATTTTGTTAAATCGGTTGCATGATAATAATTGTCACAAATTAAAATCTGATCAATATATAAATATTTAAGCTGTATGAGAACCTTGCATGATAATTTGAACGTGTATTTTGAGCATGCTAGGTTGCTAGAATATTATCACGTAAATTGTTTTACACCATGCATGAATATTAAAATTTTGTGATACTTAAAAGAATATGATGCATAATTTCAAATGTCGAATATCCAAAACTTGGAATTTGCTGCCCTTACTCTCTCGAGAGATAACTATCTACAATGGGCATTGGATATTAAGATCACTCTAAAGTCTAAAGGACTTGGCGAATGTATCGTTGAGAATAATAATGAGAATGAAAGAAATCGATACATGGTATTTATGATAATTCGTCATCATCTTGCTGAGAGTCTTAAAGATCAATACTTGACAATTGAAAAGCCTCTTGACCTTTGGAACGAGTTGAAAACAAGATATGATCACCATAGAACGGTGATGTTACCAAAGGCAATGTATGAATGGAGGAATCTAAGGTTCCAGGATTTTAAATCCGTGGATGAGTATAACTCGGCTCTATTTAAGATTGTCTCTAAATTGAAATTGTGTAGTAAGAAAATAACTGAAGAAGAGATGCTTGAAAAGACATACTCTACATTCCACACAAGTAACGTATTGTTACAACAACAATATCGTGGAAAGGGTTTCGAGACATATGCAAGTTTGATCTCTTGTTTATTGCTAGTAGAGCAAAACAATGAGTTATTGATGAGAAATAGTGAAATGAGACCTCCCGGATCAACCTCACTCCCTGAAGCCTTTACGGCCGCTGAAGAAAAGAAAGAAATAAACCATGTCTATAAAGAGTTTAATGGCCAAGGTAGAGGCCGAGGGTATCAACCCAACTTTAATCAAGGCCGTGGAAGAGGCCGTGGCAAATTTTCTCTGCCACAAAACTCGGCCAACAAGCATGGATGCCATCGGTGTAGAATGGGGAATCATTGGGCCAAAACATGTAGAACTCCCAAGTATTTGATTGATCTCTATCAAGAAAGTATTAAAGGGAAGAATCCGGAAGCAAATTTGGTCCATCAAGATCATGAAAATGATTTTGATCATGAGCAAGATGATCTAATGCAATATGAGACTTCAGATTGTCTAAAAGAATAAAGTGGATCTCGACATTTAGTTTCTATGTTTGGTTTTGGTGTTTTTATTTGCTTGGATTTATGTTCTTGAATTTATTTGTTATTGCTATTATTTTGGATTTATTTGATTTAATGAAAAGATATTGTTTTAAGTCTCTAAAATATGATTATTGATTTTGAAGAATGAATGATTTGCATATTAAAACTAAGGGCGAAGGGAATAAAGAATTCTTTATGATATTTGAACTCGCCAATGGCCATAAGAAAATCCTAAAAACCATACATGCCATATATACAGGACTTTATTGTGCTAAGATAAATATGATAGAAGCAAATGCCACGGTAAACAAAGTGTTTTCCGAAAATTTTACTCTATGGCATAACCGGCTTGGCCATCCCGGTTCTAACATGATGCGAAAATTGTTATTAAATACAAATGGGCACACATTAAAAGAAAGAAGAGTTATCCCAAAGAATCTCACGTGTGAAACATGTTCACTAGGGAAACTCATAGTCAGGCCATCACCAGTAAAAGTGAATAAGGAAACATTAAATTTTCTGGAAAGAATACAAGGTGACATCTGTGGACCAATTCAACCACCTTGTGGGACGTTTAGATATTTTATGGTACTTATTGATGCATCCATGAGATGGTCACACATATGTCTATTATCAACTCGAAATTTGGTATTTGCGAGATTACTTGCTCAAATAATTCGTCTAAGAGCACACTTTCTAGATTTTCCTTTAAAGACTATACGTCTAGATAATGCTGGTGAATTCACGTCACAAGCGTTTAATGATTATTGTATGTCCATGGGGGTAAGTGTAGAACATTCTGTGGCACAAAACGGATTGGCCGAATCATTTATCAAACACATTCAACTAATTGCGAGGCCATTACTAATGAGGTCAAAACTCCCGGTCACAGCTTGGGGACATGCAGTTTTACATCCAGCTAAAATAATTCGCATCAGGCCATCTAGTGAACACAAATATTCCCCATCACAATTGCTAACGGGTCATGAGCCAGACATATCCCATCTTAAAATATTTGGATGTGCTATATATGTACCAATTGCTCCACCACAGGGAAGTAAGATGGGACCTCAAAGGAGGATGGGGATATATGTTGGATATGATTCTCCCACCATAGTTAAGTACCTTGAGCCAACCACGGGTGATCTATTTAAGGCCAGGTATGCGGATTGTCACTTTGACGAATCCAACTATCCAACATTAGGAGGAGATAATAACAGACTGGTAAAGGAAATTACATAGAATCAAACATCCTTAACATAGCAAGATCCTCGGACTAAAGAATGTGAAATAGAAGTCCAAAAGATTATACATTTACAAAAGCTAGCTAATCAATTACCAGATTCCTTTGCTTACCCGAAGAGAGTAACAAAGTCATATATACCAGCTGTTAATGCACCAATAAGAATTGATGTCCAAGAGGACACAATCAAGTTGCTACAGAATCTCAAGCGCGCTTAAAGAGAGGTAGACCATTAGATTCCAAGGATAAGAACACTCGGAAATCAAAGAAATGTGCAATGAGAGAATCCGAGGTTATTGGAACCCTAGACATGAATGAACCAAAGGAACCAAATATTGATACTCGGGACGCCGAGCTTCAAGGTCCTGAAGTTCTTGACAATAATAAGATCTCAATAAATTATGTCATGTCTGGAAAACAATGGAATAGAAAGAATGTTGACATTGATGAAATATTTGCATACAAGGTAGCACTTGACATTATGGATATAAGCGAGGATCTAGAACCCACGTCAATGTTAGAGTGCACTTAGAGAAAATATTGGATTAAATGGAAAGAAGTTATAAACGTGGAGTTAAATTCATTAAGGAAGAGGAATGTATTTGGTCCTATAATCCGGACACCTCTTGATATTAAACCAGTTAGACACAAATGGGTCTTTGTGAGGAAAAGGAATGAAAATAATGAAATCGTGAGACATAAAACACGGCTTATTGCACAAGGATTCACGCAAAGACCAGGAATAAATTATCAGGAGACATACTCCCCTGTGTTGGATGCTACAACATTTAGATTCCTAATAAGTCTGGCCATAAGAGAAAATTTGGATATGCGGTTAATGGATGTTATAACCGCATACTTATATGGTCCACTGTATAATGAAATATATATGAAAGTCCCAGAGGGAATTGAGCTCAAAGATAAAGAAAGTTCTCGAAAATAACATTGTATAAAGTTGAATAAGAGTCTTTATGGATTGAAACAATCAGGTCGAATGTGGTATAATAAAGGGTTGACTACGTCATGCCCCCCCAGAGTGTGGTTTCTGCTTGGATACCCCCAGACTCTCAAATTCTTTATATTTCTCCCAGAGTTTGATATTGCTTTGTATTTACCCCTAAACTATTTTCGTCTGCGCAATTGCACCTGCGTTTCCCCAATTGCGATCAATTTCAATAAATAGCGATTAGTTTCACAAAATCGTGTTTAATCAAAACAGTGATTACAGTTATCCCGATTCAATTAAATTAAACCGGCCCTAAATCTGATTGAAATCCAATTAACCCAATTAACTCAGATTGGGTTAATTGTCCATTTCCGTATCGTCAAATTTCTGAGCTCTCAAAACCAAATGGGAAGCGTGCACTTCTCGTCGATACATTGGCTCTGGTAATTTCATTCTCTCTATGTACCAGATCTAGAAATAGCTATGAATTTCTTAGTATCAAGAACATTTGAAAGCCCTCTCTTACTAGTTTATTAGGAGGAAGCAACGAATCTTTATAGCTTATTGTGTTTGTTTTTGATGTTTTTCTTTAGGTGAGGAGTCTTGAAGCTCAAGGTGTTCCATCAAAACAAGCTGAAGCTATAACTTCTGCCATTACTGAGGTTTTGAATGATAGCTTGGAAAATGTCTCTGAGTCTTTTGTGTCTAAAGCTGAAATGCAGAAGGTACCATTCCTTAATTTGTGGGAATTTACTGTATAAACTATTGTATAACTCACTATTCCTTGTGTTTACAGATTGAAATGATTCAAGATTCAAATCTATCCAAATTTAAATCTGAAGTCAAAAGTTCTCAGGTAACATCTACACGTCTTGAATACAGTAGTGGTTATTTATGGTTATTAGTGGTTCATAACCTTAAGGTTTGTGACCTCATAAGATTCCATGTAATATGCTTTAACCAAATCTGAAACTGAGACCTCTCACTTGAAACAGGTATGAAATTGATAAGGTCACAGCTGGACAACGCTTGGATTTGAATCTCTAAAGAAGGTAAGAAAACTTCACATTTTTGCACATGACTCTTCTTCTCTGACCATTTACCAACATAGCAAGTGGAGGCGTGAGATGTATAATCTGGTTTGATTGTCTTTTTACTCACAGTCGAATACGTGATGAGCTAGCTAATCAGAATTCTGAAACAACAAACCTTACAAACAAGCTTGACAGGGTAAATAATATATAGTAATTGTTTCCTTTATTCATTAACATTACACAAAACTTAGGAAGATGAGAAGACATAATATTTTTTTGTTGTTGCAGGAAATTCATGCGTTGAGAGCTCAATTAGAAGCTTCAAAATACGAGGTCATCAAATACTGCATAGGTACACTTGTGTCGATATCAGCTGTGGGACTCGCCATTCTTCGTATCATGATTTAGTATGATCCCAACACTCAGCATTGCTCTGATAATTCATTCAGGTTTAATTGGGTTAATTGGATTTCAATCAGGTTTAGGGCCGGTTTAATTTAATTGAATCGGGAGAAACGCAATCACTGTTTTGATTAAACGAGATTTTGTGAAACTAATCGCTATTTATTGAAATTGATCGCAATTGGGGAAACGCAGGTGCAATTGCGCAGACGAAAATAGTTTAGGGGTAAATACAAAGCAATGTCAAACTCTGGGGAGAAATATAAAGAATTTGAGAGTCTGGGGGTATCCAAGCAGAAGCGACACTCTGGGGGGGCTCTGACGCAGTCAACCCTATAATAGACTAAGTGAATATCTAGTCAAAGAGGGCTATAAGAACAACCCCATAAATCCGTGTGTATTCATAAAGAAATTTACTAAGAGGTTTGTAATCATCGCGGTGTATGTAGACGACTTGAATATCCTAGGAACCTCTGAGAAAATTTTCCAAACAGTCGAATATCTAAAGAAATAATTGGAGATGAAAGATTTAGGAAAAAAAAGATTTTTTTGGGGTTACAACTTGAGTACATGAATAATGGAATCCTTGTGCATCAAATGGCATATATAGAGAAAGTACTCAAGAGATTTAACATGGACCAATCTCACCCATTGTCTAGCTCCATGGTTGTGAGATCTCTTGACTTAGATAAAGATCCATTCGGTTCAAAGAAGGATGATGAAAACGTCCTTGGTCCCGAAGTGCCATATCTAAGTGCCATAGGAGCTTTGATGTATTTGGCGAGCCACACTAGGCCAAATATATGTTTTGCCGTGAATTTATTATCAAGATTTAGCTTATGTCCGACCCAAAGGCACTGGAACGGGATTAAACATATACTTCGTTACCTATAAAGAACGAAAGATTTGGGATTATTTTATACTAACCATAACAAAGATGGTTTGATTGGTTTTGCGGATGCAGATTACCTCTCGGATCCACACAATGCTAAATCCCAAACGGGATATGTTTTTACTCATGGTGGTACGGCTATATCTTGGTGATCCATAAAGCAAACTCTTGTTGCTACATCGTCCAACCATGCAGAAATCTTGGCGATTCATGAAGCTAGCCGTGAATGTGTTTTGTTGAGATCAATGACTCAACATATTAAAGTGGATTGTGGAATAACCAAAGGAAAGGAGGAACCAACCATATTGTACGAGGATAATGCAGCATGCATAGCACAACTCAAAAATGGATATATTAAGGGAGACAAGACGAAACATATTTTGCCAAAATTCTTCTTCACGCATGATCTACAAAAGGATGGAGAAGTACAAGTTCTACAAGTTCGTTCAAGTGAAAATTCAGCAGATCTATTTACAAAGTCTCTACCAACCTTGACATTCAAGAAGCTAATACATCAGATTGGAATGCGAAGATTGAAAGACATTCAGTGATGCTCGGAACAGGGGGAGTAATGCGGGTTGTACTCTTTTTCCTTATCTCGGTTTTGTCTTAACTGGGTTTTTCGAGAAAGGTTTTAATGAAGCAACATCCAAAGCGTATTACGAGCTCTTAGAGTTATGACATCCAAGGGGGGGTGTTATAAATCATTGTGGATTGTCAAACTCTAGTTCTGGTAAATCAGGCCCATTTCCGATGAGACTTAAGACGGTTTATACTTTTCCTATTCCGAATAGGATTTACCTTTTATCTCTTGTATTGATTCCTATATAAAAGTTCTATTGGAACCTCATTATCAATAATACAACACACGAAATTCCCCCATAATTCTCTCTAGTTTACAACATAAACCAGTTGCGGACCGAGGATTTATTTTTACCTGCTGCATAATATAACAAAAACATATAAAAAATTTTATATATCCAATATATAACATTTTAAGAGTATATTTATGAACTATTCGAAATTAGATACTTATTATCAGTTATTTTCTAAAAGAGACGACTGCTTGAAACCCCCTCTATAATGCTCTTTCTGCATCAATCCACCTAAACTCTCAAACTTTTGATTTTTTCTCCTATACTATCACATTACTTTATTTTTACTCTCATACTGTTTTTTATACCCAATTACACCTACTAATCTAATCAACCTAAATTACGTTCTAATTCATGAAATCGCGTTTACAAACCGTTAATGAATTAACCCGACCCAAAAACCCAATTTATACCTAATTACCCAAATCAATTTAACCAATTTAAACCCAAATCCAATCCAATTAAACCCAACTCTAATTAAACACAAAATTCAAATTGATTCTGAAATTAGAAAGGATAATTTTGTATTAAAATTTTCAAAATTGAAATTGATTTTGACTTTTTGTAATGTTGACTAATCTTAAGCTAATCATCGGCTAAAAAAAATTAAGCATCATTAGACAAAACACAACAAGGTCCGCTTCCCAACCCATAGATCTTTGGGCGTGTTTTGGATCGGTTGGATCAATTAAATTTTGATCTCAATCTTAGTTATAATCCTATTAATATTGCAGCATATTGCCCCTCATTAATTAGGAGATCCATGGTATATTTAAGTTTTGATCTACGAAATCAAATCTTACTTACTTCTAAGCATAATCGAATGTTCTATAGATATCAATCATTATCATCAAATATTATTGTTTCTAAATCTAAATTTAATGTATCAACCATTTCACATCCACACTTCCTCCGGCATTATTTAATAAACTTCCGGATAAATGTCCATCATATTTTCCATGTGTGCCCTTATTGGAATCTCTCTCCAAAGGGCAATATTGGCAGTAAATTTTACGGAACGTATCTGGTTCCTTTTACATCTTAAGGCACATGTCTAGAAGCTCCTCTTTTAGCAACCCTTCTTTGGTATAGGCATATTCTCCACTGGTTTCACGAGCACAAGCACATGGAAGTTCAGCTGCAAGACAGTTCGCATTGCAGTTCGCGCAGCTATCTTCATCAGAAATTTGAGCCAGAGACACATGGACATAAGCATTTTGATGCACGATGTTGTGATGGATGTAAGTAAACTTTGGCACTCGCTCGCTCCCAACATCATCGACAAGAGAAATTTCAACGCTTTCTAAACATTTAGTTATGTCAGAGATTTTGCTTTTATATTTCCTCTTGCGATCACCATTGCTAAGCTCTGCCTGCTTCTGGACAACCTGAGTGGAGGAACCTGAGGTTGCAGAACAGGTTTCATAATTCTTTTTCAGGGTAGGAGGAGGAGTGTCAGTGAACTTAGGATTCTTCCCTTTATTGCCATTAGATGAAGCTTCAACTTTCTTCTCTTTTTCTTCAGCAGGAAGAATAGCTTCCAACTATAGTTATCCATTTTAATGTATGCCCAATTCCCACCAACATCTTTGAGGAGCTGTGTAAGCACTGGCATTGCATTTTCATCGGCAATACACAATTCCCTTGTTTTCTCTAAAGTTTTATGTACCTTCTCATCTGTATCAGTGAGCTTTGCTTGTTCCATATCAAATTCACTTCCAAACGGAACCTGAAAAATTACACATTCAAATTTTTATGGACAAAAATCAAATTACATAATTAGATTATCTTTTCCTTTCAAATTATTAGATGTGCATCATCTCACCAATGGCAATGAAATCTCGGACATAATAGTAGATTCAAGATTGAAAGAATTTGAAGATTGCGTTGACATGTAAGAAACCATATTGTTCAAGTTCATTCAGTTTTCTAATTAACTTGCAAGTATTGTTAATGTTTTCTCATAGGCTCGCTTCATTGGATTTAGACGCAAACCTATTCAATCTGATGGTTTTACCTACGAAATAAATTTGGAGTATGTGTTGTTAAAACATCCTTAATCAGTCTAATAACTTATTTTAACAGCTCTTGTTTGACTAATACAATACATTGCGTATTTTGTGTTTTAGTGATCATCTGGCATTTTTTGTTCATCCATATATTAAAGATATTTTCAGGAATTAAAGAATCCCCAAATAAGCTTCATGGGGAATCCATCATCAAGAACCAACTTCACCTTTCTCTGTTGCGTGTATTACATATTTGTTATTTGTTTTGTACTTCTAAAAACTTAGTTTATTTCTTTCTGGTTGCTTTTGAAGACATCGATACTATTTTATAATTACATTATTATGTTAGCTAATGAATAGCAATTATTTTTAAGTACTTATAATCATTGAAAAATTAATAGTGGCATTTTGTTTGTAATGAAAATATATAATAAAACATAATTAAATATCATAATATGTTACACCTCAGTAAGTTTGAAATCGATATATCACAATATGTTATACCTCATAAAATAAATTAAATATCACTATATATGTGTATATATGAGTATCTTTTTTTTAAAAAATATAAATCAATAATCGTATCTTAGAATGAGAATGAGAATTTGCAATATAATTGATAAGAATGAGAATCTACAATCTAATATACACGGTTAGAGGAAGTTAATATTATAATATATGTTTTACTATATTTTTAAACCTCTATAATTAATTCTATACTGGTTACCTACTACAAACGGTTGCTATTTTCACTTATTTGTTATCTAAGTATAAGAAACACTACACAATTGCTAATGATACTTTCTTCTTCCTACCGTTTCAACTTTCTACGATTTCTATCAAACAAAGCAGAAAATATGGTTGATTCTGTTAGAGATTTGCATCCAAACCATTCTAGATTTAGAATCATGGTTAAAGTGACAACCAAGTGGAGAAAGATTGATCATGTCGAGAACACAACATAAATCATCTTCTGTGATATGTTTGTAGGCCACTTTCAATATATAATGTGTTTATGTTATCTATTATCGTTTATTGATCAACGATATGATTTTCTTATGTGTGGCCTCGAAGGGTGATAAAATTCAAGTAACAATTCCACACCAACTGATACCACAATTCGATCATCACTTCGACGTAGGTGTTTGAACATATTTTGAATCTTTTGAAATTCATACAAAAAGAAGAGAAATATGTATTACAAAACACATTCGTCGTATTGTGTTTTGTTTGGAACCTATTGTGAAGAGGTGTCCAAGAAGTTACAATAACAAGTTTTATGATTTTACAACTTTTGAATCTGTTTTAAATCATAGTTTCTCATCTACAAATCATTCAATAGGTAATACCATTTTGCTGCATTGAGTAACTATTATTGTTTACTAATTATACATATTTAATTTTTAGGGATTATTTGTTTGTTTTTTATATTTGTATGAAATTATTGAGAATGTTGATTCTATCATCACTTATCAAGATAATCCATTTGAAGACTTATTTAGAGAAAAAGTCAGAGTGATAAAGTTTATTCTAAAAGATATCAAGTGAGTATCACAAAACTTATTAAGGAACTCCTAGATTCTCATATTATTCTATCAGAGTTACTACATATATTGAAGTATATTTTTCTTTCTAAATCCGTGTGTTTTATAGTGGTTTTACTATTGATTGTGTTCTCGTGGATCAACTTTACAATTTAAAGGTTTTTAATATACAATGTTTCTAAATTAAAAATGTTTTTTTTAATAGTATAGATAGAGTACTTCAAAAATGTTAAATCAATCTTGTTGGGTTCTTTTGCAGTCAACATCGTGTGGTCCTTTGTAATGGAGGAATTGAATGAGCTAGAAAATTTTATGTTTTTCTATTCTAATTTCGTGAAAAGTTTGGGAAATCAAAAAGTTTCGTTTGGGTTGATAGGCCAATTGTAGTATAAAATAAATGTCTAACAGTCTTAAGTTTAGGAGGATATTGTTCTATTTGGAGATTTAAGAAATGTAGCATTGACCAAACTCAGAGCCTCATGCTCGATTTGGCTAAGTCTACGATATATTAGGGGCTGTTCGTTTCATCATTTAATGCAACATCAAAATGTAACATTCGGGATTAGATAATTCTTTGGTTAATATTGACACGTTTTTGGATGAAATTTGTAAAGTTTAGGGAGAAACTTGGGGACTTATTTTTATTATTCCCATTGTTATTGTTGTATATACAAACTTACTGAAGAGAACAGAACACATATTTACCAACCCATCAAAACAATGAAGCATGCAAAGCTATGGTACATAAGAAACACATAAATAATTAACTAGCAAACTAATTGATTTCTAAAAGACGAGATCTGTTCAAATATTGGGAGTCTCTTAGATCTAAAACTCGTAGATGTCATCTGTTCAAGCCCAAGAACAAAGTCATCGTCTAAGATATTTCCCAATACATCCTCCATCTCTGCATCTCGCTCACGTGGCAACGAAGCCTCTAATTCACTTAGAAGCTCTTCGGCTCGTTGCCTTGCTCTACAATCATCTGCACCCAAAACCCTATACTCAAGAACATCCTCAAGAACCGATCTTCCCTCTTCAAACCTGCCTTGTTTTATAAGGCACATGGCGAGGTTGCACGATTTGTTAGCATCTGGCTCCACTATTTGGGCTTTTCTGTATACCGCTTCGGCCGATAAGTACTTAGCTTGTTGCATATAAGCCCACCCCAAGTTACCCTGTATATTTGTATCAAATAAATCGATCAGATCACATCTCCAAAAAGTAACACAAGTGAAAATAGACATAAGTATAGTTTGGAGTATTAATTACCAGCAATCTTGAGATTTCTTGTTGAACGGTCACTTGAAATTTTTTGCCGTGTGAGCGAGCGGTCTTGGTTGGTTTACCATTAAAAGCCTCTCCTTGATAGATCTGCCTTAGTTTCCTCTTCAACAAATCAACTTGCTCTTCCATTCTCCCGCATTTCTATTCATTATAAGAAATTACGCGTGTGAGTGTCCAGATCGAAACTCAGACTAATTTTCATAGTTTTTGCTAGTGTCTACTTCAATTCCATAATGACCCTTAAACTATCATTACAATTTATGTTAGAATAATGTAAGTAGATAAATGTATGGTTATAGTAAAACCTTGTATAAGTCGATAAGGACATTGTCAAGAGAATCTTGGGAACTCTTGGAACAACGAGGTCGGAAGGATTTGATAGCTTCGATAGCTTCTTCGGAACGGTCAAGTTGTTTCATTACAACAGCCATGTCCTTGAGAGCACTGTCTACTCTGTCTCCTGTGTTAATGGCTTTCCAAAACCACACTATTGCCATCTCCGGGTTCTTCTCTATCAACTGCAAACCAACATAAGTCATACTATTAATTATTAATAACCTTGCTTTACTTCTCTGATCTTAATAATAATATAGATATCACACTTCTAGGTCTGATGGGGGCCTATATAAAATGTAAAGAAGAATATTCGTTGGGACGTAAAGACTTTTTGCATAATTGATCAGGAAAAGTCAACGTGAATTAATGCGAAAATCCGGACCATTCGGTGCAACGAGTGACTCTCAGACGAACACCGCAACATATTATTCTTGGCTATGTATTGTAACGTTGTTATTTTTAATTTTGGCTTAATTAGCCAAAAATAACTTATTAGGCTCTCTCTGTTTCGTACTAAATAACTCTGTTTTTTTAAATTTTCTTTTAAGTTAGAAAAAAGAAGATATGAAATAAGTGTCGCACATTGCCGACAAAAAAATGTCGTACATTATTTGCGATTAAATTGAATAAAATTTGTCACTTTTTTAAGTACTCGATTTTTTTTTACACCAAAGAAAATAGTTAAAAACATTTTGTAACAGTTAATATAAAACTTTCTGCTGGATTAATTTGCTAGATAACTAATTCTTGGAAGCTTATTTTCAAGTGATGCAATGAAAAAATAGTAAATTAGTTGATTCTGATTTCGTACGTGTTTTAAATAAATTACATGCTATCGCGTAAAATAGCGTGTAGTTATAAAAATAGCATGCTATTTATTTTCACACTTCAAAAATAAAGATAAACATCTAAAATTTGTCTATCTAAGTGAATATACCTTTAAACCTGTTTTATGTCAATTAAAAAAAAGTATACAATAACATTCAATCCAAGTAAATTTCAAAAAAAAAAACATTCAATCCAAATTACACCAAAATTCCACACAAAACATAGCTATTTCTATATTGGTAAATATCTTTTCTCTTGTTAGTGTTCTATATTAATTATAAATTATACCATAAATAATCTTCATTACTATCAAACCCTTAAAAAATAAGTTAAAATTAAGGACAGAAACTAACGTATGAAAGAATGAGTAATCTTTCATAATTTAAATCATAAAAAAAACAAACAAAAACCTCAAATTAAGAATTGAAGAAGATTATGGACCTGAGCATGTTTGGCTTTGACATAAGGAGTATCTCCACAAGGAACTTTGTGAATCACATGAAACAGTTCATTGTCTTTCATCAGATTGCTTCTTGTTGAGTTTGTATGATTATTATTCTTCGTCTTCTTCAAGCTTCTCTCCATCTCTTTCTGAATAATTAAGTATACAGATGTCTATTGACAGGTTGGGAGAGACAACCTCTGCACTTAATCTTATATGTGCCCAAGTTTGTTACTGTCTGAAATGAACTGAGACGATATTTCGTCTTTGTTCAAAGGAACTGCCACGTCACTTGGAGACTTCTTACCACATAGGTGAATGAGCAATTTAAAAACGTGTCATTTCAGTATTTTCAATAACCGCCAATAATTCCATGTATTCGTTTTATTTTATGTATGTATTACTGTGTATAAAATATTAGACGAGTAGTATTTAACTATATTAGAGTGTAGTATTACGGTCGAGTAGCTTTTGTTTTAGGCACAACTATTTGATTTCATTCATACTCAATAGAATACAAAACTTAGTAGTTTTATAAACTTAGAGATTACAACAATAAGATTAATAGCATCTAGGGATGCAACATAAGGAGAACAAAAATAAGCTAATGATGAATTCAAGAAGTCTTAGAAATAATTGTTGAGGTTGCCACATACAAGATTAGTCATAACCATAGACAATTCGGGTGAGAGATTAGTCACAATCATTAGATATAGTGACAATGAAAAATTTTCCAAAATCTTGATACTCGCTGG
Organism: Cardamine occulta; assembly: GCA_028015245.1. Lineage (NCBI taxonomy): Eukaryota > Viridiplantae > Streptophyta > Magnoliopsida > Brassicales > Brassicaceae > Cardamine > Cardamine occulta. The sequence continues at coordinate 10,249,364 of CM051384.1, forward strand.
GGCGCTTTACACAAAGTAAAGATAGGATTATGGAGCTCATAGGCATACTCAACTTAAAAATTAGGAGCCGAGAGTAGAAAATTGCATAGAGTGTTTTTTCCATAGAGGAAGAAGATTGGATCAAAGGATTTTCATCATTCAAATACAATAGGGGATTCTTTGGTGAAAACTTGGTAAAGTTATAGATTGGTATATTTACGAAATTTCTAATAATAGTCTATTTACCGTTGAATAACTTATTTACCAAAATTTCTAATAGATCTAAAATATGGTATCATGATCTAAAATATAGTATCATTTCTACTAGATAAATGAAAGTAGTTTAGATAAATTTACTCTTGAAGTTTGATGTTGTTTATATCTATCAATGTTAATCTTCAGTCAAAATCTTTTAGCTAAAATTAATACTTATCGATTTACCTTATGACATATATAAACACATTGCCTTTACATTTTGTTGTTGTCATTATTCGGATCGGTGTATTTTTTCGGCTCTTCTTTTTCAAATACTGGCGCTTGCTTCCAGTAACTTATATCTAAGAGATTAACAAAAAAAGAAAAAAAAAACTAATATCTAAGACTACTATTTTACAACAGTAATTTTTATTCCCAATATTATGTATAACGTAATCGTCATGAACTATTTTACAACAGTAACTTTTATTCCCAATATTATGTATCACGTAATCGTCATGACAATTATGTAAAGTTAAATGTGTTTTGTAACGGTCCTATCAAATGTCAATATTATACTTCACCCGTTTTCAAATTATTGTCTTAATTTTTCCATATATTTTTAAAATATTTAATTTCTGTTATACTTTTATTTAATACATTACTATATTTATATATATATATAAACTGAAATAATAAAGATAGAAGAAGTTTTTGTTTAAAAATCTGCATTATAAATAACAAGGATATTCTTATGAATCAAAAATAAAGTTCTACAATAACACTTATTATGAGATGGTGATAATAGTTTGCTATATTTTTCCCCCCAAAATATTCATTAATTAAAAAGAAAAAAATACATATACTTGAATCTAACTACCAATAGTCGATATCAATAAGTATTTTAAGAGGAAGGCTCAATAATATATGGAGCTCAAACAAAAGTTGATATCGTCTACATATGAAAAAAACCATCAAATTATAAATTAGATAGATTATTATGTATTCACGCTTGACTTGATAATGATGAACTTATTTAGCCATAAAAATCTTTCATAAGAAAACAAATTAACGCACATCATTACGGACTATGTCAATGAAGAGCAAAACAGACATCTAGATCGAAAAAATTCACACCTAAAATAATGTATATTGTATCGACGAAACAATAAACGGGAGACATAAAAAAAAGAAATCAAAAACCTATTCACCAACGAGAATAACCAGATCTTGCGAAAGGGATGAAAGAGTCAGCGAGAACACGTAGTCATAGCGACAAAATCGCTCCGTCGCTCACTTAATCCGAGACCACCAGAGCTCCGTCGTCTCTCCATAACCATCATTAAGCTTTCACTTCAACTAGCCAGAGATCCAAACCAATAACGATAAACTCTTCGCTTCAAAAACCCAGAGACTACAATCACCAACGCAAAAAACGAAAAAATACAACAAATCAATCAGAGATAACTAAAGAAAACCAAACAAAAAAAACTACTAAAATCTACAACCCTCCCACAACTTCTACGTGAAGCTAGTTAGCTAAACAGCCAGACAAGTTAAAATGAAAATCACAAAAAATTTCTTTCCACCCAGCCGCTAGGGTTTTCTCTCCAATAGTTTGCTAGATTGTGACACATATATTTTTTTTAATATTAATCAAATAATGATACATTCCAATTTTTATCATATAAAATGTACCAATTATCGTAAAAGTATGACATGATGTATGTATATTATATTTAACTCAATCTTATAATTTTGATAGAAATTGATATACGGTATATCTAATATTAATCAAATTGTGACACGTATAAATGCAGACAAGGTTTTACAAATTTCAGTTAAACATAATATATATACATGAATATATTCATGTACATATCCATATGTCTAATATTTAATCAAATTGTGACACATATCAATTCATATAAAGTTTTATAAATTTCAGTTAAACATATCTAATATATATATATACATGTGCATATATAGCATGAATGTTTGATAGCTTTTTAGTGGTTTTTTGCTTTTGGTTTTTAGTTTTTGATTTTTTTGGTTTTTGATTTTTTGTGGATTTTAATTTTTCAAAATCTCCTAAAAACTCACATAAGTGAGATTCTGGATTCTCTTCACAAATATGGAAAACCCATCAAAATCCAGATTCTCTATTTTTTAGGGAATATACTTTTTTAATATCATAAATGGCAATAAATTAAATTTTTGGAAAATTTAAAACTAAAAACCACTCTAAAAACCATTACCATTCAATATGATCAATAGTTTAAGAAAAGTTGTAGTTGATTATGTTTGAATAAGTTATTTTATTTTATGTATTCCTTCTGTAGTTTAACTTTTATTTATTTTTTTAAATAGATATTTGATCTAATTAGTATTTATGATAGTTTTAAGCTAATTTATATATTTGAACTCTGTTATTATATATGATTAGTTGAAATATTACTAAAGAACTAGGAGAGGCACTATGTGAGTATAAGTATAGTATAAACAGATTCGATTCCAATTTCCAAGTGGTGCAAGGCATTTCAAGCTTCATGGCAAAAGAAAAAGTACTGAATTTTTTCATTTCATTATCTAATTTCAATGATTCATTGTACATTGAATCATTTTAAAAGGTAAGTGATTATTATATCTAAGTAGTGTGTATATATAAATTTACCAAAATAAAATAAAATAAGGTGTATATATATATAATAGAAAAAAGGTAAAGAATCATCTTCACTCTCAATCTATGAATGAGCCAAGAGGAATGAATATGGACAATATTTTAGGCATTATTCACTAGTTAACAAGAGTTGCCGCTTACACACAAAAGGGACCACAAACAATAAGGCAATACTGTTTTGGAAAATATAATAATTCTATGGACTTAAGAGACTTTTTATTTTATTTTTTCAAGGTCTACGGTCTTGAGACTTAGCTATCCGAGAGCAGCGGAAATCACATGACTCTAGACGGTTTCTTAGTAAGATTCAAGGTTTCTTAGTAAGATTGATTTGGTTGTTTTGGTCTATTCAAGGTTTGCATAATTAATATTACTTTTTTTATAAAGAAACATTGATCTATTCCTTAGACTTTGGATGCTTGCATTTTAGTATTAATAAATTGCTCGAATCATTTTGTACTATACTTTCAATAATCGTCCACTTTGAGAACTCTTATCTGAATTAATTAACCAGTAATTTTCCTTCATTTACTTCCCTCTTTTTGTTGTCAATTGTCTATTTGTCCTTCATTTACTTTTGGTTTAAATTTATGAACAGAACATTTATAAATACAAATCATATCAGTTTCAGACTTTCAGTACAATAATAGAGAAAGCTTATGTGGCGCACTATAACATATGTGTACTCCATGCATGATTTTTTTTTTCCCCAAATCTTTCAGAGTCTATATTGAGTATGGGTCTTCTAGATGCTGTATTTGTTTTCACGATTAATTTATTAACAGTATTAGGAAATCACAAAATAATATAGACCACTTGATATGACAATCTGAGACTTGATCAATGTTTTAGCAGGCCCGAACCTAACTTAAATCTAATTGTGGAATCGTTATCGCGTTTCAATAATTTACTTGGATATTTTTTTCTTTAACAAACTAAGGTTTAATTCGTGCATTTTTATTAGATTTTAAAATCTTGAGAAACATGCCTTTTCTTCCTTACAAATCATCTATGAATTTAAAGGTAGAAACATTTTTTTCATTAATCTCAAAACTATTTATTTTTAAAAATTCAAATAAGTTACTTTTTTTGGTCGTCTTGTTCATTGATGGAAGCATAGAGAAACCCAGTATGAAAAATAAAAAAATCAGAGCAAAAACGAAACAAAGCCAAGATCAAAGAAAAATCATTAGGCTTGACCCTCTTCTTGTAACCTTTGATGCAACCATGCCGGTCCACCAATAGACATGTACGATCTGAGCCATTCCTTTCTTGTTACACTCTTAGCGATATCTCTTGCCACCGAGTTCGCTTGAGGCGAAGATACACTGAAACTTATTACCTGAAACACACCATATTGGTTTTGAATTTTGTCAATAACGCCTTTATATCGCGGTCATTTCCGAGGATTATTAATAGCTTCAATGGCCGAAACCGAATTAGACCAGACCTCCACGTGATCGATGTGTTAGTCCACCAAACTGTTGATCGTCCACTCGATGCATCGTAATTCAGCCGTAAGACTATTAATAGCCGGTGTGAACGCATCACGAGCATGGAACAACACCGAACCTGTGTAATCTCTAATAATCCAAGCACCACCACACATGAAATTTGAATTTACCCATGATGCATGAACGTTGCACTTCAAATGCCCACCACGAGGCTTAAACCATTTCTTCTCCAAGAGATTTTTGTCACGGTTGGTCCTTCTATCATCCAGCTTAGCCTTATCCTGTTCCTTCTTCCAGAAATATGCATCTTCGAAAGTAGTATCAATTAAGGTGTTTATATCACCATGTTTCCCTTCAAATACCACCACATTTCTGTGCTTCCATAGACCCCACAGAACCCACGGCAAAGCTAAGCTTACTGTTTCATCATAAGGCTTATTCTCAATAACATCAAAACAGAACAACATCAATTGCTGCAGTTTGTTACTATTAGAAACAGTAGGAAACTGAATCCCCATGTTTCTGCACGTTGTTTTTGCCGGCAAACATTCAAACAAGACATGCTCTATGGATTCCTAGGCTATATTACAAACCTTACTTGTTGGGGAAAAATTAGTGACACTAGAGCCTGGCAAAGATAAGAGCCAATTACCACTTTTGACCGAACAATTACAATCATTTGTATAAGCCCAAATCAAAGAATCTGGTTGCGTAATGTTAGGAGGATAAGAGAATCCTTGTAGCATCACTCTATGGGAATAACTCTGATACCAATGCTGTGTTCCAAGCTCCTTGTTGTGTAATAAGATCTGAAACCAATAAATTAACATTCATCACAAGCATTTTATTCATGGGACGCTGAGGTGATTCATCGACAATCCATTTATCCAACCAGACATGTGTACTCTGACCATCTCCAATAGCTTTCATCAAACCCTTTGCTAATAAGTCCCGACCATGAAGGATACTTCTCCAAGCATATGAAGGCCTGTTACTTTGTCCGGTCTCCATAAAATCCTTCTTGGCAAAATACCGAGCTTTGTAAACTCGTGATAGCAAGGAAGAAGGGTCTGATACCAAGCGCCACACTTGTTTAGCAAATAGAGCTAGATTAAAATTACCAATGTCTCTAAATCCGATACCTCCATCCTTCTTAGAACAACACATCTTCTCCCACGACACCCAATGCATCTTATTCTTATCTTCACAAGAGTTCCACCAGAACTGGGCCATTGCACTTGTCATATTTTGATATTGAACATTTGTTAGTTGAAAACATGATATAGCATACACCAGAAGTGCCATAGCTACAGATTTCAGCAAAACTTCTTTACCACCCAAAGACAAAGTCTTAGCATACCATCCACTAAATCGAGCTTTCAACCTATCTGTAATGTATGCGAGCAATTATCACTTAGATCCACTAAAACACTCCGGCAAACCAAGATACTTCCCATCAGCACTTTCTTTATTGATACCCATATAAATACCAATTATGTGTCTCATATTTGGCTCCATCTTCTTACCAAAAGAGATTGCCAATTTAGAAAAATTAATCACCTGTCCGGAGACATCCCCATACAACTTAAGGCACTTCAAAATCTCTTGTCCTTCTTTATAATTAGCCTTACAAAGAAAAAAAACTATCATCGGCAAACAATAAATGTTGAACCGACAGACATTTTTTCGTAAGTCTTAATCCAATGATTTGCTTTTCCTTTTCAGCTTTGTTCATTATATGAACGAGGACTTCCGCACAGAGAATAAAAACAAAGGGGGATAACGGATCACCTTGTTGAATCTCTCTACTTGGCTTGATGAACCTGTAGGAGATGCCATTAAGTAGGACTAAAAATTAAACTGAGCGGATACAAGACATGATCCAAACCACCCATTTCCGATCAAAGCCCATTATACTTAATAATTCCTCCATAAAGTCTCATTCAACTCTATCATACGCCTTTGACATATCCGTTTTTATCGCCATAAAGTCCTCATTACAATCCTTGTTTGTTCGTAAGGCATGAATCATCTCATGTGCTAACAAAATGTGATCCGAAATCAACCGACCGGCAACAAAAGCACCTTGAGCATCTGACACTAATGCCGGTAAAAAATCCTTTAAACAGTCACAAAGGATCTTGGAAATAATTTTATACATTACAAAACAAAGACTTATCGGTCGAAGATCAGACATTCTTTTCGGGTTTTGGATCTTCGGAAGTAACACCAACAGAGTAAAATTCCAATCATGAGGCAAAACACCATTATTGAAAAAACCAATGACTTCCGAAGTTACTTGGACACCAATTATCTCTCAATAAGTTTGATAAAAAATCCCTATCATACCATCCGCTCCGGGAGCGCTACAACTCTTAATACTAAAATCAGCTCGCTTTATTTCTTCTTTTGTAACTGGTTTTGTTAAGGCTACATTCATCTCTTGTGTTACTCTCGCTACAAAATCCTTCAAAGCCGCTGTAGCATCACTTGCTAAAGAGGAGGTAAATAAATTTTGAAAATATTCCACAGCATTCGAACCCTCTTTAAACTGAGATTTTTGGACGATGAACAAAAAAAATTTCGTTCCAATATGACCACAATTTTACTCTGAGTCAATTGATGATAAAGAGTTTTGCGATATCTATTTTTACCACACTTATTTTACTATATTTTTTATTTAACATGTAAGCTATTTAATTTCAAGAATTTATTAAACATTAAATTTGATTGTTAAATAAATAGTACAATAAAATAATAATATATTAAATAACTAAATATTGCAATATTGCAAAATATTTACAAACACCAAACAATAAATAAAAACTAAATAGATTTTTTGTGTGTCTCTCTCTCTCTAAGAACCTCCATATATGATGCATCTTCCGTTTCTTATTTCTACGAAACATCAACGTAGAAAATTTATAAAAACATTAGAAACAAAAATGAATTAAAATTAGTGCTGCTTACACGATTTGTAATCAGCATATGCATCATTGAAGCACATAATTCCTTTCATTAGGGATTCCACCATTAAATACTATATTATTCATGTAAAAAATAAAGATTTATAGAACCAAATTTGAAAAACTAAATGAAGCTCATACAACAAAGATAAAACAACTCAAAAGTAAATAAATTGATCTATGTTAAATTGAATTTAAAAAGTAAAGTGTTTTTCTTGCGTCTTTGTTGGTTATCAAAGAATAAACCAATCCACAAAAACACTCATAGCAAAGTTAAATCTAAAAGACAAATTAAAAATAAAAAGGCAAACCGGAGAAACTATATATACGGAGTGTTTGTAATACCTCAAACTTTGAAAATATACACTTTAAGGCTATTTCTTAATTACATTTGGAGAGCAGTTTAAAAAATTAAAATAAGTTTACAAAACGATTTATATAAACTGTAAAAAGTTCTAATTATAGTATATAAATTGCAAACAATTAAAGACATGAATTTAGTATATAATATATTCAAGAACAAACACAACTGCCAAGAAAATAAAAACAAAAAACAAAAATGCACATGTATTTCATTAAATAAAAAAAAATAGATTACAAATGATTTTATTTGATTTTAGATTTTTAAACTGATAAAATAGAACTAAACTCCAATTTCATGCAACCAAATCGAATATATAGAAATTCATTGAAACTAATATTTTAAATTCAATTAATTATTCGATGATACATTTAAATATATAATATGATTTAAAATTAATTCGTTCTTTCAATTTTTATGATATTTTTTAATTGAACCAAAATGAACAAAAATAATATATGGTTCAATTTTTGTCCAAATTTGATAAATACTAGAACAAATATAGCATTATTCTTGCAATGGGAGATGGTTTGGATCCTAGGATGAAATTTAGACTTCTAAAGCGATGTTATGATGAGCTTGATCCATTCACTTCAAAATAAAAAATAGATTACCTCGAGAGTAAGCTAAGCTTTTTAGAGAATACATGAAAACATTTCCTTTCACTCCTGTTGTGAGTTTTGCAAGAATTGATTCTCGTGTTTTAGAACAGGGAAGATAGAACTTGGACGGACTAGATGTATTTTTTTAATTAATGATCGGAGTTTTATTAATATTCTTAGATTGTAACATGTTAAATTTCAAATGGTACATGATTTGTTCGAATTAGATGATGTTCCAGACTATAAAGAAGGAAAGTCGGTGTTAGATTTGTATATTGGGGGTCCAAAATTAGTGATGAAAACTCATCCTAATTTGAACGTTTTGCTTTACTGGAAGGAGAACATTCATCGTTTCGGCGCATTGGCATACATGACTATGGAAAATTTGAGTATTCCCATTACAACAATGGATTCTGAATCTTCTTTTAGTATTGGGTTTCACATAATAAACAAATATCGAATTCACCTTCTTTCTAACAATATCCATGTTATTGTGTATTCGTTTTTGGCTATATGGTTATGCGACTGGCAATGAAGGTATGATAGAATTGTTTCATATCTCTCATTTAGGCCATGAATGTTTGTAGGTTTTTAAGTGGTTTTTGGATTATGATTTTTTGTTTTTAGATTTTAAATTTTGGATTTTGGTTTTTGGATTTTGCCAAAATAAATAAATAAATAAATTTGTAAATAAAAATAAAAAAGTCACGCTTAAAAAGTGAGAAACAAAAAAAAATAGTTTTTAGATTTTTAGTGAAAATTGGTGAAATGATCCAAAAACTACTTTTTCTGATTTTTTTTTTGGAATCTGCTTTTAAGAAAATCTTGAATGGAGAAAAAATTAGTTTTTAAGAAACAAAAACCAAAAACTATTGTAAAATTTACTTGTCATTTAAGGCCATACTCTTTTACGAGGAGATATAAAACCATTATAGTGTATTGTTTTTGTAACTTTTTGATCAATGGTATAAAGCAATTTTTTTTGTTAGTTTTCTTTCGGTTGATAACTAACAGAGTAATAGTTTGATGACTCGAGATCCATTTCTGTGATAAATGTGTCAAATTTGTCTTTAATAAATAAAGTATAATTACTAATATTGTTAAAAGCTATCAACAAATAAAAATAATTTAGATAATCTAATTAAAACAAACAAATCTTTAAGAAGATTTTGTAAATCTTTTTTTTTCTTGTTGCAATCTAGAAATTGACTTTAAAAACGAAGAAAGAAGAGAGACTTCTTCGTTTCCTCGTATATATTTGATCATAGTTTGTAGAAAAAATCAAGAAATCCTAGTTTGTTTCTTTACATCATACTCGAAAATCTCTAATGGAGTCAATTTCATCTGCATCCGCTGCTGCATCAACAACCTCAGAGAACTCTGGCAATGCAGAAACAAGACGGGCTAGGAAGAAACCCTCTAATGGCAATTCTGAGATCAAAATCATGGAAACTTTTTCATGGCCATCACTTTCTGAGGCAGAGAAGGCTCCTTCAAATAAGTCTTCTTCTGATTCATTAAGAAATGTTGGCTATGTATCAGGAACAAGCTCATCATCATCTTCTGTCTCTTATCAGGTTTTAATTATTATTGGTTTTGCTTTATTGATTAATGTATCCGCTTTTTTTGTTTGGATTGATTATTATCGTTTTTATTTACATATGCAAATTTATGAATTCTTGATTTTTTTAATGTTTCTGTTTGATGAAAAGGTAGGAAGTTTAAGCTTTTTTGGTATGATTATAAGAGTTCATGATATTTGATTACGCATTTTAAATTTAGTACTTGAAAATTGGAATGTTCATTTGAATATTTGAAGTTTTAGTTCGTTTGATTTGATATATAAATATTAGCTTAATGGTGTTTTTGTCACAAGTATTCCATTTTCTCTAAATTTTAAATGCGGAAACTGTCTAATGTTTTTTTCCTTAGTTATTCTATATGTTTCCTATTACTAATGTAGCTTATGTCTTTGCTTTCAGGAGATTAAAAACGCTATAAGTACCTACTCATTTTCTCATCTACACCAAAGAAATGTTAACTGAACGGATTAACGCATTTGCATCCGCCAATCGTACTATTTCTCAACCTTTAGGACAAAGGTCATCTTATTTTCCAAAATCTCCTTTGCTCTACCCTTGTCCTAGAGAACATGATGGTATCCAAAACCAATATCAATGAAATTTATACAAGAACCAAAATGGTAATCACCATCCTCATCAAAGTCATGGAGGCACACACAATCACGAACATGAAAATCAAAACTTTAATGGGAATGGTAGATTTACACAACCGCCAAGAGGTATACATGGATTGGTTAGAAATGCATCACCACCACCACTTATGCCGCTAATTCATATCCAACATATGTTGCCAACACATCAACATTTTTATCCTTTTGGTGGCTCCATGGTCTTGCAGAGTGAGTGAACTCATATATGAAAGTGCTAAATTTTTTGTTTATTTTCACGTTTTTCTTTTCTTTTCGTAGCTCATATGTTTCGTTTTAGATTCAGCACCGCCATTGATATTTTATCCTCCTCCTCGCATACCATTCATCGAACCTTGTCTGATCTTCTACCAAGCTCAAGAAGCTCCCTTGAAAACCAGGATACGAAATCAAGTTCATTATTATTTTAGGTAACATATTCTTCTTACAATGATCTTTACCACTACGTACGTAAAATGTCCCTTCAAAGAAATATAGTTACGATTTTTTATTGCTTTGATACAGTGAGGAGAATTTGAAGAGTGATGATTTCATGCGTAAGTGCATGGATGAGGAAGATTTTGTTCACATACAATTTATTGCGGGTTTCAATAAGGTAAAATTCTTATCTAGTTATGTTTTTCTTGCATGATCGTTTCTTTCATTCATTTTCCTTTTTCATATAAATTTGACTGTTCATTTTCTTTATCAGCTCAAAGCACTAACTCGTAATATCCAACTTATATTAGACGCTCTACAAGATTCAAACCTTGTTGAATTTAAGGTATATACATTGATACACTTTATTATAAGTTTGATTTTTTGTTGTATTATCAATGAGTCCTACTTGTTTGTTCTAATGCGGTAATTTTATCATTTTGTATGTGATTACAACAACTTTTTTTGTATTTTTATAGGGTTATGAAATAAGGAGTCGACATATGTGGAGAAAATTTTTAATGCCTCTACATTCACTGGTTCCTTTTCACCCGAGCCTAGAAGATGGAATGGTTAACTAAGTTCAAAACCTATCGCTTGAGCATAAAGTAACCAAAAAATAGTAATTGAGAAACAAGAATCGTCCGATCTTTTTAAATGCCCTAAGAAAATAAAAGAAAACATATATACTCTTGTGATTGTTTAGGGCCTTAATTTTTCTGTGAAGGGAAAACCAGAAAAAGAAATAAGATTCTAAAAAAATCAAGTTTAATGATTCTAGGATTTTTTGTTTTTCCTATAGCACGCCCTTTACTCTTTTATTAGTGATAACTCCGTGATAAAAATCTGATTGATTATGGTTTTTATATTTTGAATTTTTGATTTTCGATTTTGCAAAAAGATTGAAAACAAAAATATATTTTATAAAAAAATAAGAGTTTAAATATAATTGTAAAAAATAAAAATGGTTTTGAGATTTCCTTTACAAATGGATAAAATCTTCCAAAATATGAATTCCCTATTTTATAGAAACCTACTTTCCAGAAATTTTTGAATGGGTAAATAATGAGTTTTTTCAAAAACTAAAACTAAAATCTACTTCTAAATACTGTAAATATTCAAAGATATATAATTAATTTGTTTATTCCCAATCAGAAAATTTTCAACACTCCTTGGGATAGTTTGCTACATCGTTAATGGGCAAAAATACTTTAAATCTACGTCAACTTTTTAATTCGTCTAACCAAAAAATACTTCCATTTAAGGTTTAGCTGTTTAAAACCTAACATGAGATGCAACACCAACACCAACACCAATCTCATCAAGAACCTATAAGAAAGAGAGGGCAATACATATGAATGAGTAAATAGAAGAAACTTGGAGAAAACTTTCAACATATATAAAGTATGATTCTTGTGATTGAAATTTGCAGTAACTAACCTGGTTAGTGAGATCTTTTGTTTCCTCTTCAGCTTCATCTTTTTCAAGTGTTTCATCAATTTTAGTTTTTTTTATTTTATTTTTAGATTCAGTTACTATATTTTCTGAAATTCTAATTTTTTAGAATATAGAATCTAATAATTTCAGAATATGTATTCTAATTTGATTAGTTTGTGTATAGATCTGACAAGATCCAACACAAGAGAAAATGAAAAAGATAACACTTACATAGAGATAATCAAACCCATCAATTGTCACCAGATCTATACCAGATTTCCACCGGATTTTCACCGGATCTTCACCAGATTTTTGCTGGAACTTAGCCGGATTGTCACAAAATCTTCATTCATCATGATTTTTTTTCCTTTAATTAGAGAAGAAATAAAAAAATGAAGAAGGAAGAAACAAATGAAGAAGAAAGAGAAAAGCATAAATGATGGATAAAGAGAGAGAATAGGTAGGAGAGATAGAGAAATAAATGTTAACGCCGGTGAGTAATGTGAAGAAAAATGTTACCATAATTGTTATTTTCATTTAATTAAAGAAGAAAGAAAATTCACATTTGTAGATAGAATGCTAATTTATAAGATGAATATTCATTACATTATAAAGAGTGTGCAAAAAAATTAATCGGTGTGTGAGGGTAAACTTGACCAAAATATAGTCCAATATTTCTATTGTCTAAGCACAAATGCTGCTATTGTCTTTTACCTAATTAAAGGTTGAAATATTGTCTCTCACCCAATTATCTCTATATAATATATATACCAATAATTTGATAAAATTTATAAAACCAATTAATCTCCATTTAATCTATGTTTAATTGATTCTGTGCTAGGCGGCACCTCACCGCTCAACTAACGCCTAACAAAATTTTGAACATGGGTTGAAACCAACAAATTGCAAATAAGTAATAGAATATAGTTAACTAATAGATAATAATTAACTGGTTGGAGGCTTTGATTCAAATTGAGTAGTTGAAATCAATGAATTGCTAACAAATAATGGAACTAATAGGTAAAGATTGGATTCGCCTATTAAAAAACAAAAATCACGGAGAACATTGACGAAAAAGTCACGGACACTAGACAAAAATTTTTTTTGAATGAATGTAAAATTATATTCAACCTAAAAAATCATTTTTACAATGAATGCATCATTTTAAACTGATATTTATAAAGGTACAGTTAGAAATATATCGAAATTGGTTCTAGGTTGTGGATCGTATTGCAAACCACACTAGTAGACCTTCCTCGTATTGATGTTTGCCTAGGTCATGAATTGAGCTTAGACGATTGCGGACATTTTTGTCAATGAGTTTGATGAGACGGTAGGTCGGTGAGCCATTTTCATCATGTCTGCGAGCATTTCTCTCATGCAAAACATGGTATAATGTTGCTTGAAAAACATATCGCAGCAAGAACATGTTGATGGGTGGGAAATCAGAACTACATATTGACACTTGACAATATTATTAAAGCAGAAAGTAACAAACAAACATTATTAAAGCATAAAATGACAAACAAACAGTATTAAAACATAAAATAACAAACAAACATTATTAAAATATAAAATGACAAATTAAAATACAGACAGACACTCGACAACAATTAATTTCTAAATAGATTGTGGGTCAATTACTCCAACAACAATTTACTCTGGTAATTATGATGCTCTTTTTTGATAAACATTTTCATATTCTTAGCCTGAGTCCTTACTTTCATCAATTAGTTCGCTCCATAGGTATTTTTTTCAAATTGTTCCAACTCTTGCTCCTTGAATTATTTGAATTCATTCCACTATTCATTGACCACTTCCAAGGTTGCGCCCTTACCTTTATTTTTAGCATTTCTTTAGCTGCTTCCCTCCCCAATGGATGATCACAGTTAAGTTAAGATTATCAATACTTATGGGAAGGAAAAGAATTCTAAATTTTTCATTGAGATTTCAAAGAATTTGTTTGATACATTTTACAATGATATTCTTGATGGTTTTAGAAAAGTGTTTGGTCAACATGTTGGAAAAATGTGTGTTACTTAATTCTTTTTTTCTAATTTGTTTTCTAATTTATTTTAATAAGATTATGTTCATAATTTGAAATTTTATCAGCTTTTTATCAATGTACAAAGAAGTGGAAAGCTTTATATCTATCTACAAAGTTGAAAGGCATTAGTCCAATGACACGTCACAAATTCAATGAAGCTTGTAATAAAATAAAATAAAAGGTTGGTGTGTTTAAAATTGTGTAACTATTGATTACTTTAGTGTGTTTAAATGTTTACATTGATTATTGTATTGTATTTCTATTTGTGATAAGCACTTATTGAAGTAATAATGTTGGACGGACACCGATTTTAACAAAAAAAATCTTGAAGAAGTAAGACCAATAGAATGTGAAACTAGTTATTTAAAGGGGCTACATGGATCATCACTTTTGTCATGCGGTTCTTATCTCCCCGATACATGTGCAAATCACAATTAATTTCTTTAGGAGATAAGTCCTTATCTCCCTGATGCAGAATTTTTGACCATGGTATGGTGAACGACACCAAATACAATTTGTTGACAAATCCTTCTCCACCGAATATCCAAGCAAAAATATATCCAACGAGTGATACTTTATTAAATTTTAGTCATCCTTGTTTTCATGCATTACTCTAAAAATATATCCAACAAGTGATACTTTATTAAATTTTAGTCATCGTTGTTTTTATGCATTACTCTGCGTTCAATTTTTTGCTTAACTAACCATTGTTAGTCAAAAAAAAAAGAATAACCATGACTTTTGTTGAATGTAGGAGTATGTAAATATTATCAAAAGAATTTTTACTTATAAATTTGTATGAAACAGAAAACACTTATGAAAAATCAATAGACAAAGAGTAGCCAAACACTTTGAACTTTGAAGAATGACCAATTGATGATAAGCATTCGTTCAAACCGTTGGAATCAAATCGCCAGAGATGAGTTGTAATCACTAAACATGTAGTGTTGGTGTAAGAAATTCTCAATCATATAAACTCTTACTATCATATAAACTATATAAACACTGTATATAATCTTCTTATAGACAGACCAATATGCTTCCAGTGATGAACGCTTCTTGAAAACGTATTCTCTCATATATAGTTTCCACATTGATTCATAGACAATTCAAATTTGTATAAATATCCTCAAGAGACAAAAAAAAAAAGATATATAACCTCTGAAACTCAAACAACCAAATCGAAATTATCATATCCTATATAAGGCAGTACTCTGTGAAGCAAGTGTTGAACCAATAAAATTCCCAGACAACTTTCCACTATCTCATCCTCTTCCACCCATATATACTTTATTGGAACCGTAATCTCTTTTATAAATTCCCTAAAAATAAAAATCTTCAAAAAATAATAAAATACCCTCTTATTTATCTCTATAGGTAAGAAAAAATCCTCCAAAATTTTGCATGCAAAGCTCCTCATAGAATGTAATTAATCACCTCAATTCTTCTAAAAAATGAATCTCCAATGCTCTGGACCGATTTCATGGATGCTCATCGTATATAATATGATCTTCCACAAAAGCAATCAATAGAATTCCCCCAAGAAAGGATCAATAAAATCCCAAATATTCCCCCAATGACTATATTCCTCTTCACCACCTAAAGGCCAAACCGCTGAAGATCCATCACCAACCATATAACCCGGATCTAGACCCATAAAACCAACCGGATCAACCACTGGCGTTGGATGAGCCGTCGAAGATATTGACAGACTAGAACCCACTGAGCCAGCTGAAGAGTTTAAATCCTCCATTGAATTATGATTATGCTTATTGCACCCACTTCCTCCTTGTTGCCCTATCGCCATATCGTGAAGAAATGAAGTCGAATTGTTTACCGGAACATCTGTGAGCTCGATGTCACCAATCTTGTTATCATTGTTATTACTAGTTTGAAGATTCGGATACTGTTGTTGGTGATGGAATTGTCCCACTTGCATCATCTGATTTTGTTGTTGTGATTGTTGTTGGTTAGGGAAAAGACCATAACTAGGGCATAACATGGAGGATGCACCACCGAGGAATTTGTTGTTGTTGAAAGGGAGGCCATATGGACCACACACGGCTCCTTTAGGAGATAATACACATGTTTGTATTAAATACAATTTCACATTTCATATCATAATGTGTTATGCTTTGTATTTAAAGATGTTATGCACTGTTTGCATTGGTATATGTGAACATCTTTATGCACAAGTTCCACTACGAATTAACTATGATTTTCTAATGTTTTGCACCAATAAAGTGAAATTGATCATGGTATGTTTATAGTTTTTTTCTTTTAATTTGGTTTATAGTTTGGTTTTGCTTAATATTTGGTTTATAGTCTTATATTTGGTTTTGGTTTTATACATCAATGTTGGTTCATAAAGCTTTGCTTCCGGTCTTTCTATCTGATTTTCGATATATGGTTTACATTAATTCAACTGTACTTAGCTCAGATGGCTCTTCATCTATGGCAAGTGTTTAAGCAGGTATTAAATTATTGTATTAAAATTTGTTAAGCTGACTTATACAAGTTTAAATTATTTGTATTGAAAATTTTGTTAGATTATAAGTTAATGTTTTGTATATATATATGTAGTATGACTTTGATGGATCCTGGAATTCCTCTAGAAACTCATGTTGCAGGTGTATCAGTAGGTGTTTCTATTGATGACAAAGGAAAATATCGTAACAGATATTTTGGTGAAATTTTTTCTATAGGTTATTTAAAATTTTAAAATGAAATAGAACTAATACACTAGGGGAAGTATTTTTAGCTTGTTTCCATATCCTTTGAACCATTCGAACATGAATTGAATGTAACTCCAATACCTCTCTTCTAGTGGTTTTATTGATTCTTCTGTTTACGCTCATTGTTAATAATGCAATGTAAATAGCGCATCTTTCACCATTAGTTAAATTCCTCTTCGTTTTACTTGTGACTTGTACGTCTTTTGATCAGGTCCTAAAACAAAATATTAAATTATTAGTTTCTATTATGTTAAAATTTTCTTTTTAATATTTAGTTCGAGTATTCGTTATTTATTTTATCGTTAATTATGTCATTATGTGTTTTTTTCTCTCTTATATTATTTATTTTTATGCAATATTTGTTGTTGTTGCATTTTAAAATATTAATTAACTGCTACACTAATTTTCATATTTATAATTTTGTCTAAGTATAAAATAGTAACAAATAATTTTATTTGAATATAAAATAAAAACATATTAAACTTAAAAAGATTGATTTGCAAGTAAAAAACTACATAGTCCGAGGGCTTTCTTGGAATTTTCCTGAAAGTAAACACAGTCCCATCGTCGTCTAAAATACCCTAAAATCGAAAAGCTTTGAGCAACAAGAAGCAGAGAAGAAAATACAAAAAAACTCTTCACTTGCCGCCACTGCTCTTCCTCTTCGTCATGGCGAACAACAATCCCTCACAGCTTCTTCCATCAGGTATACATCTCTCTGTTCTTGCCATTCATATAGAGATTAATCGAACTGGATCTGTGATTTCTTATCCGATTCGTTGTGTTGGTGCAGAGCTTATTGATAGATGCATAGGATCGAAGATTTGGGTGATTATGAAAGGAGATAAGGAGCTCGTTGGTATTCTCAAAGGCTTCGATGTTTATGTCAATATGGTTCTTGAAGATGTCACTGAGTAGTAAGTCTCATTTAGGAAGTGAAATACAGAACTCAGTCTTTGGATTTTGTTTCTTAGCACTAAGTTTTTTGGTAATTGATTGATTTTGCAATAGTGTCAATTCAATAGAGAATGATGTTGAGCTAGTTCCTGTGCATTCTGATTTGTGAATTTCTATCAAAGTTTATGGCTTTGCTGAAGAATGATGTTTAGTGTGTATGTATAGAGTTTAGGTAGACTGGAGCATATGAGGTTTCAGTGACATGAGTTTTGTTTGTGGTGGTGCGCCGGATTAGAGATTTAATGTCAGTATTTCGTGTTCAATACTGACCCGAAGAGTAACGTTGAAATGCATTCTAGTTTGTAAATTCCTATCAAAGTTCATTGCTCTGCTGAAGAATGATGTTTATTTCATGTGTATAGAGTTTATTTTGACTGATTTTACGCGGTTTTGGTGAACATGAGTTTGTTTGTGGTGTGGCATTAGTGATTTAGTTGCTTTAAATCACTGTTGCTTTGGAGATAGGATCTTATAGATGCAAGTTTTGTGCTGTAACAGATTCCCGATTTAAGTATAACTAGTGTGCGTCTCTAAGTTAAGCATCATTGTGCAGTGAGATTACAGCAGAAGGAAGACGGGTCACAAAGCTTGATCAGATTCTGCTCAATGGCAACAACATAGCCATTGTAAGTCTAAAGACTTTTTATCTATGTTTTCTGAGATCAAAAGAATAGTAGCCACACATTGTATAAACTTCCTCCTGATGATCTCTTTTCAATTACCTTTATATAAATATTTGATCATTTGAATAGTCAAATTTCTAAGAAACTGGTTTTGAAAAATGTTTGTGATGCAGCTGGTGCCAGGTGGAGGTCCAGAAGATGGAGAATGAGATTTGCAAAGGTTGGTTCACTGGTATGTCAAGACTTGTGTGAAGAAGGATGTAACTTTTGGTTTTTTAGATAAACTCTTTGTTAACAGAAAAGTAGTAGTTGATTTTTAAACTCAAGAATGACAAATTTTTCATTGTTCAACATTGTGAAAGAGCTAAAGCTTCACTTTTATTACACTCAATTGCTTCTACTTATTCAATCTCTCTAGATTGTTTTAATGATCGTTCCCATTAGCCACTCGAGCGTTGGATAAGTCATCAACAGAGTCTCCTCTTTCGAAAACAGCTGCAGCTCCCATACCTGTGCCTGTTACATTCACATTTTACAAGTACCATCAACATAATATCGAGGTATAGAGTTGATTCAATCTCGAAATATATACCTATGCACATTGAGATGACTCCATAGTGGCAATCTTTCCCTCTCCGCTTCATCTCGTTCAACAATGTCGCAATACATCGAGCTCCTAAACATATAGACAAAACTCTTATAGCCTTGTAACACATGTTGTATAAGTTAAGACGAACTTGTGTAAGTAGTAGTAACCTGTAGCACCAAGAGGATGTCCAAAAGCAATGGCTCCTCCATTAACATTGACTTTTTCCATATCCAGCTCTAGCTTCTTACAACAGTACACATACTGAGATGCAAATGCCTGTTTTAACATTTTATCAATAGAGAGATTCATAAATATGGACTGACTATTCTGAAAACAGAAAAAACAATGTGAAACATTTTACTACCTCGTTGATCTCGAATAGATCAATATCGCTAACGTTGAGGCCTGCAAGCTTAGCTGCAGCGGGAATGGCATAAGCTGGACCGATACCCATTACAGCTGGATCCACACCAGTAACAGCAAAACTCCTGCATTGTTCCGGGATCAGATTCGCTCGATTTCTTGAACCGTTATAAATGTCGACAGATCTCTCCATATTCATTTTACCTGAATACTCCAAGAATGGGAAGTCCCTTCTTCACTGCAAGACTCCTCTTCATTAGCAGTACAGCTCCAGCACCATCACTGATCTGACTAGCATTGCCTACACAAAACAACACATATATAAACGCTTCAATCCATGATCTCAATGTAAGGTAGAAAGTTTTTTTCTCACCAGCTGTGGTGGAACCGTCTGGTTTAAAGACGGTCTTCAGCTTTGCAAGATCTGCCATGTTTGAGTTTGGACGAACACCATCATCAACAGATACGACGATTGCCTTCTCTGCTTTAGTCTCGGGGTCCACAATCTGCCACGACGAATCTTTTATAGAGAAAGCTCTACCAAAAGGGTCTTAAAGAAAGTTGAAAGGTTCTTGTTTCTACCTTAGTAGCAACAGGAACTATCTCATCCTTAAGTTTACCAGACGCGATTGCAGCTGCAGCGCGCTTGTGAGACTCCACCTGTGTATTACTGAATCAGTAATATGAATTTAGAGATAGAGAAGACTGAAGAGAGTAACTAACTAACCGCAGCCATATCTTGCTCTTCTCTTGTGACACCGAATCTTTCTGCAACGTTTTCAGAAGTAATCCCCATTGGAAGCAAACAATCACGCGCTCCCGGGAAATCTTGTGCCTATTCCCATTTTAGGAGTTGATCACAAAACTATACTTCTTGAGTGAATATATACATTGATTGAGATAAACGTACTCTCGGATTCGAGTTGTTAAAACCGCCTCCAGGAATATGATCAGTTGACATTGATTCCACTCCAGCTCCAATACCTGTACAGTTCACAGCAGAGTGAATCAACCTCGCCCGCCTAGACAAACAGCTAGAGACTACAAATTCTGATTAAGCCGTGACTTACCAATGTCGTAATATCCAGCTCTAATGGAAGCAGCAACATCAGCAACTGCTTGTAGACCTGATGAGCATTGTCTATTGACAGTTCTAATTGGCACTGAGTCTAACCTCGTAAAAGAAGGATGAAGCGACATTATCAACAAATTGTTTCTTGTGAGATCCTCAATGTAAGTAAGAGTTTGATTTGTTACCAGGAAAGCCAGCAAAATATGCAGCAACTCTACATTCCATGGCTCTTTGAGAACCTGGTGCTATAACGGTACCAACAACGATATCTCCAACTTCACTTGGATCTAAAGATGTTCTCTCCACCACAGCCTAATTAGACCAATACATAGGAAAATGAGAAATCATAGATACTACAACTCTATGTCCAAGTAAGGTTTAGTTAAACTACCTTGAGAACAGAAGCTAGAAGATCATCTGGACGAGTGTCTTTGAAACCTCCGCGTTTAGCTTTGCAAATGGCGGTACGATATGCCCTGAAAGAAGAATCAAGGAACAAGAAAATCTAAACAAGAATCATTCATTGATATTACAACAGTCAGATTCAAAGATGTGGTTAGTGACTTACGCTACGATCACAATGTCATCTCCAAAAGCAGCCATTGGGGAAAGCTCAGCAACACAATTCACAGGCTAAATTAACAAACATCAAACATACAAAAGATTCAAATGAGAACACAAACCAAAGTTAAAATCATCTTCTTGAAACAATTTAAAGGTCTAATAAAACTCTATTACTCATCATATTTCAACATCCACTGAAACTCACGATCAGTTAAGAAGACTAAATTAAACTTACAGACAGAAGAGAAGGTTCATGATTAAGTGAAAAAGAAGAAGAAATTGGATTCAGATGACGAAGCAAAATCTTTTGTCTTTCCGTAGCTTTCTCCATCTTTCTAACTGTTCAAAAACTGTGTTGCAGCTGAGTTTCAAATGGGGATTTCTAAACTAAAACTTTCCGGGAAAATTACAGTTGGGTTTGTTGATTTTTTTGGAAAGGTGGAAACTTTAAGTATAAGCAGCTTCAGGATCTTCATTTTTCTCGTGGGTGATTTTAATCGATCGTTCGGACCACTCTGGTCTGATATTGAGTCGTTACCAACCTTGTCTTGTCGTTTGGCATATAACATTAACGGCGTTACGATAATATCGCCTCTGTTTTTCATGTTTTAAGCCCCCACAAAAACTCACGCCGTTAAGAGTGAAACCGGAATTTTGTCGGCAACGACCACTAAACCGGTCACGTATGAAGAATCTTACTAACAAGTTAGGTCTATTCGTTTTGTTTAAAGAGTAGGGAAATAGAGGAAAAGATCCGATAAGAATATTTTTAGAATATTAAAATTACTATTTGAAGTGTAGTATCTTTACAAAAATAATCGTGTAATACAGATAACGGATAAAATAAAAATTATTTAGGTATTTAATATCATTATCTAAATGGGTAAATATCGAATTTGAGTTGAGGTGATCTTCTCCGAAATGCAAAGACTTGTAAGAAAGAAAATTCACACTAATTATTTGCAGTAGAAGAGCATATTTTACTAATGGACTATGTAATAGGTGTTCTCAAGAAACATTTGACTGTATAGATTGATCATGGAGATGTTTTTGTTTAGGAAGAAATTTTTAGTATCCTCCAAAAGAAAATTGAGCAAGTTCATATGCCATTTTAAGCCCTCTCAAGTCTCAAGTCCGATGTAAAAGAAAAAGACCAAGATGACTCCAAGAAATAGTTTTGCGAAATAGAATATACGATACTGATTTATCAATTTTGAGATACCAAAAAGGCAAATTTTTAGTTAAATTTGTTTTTAGACTTTTAAAACATAAGTATATAAGATGGAGAAAAGTAAAGAAAGTTACCCGATGATGAATGAGCTTAGTAAGAGTTCCAATAGCTTTATAACTGTATAACAATTTGAAATGTTGAAATAAAACAGATTGTTAAAAATTATATATATATAACAAAAAAGAGTGTTGAGAGTTAGATGGGAAAAAAGTGAAGTAACTATTCTCACATACTCTTTTGATCCTCCACCACTCTTCTTACCAACCTCCTTTCTTCTCTTTATCGTTTCATGCTACCTAACCTTCTCTTCTTGTTTACATATTTATTTTCCAAACATCATTATTTCTAAGTTAAATTGTTTGTGGGCTATTCAGCTAATTCTAACATTCCCTTCTTTTTTACTTCTAGCGGTATTGTTATATTTCTTGCAAAACTAATTTCTTTATTAACTATCTAGTATCTATCTTTTTCTTTTTCTTTTTTTTTCAAACATCTAGTATCTATCTATTATAAAGAAAATTTATATCAAAGATAGACCATTTCTACAAGGACAATTTCAAGGTCTCGTCGCACTTGGACCATCATATACAATTTCATTGTTATACACAGAATTTCTGTTTCTCAGAATATGGAATAAGGCATATGAGTTTAGCTAATTTTGAGGCCAATAACTTTTCGCTAAAACACCAAAGATATTTGATAAATCAAAATAAAGTGTCAAAAACCCCTACTTGTAACGAATCAAAACCTCATAAGCCTAAATAAAATTGGATGTTTACATAAAATATAAGTATAGTCTAGAACCATAATTTGATGTCCACTCGTGGTTGTAATAAGACATATATGTATGCTTCATGTGACTGTCATTGCCTCATGAGACGACCAACAATGTTCCACTCAGTTTTACACATTTTATTTTATTTTTGCTTTATAGTTATTTATATAAGTGAAATTTACAAATATGTTTATGTTTAAAAATCACATTGAATATTTCATTTTCCATTTGCTAAAATTAAAAAATGCTATAGTTCATGAAGAAATGTCCAGTTCCCAACACATCATATCAACAACATTCCTCAACCTTCTGTGGCATCAGGTTCATGTCAAGGCATGAAGCTACAGCGGGAACAACTAAAACTACCATCTCGCTCTTTCCATTCTTTGGTGCTAGCTTTTTCGTTCTAAGATATGGGGTTGGGGTGTATGATAACAGTGGCAGAGCTAATGATTTTTTTAACAGGAGTCAATTTTTATTTTGAAGATAATTATACCAAATTTATGGGGTCTTAATGTAAAAAAATTTTGTGAACTCAAAATTCTAAAAAAATTCAACAATGTAAACTAAGACATCCATAATTTTAGGATTTTTTAATCTTATTAGGTTAACGCTTTCAACATGACTCTCCCATCATTTTAAGCTTTCTTTCAGGTTAGCCCTCCCACTTTATTTTCAAATATTTTCCATTACTTATTTGAAGATGCGAAAAAGATTTTCTACAAAACAAGATTTTCTTTGAAGAAGTGGTTGCAATATCGGAAGTTGCAAGATTAAATCTGTGATAACCGCAAGGTGTGTAAAACACATTTGGATTCATCTCAAGTAACCGTTTATGTACTCCTTTATGTCTTCCCTTCATATTAGAGCCATTATCATAACATTTCTTCCCTAACACCATCAATGTTCAACTCAAAAACAACCAACAGATCTTGAAGCTCACCAAAAATTCTTTCTCCAGATGTATCATCAACTTTCAAAAATATCAAGAAAATTTCTTCGATCTTCGTCTTTCTCACTCGATAAAATTTATATCAATATAATATTAATTCATAATCTTAACTATAAAAATTAAATTTTTTAAAACAAACCATACACAAAATTAAATAAATGGGATCAGAGAAACAAAGATATAGAAATCTGGATTTACATAAGCATTTATGCTATTATAATCATACCTTAATTATTCAAAAGCTTTTTCAAGTCCTGTCTTACGGATGTACTTAATAGGTTTCTTGAGAGAAGCAATTGCCAAATTTGCATTTACATTTAGAAAGATTTTTTCCCTTTCTAACTTGACGATGTGGAGAAAGCCATTGCCCAACAATCATCTGTATAACTAGCTAGAGTCTTTAAGTTATCTTAACAAAAAAATTGAAAACAAAAAAATGATGGTTTCCTTCTTCTTACCCACATAGTTCGTTTCATAATCAGTGATGATGATACTTATGATTCTTGAATAGATATTTTTCAAGAGGCTTTATTTTTGCGCATTTTATGTACAACAAGAAAATGGAGGATTGTACTACAATAGTGGGTATTCCGTAAACAACAATAATCTAACCTAATTTAACTTGGCATGATTAGAGCACCCTCATTTCTGCAATACTCATTTAAGTTTCTCATATAAAAATATTAATATTTTTAATATAATATAATTATATAAGTATAATTTTAAATTATAAATGGAAGTGGATTAATCATGAGAAGATATGTGGCATGGGAGTCTCTCATGGGACTCTCAGATGAGAATCGATTCTCATATTCTCTCTTCTTTCTTCTTATTTTTATTTTTTTATTGATGAGAAACTCGTTGAAAAAACTCCAATGAAAGTGCTCTTAGACTCAGTTTATAAGGATTAATACAAGATCAAAATTTTCAAGGAGAGATCAAGATGGTTTAAGATCAAGGTCAAGCATGAAGACAAAAGATAATGTTCAACCATTTTTATTTGATCTTATTTTTTTTAAGGTTTTCCTATATCAAGATATTCATAAACGGTGAATCCATGGGAGAAGTGCGCATTCTTTATATGTTAGACGTATGAGAGAAACATAAAAATATAGTTTTCAACAAATATTTTGAACCATTTTCTCTTTGATTTTTTAAACTTTTTTCTAGGGAAAAATAGTCTAATTATTGTCATTTCATACCCAATATCCAAGACTCGTCTGAAAATCTATTTGGATGAACTTAGGTTTGGATAGGAGATCTTATCCAAAGTTGGATGTTTTGAGTTATTGGAAGGACAACCAAAAGCGACTTGGTGATTTAGCCCCAATGGTATGTGATATCTTGACCATCCCAATTACTACTATAGCTTCAGAATCCACATTCAGTATTGCAGCTTGAGTGTTGACTCCATACAAAAACCGTATACTTCCAAAAAATGTTCAAGCTCTTCCATGCACTCGCAATTGGCTACGTGGTTTTGTAGAATATGAAGTTAACTTTAAAATTCATGTGATTATTATAAAACTAAGTGAATTATCAAGCAACTCTAATATCTTTAAACTGTTGGTAAGATATAAGACAATGATGAGATTGACAATGAAGATGCTAGAAAAGTGTGGAGTAATTTAGGAGTAGAGGGTTCAAGATCAGGAGATTCAAGTGTACCATGAAACAATGGTACTTCACTTTTTCATACTGAACTTTCTTGACATATTTGTGTGAATTTTTTTTCAATCTCTTATACTTTATGATTGTGACTTTTCAGGAAAGCAAGATGAAGCACTCATCTTCATAGATCAAGTGCTCCAAGATGTCTCTCAAAATCTATATATATATATATATATATATATGTTATTTATTTCTTGATTCGAAGCAAGTTATTTTGTTTTACTATTTTGACTATAGTATGGTTTAAAGCAGGTGAAGCAACTATTGTTTTGTAACTTAACACTTTTTGGTACCTTATTTGAAGTAATTATAACATATATTTTCCAGTAAGCTTTATTATTAAGATCTTTCTTTTTTAGTTTTTTTTTTAACTTGGAAATGTGACACAATTGACAATAAATGAAGCAACTTTAATTAATTACCGTTAATAATATAGATTACAAAAAAGATTACAGAAAAATAGTTATAAAGTTTTCTGAAACAATTGATTTTTACAATCAAAATTATGTCAATTTTTTTTTTTTTTTAAAGTGTATGGCGGACCTAAACGGACAAGGTGAGTTTGGCGGTTCATAAACAGGCAGGCTCATAAACGGACCTAATGTTGATTTTGTTAAACGGGACGGCCCTAAATAGGCTATCGATTAAATTGGCCGGATTGGCCCGTTTTAATATCACTGGCAATATGGTTGGTTTTGCGCATGATTTAGGACGTTCTGCAGTTATGTTCAAATTTCTCCCATGAAACATGCAATCAATTAAATTGTTGATAATTTTTTCTTGCCAAATAACCAGTAAAATTACTTTGCATCTACTGTCGGCAAACTCTATTTTAAAATTTTCAGTATTTTCTACATAGTTGTGTGTAACTTTAAGTAATGAAGACACTTCTTTAATATTTCCACCAAACCTATAGGCATTTTCCCTCATATGGATAAGTACTTGGTGGCTCCAACATAGGTTTGGTAGAACATGGATCTGTGTCATCTTCTTTCGGGTTATAGTGTGAGTAAGATACCTCGGTAGATAAAGTTGGCGTTATTGAAGTTTAACTACCATGGTCTCTTTGTCTCCATCTTGTGCTCACATACCATCATACACCCATCATGCATGCTATCTGCATGTCTAGTGGAATTATTTTTGAAAATATCGCTAGTAAAAGATAAAATTGAACTCAATCTGGTACCACCTTATTGTTTTCTTTAATTAAGATTTGATTTTGTGACAGGAATATGAGTGATTTGACGATTATGATGGATATGAAATAGTGGACAAATAGAAATCCAGTTCAAGATTACTTTTATGATGGATATGAAGTAGTGGATATGAGGAAAAAAGAACTAAGGGATAGAATGTGATAAATAATTTTAAGATTCCTTTTCAAAACAATTACATATGGTTTATTATAGTTTAATTTGCATATTGAAACATGTAATTGTTATTTTAGAATTTTATGGCAATTTATTGTCAGATAACTTTTTCCATCTAAGAATTGTAGACTTACCGGGACAATCTAGTTGTATTTTAACTGTAGTGACCATGCGGCAGCTCCTATAAACTTTATGGCTACAAAAGAAACATATATTTCCATCGTAATTTGTTTGAATTCAAAAAAATAACTATCGTAAATATTTCAATTTACTTTGTTGAAGATTCTTGTTTAGATGTTTTCCTTGTAAGAGTTTTGGGTTTATCGAAACAGACTTGTTCTGGATTTTCATTTTAGTTTGTGGCTACAAGAAAATATGTCGTTCATTACATAATCGATTCGACAACACTGATTTCATATTAAAGTTTATCACCATGAAACCCACCCTTAAATTTTATAATATCTAATTTAAGGTCGAATTTTCAGTTACAATTAGTGTTTATATGAATAGTTATCCTAGTAACAATTAAGAAAATCAGTCACAAAATGATCACTAGAAATGGGTTGTCCTAAGGAGTTTTGAAGTTGTTGTGCTTGAAGTTAAGTTTTAGACGACATAGTGAATCGGGCCACTGGTCCTAAAGTGTAACTAACACAATAACCAAACACCAAAAAGAAAAAAAAAAGTTCATGTAGCCAGAGCCGTGCCCAGGTTCATAAGGGCCTAAGGCGAGTTTAGAAAATGAGGCCTTTTTAATAAATTTTTTAATAAATTAAATGTAATATAATTTTTAAACAACATAAATTGTTTAAACAAATCAATAAAAATCACTAATAAAAAAAATTAAGACATAATTTTTCTCCCTTCTGTTTCAATAAACTCTTTAACTAAATTTTCATAATCTATAGTTCTAACTAGTTCTCTTTCTATAGATATGATAGCTAGACCATTCAATATTTCTTGTGACATAGTTGATCGCAGATAAGACTTTATTATCTTTAACTTTGAAAAACTTCTTTCAGCAGTGGCAACTGAAACTGGAATCGTCAATAATATCCGATAGGCAATCTATGAGTTTGGATAACAATCTTCCATTCCTTTCAAAAAGTTCAACACTTCGAGGGGCCACTTGTAGTGTTCTGGCAAAGTCTCTTTTAGAACTGTTAGTTGAAAATACAAATCATCCCCAATAACATCCAAATGATTTCCATGTTTTAAATAAGCTTCAAGATTGGTACAAGATGCCCTTAAACTATCATCACTTGCTGACTTTAGTTTCTCCAAATCAAATAGGAAACCAAATGTTTGTTCATACTTCTGAAATTGTTCAAATCTTGTCTTAAGAGAATAGAGAGCTTGATCAATGACTTGGATGAAATAAGAAATTCTGAAGCTCTCTTCCAGAGATAAATTTGCAGTTTCATCAACCATCTCTGATTCCTCGCCAAAAAACCTTTTTTCTGATGACACGTTTTATCTTTTTAGAAAAAGTGGCTTCAATCTCCATAGATTCTGCTATTTCTTGAACATCTGATTTTGCACTCTCAAAGCCTGTATCTCTATAACTTTGGAAAAAAGAAACAAGTCCTTTTAACTGAGAAACAGCAACTTCAATATTCATGTCTTCTGATTGCAAATTCTTGCTTACAGTGTTAACAGCAAATAGAAGTTTGTACCAAATCACCATACACAAAAGAAATTCATAATTTCCTATCCCGTGAGTTTCACTTGTGGCAAGACACTCAGCATCACTTTGTGCTTTTGGATCATCAGTATTTTCTGCTATATAAATCAAAGCATCTCTTATTTTTGGAGCTTGAAATCTTATTGCCTTGACGCATTCAACATGACTCTCCCACCGTGTCTGAGATAAATTTTTAACTGTCAAACCTCCCACCATATCTTCCAATATTTTCCACCGCTTAGTTGAAGATGCGAACAGACAATAAACACGTTGGATTATCCCAAAAAATGAAATGGCTTTTTTCAGAAGTGGTTGCCATATCACAAAGTGCAAGATTAAGGCTATGACAACCACACGGTGTATAAAATGCTCGGGGGTTCACATCAATGAATCTCTTTTGTACTCTTTTATGTTTCCCTTTCATATTGGATCCATTATCATATCCTTGCCCCCTCACATCATCAATATTTAAATTATGAGCAACCAACACTTCTTGAATCTTACGAAAAAGCCCTTCTCGAGATGTATCATCAACTTTCAAGAATGTGAGAAAAAATTCTTCTATCTTAACTGAAGGTGCTGAAACATCAACACATCGAAGGATAAGAGTCATTTGTTCATGATGACTAATATCGGGAGTACAATCAACAATGATAGAAAAATATTTTGCACCTTGAACTTTTTTGATGATCATACTCTTGATCTCACCAGCTATCCTTGTTATCAATTCATTCTGAATTTTATTGCTGAGATAATGATAGCGAAATTCACCATCTTTAAATCGTCTGACATGTTCTCTCATTACTGGATCCCACTCGGCTATCATGTCAATAAAACTTAAGAAGTTTCCATTACCGTCTACTTTTAGCTTTTCTTTTCTTCCACGAAACGCTAAATTTTGTTTAGCAAGAGTCTTTACCAACAAAAAAAATTCTAAGCATCACATCTTTCCAATGATTCCTCTTTTTATTGAGTTCTTGTTGCACATGCTTATCAATCGTTTGTTTTTTCTGCAGCCTCAAGTCAAGTTCCATCCACTGACTCATGCATTTAATATGTTCATGACTAGTCTCGTGCCTCTGAAGTCCATCCAAAATATTTTTCCAATCCCTAAATCCTTTAGATGCCAAGTGACTAGGATTTTTGTCTCCAGTGATAAGTTTACAACAAAAACAATAGATTTTATCTAATGTATTTGAATAAACTAGCCAACGTCTTTCCTGTTTCTCTTCATTAATCAAAACTCTTTGATAATATGAATGAGAAAAATGTCGACCACTAACCTTATCTTTTGGAAAATTAAAACTAATTGGTTGTCTCACAGAAGGACCTTTTTCAACCATGACAACTCTTAATCCAGCCTCAGTTTTTCCCCAGTTTCCAGGATCATATATATCAAGAAGTCTATGTTGCTCTTCAAACTCAGCATTTTTCTCATCTATATTCATATTTGTTTCATCTTCCTCTTCGCTGAAGTTCTCATCTGCTTCTTTGTTAACATTCTCATCTGCTTCTCTGTTCACATTCTCATCTTCTTCTCTGTTCACATTCTCTTGTTTATTCACATCCTCCATTGGATCATTAGATCCATCATCCACAACTTCATTAGGGATTTCAGGTTTCTTAAGAAACTTGAGCGTAGCACCTGCTTGTGATCTCACAAAAGCATCATTTTTATCTTTCTTATGTCTTTTGTCTGATCCACATAGATACGATCTCCTAGACATATTTCTGAAAAACTAGTGATTAAAAAATCAGATCAACATTATTATAAACAAAGTTATTATTGGATAAATAGTCAAAGATTAGATCATCTTCACATCATGTTCATCATCAAAATTAAATAAACAATATAACAAAAGCAAGTTCATCAATCATCATCACTTCACAAACAAACTCGTCTCTTTCTTTTTTTTTAGGATAAAGAATAAACTAGTCACTTTCATTATTCACAATCACAAACCCATATTTGTCTCTTAATCACTTTAATAAACAACTAAACAAAGCAAGTTCATAACATAGGAAAGAGAAGTTGAAAAAAACCCAGAGGAAATAGACTTACCAGGAAGAAGAAGAAGATCAGTGGGAAGATTAACGGACAGATCCAAAATTCTTTAGTGATGAAGAACAGATCTAAATCTAATTGGGGTTACATACATGAGACTCGAACTTTGGGATAAACAGACGCTAGACTATTTGAAGCATCGATGAGCCACTCTGATACCTTATACTTTACAAATTTGGGGGCCCTAAAATTTTTATATAAATCCGGGCCCTAGGCAAAAGCCTTTTTCCAATCTTTATAGGCACGCCTCTGCATGTAGCTTACACCATACCATATGTGTGTGTATCCCGAACATATTGTATTTTCAGATTGAATTCAGATTTTGATTAAATACAATGTCGAAAAAAAAAAAACTTTACTAGTTTTTGGTATAGTGAATAGAGGAAGTAGCCAACTAGGAGGAGACAAGTTGCAAGGGAATGTGAGCGGTGCGACCAGTGAGGACCCATCACGGTCTTTATGACTACCCATTTGCTTCTCAACTTGTGGAGCCTCCTTGCTTCTATTTCATCACAATCTTTTTGTTTTAATGTATTCTTTATGTTTCACAATAAATGTTGAATTAGTCAATTAGAGTCATATTTTTGGTTAAAGAAAATATTTTTACGTAATTCTAAAATTTAATTTCTTTATAACTAATGTATCTAAAAGAATAACAAGAGTCCACCTATTTTCATAAAAAAAAATTAATGAAATGTTTGTTTATTTATTTTAATTTACGTGTAAAAAGTGCCAAAAAAAAGGGAAGGAGTATTATTTTGGCATCACGTGCGCAATCCTTGTTTACAATATAGATACATTCTCAATTAATATAGGAGAATCTTTTTTTTTTTACGTAGATATTTTTTTATTTTCTTTTTTTGGTGCAATAAATGTAGGAGATCATTGGTGTCTTTGAATGTGTTATGCGTCTCGAATAAACTAATCTTGTGATTCTTGGTGTGCCAAATTGAAAGACAAAGGTAATAGTCAAAGTTCATTAAAGATATGGTCAATATTACAAAGGAGAAATTATGATTAAGCCAATAGCTATTAGAGTTCCATTTAGATAAGAAGCAAAACCCAAAAATGCTAATCTCAAGATAGAAAAAATAAGAAAGTTTCATTTCCCAATTCAGACGTCTCTTTCTTTCTCACCAATCAATCTCCTTTTCATCAACATGCATCACCACCTTTTACTCATTCTCTTTTCTCTCTTTATCTCTGACTCTCTCTTATCTCCTCTGTTCCCAAGCCCATACGGGCAAAAGAACCTGCTCCCAAAGTTGGCTCTGCAACAGAACAGAACACTTAATAGTAACACTAATGAATCCACTCACTGATTCTGCACATTTTCCAACTCTCCTCAAACACCATCTTAACTTGACTTCTCTTCTACTTCTCATCCTCACACTTGCCCATTTAAACTCATCTTCTCAAACGAAACAACACACACATTCACTCTCTCTCTCTCTCTCTCTCTTGGTATTCAACTCAAGGTCTAAATATATTCATACCCTTTCCATTTCAATTCTAGGTTAAAGGTTGACTCTCCAATTTGGAAGTTAATCTAATGCTTAGTCACTTCTGTATGTATAGATAACATAGAATGGAAGAAGATCATCACCATCAAGTAGAAGAGGAAAAAGAAGAAGAAATCAAGCCAACCCAAGAAGCTAACAAGCCAGACGAAGACACATCTTCATCAAGAGTATTCCCTTGCCTCTTTTGTTCTAGAAAGTTCCACAGCTCCCAAGCCCTAGGAGGCCACCAGAACGCCCACAAGAAGGAGAGAACCGCTGCTAGAAGAGCCAAAAGGGCATATGATTTTGTCAACAACAATGACTTGCTTCACACATTACCTGTCTTCTTATCCACTCCCTCTCCACACCACTTGACCATCTTAGGCTACCCTTCTTCTGCCTCACTTGGCTGCTTTCCAGCGCTTCATCCTGATAATTCAATCTTCACATCCAATGGGCCTCATGTCGTGTTGACCACGTCCCACCAAGGTAGAGATTTCAAAGAAGGATATTTTGGCCAACAACGTGTTCAAATTATGGATCATCATTGTAACGTGGTGAAAAGTGAAAAGGATAAAGATCAGTGTCTTGATCTCTCCCTCCATTTGTAATCTTAGGGTTTATCGTTTGTTAATCATGGTCCTGTTAAGATTTACAACAGCTTATCCACCCATATGCTGAGAATTATTGGTATCCCGAGCGACCCTGGATGACACATAGTGATTAAACTATTCGAGTATCTGTAACTTTTCACCTGTTTTTAATCATTCGTACAATTTTGCAGACTTTTGTTTTGGACTTTGTACATTTAACTTGGGTACTTTATTTATTAGTATTGGTTTTATGGAGCTTTATTTGCTATTGGCTGAAATGTAAAAACAGTCATTTTAACTTGAACTGTTTTGTTTTTAGTAAGAAGAAGACTTTGAACTATTTACCGACAAAACAAAGCCCAAAAATGCTAATCTCAAAAGAGCCAATTTACTGAATCCGATGAAGAGAACCGACACAATTGAGATATTAGAGCATGTTCATCAAGAGGTTCTCATGGGAGTATCTACAAATACAAATAGTTGAGAGCCCCTCACCAAAGTTTCTTGAGATGAGAACCTCTTGATGAACATGTCACTATGGGTTGCGTTTCCGAAAGGGCATCTTATATATTTCTACTTCTCGGCCCAAATCATTCGGTTTGGCTTACACATATGATAAATTGTTGGCCCATATGGCAACAATCAATAACAGTTCCAAAATCTAAAAAGTATTAGCTTTATAGTTATCCTGAAAATATACATAGGAACCAAAATCTGAAACGAGTCGGCATGTTTACATTCAGCTTCGCTTATGGTGGTGCACGAATATTCTGTAATCAACCACAATGCATAAATTGGCCAACATAATTAGGAATTATCTACCCAAAACCCATTTTTATGACTTCGCTCAACTAAAGCATCTTAGTAACACTTTAACCAATCTCCTTCTTCCATGAGCTATTTAATTTACCCTCTAAATAGAT
This sequence comes from Cardamine occulta, assembly GCA_028015245.1. Lineage (NCBI taxonomy): Eukaryota > Viridiplantae > Streptophyta > Magnoliopsida > Brassicales > Brassicaceae > Cardamine > Cardamine occulta. The sequence goes on from CM051384.1 coordinate 10,283,401, forward strand.
CTTTATTCTATTCCCTTGGATATGCTGCAACACTAGTCTCGCATTCTCCCGTATCGTGTTTGGCTTGTTTTTGGCTTGAAGAACCGTAGTAAATGTGTCATGGTCCAATCTATTTAAGATTATATCATTTCTTAATATTCAAAGTATATGTATCATGGTCTAATCTATTTAAGATTAGATCATTTCCTAATATTCAATATAGTTCATAACAGAAATTTCTGATGAATTTTTATGTAAATTTGCATTTTGATGATCCCAATCATCAGATTCCAAAGTTTGTTTAAGAGGTTTTTCCAGTTAATGTGCTGTTAAAAAAAATATGTTATATTCATGTGGACTTGCAGAAAAACTGTTGTTGTCCGATCTTGTACAACCTGGTCCATTTCATTCTTAGGCTCGTTATATCACGAATCCCACAAAGATTGTAATTTAATTTATAAATTAATGGCAATAAATGACACATTAAGAACAAAAAATACAACTAATTGGAGATGAAGGTCACCATTGGAGGAGATCTTCTCATTCTAAAAGATCCCTAAATTTGTTTTATTCATTTGTGTGCTATATTGTTTTCCTCCAAAATCGTCAATAAGCAAACATTTTTCACTTTGTTCTTTTATTTTTTGTCTAATTTAATACACGTTATTCCCCATCTCATTTTTCTTCAACTTGAAAGCGATTTTCGCATCTACAAATATTAGTCCTACAACTTAATTACATTAACCAAGTAGCTCTTGCTCTAGTGACTTTTTTTTATGAGATTAGGCTACTGATAAGGTGGTCACGAGTTCGAGCCAAAAGCTTAGAACCACTTTCTGGATATCTCAAAAGAAAAAAAAAACTTAATACATTAGCTGTTACATGTTTTCTTTATTTATTTATTTACTTTGTCTTTTTTATCTCTAAAAATTGTGTAGTAAATTACGACCGAATGAAGTGTGGAGAAAAACACTCACACATGACATGATCCCATTATAGGCCGAACTCATTATTGTTATCATTGAACATCTATGCATATTGCATACTATTGTTTTTGTTAATTAATGTTGATTCGTCAGGAAGCCTAATCACTGTCTAACATGTGGAAATTGATGAATAGACTGACTTATGTGTCTGTACTTCTGGATATTGAGTTTTTGTATATTTCTACTTTTGTATGTAAAATTGATTGGTGATATAGATTTGTGTCAAATAAAAAATAGTGTGAAACGAGTATTTTAGAAAAACTACATTGATGTTTTTTATTTATTTAGAAACTACAATATTGATGTTAATGTTCACAGTAATAATCTACAATATGCATTTTCATAATTGGTTTCTGCTAATACTCAAAAAAATAAAGATCATGTAATTTTCTAATGATTTTCCATCTATACAACTGTACAGACCATTTACAGTAGCAAAATCTATATAATATATATAATCTTTAACTCGTTTTAACTTTTTCTTTCTTGGCATCAATCTATAACTGTATATTATATGTACAGACACATTTACAAAACAATAACAAAATTTAACGTTTCCTTTAAAACTATAGTGTAGCTAAAGAGAAAAATATACAGTAGGAAATATATATAAACCATGATTATTAGGTCTTCAAGGTAAATAATAAACCACAACTCTGATTAATTTGTTTTTATGATCTGCCACGTTGATCTAATCACCGGCGTGTTTTCCGGACATTCGCCGCCGACGAACAGATATATTCATTTATTTTCAAACAATGACGTGGATGCTTTTATGAGAAGAACGTGTCGGAATGAGCATCGTCCGGCACGTGATCCACCTAGCCTACCGCACGTGATAGAGGGAGAGAGGCCGGTGAGAAATTTATATGGCATTTGGACATGAAAATTGGAAAGTATTTACAGAATCTGAATAAGACGATAGTCTCTTTTTTATTTTTCTCACATGTTGGATTATATTTGTCGACGTTTTATGGTGGATAAGATTTTTTATTCAATTTAAAAGAACATTATACGTTTGCACATTAACTAATTAATTAATACAATCACATACCGCTACACGTGGAATCTCTGTTTATTGGTTGGCCAAAAATTTAGTGTTTTTACATCAAATTTGGAAAGATAATAAAACAGATAGAACAAAATAATTTAATAGATAGAAAGCTTTTTTTATATATTGTTTTTACTTTTACCTGATTCACTTGGCTAATCAACTGATGGTGGTTTAGTAGTTGAATGGTTTATTTTCAATGTTTTTTTTGGTAGATCAGTTGAAGTCATGTTATTTTTATTTTAATTATTTTTGGCCATATGTTAAAACTTTTAATAATAAAATATTCTGAATTTGTATGGATTTTAGTTTGGGTTCTGACTAGAACCTATGTGTAAGTCTTAATTCGTAACTAAACATCCAAGGTCAATAAACATTTCAGTTTAATCAAGTAAATTACTCTAAAGTATGTCACTACGTGTTATTCTACGTTTTAAATTACCAACTGTGGACTCTCAGTATTTCAATCCAGCTCAGAAAATTTGGTATTCTGTTATAAAGAATGGGTCCAAAACTATTTTGATTTGGTTAGATTTGATATGGTTTAGATCCGGATTTGCTTCGTTTTTGGATATATAAATTTAATATATTAAAGTGTATTTTATATATATTTAGTTAAAATATTAGTTTTATAAATTTCGTTTAACTGTTTCGAATACACAAAATATAAATTCAGTTTAAGTATTTTTGGTATAGAATATTTACAATTCGAGTTATAACAAAAATTGCGGGTTGAGGGATTCAATTTAATTCGGTTTTGTTCGTTTTCTGTGGTCTACCCCTAACTTTTATGGGAGAAATATCCATAACGAATAACTACATTGTCAATCCATCTTCATAAAGCACAGACAATACCTCTAACCGAGCTCATTTCGTGCTTCTAGTATCATATATATATATATATATATATTATACATTTAAATGGCACCCGAGTAAAACTATCCATCCATAGAACCTGAAACCCAATAAAGGCCTTGTTCTTTTGGATCGCTGACGACATAACTGAGTGACTCAAAATATCACTTGATCTTCCATTAGATATGGAAGCCAGTGACAGTTACAGATGAGAGAAGAAGAACTCTTAAGTCAGTGGATATGTGAAATTGGAAGCTGAAAAATCCGACGACATCAACGACAGAGAAATTGCAGAAGAAATTCTTTTATAACAAAAACTTAGCAACAGAATAACAGAATAAATAGTGTAATTTTCTATCGCCGGAAGTTGTCGTCAATGATTCGAAAAAGAAGAAGACCAACCTTCCCAATTTCGTGTAATGACCCTGAGTCTAATAGAATCATCTATCTACCTTTAGCAATAATGAACTGTAGAAGCCTTGTCCTTCCAAAGCAAGGCACAAATGATAAACTTAAAAGCAAGGCACAAATAATAACAACCTAACTTGTTGGCAACTACTTACCCGTAAATATGCAAGCTACAACGATTAAACCCTTGTTTAACCCCACCCAATACTTAACCTTGGTTAAATTATAACTCATCACACAAAACCATCGCATCAGATAACACTAGAAAACCACTTATTAAACAAGGCTCACCATGAGCCATATGGAATGTGCGACTATCTAAGTTGGTCCAACTTTTTCTGATGTCCTAAGCAAATAAAAAAAAGTTTTCTTGTATGTATCGCTATTTAGGACCTTAAATTCTTTTTCTTAAACTACAGAATTTCAATAATAAAAGCAAAAGTTTTTAATAATTCAATACATTTAATCATCTTGTTAAGTAAAAACTCATCAACTTTGTTAAAAGAGAGCCAAGCCAACTAATCTTGTTTTTATAAAACAAAACATATAATAAAAGATGTATACAAATGCCTAAAATTTTAACCCTCTAAATTTTACATGCCCTAGACTATGGCCTCACTAACCTATGATTTGGGCCGGACTTGGCGACTATTCACGACTCATGGTCGATTTGTAATATACCAACACAAAAAAAATATCCGGTTATTAAGTTTAACTTTAAATCATTCTATTAAAATTTTAAATAATTAAACATTACAAAAATGAATGCATGGTTCTGGATGGGAAGTTATATATATATATATATGTCTGATATATATCAAAGTTACGTTTGACTAATTTAACCAAACAAAATCAAAAAATTTACAATTATTAAATTATTTTAGATCCATAAAAGTTAACGTGAGTAACACTGATTTCTTTTTTTTTGTTAAAGGAAACACTGATATTTAAGTGATTTGATGTTTGTATAAATGAATTTGGGATTTACAGTTTTGAATTGAGAATCTATTAAAAATCTCAATAGATTAAACTTGAAATCACAAGATGATCTCTATCTGTACTCTCTGGATAACCAATGGCTAAAAATATAAATAAAATCACAAAAATATTCTCTCAACTAAATCACCATATATTCTCTATTCTAAATCTAACCTATATATCTTTTTGAGAAGTATATGAGAAAGTCTGGGTCTTTCTTTTGCTTAAAGTTTCTCGCTCAAACATCATTTTTCCATAAAATCTGAAATCTTTGGTCTCTTTTTTTTAATGGTTGCTTTCTCCTTTCACATTAATCATTGATGAGATTGTATTTTTGATTTGATAATAAGACTCAAAATTCACTCGCTTCACAAAGTCTTAACACATCTTAAACAAAAAAAATTAAAACATATGAGTTAGTGTCTTGATTGATTTTCTCTTCACTCTTCAAAGGATTCAAGCAGCCTAAGAAAAAGAGTGAGCACTATGTTCGACTGACAAAGATCACCTCCACCAGGACCACTTCTACCACCGGACTCCAAATCTGTAACTCCACCACTTCTACCACCGGCCTCCAAACCCACAACTCCACCATCTCCACCTATGTAATGTGAAACTTTCGGAAATTAAACTTTTTGTCTAACTTATATTATATTCACTTTGAACAAGATAAAAATTAAAAATAAAATTGAAGCGAGCATATTTAGTGCATATGTGCCTCGAGCTGACTCCATGTCTCCATCATTAAAAGATTTGAATTTAATCCTACTTCTATCTTGTTGAAAGTGTTCATAATAGAAGCTAGACACAAAGTTAATTTTCTAAGTTTCACGTTACATTTGGGTATAAAATTATTCTGTTCTTTCTTGCCATTAGAAATAAAAAGAGATTTTTATACAAGTTTAGTGTATATGTGTTCCTGTCGTTGGTTCATCTAGCCTTTTTACCACAAATATTGTATCTTTATCCACAGGAGAAATAAATCTTAAAAAATTATTTCTTCTACGTTCATAGATGCATAAGACCAAATATTTTCTGATTTTTTAGAGAAAATGATGTTTGATACGACAAGCTTTTAGCAAGGGAAGACGAAGACTTTCTCTTAGAAAGGTATATATGTTAGATTTAAAATATAGATATGGCGATTTAGTTAACAGAATATTTTTGTGACGATTTTGTTTATATTTTTAATCATTGGTTATTCAGAGAATATAGAGACTATGGGAATTTTATTTGACAAATTAGCCAAACTAGGGAGTTTTCAAAAATAAAAATAAAACTAAAATAATTGCGGTTTTAGATAGTTAATTTTTTCGCCAACATTTAAATTTCAGTTGTAGCAATTCTAGCCTATGGTGATCTTTTTGAGTGCGTTAAAAGTTTTTATTTGGTAAATTAGAGTTTGTTTTATAAAAAAAATTCTCGGTTTGTATAGTTGTTTCTTTTGAAAACATCAAAATTCTAATTGCATAAATAGGAGGAATTTCAAAAATAGCACACTCCATATACACATTTTTAAAACTACAACTGTCTTATTGACATTTTCATAACTATCACTTTTGAGAGATAAAAAGATAGTTATCTATCTACTCAATTTTGTCTCTCTGCTTGTGATCCTTCGCCGCCATTGTATCTCTGGTCGTGATCCGTCGCCGCCATCGTGTCTTTGGTCGTGATCCATCGCCGCCGTCGTGTCTTTGGTCGTGATCCTTCGCTGTCGTCGAGTCTCTAGTCGTGATCGATACAGAATAATATCCTCTAGTTTTTCTTCTCCATCTTCAGATTCTAATTAGTTGAAAAGATTTGACAGTGAAAGCTCGAATTCTAACAAGCTTTTTTTTATTTCCAGCAAGAGCTGTTCCGAATCGTGAAGAAACCGACGAAAAGAGATTGAAAATAAGTCTGAAATAGAGAAATAATGTGCATGTCACTAAGAATATTTCAGTCAAAAGACATACACCATAGTGGTATTTATGAAAATGGAAAAAATGGTAGTTGTAAAAAGTAGTATCTTACTCGTCGCATTTAACAAAAATTCTCGAGTAAATTTTAGCCCATCATTTAATGGTGAAAAGTATGAAAGTGAAAATATGAAAAATGTGAACGATTTGCCTTTGTAACATCAATTCTCATTAGAATTCTCACTTTTATCGAAAAAACGAGCTCGTACATCTTATCTTCTATTTCCACCTGTTTGTAACTTTGTATAATTTGTCTCTTGTCGTTCGTTTCACCTACATTTTCAACACTGGGTGTTATAAATGCGAAAATAACTCTAACACTATGGTAGGAAAAATTATGCCAGCGTGGGACCAATTTGAACTATGTTCATGAGATGATTTTAACAAAAAAAAAAAAATGTTCCAAAAAAAATAATTAAAAAAGATGTTGTATATATGATTTGTTTTTCTAGTTAAATTAGGCCAAAATAATAATGAAGAGATTGTATGATCTTTTTCTAAATAATAAATTAGGCCAACATATCACTCGTAATTTCTCTTATATAATAACTCTCACCCTAAAGCCTTTTCTTTAACTCTTTTCATATTCCTCTTTCTTTCTTTCTTCTTCGTACACAATAGACCGACAAAAGCCTCTGTGTTAGACAGAGACAAAGAAACAGAAAAGAACAGAACATAGCAAGAACAATGGCTATCACGCAAGCACTTGTCCTCTTTGCTTCTGCATTACTCCTATCAATGCTCTTCACTAGTGTCAATTCCACCAGGTATCATCGATCAGTTTTGATATCATATAGAAATTTCATTTAGCTCAGTTTGTGTTAATTGTGTTTACGTGATCTGGTTCATGGAAGAGCATTGAAGTTCCATTAACTCACAATCTATGGTGAAACAAGAAAACCCTTTTTCTTACTGACCATCATAACTTGATTTTTTTTTATTATAGATCTAAAATTAGAAGTTCTTGAAGTTTACAATCTATTTATTGATCATACTCAGATCCGTGAGCTCAAACACCAGTGTGTTATTAGTTAAGATAATGCAACTTTTAATTATTTATTAGTAGTCATCACTAGCTAGGTTTAGTATAATGCTTTTATAGTTGAGTTGTTTAATTTCGGGGTTAGTAGAGATAGTAATTGATGTTTTGTCTAATGAGTTAATAATTAATTTTCAGGTCTAATGAAACATGGCATGAACATGCAGTTGAGAATCCAGAGGAAGTAGCTGCCATGGTGGACATGTGAGTTTTTCTGTTGCTTAATTTTGTGTTTGTGTTTTATAGCTTTATTAAAATAGTGATTATTGTTTTATTAGCTAATTTAATAGTAAGTATCTATTTCGTCTATTGCTATTGGTTAGTTGGTAACTTTTTAAAACAATCAAATGCACTAAACTCTAAGTCCCACTATCTCTTGACGTCTGGTTGGATAAATTCATGTGACTTTCTTTTATAACTATTATTAAGTAATGAAAATTTTAAGAAAACTGGTGAAATTGTATTTATGTGGAGCAGAGCTCACATGGTGCTTCTGTAAGAATTTTTATACATTTTGGTCAAAGGGTCAAAATCCATAGGGCCAAACACGAGACCTCGATTCCATTTTTCCTACTTTTCACCTATATATATTTACTTTATTCTTATGATAATAAATATTTTCTTTTATGCTATTTAACCGTTTTTAACAAGAAGTATTTTCTTGGTTCCCGCGCACTGACCTTTTTGACGAGATTTTTTTGATGATTTAGAATTTTTATTCTGAAGTGGAATTATATTATGTGTTTTTTTTTTTGGTTTAAAAGAACCATACTAAGTTGTCACATTCTCAATATACAACAAAATGTATAAGATGGTATGAGGAAAAAAAAATCTAAAATGAAATGTTTGTTTTATACATAAATATACATTCGAGAGAATGTAAAAACTAGGAAACAAAAATGGGTTTGAGTAAATAATTAGTTGTTACGTTAGGATAAGTTCTTTATGCCTATTCTTACTGAGCGTTTCAGAGTTGTGAGTGGACCAAACATCAAACATCAAACGTAACATGGTTCATTTAGTTGAGTTGGATTGGGATGGGATTTTTCATTAAATGCAATGCAACTGATCATCTAGTTGAATAAATAATTTTGTAAATATATATTAAAATATTAAATATTATTGCTAGCGAAAATCTTATGGAATTATTATAGACATTGGTCCAAAAACACGTGTAATGTTTTTGTTCTTGTGTTTAAAGAATCATGTGTAAATGTTCCAACACCTAATCTTTAGAACAGTGATTTGCAACCAGCCCATGCATCTGCCTCGTGTAGTGTTCTCCCAATTTATTCATTGGTAATATTTTTTTGTTAAAGTTATTCATTGGTAATATTAATAAAACAACAACATCAGTTTCAGTCTTTTCTCGTTATTACTAATAACAATAGTGTTTTAAACAAAAAAAAAATTGCCTTAAGATATTTTTTGTAGCTTTTTATTTTGAACTTTAAAATAGTAATTTTTTTGTGAGTTTATCGAAAGTTTTGTGCAAATGCGTACTTTAGAGTGGTCATGTGAAACTTTTGACTTAACTATTTAAATAAAAAATATCAAAAGATGTCTTTTTAATAAAAAATATTAAAAGGTTTTTCAATGATATATCACGTTATTAAACTACTAAACGAATAGTATTTTGGATTATTACTTAAAAGTTAAAAACATATTGTAATATATTTCTAAGAAATTTCAGCAGTATTTTAGAAATCATAGGATTCTTGAGTAAATAGGAATAATTTGCGTAATAAAGCAAGTCTTTTAATTTGCACAAAAAAGCAAAGTTAAAACAAAAAAAAAGCATGTTTTTTACTTTTTTACACTGCGTAAATCATAAGTATTACAATGTTCCCACCGACGCAATATTGTCAAATTTTTCTTTTAGCTTCACAGTAACTGACCCAACCTAATTCATTTGATTAGGGTCATTTTAGTAATTATATTGATATTTAATAAAAATTTACTGATCTAATCAATTGAATTTGGTTTGACAAAACCGGTTTTGGATGGTTCAGGAGCATTCGAAACAGCACAGAGCGAAGAAGATTAGGCTATTTCTCATGCTCAACCGGAAATCCAATCGACGATTGCTGGCGTTGTGACCGGAGATGGCAATTCCGGCGAAAAGCTCTAGCTAATTGCGCAATCGGATTCGGTCGCAACGCAATCGGCGGTAGAGACGGTCGTTACTACGTCGTAAGTGACCCAAACGATGATAACCCGGTTAACCCTAAACCGGGAACACTACGTCACGCCGTGATTCAAACCGAACCACTTTGGATTGTCTTCAAACGTGACATGGTCATCACATTAAAAGAAGAACTCATCATGAACAGTTTCAAAACAATCGATGGTCGTGGCGTTAATGTTCACATAGCTAATGGTGCATGCATCACGATTCAGTTCGTAACTAATATTATCATTCATGGGATTCATATTCATGATTGTAGACCAACTGGTAATGCTATGGTTCGAAGCTCTCCTTCACATTATGGTTGGAGAACTATGGCTGATGGAGATGGGATCTCGATTTTTGGATCGAGTCATATTTGGATTGATCATAATTCGTTATCTAATTGTGCTGATGGGCTTATTGATGCTGTTATGTCTTCTACTGCCATTACTATCTCCAACAATTACTTCACTCACCACAATGAGGTAAGTATTGGTCTCAAATATGATAGTTTATGGTGGTTGCTTGAGTTGCAAGTTAGGTTTTTTTTATGGTAGTGAGGAATTATGGAATTGTGTTTGATAGGTTATGTTATTGGGGCATAGTGATACCTATACAAGGGATAAGGTTATGCAAGTTACAATTGCTTATAACCATTTTGGTGAAGGTCTTATTCAGAGAATGCCAAGGTAAATACTTTGGTCTGATTTTGTGATCTTAATTAGCCTTAAGAAAACTTCGAAAAATCGATAAAGTAAACCTTGTTCACTGTAGGTGTAGGCATGGATATTTTCATGTAGTGAACAATGACTACACACATTGGGAAATGTATGCAATTGGTGGCAGTGCTAGTCCCACAATCAACAGCCAAGGAAATAGATATCTTGCCCCGAGAAACCGGTTTGCGAAAGAGGTATTTCTTTCTTTGAATCCACCAAGACTTTCGACTTTTCGCTCTGACAAGATTAGGTCGACTCAAAGTACCGATCTTTCATGTTCTTTTGGCTTAATTCAATGTCAAAATAATAATGGTAGCTAAATAGAACGCTTCTACTAAGATGGAAATGGCTTTGGTTGTAATCAGAAACACAAACTAAGTGTAGAGACTTATCCTTGAGCTTTCTCCTATAGAGTTTCATCTAGATTCTTAAAGCAAAAACTGATGGGATCTATGTATGTGGCAGGTGACAAAGAGAGACTATGCAGGGCAATCGCAATGGAAGCATTGGAACTGGAGATCAGAAGGAGACCTATTCCTAAACGGAGCTTTCTTTACACGTTCTGGATCAGGACTTGGAGCTAGCTACGCAAGAGCTTCAAGTTTAGCAGCCAAATCATCATCCTTGGTTGGTGTCATCACCTACAATGCCGGTGCTCTTAATTGCAGAGGTGGTCGCCGGTGTTAATACTTTTGGGTTCTTGCATTATACATGGCACAATAGCACTATTGAAATGTTGAGGCTTCATTTAAAAACTACCTCAACTGTATTGTAAAGCTGTATGATTATATTCTTGTTTCACCGTCACTTAAAACATTGAATGTATTTATAAAGGCAAACAAAGTTGAGATTCTTCCTTTACTCTCTCATCTTAATTTATTAATACCGCAAGGATAACATAAACTTCAAACCCATAGCACTAGATGATATCCGCACTATGGTCTGCGCTTGGCCCGTCTTGTTTTTTAGGCTACATGTTGTAGAGTTCGCACATGACCGGGATTTAAATGGCTTTGAACCATGCTAACCTCGTTTTGGTCCATTATAACATCCCTAACTATGATGGAGAAATGTGGGGTATTGTGTCAATGAAAATAAAAAGGAATGTGATGGTGGGGGAACCACGTGAGAAGAGACAAGAAGCACATGAGAGCATATGAGGGAGTTAGAGAAAGAGCCTTCATTGTCATGTTATGTTGGTGATAAGATAGGTTTGGCTTTGGCCAATGACTTGCTTCTCCTTCATTAAATATTTGCTTTACCAAACGCTTAGAAACAAATTAAATTAATTAAGATAGGGTGACATGTTGGGAGAAGAGACAGAAGTGATTAGCAAAAGACTATGTGGAGCAATTTTTTCGACTATTAGGTTAGATAAAAACTGCCAAAAAAAATAAACATCTTATTATAGAAAAGACACTAGCTTCATCTACTGTATTTTTATTATTTTTAAGAGAAAATAACATATTTAACATTGAATTTATTACATTAACACTTTAAACTTTCAAACTATTTTACTAACACTTTAAATCTTGAAACTATCTCTTGCATTTTCTCTGCCATATAATTTACAACAAAATAGTTACCAGAAAGCTGATGGAATTTCTGATGGTAATCCGACGGAATTTCAAAATTTAGACGGCTATATCAATATACATATTTTCTAACGGATTTTCGACGATTACCCGAAAATTCGTCGGACAATCGGATTTCCGACGAAATAGTTCTGTCAGAATTTTCAAAATTCAAACGGCTATATCAACATACATATTTTCTAACGGATTTTTGACATTTACTCAAAAATCCGTCAGAAATTGTCTGACTGATTACCAACAAAACTATTTTGTCAAAAATCCATTGGATTAAGATCCCGTCAAAATTCTGTCAATTTTCCGGTTACTTTCTTATCATGGATTTTATGTCAAAATTTTCAAAATTCAAATGGCTATAAAAATATTATATCAATGTACATATTTTTCAACGGATTTATGTCAGAACTATTTTGTAGTTATGTCAGAAATTCTATTAGTTTTTCGGTAATAATTTTAATACTTCGAGGTTTAAAGTTCTAGCATCTCACATATTTAAGATTAAACAACTATTTTCCCCTTTTCTAGATAATGACGAATTGACTCTTATACTCACATTAAAATTGAATTTATTTATTTATTTGAATGTTTAGTTTTACCTAAATTCTTTTTTTCTTTCTTTCTCAAACTATGGTAAGTTGATTCATATTATTATTTGATATGGCAAGAAACTAAAGATTATGACTTGTGTCACAAATTGTTTTTAAAGATAACCTTCGCTTTCAATCTTTTAGTCAAATTTTATTTTCCATATTTTTTACTAATTAGGTTTTGTTGATTTTCCTTATAATTTATTTAATACTAACTATATATAATACAAAAATTGTATCTTTTGGTCAAACATGTGTGTTTAAAATTATAACTAAAAATGCCGACAAATTTTTTTTTTATAACTAAAAACAACGCATCTACCCTTAGAAAACACAATATAAAATTATATCTTTTTAGATCAAGTGTAAGAATGTAAATTTGTAACTGAGAGATAATTTGTTTGGTTGTTAAATTTATTGAATTAATTCAAAATACTTTTATATTTTTGCCTAAATACTTGGTCAACAAAATATGTGTTAATTTGTCAGTGTCAATGTATTTAGAACTTTTCAAAACTAAATAATATTTATAAATATAATTAACTACCATATTAAGATTTGTTCCTCTAGTACTATATAAGAAAAATTATTTTGGAAAAGCATAATATAATCTACATACATGATAAGCTAAGACAAATATTAGAAATCCTTTCACTATGTCCAAACAATTAGTTTCTTATGTAATGGTTTTGATGGTTCTCTTCTCAGGTAATTTAGCTTTGTTATTATTATTTCATATTATCGTATATAGTTGATGATCTAATATTGAGATGCCTCTTTATAGTGGACTTGTATACAAGGAGTTATAAAATGTTGGCATATATCTTTATGCTGGTCTAATGCTAACAATTGTTTTTATGAACTATAACAAAAACAAACTTGTTTAATTGTAAAAAATCTATAAAATATAAAATATATTTATTTATGTCTAAATATTTTAGTCCCTATTTATTGCAGTATCATTGGTTATTTCTAAAACTAAGGCACAAAAAAGACACAGCATAGAACTACATCCAGGGACACCATGTGTGTTGTCCAAGTGTAGAGAAGAGTGTTTCAAGAAGTATAATGGATTTGGAAGTTGTATTGAGAAGCCACCAGGCTCTGCTAAATACACATGTATTTGTTTCTACAATCGTGTTGCACCATGAGTTTCACAATTCTCCATGATATACAACTGCTTAAATTTTAATATAATTTTCTATGCATTACAAAATAAAATATATATTCAAGTTACAAAAAAGTATAACAATTCAACGTTTGATTAAAAAAAAAACAATAAATGATTAAATATTTGATAATTTTATACATTGTATTGATACAAAACCATCATTTGAGTGTGTGTGTGTGTGAGAGCTAAAGAAAATGCTTATCAATTACTGATTATATTTTGGAATTTTACATATACAATAATTATAATTATATTTTTAATGTTTAGAACTTTTCCCAGGATTTTCCATTGGGGTTTAACTGAAATGCAGCCATAGATAAGTGTGAAGTGAACTCATTTGTGTGAAACCCATTGTTTATTCCTAAAAGGGCTGGATCATTGAATTTTAACATCTCTTTTTAATTTTCTTTCACAATTTTCTCTTAGACTTTGTGGCAACAGCAGCGTTTGCAACAACTTGTTTTGGAGGTTCCCAACCATTGTCCATGCATCTTCATGACTTTCCAGTGTTCATAGCATAGGGGATCCCGTATTAATTAATGAATTTTGTTCCCCGTGTAGCCTTGATGATGTCTTCATGTTTTTCAAAAGTTTTTTCTCTATAATAGAATATCTTCTTCTTGTAGGTTATTTAACTTAGAAGAACGCAAGACAAAACACTTTTTAACGAGATTCATAAATTATCGATTTCTTCAAGTTTTGTTTAAGATAGTTCTTGAATAAAATTAAAATTGTCTTAGCTCGCTCTCGATCTATTCCCAACTCAATATGAGATCCCTAAGATCAGCATGACTGATCTACACCGGAGACTCTCATCTTTTGATAAACTCTTAACTATTTTTCTCACACCGAAAAGTGTCAAATGGGTACAAGTCTCTCTCTATCTCTTTTTCTCTTTTTTTTTTTTGATAAAGGGTTTTCATTACTAAATTTTAGTTTTATTTTAAAAAACATAAATGCAAACACACGATAAAAAAAAAACACAAACCAAAACAAGTCCTTACGGATCCGGTTTGGTGCTTAACCGGAGCATAGATAGGTACAAAAACCGAAAACCAGACTGGAAAGCCTAAAACGCTTGATGAAGAACTTCCACTGCAACCAAAACCAAATCAAAGTCATCAAGGACCGAAATATTTCCGACGACAACACCACCAGCTGGATCTGCACGCTAAACTACCAAGGAGGATATCAAGAGCTAGTGAGGGAAGAGACTCCACTACGCCTCTGAATCCCACCTGAAGCCTCACGGAGGAGCAAAAAGAGAGGAGAGAGTCGCTTAAACAAAATCGAAGATTTGTGGACCAAAAATTGGGATGTGTCTGGTGTTTGGTTTGGAGATTGGTGATATGTTTGGGATAAGTATTTGGGTAAATTTTTATTTTGGATTTTTATCCAATATGACATATTGGAAGGAATTTTGAATATATCCCACCATTTTACCCTAAATCTTCGTATTATGATAGGTGTAGGATACGTCCCAGAAAAAATACATGAAAAATGAAACTTGGAAGTGAAAAGTACCATTGGAGGAAATCTCTTTTCATCATTATATGAAATGATACGGTTTTAAAGATTTGGAAAGATTTTTGCATTCATAGTTTGTAAATTACTGTGACGAAACCAAATTTTTTCCACCATGGTATGAAGCAATTTGGAGGTTTTGGAAGTTGAAAAGTGATGTTGAAAAAGATTAACTAAATGTGTTTGTGTTTTAGAGATGAATAAAGAAGGTACTATATCAGGCTTAACAATAGTGTCACTAGTGGAAAAAGACATCGTAACAATTGAGATTTTGAAGATTTTATAGAAAGTTCAAGTTCATATTAAGATCATATTCCCAATCATTTGGTGCAATGATTTTATGATTTTTGAATATGGAATATGCATAATATTATATTTTTCGTCCAGATAAAAGTGTTTTAAAGAAATAGATTAAATTTAAAATTGTTTCAAAATATAATAAATTTTTTGTATTATGAAGTTTTTAAAAAATTATTTTAACCAAACTAATTTTAAATGGTAGAAAATGAGCAATTATTCACACAATTTTTTTTATCATTTATAATATTTTGATAAATTGTTCGTAGGAACCCTAAGAATTAAATCATTTTAGATTCTGTGGTGAATACACCCACCTTAATGTACTTTGGAGTTAGATCTTAATGTAAATAATATAGGGACATATGATAGAAGCACAATGCAACAAATGAAAACTTATCATAAGTTTATTAGGAAACCTTCAAATATTAGATTATATATGATAAGCTACTATTTTAAGATTTGGTCTTCTTGTCTATATAAGACAAAATATAAGGAGAAAAGCATCATAGAGTCTTCATACATCATAATATAATACAAATAGTTGAAATCCTTATATTATATCTAAACAATTTGTTTCTTATGCAATGGTTTTGACGGTTCTCGTTTCAGGTATTTTAGCTTTTTTATTTATCTACTTTATCATTTATACTTGATGGTCTAATATCCCGATGTACTACTAGAAGTTTTAATGTCTTGGCATGCCAATTTATAGTGGACTAATGCTTACAACTTTTTGATATGCACAAGTATCAAAACATACATGTTTGATTGTGAATAAATACATAAATTTTATAGTTTACTTATACATATTTAAAATAGTTTACTCTATTCTTTTCAGTCTTATTGGTTATTCCTGAAACTAAGACACAAAAAGATGCAGCAAAGAACTACACCCTGGAACTCAATGTTTGTTGTCCAACTGTAGAGAAGAATGTTTAAAGACTTTAAATGGATTCGGAAGTTGTGTTGAGAAGCCAGCAGGCTCCGCTAAATACACATGTTATTGTTACTATAATTGTAATGTATGAGTGGTTCACAACATTGCATGATTTAAAACCACTTAAATTGTAATGTTATTTTCTACAGATTTAAAATAAAATAATATATTTAAGTTAAAGAAAATAATAAAAATTGAAAATTATTTAAGAAAATATCAACAAATGATTAAATATTTAATAATTTGTACATTTTAGTGATAATAAAATCATCAGTTGAGAGTGTGTCGGAGAGCTAAAGAAAATGCTTAGTAGTTGATAATTTAATTTTATGATTTGTGGATATTTGTCTTCTTTGCAGCAGTAAATTACACTCATACATTCGTTTCCTAACAATAGACGCACTTAGAGATTCATAACAACGTTTTTGTGAGCCTTTGTTTTTTTTTAATGGAGAGAAATCATTCTCCAATGAATATTTCTTCATTGATGTCTAGGATAATGGAACTTCTTTCACTCCCTAAAACATGAGAATAGTGAAGTTGGTGGTAAGAAGCGCAAAGAAATCGCCTAAATGTTTTCCTCTGAGTTTGCATCTGTCAACATAGATAACATTTTTTATTTGTGCACCAAAAATTGAGATGTTTCTTGTGTTTGGTTTGGAGATTGATGAGATGTTTGGGGGAAAGTATTTGTGCAAATTTTCATTTTGGATTTTTATTCTGTATGATATATTAGAAAGAACTTTGAATATATCCCACCATTTTACCCTAAACTTCGTATTATGATAGGTATATGATATGGTGAGAATTCAAATGTCCAAGAAAAAAAAATGGAAAATGAAATTTGTATTGGAAATGAGTATCGGAGGAAATATTTTTCATAATCATATGAAATGATATGGTTTTAAAGATTTAGAAAGATTTTTGTATTCGTAAACTGTAAAATAATGTGACGTAACAAAATTTGTTCCACCACAGTATGAACCAGTTTGGAGCTTTTGACTGTTGACAATTGGTGTTGAAAAATATTAACCAAGTGTGTTTGTGTTTTGGAGTAAAATCAAGCTGCTATTATATCAGGCTTGACAATATTCTGAGTAGTTGAAAAGGAAGACATAAAAATCGAGATTTTTAAGATTTTCTGGAAAGGTCAACTTCATTTTAAGATCATAGTCCCAATCACTTGGTGCAATAAATTTATGAATTTTGAATGTGGAAACAATTAGTATGTTTTTTGATTAAAATGTTTGAAATAAATAAATTCCTTTGTATCAAAAATCATTTGAAAATATATTACATTTTTTTTATTATAAGGTTTAAAATTTTTTCTTACCAAAATATTTTTAAATGGTAGAAAATGGGTAACTGTTAACATAAAATATTTTTTCATCATTTATAATATTTTGATAAAATTTTCTCAATAACCCTAAGCAACTCTTTTTATAAGTATATATTAGAAATGAGTTAAATTTTATTTTATTTGACTGTTAAATTATTTTTTCTGAATTTTGTTTTTATGTAAAAAGTTTTAAAATAATTAATACACCCTGTCAATGTAGAAAACGTTTTAATTGTGTAATTAGTAAGTTGAATAAGGCAATTAAATAATTAAGAAAACTAAATAATACATAAAAATAATTTTTTTTTGAAAAACTAAAATTTAAGTGGACAAATAAGGTGAGAGCAATGTTAAAATTTTAATTATAAAAAATTTATCTAGTCAAAACATTGTTTTTAGTTCTTAAGTGTTGGTGATTAAAGATTACGCTTGACTATTTTTCTATTTTCTTAAAGTCAAACTCAATTAGGTGATGTGATAGTTTTGAATAGAGTTTGAAAAAGCTGATGTGGATGCTCTCAAGAGCCCTACACAACTCTTTTATGCAGAATATGAGACTATATAAAGTTTTGAATACATTTTTTATTTAATCATTTATTAAAATACAAGTGAATGTTTTAAAATGAAGCTCACAAAATCTTATGTATTAAAATGCATATCTTATGTTATTAAAAAGTTTTACAAAATCCAGTGTCATTAGACTAGTGATTTGAAAAATATACATTTAAATCTATTGTTATTGGGAAGATCTAAAGTTGTGGGTTTTAAGTGAGGTTAAGAAATTTAGTGGAATTTGTTAGTTAAAAATACAAAGATTTAAATATCATAGTTGTAGATGAGATTTTAGAAAATTTTAATAACAAATCAAAACCACTTCCCCAATTTACCAAATTTCTTCAAAATCATCTAAAAACTCAATAAGAATCAAATCACTTCAGATTCTGTGGTGAATACACCCACCTTAATATACTTTGGAATTAGATCTTAATGTAATTAATATAGGGACATATGATAGAAGCACAATGCAACAAATGACAACTTCTCATAAATTTTTTAGGAAACCTTCAAATATTAGATTATATATGATTAACTTCTATTTTAAGATTTGGTCTTCTTGTCTATATAAGACAAATTATAAGGAGAAAAGCATCATAGAGTCTTCATACATCATAATATAATACAAATAGTTGAAATCTTTTTATTATGTCTAAACAATTTGTGTCTTATGCAATGGTTTTGATGGTTCTCTTCTCAGATATTTTAGCTCTTTTATTCTTCTATTTTATCGTTTATACTTGATGGTCTAATATACCGATGTACTACTAGAAGTTTTAAAGTCTTGGCATGCCAATTTATAGTGGACTAATGCTAACAATTTTTTGATATGCACAATTATCAAAACATACATGTTTGATTGTGAATAAATACATCAATTTTATAGTTTACTTATACATATTTAAAATAGTTTATTCTATTTTTTTCAGTCTTATTGGTTATTCCTCAAGCTAAGGCACAACAAAGATGCAGCAAAGAACTACACCCTGGGACTCAATATTTGTTGTCCAACTGTAGAGAAGAATGTTTAAAGACTTTAAATGGATTCGGAAGTTGTGTTGAGAAGCCAGCAGGCTCCGCTAAATACACATGTTATTGCTACTACAACTGTAATGCATGAGTGGTTCACAACATTACACGATTTAAAACCACTTAAATTGTAATGTTATTTTCTACAGATTTAAAATAAAATAATATATTTAAGTTAAAGAAAATAATAAAAATTGAAAATGTGATTTAAGAAAATATCAACAAATGATTAAATATTTAGTATTTTGTACATTTTAGTGATAACAAAATCATCATTTGAGAGTGTGTCGGAGAGCTAAAGAAAATGCTTAGTAGTTGATAATTTAATTTTATGATTTGTAGATATTTTTCTTTTTTACAGCAGTAAATTACACTTATACATTTGTTTCTTAACAATAGACACACTTAGAGATTCATAACAACGTTTTTGTGAGCTTTTGTTGTTTTTAATGGAGAGAAATCATTCTCCAATGAATATTTCTTCACGATGTCTAGGATAATGGAATTTGTTTCACTCCCTAAAACATGAGAATAGTGAAGTTGGTGGTAAGAAGCGCAAAGAAATCGCCTAAATGTTTTGTTTCGAGTTTGCATTTGTCAACATAGATAACATTTTTTATTTGTGCACCAAAAATTGAGATGTTTCTTGTGTTTGGTTTGGAGATTGGTGAGATGTTTGGGGATAAGTATTTGTATAAATTTTCATTTTGGAGTTTTATCCAGTATGGCATATTGGAAAGAATTTTGAATATAACCCACCATTTAACCCTAAATCTTCGTATTATGATTGGTGTAGGATATGGTGAGAATTCCAATTTCTAATAAAAAAACCAATGGAAAATGAAATTTGTAGTGGAAAATGACTATCGGAGAAAAACTTTTTTTAATCATCATATGAAATGATATGCTTTTAAAGATTTTGAAAGATTTTTGTGCTCGTAAATTGTAAAATAATGTGACGTAACAAAATTTGTTCCACCATAGTATGAAGCAATTTGGAGCTTTTGAATGTTGACAATTGGTATTGAAAAAGATTAACCAAGTGTGTTCATATTTTGGAGTAAAATTAAGCTACTATTATATCAGGTTTGATAATAGTCTGAGTAGTTGAAAAGGAAGACATAACAATCAAGATCATATTCCCAATCACTTGGTGCAATGATTTTATGAATTTTGAATGTGGAATATGCTCAATTAGTATGTTTTCGATTAAAATGTGTGAAATAAATAGATTCCTTTATATCAAAAGTCGTTTGAAAATATAATACATTTTTTTTTTGTATTTTAAGGTTTTAAAAAATTGTTTTACCAAAATATTTTTAAATGGTAGAAAATGTGTAACTGTTAACATAAAATAGTTTTTCATCATTTATAATATTTTGATAAAATTTTCTCAATATTCCTAAGCAACTCTGTTTATTAGTATATATTAAAAATGAGTTAAAATTTATTTTATTTGACTGTGAAATAAATTTGTTTTTATGTAAAAAGTTTTAAAATAATTAATACACCATGTCGATGTAGGAAACGTTTTAATCGTGTAATTAGTAAGTTGAATAAGGCAATTAAATAATTAAGAAAATTAAATAATACATATAAAAATTTGAAAAACTATAATTTAAGTGGACAAATAAGGTGAGAGCAATGTTATAATTTTAATTATATAAAATTTAGCTAGTCAAAACATTGTTTTTAGTTCTTAAGTGTTGGTGATTAAAGAGTACGCTTGACTATTTTTCTATTTTCTTAAAGTCGAACTTAATTAGATGATGTGATAGTTTTGAATAGAGTTTGAAAAAGATGATGTGGATGCTTTCAAGAGCCTTACACAACTCTTTTATGCAGAATATGAAACTATATAAAGTTTTGAATATATTTTTTATTTAATCATTAATTAAAATACAAGTGAATGTTTTAAAATGAAGCCCACAAAATCTTATGAATTAAAATGCATATCTTATGTTATTAAAAAGTTTTACAAAATACAGTGTCATTGGACTAGTGATTTTAAAAATATACATTTAAATCCATTGTTATTGGGAAGATCTGAAGTTGTTGTTTTTAAGTGATGTTAAGAACTTTAGTGGAATTTGTTAGTTAAAAATACAAAACTCCAAATATCATGGTTTTAGGTGAGATTTTAGAGAATTTTAATTACAAATCAAAACAAATTCCCCAATTTACCAAATTTCTTCAAAATCATCTAAAAACTCAATAAGAATCAAATCACTTCAGATTCAGTGGTGAATACATCCACCTTAATTTACTTTGGAATTAGATCTTAATGTCATTATATAGGGACATATGGTAGAAGCACAATGCAACAAATGACAACTTCTCATCAGTTTATTAGGAAATCTTCTGATTAACTACTATTTTAAGATTTGGTCTTCTTGTCTATATAAGACAAATTATAAGGATAAAAGCATCATAGTCTTCATACATCATAATATAATACAAATAGTTGAAATCCTTTTATTATGTCTAAACAATTTGTTTCTTATGCAATGGTTTTGACGGTTCTCGTTTCAGGTATTTTAGCTTTTTTTATTTATCTACTTTATCATTTATACTTGATGGTCTAATATCCCGATGTACTACTAGAAGTTTTAAAGTCTTAGCATGCCAATTTATAGTGGACTAATGCTTACAACTTTTTGATATGCACAAGTATCAAAACATACATGTTTGATTGTGAATAAATACATAAATTTTATATTTTACTTATACATATTTAAAATAGTTTACTCTATTCTTTTCAGTCTTATTGGTTATTCCTGAAACTAAGACAAAAAAAGATGCAGCAAAGAACTACACCCTGGAACTCAATGTTTGTTGTCCAACTGTAGAGAAGAATGTTTAAAGACTTTAAATGGATTTGGAAGTTGTTGAGAAGCCAGCAGGCTCCACTAAATACACATGTTATTGTTACTACCATTGTAATGCATGAGTGGTTCACAACATTACATGATTTAAAACCACTTAAATAGTAATGTTATTTTCTAAAGATTTAAAATAAAATAATATATTTAAGTTAAAAAAAATAATTAAAATTGAAAATTTGATTATAAATATCAACAAATGATTAAATATATAATAATTTGTACATTTTAATGATAACAAAATCATCATTTGAGAGTGTGTCGGAGAACTAAATAAAATGCTTTGTAGTTGATAATTTAATTTTATGATTTGTGGATATTTTTCTTCTTTGCAGAAGTAACTTACACTCATACATTCGTTTCATAACAATAGACGCACTTAGAGATTCATCACAACATTTTTGTGAGCCTTTGTTGTTTTTAATGGAGAGATATCATTCTCCAATGAATATTTCTTCATTGATGTTTAGGATAATGGAATTTGTTTCACTCCCTAAAACATGAGAATAGTGATCTGAAGTTGGTGGTAAGAAGCGCAAGGAAATCGCCGAAATTTCTTCCTCTGAGTTTGCATCTACCAACATAGATAACATTTTTATTTGCGCACCAGAAATTGAGATGTTGCTTGTGTTTAGTTTGGAGATTGGTGAGATGTTTGGGAGTGAGTATTTGTATAAATTTTCATTTTGGGTTTTTATCCAGTATGACATATTGGAAAGAATTTTGAATATATTCTACCATTTTACCTTAAATCTTCGTATTATGACAGGTGAAGGATATGGTGAAAATTTCAATGTCTGAGAATAAACAAATGAAAAATGAAATTTGTAGTGGAAAATGACTATCAGAAGGAATCTTTTTTCATCATCATATAAAATGATATGCTTTTAAAGATTTGAAAAGATTCTTGTGTTCGTAAATTGTAAAATAATGTGACGTAAAAAAATTTGTTCCACCATAGTATGAAGCAATTTGGAGCTTTTGAATGTTGAAAATTGGTGTTGAAAAAGATTAACCAAGTGTGTTTGTGTTTTGGAGTAAAATCAAGCTGCTATTATAACAGGCTTGACAATAGCTGAGTAGTTGAAAAGGAAGACATAACAATCGAGATTTTTAAGATTTTTTGGAAAGGTCAACTTTATTTTAAGATCATATTCCCAATCTGGTGCAATGATTTTATGAATTTTGAATGTGGAATATGCAGAATTTGTATGTTTTTCGATTAAAATGTTTTAAATAAATAGATTCCTTTATATCAAAAATCGTTTGAAAATATGATACATTTTTTTGTATTATAAGGTTTTAAAAAATTGTTTTACCAAAATATTTTTAAATGGTACAAAATGGATATTTGTTAACATAAAATAGTTTTTCATCATTTATAATATTTTGATAAAAATTTCTCAATAACCCTAAGCAACTCTTTTTATTAGTATATATCCGAAATGAGTTAAATTTTATTTTGTTTGACTGTTAAATTAATTTTTCTGAAAATTTTTTTTATTTAAAAAGTTTTAAAATAATTAATACACCCTGTTGATGTAGAAATAATTTTAAACGTGTAATTAGTAAGTTGAATATGGCAATTAAATAATTAAAAAAATAAAATAATACAAAAAAATAATAAATTTGAAAAACTAAAATTTATGTGGACAAATAAGGTGAGAGCAATGTTAAAATTTTAATTATAAAAAATTTAACTAGTCAAAACATTTTTTTTAGTTCTTAAGTGTTGGTGATTAAAGAGTAAGCTTGACTATTTTTCTATTTTCTTAAAGTCGAACTCAATTAGGTGATGTGATAGTTTTGAAAAAGCTGATGTAGATGCTTTCAAGGGCCTTACACAACTCTTTTATGCAGAATATGAGACTATATAAAGTTTTGAATACATTTTTTATTTAATCATTAATTAAAATACATGTGAATGTTTTAAAATGAAGTCCACAAAATTTTATGTATTAAAATGCACATTTTATTGATATATCATGGTTTTTATGGGTTTTAAGCCATGATATATGTACATAATCGAGTCTTTTATGTGTCTTTTCAGAGTTTTTTACAGATTTACACACATTTGGGATCATTTAGACATTCTGGAGCATTTTGGAGCATTGTAGCTGAGAAGTTGAAGTTGGTGCCATTCAAGCCTTATTTTCACACCACACGCAAAAATCAACACTTTTGAAGATTTGTAACTTTGTCCAGAAGTTTCATGTATTTACAAAAGACCCCAAATCATGGGCAGATAAGGTGAGAGCAAAACGGAACTTCGATTTAATCATACTTTGATTTGTTCATACTTATGGGAAAATATATTGTGATTTAATGAATAACATTTAATACTTATGAACATGAAAATTGAATTATTTGTCATCTCAGATTATATAAGAAATCATAAAAAAATCAGTAATTAATATAAAGATTATGAGAGTACAGATTTGAATACTTTTTGCATTTAATCATTATTAACATATAAAGTGATATTTTGAAACAAAAGAAAAAAAGAAAGAAAATGAAATGTATTTTGGAATTAGATCTTAATTTACTTTTTTAAAACGACGGTTGACAGAAGAAAAATACACCAAATATGAACTTCTCATACCTCTTAGAAAGAAATCTTAATATATTTTATAAAATATAGTTGACCATATTAAGCTTTGCTCCCTTTGTCTATATAATACAAATTATGTGGGGAAAACATCATAGAATCCAAATACATCATAGTATAATACAAATATTTGAAATCTTTTCACTATGTCCAAGAAATTATTTTCTTATACAATGGTTTTGATGGTTCTCTTTTCAGGTAGTTTAGCTTTGTTTTTATTATTTCATATTATTGTCTATACTTATGATCTAATCTACCAATGTAACAGAAGTTTTAAAATGTTGGCATGCCTCTTTATAGTCGAGTAATGATAACAATCTTTTGATATGCAATATTAGCCAAACAAATAAAAAACTTGTTTAACTGCAAGAGAAAATACATAAAATTTATAATTTATTTATACAAATCTAAAATAATTCATTCTCTGTTTTTCTTTGTCTTCAATCATTCTCTTTTTTTACAGTATTATTGGTTATTCCTAAAATTGAGGCTCGACAATGCGTGAAAGTACTAGCATCCGGGATGACACAATGTTTCTTGTCCAAATGCAAAGAACAGTGTGTAAAGAGTTTAAATGGATATGGAGCTTGTGCAAACCAGCCACCTGGCTCTGCTACATACGATTGTAATTGTTTCTATCAGTGTAGTGCACAAGAGCTTCATAACATTCCATGATGTACAACCTCTTAAATTTAATATTAGTTTCTATTGATTAAAACTAAAATTATATATTTGAGTCTAAAATAATAAAAGTGAACATTTGATTTGAGAAAATAGCAATAAATGAATAAGTATTTAATAATTTTGTACATTGTAACTATAACAAAATAATAATTTTGAGAATGTGTAGGATCGGAGACCTAAAACGAATGCTTAATTAAACCTTGTTGTTCGGGTATCCATTTGGGTTTGGATCAGTTCTTTAGTGTTTTGGATATTTTGGTACTAGGAATTTAGGATATATTCGGACATTTTAGAAATTTGGTTCGGGTTAGGTTCGGATCCATCCAGTTTCAAGTATGTTTGGATATTGAAAATATCGGAAAATTCCCTTAAAATGGTTAAATTTGAATAAATTTTGGTTAAATTTTTACACATATAACTATGAATTTTATTATATTTTGGTCTAAAATTACTGATATCTTCAAGTTTATAATTAACTTTAGGTAATTAGGTTATATAATTGTATATTGTTAATTAATCAATAACAAAGCGTTCTTAAATCAAATTATAAACTTATCAAATAACAAGAATATGAGTTTTTATTTTTCCTTTTGTGTAATACCAAGGTATCGTCTTCGAAATCTGTTAAGACTATTGATTTCTTTTTGACAAGTTTTAAAAGTTATTTAGTTGTGTATAAAACTGTTGGGCTTCTGCAAGTCCAAGTCAACCGTATATTAGTATGATCTTATCCGCTTTGGACTAACTAGTTAAGCCCGCATGGATTTGTTTTTAGCCTCCTTCCCAAAATGCTTCATACTAATTGGAGATTGACTTGATTGGTATATTAGATATTTATTTTATAATCTTCCAATGTGGGATGTTGGTTAATATCCCAGCAATCTTCCCCTCAAACCAAGGACCACGAACTGTAACCTTTCCTCTGGTGAAACCTTAGCATCCATGCACCAACATCCCTTAATTGTTATGTCATATTGACACCTCCTCCCAAAACGAACATACAGGCCCACACCACTTTCTAGGTCTATTTTTCTGATACCACTTGTTGGGCTTATGCAAACCCAAATCAATTTCTTTTTAGTATGATATTGTCCGCTGGACTAACTTTCTAAACCCGTACAGATTTTTTTTTGGTTTCTTCTCAAATGTTCTCCTACTAATTGAAGATTGACTTGACTTATAAATTAGATATTTATTTTATAATCTTTCGATTTGGGATGTTGGTTTATATCCCAACAAAAACAAACTCATGATCAATTTACAATAAATTGATGAACTCATGTCGATTATATTAATATTATTTTAAGTTCCATCAAAACTTTTATGTGGGATTCCTAACACATATATTCGAAATGATAGTTTTTCTGTTCCATCTCAAACCGAATCTCATTCTATAAACGTGAGCCACCTTAACTAGGTCAAACCTGACTTTGAAACCTAATTATTTTACATGGGCTTTCATTTGCAAATAAAAACCTGTAGTATATTTATCTTAGAAACTTCATAGTAGAAAGTAAAATTTAGACTTGGTGCTTCAAGCCTTGGACACTCCATTAGTACTTTCTTTCTATTAAGATAAGATAGAGCGTGAGTGTGGTGATATTGTGCTACTCTCGTCATTTACATTTATTTTTTCAATTTTTATTTATTTATCACGCTTCCAAACACTACATCCTCTATATTTTGCTCTAACACTACATTGTAATACATTAACCATCCTCGCCTTTTAACTCTCGTCTTTGAGTCCATGGACCTTTTCGTCTTGTAACTACTGACTTAAAAATCCAATTCTTATCAATGTTGAGCCAGCAAAGAAACAATAGAGCTTGTGTCTACACTATTAACAATAAAGTACTTTGTCTCGAGAAATAGTATTACTCTCACCAATAATCCATGCAGGAGCACGACCCATCTTGGAAATGGTGAAACCGTTTGCGGTCTCTTACCGTTATCTTTCTCTTGTAAACCTTAGAGATGAGTTTAATAGACGAATGACAATCCTCACAGATACGTAGATTCTTAACAATGCGTATTGGTTTGCCAGGGCTTGTGCTTATTAACCCAAACGCAACAGCGATCTTCTCGCTGTGGTGATGAAGCGCGTTTTCTTTATCCTCTTCCTCCAAGTTTAACAAAACCTGTGTAGTGATCGGTCTATACCCCGCCAGTCTCAGTTTGTCTGAGATTTCGACAAGCATCGAGTTGATTTCTTTGGCTCTTGGGTGAGACTCATCTTCCACAAGAAACTCATGAAGCACACCATCGATATCGATCCAACTACACCCAGGATCTTTTCGTATATCCATCTCTTTCATTCTCAGCCTCATCTCTGAAACCTCTGACCAGTTTCCTTGAGAAGCATACATGTTTGAGAGGGCGACATAAGCTCCACTATCATGAGGAACCATATCCATCAGAATATTGGCCACACGCTTTCCCATCTCGACATTTCCGTGCATTCTACAAGCACCCAAAAGAGCTTTCCATATCACATCATCTGGTTTTATAGGCATATTAAGTATAAACTCCTCAGCCTCTTCAAGAAAACCGGAACGACCCAATAGATCAACCATACACCCGTAATGTTCAATCCTAGGCTCTAAACCATCCACATTCACCATTTGACTGAAATACTTCCTTCCTTCATCTACCAAACCAACATGGCTACAAGCAGTCAAGAGATTGATGTAAGCAACATCACTAGGCCGTACTCCGGCCTGCCTCATTGTACAAAAACAGTCAATAGCATCACCAGCCTGGCCGTGTATAGCAAACCCGTTAATCATCACACTCCATGTAATCACATTCTCTCTCGGTAACCTCTCAAAAACCTGAACCGCTTTCTCGATAATTCCACATTTCGAGTACATATCAATCAAAGCAGAGCCAAGCACATCATCAATCCTAATTCCATTATTCTCCGCATACAAATGCAACCACTCTCCTAACTCTAACAACCCAAGCCGCGAAATCGCAGGAAGAACACTAACCAAAGTAACATAATTCGGACTCAAGTCTCCTTTCTTCATCTCAACAAAAACCTCAACCGCATCCTTAAAAAACCCGTTCTGCGAATAACCCGAAATCATGGTATTCCACGAAACAACGCTTCTCACACGCATTTTATCAAACAACATTCGTGCAGCTTTACAATCACCAAGTCTCATATAACCATCAATCATAACATTCCATAAAACAACTTCACCATCATCTCTCTTTCTTCTATCAATCATCACCACCATATCTTTCTCTATAATGTTCTTATAAAACAACACACAAGCTTCTTTCATCAAACCACAAATCACATACAATCTAACTAAATTACTCATCACAAATTCATCATTACTCAACCCAAGCTTCAAAGCTAATCCATGAATCTGCTTACCTTCTTGAATCTTCCCAGTTTTTGCACAAGCCTTAAGCACAGAAGGAAACGTAAACCGATTCGGTTCAACAAACTCATCACTCATCATTCGACTAAACAATGTAATTGCGATTACTGCTTTGTCTTCGTCGCTCTCACTGAAACCTCTGATTATTGTATTCCAAGAGAAGCAATTTCGTTGAGGCATCTGATTGAAGATCTTATGAGCGTAATTGAGGTCACGGTGAAGGAGATCGGAAGTAGCACAGAAACGGAGAATCTCTGCAGCTGCGAGAGTATCTTGAATTTGACCTGATTTGATGAAAATGGCATGGATTTGAGAGAGGTCTCTGATAGTTCGACATTTGTTGATTTGAGGAAAGAGTGAAGATGGATGGGTCGTCGGAGATGGTGGTGAGTTCCCGCCGGGAGAGTAAAGGGTCTGTGTTGGGTTCATTGAGAATAGAGAAGAGATCGTGTGGCTATGTAAGACGCATAACAAGATATAACAATTCTCCCATTCAGTTTAAGCTTCGGATGTTTTAGTTCTCGATTGTTTTATATTAAAACAAAATGAACATTGTTGACAAAAAAAAAATTGAACATAAATCTTGTTTTGTTAAGGATTTTATCTTTCATGTAGACGTCGTAAAAAAAATCGTATCTGAAACCTGAACACGATCCGAAAAACCGGGTTCGGATCCAGTATGGTTTTCCATATTCCGATCAAGTTTGATGTACTTTGGGTTTTGGTTCGATTCAGGTTTAATTCTCAAATTTGAATTTTGTTCTGGATACGGTTCGGTTAAGATAACTTTTAGGTTATATCACGTAATTTTAGTGTTATTTCGGATAATATTTAGGTTATTTCCTATATTTTTTTTAGTATTTTGGATAAAAAATCCAAACCCACCTAATATATCCAAATTTTTTTTTGATATGAGCGGTTTAGTATATATAACTCGAATTGACCTAAATCCAGTTGGAAACGATCCACATCATACCTAATATCCGAATGAGACTTAGGAGATATGTATTGAACTAGTGATTTGGGGAGATTTGTATTAAAATAAATAATATGTTATTTAAACATAAATTTTAAAATATTTTCTAAAATCTGTGTTATTGAATTAAAAATTTTCACATTTACAATCAAATTCACTGTTATGGTAAATGCTTTAAGAATTAGATTTGAAAGTTTCAGGTAAGAATTCAGTGAATTTTTTAATTAAAAATATAATAAAAATTCGCATTATCCTTACCACCCATTGGGATGTATTAAGGTGATAACACGCTTTTTACACGCTCAATTATCCCATCGTGTTATAGCACTTATGGTTGTTAAACCACAAGAACAATAAAATTTTCACACTAAGATTATGAGGATTCAAGCTTAATCTAAGGTAATCAATAGTTTTAGTTTTGGAAACAAAATTCAAATGTGTAAACAAAAGTGGGAAATGACTAAAAGTGTTTAGAAATCAAATAAGAGAAAGGCGACAAGTCAAAGGAATGACAATGATTTAGATGAGATGATGAATCTTTGATTATGCTAAGAACATACTAAAAATATTATCCTTGGTTAAGGATCACTAACTAAGACTAATCTACTTTCATGGTATTAATCTCTTCACTAATTATTTAAACATCAACAACTTCCATTCACAATTTGAATGATCAATGAGCATTAATAATCAAGTCTAATCCAACCACTAATAATCTTAATCAACTACTTACATAGGCTAGGTATGAAAAACTTATTTAGGTTATTTTAAGCATTTTATCAAACACTTTGTGGGCACTAAAATGCTAATGAGTTAGATTTCTCAATTACAAGCTTAATCTAGCACTATTAACCACCCAAATGTAGGATAACCTAAGATCTAGTCCTATACATCATCATTAACTCATCAAATCATCATAATCAACCAACCCTCAACTCATCTAAAAGACTACTCATAATCTACCATGATAACACAAATCAAATGGTTTAATCTTTGCATAATCATGATATA
Organism: Cardamine occulta; assembly: GCA_028015245.1. Classification (NCBI taxonomy): domain Eukaryota; kingdom Viridiplantae; phylum Streptophyta; class Magnoliopsida; order Brassicales; family Brassicaceae; genus Cardamine; species Cardamine occulta. The sequence continues at coordinate 10,314,134 of CM051384.1, forward strand.
AAGATAAGTAGGTGAGAGATTTAAGGAAAATAAGAGATTTGATAACTTAAATTCAAGAGATTCATACAAATATTTTCTTAAAACCAAAAAGTGACTAAGGAGAATCTCTAAAAACAAGCATAACCATTTTCATTAGGGTAAAATCTATTTATAGCAAGAATTAAAATGAATCGGGTCAACCCACAAAAACTGCTCACAGCGATGGTCATCATGCTGCTTCACGATTCCCCTATGGTCCACCGACGTCACCATGCTGCTGCACGATCCTATTGATGTGCTGGGTTTTGTTTTTTTCTGCGTAGATGGAAACTACAGATGAAACTACAAAATCCATAACCAATTGTGGTACTACGGATAAGAGCACAAAATCTGGATTTCCTGAAAACACTCAAGAGACATATTTTGAAGATGAGGTACCACAGAAAAAGTCTAAAGTCTGGTTGCCTTTTGGGGAATTTGAAATTGCTGAAAAGGCTAGGTGTAGTCATTATTCTCAATTGATTACTCGTAGAACTAAGCTTGGTGTCACAACTCATGCAATGTTAAAACACATGAAGATATGCACAATGATGCCTCGAAAAGTACCTAACGGTGAACGTGATGGAAAAATAATAAAACAATCAACTTTATTTCATCATAATCAAGTAGATGGTAGAGCTGGGAGTAAAGTGTCGTCCTTCTTAGCTTTTAGTCAACCTGCAACTCGTAAAGCATTAGTGAAAATGAATATTATTGATGAGCTGCCTTTCCGATTTGTTGAACATAAGGGATTTAGACGTTTCATGAGTGTTTCTCTACCTATGATTGAAATCCCTTGTCGTAAAACTGTGACCAAAGATGCATTAGAGATTTTTTAGGCTGAAAGGAGCAAACTTAGAAAGTTTTTTAGAAACTATAAAGGTAGTATCTTTTTGACAATGGACTGCTAGACATCCATACAAAATATGAGCTACATGTGTCTAGCTACTCACTGTGTAGATGAGAATTGGAGGCTACACAAAAAGATCATCAATTTCTGCATAGTTGATAATCATGCTGGTGAAACCATTAGTAAAATGGTTGAAAAATGCTTGGTTTTTTTTGGGAATTATTAAAGTATTCACCAATATAGTAGATAATGCAAGCTCTAATGATCTTGTATTAATATACTTGAAAAGAAAGTTGACTTCATGGAGGACAACTATCTTGGATGGAAAGTTTCTTCACATGAGATGTAGTGCTCATATTTTGGGTTTAATTGTGAGAGATGGTCTTCAGGAGGTATATGGTTCAGTCTTAAGGATTCGATCTGCTGTTAAGTACGTTAGATCTTCACCTGGTAGGTTGAAAAGGTTTAAGGAATGTTTAGAGCATCGAAAGGTTGACACAAAGGCTGGTATTTGCTTTTATGTTGAAACAAGGTGGAATTCAACATTTTTGATGCTAAAATCTGTTGTAGCTCTCAAGAAAGGGTTTGATACGCTTGAGCTAGAAGATGAAAAGTATGTTGTAGAGCTTACTAGAATCTGTAAAGTTGTACCAAGTGAAAGTGATTGGGCGTATATTGCTGTTTTATCTCCTATCTTGCAGTATTTTTATGATACAATTGTGAATATTTCTAGTTTGAAATATGTAACTGAAAATACATATATGAAAAAGATATTTGGAGTGGGTTGGATGATTATGAAGATAGCACAATGGAGGATGAATGCAAGAAAGCAATGGCTGAGAAAATGAAACTCAAGTTTTACAAGTATTGGGGCAACTTTGATAATACAAACATGCTGATCTATATTGCTGCAGTTCTTGATCCGTGATACAAAATGAGATGGGTAAAGTGGATGATTCATGGAATTTATCCCAACTTTGAGTTTAGTTGTTTAATTAACAAGATTACAAACACTTTGGACATATTATTTGCACATTATTTATATTTGCAAGCACAAGATTCAGTGATATTCTTCTAAATAAAATTTAGGGTCAGATTCTAAGAACAAAGAGAAGAGACATTCACTGATGGATGCGATGTTTGATGATGCTGAGGAAAGTGAAGAGGATGATGTTGTAAAATCAGAGCTAGAGTTTTATTTGGATAAGATTCGAGAGGATCAAAAGAATCCAAGTTTTAACATATTAGATTGGTTTTAAATATAAGATTTTGTCATTGATAGCAAGAGATATGCTTGCTATACCAGCTCCAACTGTTGCATCAAAATCTGTATTTAGTACAGGATGTGGAGTACTTGATCGTTTTCGTAGTTCGCTGATACCAAGAACTGTGGAAGCTCTTATTTGCACTTAAGATTGATATCGTGACGATGATAAGGATTTGAACATGGAAGAGATGGTCGCTGAGCTTCAGAACATTGACTCTGGTATTTATGTTCTTTTGTTATATAGCTTCTAGTTTTGTGAATTTTAATTATTTTTTAAGTACTAATGATTGTTATCTTTTATAGAAGTGAAGCCTTTGAATTTACAGCCATGATATTACTTGCTTATATGGACTGCTAAAATTTGAATGAGGTAAGTCAATGTTTGTTATCTTGTTCTCTTTTCTTATATATATTTCATTTGTTGTGTAGTGTCTTTCTCAAGTTATGCCAACATAAAATAGATTTTCTCATGAAAGTTAAGTCTTACAAAGTATGCACTAACTCATAATACATAATATTTTTCTTTTTCAGATTATAAGGGAAGAAGAATATGAAGATCAATGGGGTACATGGACATCAAGATCTTCGCTTTAATCTTTTAAACTTTTGAACTCTTTGCTAATTGATTAAGCTTATAATACTTTGATATTAATGGTGTACCATATGTTTTTGTAAAATATATGATAATTCTCATGCTAATCAGGTTTTGATCTTCTAAGAATCGGATTTGGATATCTGCGGATATCCTGTTTTTTTTACGAATATCCAGAATCTGGATATACAGGATTTTTGGATGCGAATCCGGATAGTGAAAAGATGGATCTGGATACCCTCAAATTTGTTGGATATTCGGATCCGTCTCAAGGCTAGTATGGACATTGTGATGCATATCCTTCAAACCTCTCTCAAGCTTCACAAAGACTCTCATTTTTCTTTTGAGAAAAACTTGAGATCGCATTCTTTAGCTTTGTTGTCCTTGATGTAGAGAAGAACATGACAATAAATACTCTTTTTCATTGATCCCAAGAGTTTATAGAGTCATGAGGAAGATTCTTTTCTCATTAGTGTGCCTTGTCTCCAAGTGAGAACGAGAAGAGCCTAAACTTGAAAGAATCCTCGGATACTCCATTGATTATGACCGTCCCACCGTAACACGCTTTTTACATGCTCAATTATCCCTTTCGTGCTATAGCACTTAGGGTTGTCGAACCACAAGGACAATAGAATTTTTACACTAAGATTTTGAGGATTCAAACTTAATCTAAGGCAATCAATAGTTTTGGTTTTGGAAACAAAATTCAAATATGTAAACAAAAGCGGAAAATGACTAAAAGTGTTTTTAAATCAAATAAAAGAAAGGCGACAAGTCAATGCAATGACAATGATTTAGATGAGATGATGAATCTTTGATGATGTTAAGAATATACTAAAAACACTATCTTTGGTTAAGGATCACTAATTAAGACTAATTCACTTATATAACATTAATCCTTTCATTAATCATTTAAACATCAACAACTTCCGTTCACAATTTAAATGATCAATAAGCATTAATAATCAAGTCTAATTCAACCACTAATCATCTTAATCAACTACTTCCATAGGTTAGGTATGAAAAGTTCATTTAGGTTTTTTCAATTTTTCAAGCATTTTATCAAACATCTGTGGGCGCTAAAATGCTAATGATATAGATTTCTTAATTGTAAGCTTAATCTAGCATTAATAACCACCTAAATAAAGGATAATCTAAGATTTAGTCCTGAACATCATCATTAACTCATCAAATCATCATAATCAACCAATCCTCAACTCATCTAAAAGACTACTCACAATCTACCATGTTAACACAAAGCAAATGGTTTAATCTTTGCATAATCATGATATAAAGATAAGTAGATGAAGGATTTAAGGAAAAGAAGAGATTTTAAAACTTGAACTCAAGAGATTCATACAAAGAGTTTCTTAAAACCCGAAAGTGGCTAAGGAAAATCTCTAAAAACAAGCATAACCATTTTCATTAGGGTAAAATATATTTATAGGAAGCATTAAAACAAACGGGGCAACCCAAAAAATTTTGGATTAACCCACAAAAACTGCTTGCAGCGGTGGTCATCATGCTACTACATAATCCCGTTGTGGTCCACCAACGTCACCATGTTGCTGCACGATCCCGTTGTGGTCCACCAACGTCTTCATTCCGCTGCCCGAAACCGCCAAACTTCCAGCAAATAGCATAGGTTTCCTTTAGGTATCATGATGCCGCTACACGATAGCTGAAGCTCTTCGACGTCACGATCCCGGTGCACGATACCACTACTCACTCTGATCATCAACAAATGCATTTCTTTTGATCCAACTCCAATACTTATAAAAGTAAAACATATGCAAACATGCCCCTAGACTCTAAATATGCAATGCAAATGCAAGATATTGATGATGAAATGCAAACAAAAAGAGAGTAAAAACACTATATATCATAAGGATATGTATAGATTAAGGTTATAAGTATAATTATTTAATATACCTAATGTTTCACGTACTAAATATTGTAACACATTCTTTTACATTATAGTCTAATGAAATCAATTCAGCCACCACTTTTACATTATAGTCTCTTATGTGTCTATAACAAGTTATGTACCTATCAATAGAATTATCGATTTTCATATCTCAATAAGGATCACACGGTCCAACCATAGGGTCTGACTCAACGGATGACATTGATGCCTCTCTACGTCAATTATTCAGTAGAGACTTGGGAGGATGCAACTTAGTAGTAGCAGCTATGATACCCGTTCACATGGCGATAATCCCCATGGCCGTCTTAGAGATGCTTAAGGAAAAACATGTTTTAGAAAATGTTTTCGGCAGCCAAGTTAGCGCAAAAAAATGTTCCTTTCTTTTGGAGGATCTTGCTTCTCTGTTTTGAAACAGATTGGCGAAATAGTTGAAGCTTTCACTGACTTCTCCGAAATGAAGCCACAGACTACTCAATGAAAATCATTTTCAATATCGATGACTAATATTTTAAGATTCTCGCATATAACATGGGAATTAATATATGGATACACTTACGATCTGATCCACTAATTTAGGAAGTTTTTTTTAATCTGTAGACTATAAAATAGTAGTATACATAATCGTTTTCAATTCACGTTTTCACTAATTCAATTTACGACTTGGTAACTTAAAATATAAGTATATTAGTTGATCCGATCCACTAATATAATGGATAATGGATAATGGATATATAATATAAAGCAGAACATGTGGACATCAAACTGAGAACCATAGTATAAAACTAGGAATGGAAGCATAATAACAAATACTACAAACTTGTCTATCTTAGCAAACAAGAAAATATTTTGCTATACTGAAAAGATCTTTGAGTGCTAATCCATGGCGATACCTCACGCTCATCTTACTCTTCTTCTTCTCCTCCTCCTATCAGTCTTCTTCTTACCTACGTTATAGACCATCCTTTCGAAGATTGCAGTATGTTATTATAACTCTGTTCTTTGTATTGTTACTTAATTTTTTTTTGTTCATGAGCCGCCTTTTGAGATCAAAGTAATATATATTATTTTTGAAAATAAAAGTAATATATATTAGGAATTGAAAGCTTCATATATCAACTTTTTAATAATCTCATAACTTTTGGTTATTTTTTATTTGTTTGGGGAGAGGTATTCAACCATATATTTTGAATGATTTGAGTTATAATGGGTTTTTTTTATAACATAAATCATTCAAAATGCATGATTGGATACACCTCCTTAATTTGGTTATTCATGCTAATGTTGAGGTAACAAAACTCGACCAAAATCTTCCAAGTATGTATATGATATTAACTAAAAACATCTATAGAAAATTGATTTAAACTATTCAAAAAATGTTTATAGACTTAGCCAGCGAGAACCAATCTACTTCTAGAGCAAACTCCGGCAAGCCTTGACTTCTGCTGCCTGCGAATCCAATAGAGACTGCCCAGAAGGACTCTCGCTAACGCTCTTTATCACCGCATCAAGCACTGTTTTTCTTAACCATTCATCTTCTATAGTCTTCAGAACATCTCTAACCAGCGCGAAATCCGAGACTTTAGTTGAGACCAACTTCCCTAAGATCTCTCCAAAGCTGTGTGGTGCTTTTGGCAGATCGATTGCTATATCATCTAACATAGAACCGTATAGTAAACAACCCGACCCTAACTTTTTGCATGTCAGAACATTCTTGGAGATCAGATATTTGAAGAGGTTAGCAACTGGTTCAACACACGGAGGGTTTTTCTCCAGACCGAGTGAGATAGTTTGGTTGACGAGCTCTGGATGGTAAGATGGAGATTTCAGTTCTTCAACGCATTGCAATGCCTCATCCAACAAGAGAACATTGAAATACTCCTCCAGAAGTGACTTGGTTTTTCTTCCGAGCTCCACTTCATTTAGGCTATTAGCCAGAGGAGCTGCTTGTGGTTGTGGCCAAGGCTGAGGAGACTGCGGCTTCTCAATAGTTGGAATGGGTTTAGGGGCTTAAGGAGTTGAGCTAGAACTTTTACCTTACAAAAGAGCGCTTAGCCTACTACCGCCATTGAGGAAGCCTCTATTGCCCTTAGGAAGAAGCCTGGAGTTGACTGAGAATGACTTGTTGATAGCAAGAGGAGGTTGGACACGCGCACCAGCCTGCTGCACTGTTTGTCTATTGCCTCTGGGCATAGACTGGGTCCATTGTATTTTCTAGCCATCTTCATCAATAAGAATCTTCCTAGTTCCCGGCATGACAGGCATCATTCCTCTAGAACCAGGATGGCCAAAGAGGTTTCCAAAACCAATACTGTCCGCTGTACCAGAAACCGCACTTCGATTGTTTTTGTTGTTTCTCATACTTGCCATTGCACCCAGACGCAACCCAAGATTATTTTCTACCTCGGAATGAATTTCAGTGATTTTCTTGGATTTCACCTCCTCTCGCCTTGGTACCCAATTGTTAGTTCGAAGATCAATAATGCTTTGGACCATAAACCTGAGACGTAGCTCTAGCTGAGGGTGCATTGCTAGTTCTTTTAGTCGATGGAAGTACATGTCATTTAAACTTCGGAATCTTTGATTCTCATAAAGTTGCTTCCCAACAGTTATAAGAATTTGGCAGAGAGCCTCTACATCTTCCTCTGGTGGGCAAGCTTTACTGTCTGCTTCTAAAAACTCCTGGATAATGTGAACAAGCTTACCCTGGAGAAGTATGATTTCTTAGGGTTATATATAGTGAATACAATTAGGGTTATCTCTCATGAGTATATTCTATACAACGTAACATTAGGAATATTTTTATAGATCTAATCTATCACACTCCCACAGTCGGAGCGTTGGGTTTGCAAATGCTCAGACTAAACCGGAAGTCGATGAACAATGGTGATAGTAACCCTTTTGTGATTATATCAGCGTATTGTCACGCAGATGGAACATGTAACACATGCACATGACCAAGTTGTACACGCTCATGGACGAAATAAATGTCTATCTCAGTGTGTTTTATCTGTTGATGTTTAATTGGATTGGAGGATAGGTAAACTGCACTTATGTTGTCATAATACACAAGATTTGCGCGAGGAAGAGGTATGTGGAGCTTTAAAAACAAGTTTCAGAGTCAATTTGTTTCCGTGATGGTATTAGCAATCCCTTTGTATTCAGCTTCAGCACTAGAGCGTGATATCGTTTTTTGTCGTTTAGAGGACGATGAAATCAAATTATCACCAAGAAAAATACATACCCCGGAGGTAGAACATCGTATCAAGGGAACACCTCCCCAATCGGTGTCCGAATAAGCGATGAAACCGGTAGAACCAGATTTATAAAAGTGAAATCCATGAGAAAAGGTAGCTTGAAGATATCGAAGAATGCGCTTCAAAGCATTGAAATGAGTCTCCCTTGGGTCGTCCATAAATAGGTGTACCTGTTAAACTGCAAAAGAGATGTCCGATCGTGTAAATGTGAGATATTGTAGTGCCCCGGCCAAACTACGATAAAGAGTGGGATCTTCAATAGGTAAGCCATCTTCTTCAGCCAGTTTTTCTTACGTATCGACTGGGGTGAGACATGGCTTGCAATTACTTATACCAGCATGGGCGATGGTATCTGATGCATATTGACGTTGATGAAGAAATAAGCCATTTTTATCTCTTGTGATTGTGATGCCAAGAAAGTGGTGTAGCTAACCAAGATCCGTCATTTCGAACTCCGTACTTAGGGACTGAATTATCGAGTTAATGAGGGTGGTAGACGAGGCAGTAAGAGCAATATTGTCCACATAGAGAAGAAGGTAGGCCATCTCAGTGCCTTGTGATAACACAAAAAGAAAAGGATCCGACACACTTTGCTTGAAACTAATCTTGGGGACATAAGAAGCAAACCGAGTGTTCCAAGCACGTGGGGCTTGCTTGAGTCCATAGAGTAACTTGTGCAATAGGCACACATATTTTGGTTTCTGGGGATCAACATAACCGCCCAGCTGATGCATATAAATCACTTCATCAAGATCACCATGGAGAAATGCATTCTTGACGTCCAGTTGACAGAGAGGCCAGTCCTTTGTAACAGCTATGTCAAGAACAAGTCAGATGGTGGCTGGCTTGACAACTGAGCTGAAAGTTTTGTTGCAATCAACACCAATCTCTTGAGATTTTTTGTTAGCTACCAACCGTGCTTTATAACGCGCCAGTCTCCCATCTGTATGATATTTATGTCTAAACAACCACAAAAAAACACACCACGTTAGTGTTAGGGGGCGTGGAACAAGATCCCACATACCACTTTTAATTTGAGCTGCAATTTCCTCATCCATGGCGTTATGCCAATGAGGATCTCTTGTGGCCTGGACATGCGAAAGAGGAAAAGGAGAAATAGCATTAGTATTTAAACATAACCGAGATTATGGTTTAAAAATGCCGCTTTGACTCTGAGTGGTCATTGGATGAGAGGATTGAGGAGGTGTGGGAGGTTCTGTGTTTGTGACAATGGAAGAAGTAGGCTTCGAAATTAGAGGTGGTGAAGGCGGAACAGGTGGCGCTTGATTTATTGGTGAATGGTGAAGAGAAAATGGAAACACAGTCTCATCAAAGATAAAGTGTCTAGACAAGATAATCTTTCGGGTGGACAGATCAAGGCACATGTACTCGCTATGATTAGAGGGATAGCCAAGAAAGACACAAGGAGAAGAATGAGGAGCAATTTTATGAGAGGAAGTAGGTAATAGGTTAGGATAACATAAGAAACCAAAAATACGAAGGTGAGAGTATGATACTGGTTTTCGAAACAGTTTGGTGTATGGTATTTCTTGGTTAATGGATGAAATTCAATAGAATAATTGTTGTCAGTGACAAAGTGTCAGACAGAGATTATGTTTTTAACGATAGAGGGACAGACGAGAATATTTTTAAGAAGAAAGGGCGAGAACGAGTAAAGAGAATACCATGACCAGCGTTAATCACAGGTGCAAGAGATCCATTACCGACAGTAATCATTGGAAGTGAGCTCGAATTAAAAGTAGAACGTAGGTTACCTTGATCATTGGTGACATGGTTAGTGGCACCGGTGTCCATGTACCACCCCATCGTTTGGAGCTTAGAGCATCATTGTGCTAAACGCGTGAGCAAGAGCAGTAGGCACATATTTAGGCACGGCCGAGTTTGATAAATGCGATGGTGATGCAACTTGAGCCACGTGAGCTTGTGGAGGAGATGGGTACGGGCCGAGGATACATGTTGATTAATGAGCAAGAGGTGAAGCAGCGTGTTATGGAGGGTGATGTGTAGGCATGAACTGATGTGGCATCGTATACGGTGGTGTCGGTGGTCCATACACGTACTAAACTAGATATGGCGATGAGCTGTATTGATATTGCTGTTGGTACATAGGCTGGGGCCAGAAGTTGTTGTTGTGGTTTCCACGGCCTCCTCGATTGTTGCGACCACCGCAGTTACGACCGCGACCACCTCGATAAGATTTTCCACTGTGCTACCGAGTTTGATGCTCTGAAGATGTTTAGAGGACGTTTGGAGAAGACTGTTGATGCGAGGTTATTGGGCTAACACGTTGATGTTTCGCAAGTCGATCTTCTTCCATAATAAGCATTGACCTAGCAGTAGCAAAACTTGGAAACGGCTCACGATGTTGATAAAATTGATGATGTTATCAAACTTGTCGGTCAAGCCATTGAGAAGATGCATCACGAGCACTTGATCTGTCACCGGTGAATCAATATTCGCTAGGAGGTTAGAGAGGGTCTTCAGTTTCTTGCAGTAGTCATGAATATTGCAATCTCCAAGTGTGAGAGTACGAAGCTCGTTCTCTAGTTGAAGAGCCCTGGCTTCCTTATTGTCCCGAAACAGACCTTCAATCATGAGCCATAAGTCACGAGCCGTACATTTCGCTTTGAGTACCGTATCAAGAATCGATTCAGATATGGTACCATAATGCACATCTTGACCAATCCATCTCTTTTTTTCCAGACCGTGTCGTCAGCTTGTGTTGGTTTCGATGAGCCGTCAAGATGGCCGAGCACACCAAAACACATACAGTGAGTTTCGAAAAGTTCGCGCCACTTATCGTAATTGAGTTTCTCCATGTCGAGGACGATGGGAACGTATGCTCGAATTTGAGATATGCCAAAAGGCGTATCGTTTGAAAGAGATGATGTGGGAGCCATAAGAGAACGAGAGAAAGAGAAGAGATTTGTGAGAGAATGAAAGAACAGAGAGTAAACGAGGAAGAAGAGGAAGAGAGCGGAGTAGGATCGATTGTGTGGTTTCGAAAAGTTCGCGCCACTTATCGTAATTGAGTTTCTCCATGTCGAGGACGATAGGAACGTATGCTCGAATTTGAGATATGCCAAAAGGCTTATCGTTTGAAAGAGATGATATGGGAGCCATGAGAAAAGGAGAGAAAGAGCAGAGATTTGTGAGAGAATGAAAGAACAGAGAGTAAACGAGGAAGAAGAGGAAGAGAGCGGAGTAGGATCGATTGTGCAACTAGGGTTTAGTTGACACGAGGCTCTGATACCATGTAAGATAATGAATAATCTCCGTGAGGAGGTGATCTCATATATGAAAACTATATATAGTGAATACAATTAGGGTTATCTTTCATGAGTAAATTCTATACAACGTAACATTATGAATATTTCTATATATCTAATCTATAACATTATGAATAAAACTTGTACTCTTTAATTTACCCTAAAATCTCATGGCCTTAAATAGTTAAATCTTTGCGGCTGTTTTAGGTGGAGAAACTCCTCTTGTTAATTAAAGTCACCAATGTGGAGATAATTAGGGAAAACAATGAGGCATGCTTTGAGATATCCGGTTCTACAAGTACGTAACTGATTAATTCCCTTCATAAATTTTATTTATTTGTGTCTAAGCTTTTCACTCTTAGTTTAATTTTTCATATTTTTTTGGTCAAATATTATGTTTAAACAGGTAAAAGTATCAGTGAAGGATACGTAAATTTGGTAGTTAGATTAGACTTGGTTCGTATCATACAAAAAACGTTCGACCTCTGTGAGTTAATGACATGCCCTATTTCACGTGGTGCCTTCGTGCTTCCTTTTGAGAGAATTGTTTCAACGGGTCCAAAGGTAAATTTCTTTCATTTTTTTCTTTTTTGTAATGCTCAAACTTACACTAAAAGAAAAATTAAGGTTCTAATTTAGGTTGAACATATAATATGGTAAATTTTAAAGGAAACTAATAAAAGGATGAGTACTTTTTTATATATATAACGAATAAAAGAATATCAAACTATTGGGCTCGAAGGAGGTAGTGAGGAAAAAACATGAAATCAAACTATCTATCACTTGGAAAATCTTTGAACCGTCCAATATTATTTCCTTTTTTCAAGAGCGAGCTTCTAGACTGAGGCGCGCACTTGAAAAGTTAACAAGGTTGGAGTTTGAATTCCAACAGGGTCCAAATAATCCATTTGGGCAATTCAATTCAGTGATCTCTCTTCTGGTTTATATTCTTAGCATCGTCGAGGTGGTCCACTCCAAGATTAGTCGTGCACCTCCAAAAATATTAAAAGGATAATTTGTGAAAGTTATTCTAAGTATATTTTTTTCATTGGTTTAGTGATCTCTCTTCTGTTTTTTCGATTTTTAACTTTGCAGATGAAATTTGACGTTTCTATAAACGCTTTTGAACATCCTGACGAGGGAGATATCCTGCCTCACATTCAGCTTCCAGACTTAACCTCTGCTTAGAGTCGTGCCTACATTCTGAGAGGCTTAAAGCGAATTTTTAAAATAAAAAATTTATTTAATTTTTTTTGCAAAATTATACAATTTAAAACACAAGAAATATATATAATTTTATGAAATATTTTAATTTTATAAGATAAGAAAATTTATAACAAAATTATTCTTAAATTTTCAAAATTTTATTATATTATCTATATTATGTACCTATATATTAATATATTTATATATATAATGTATTTATCTAATGTAAAAGCATAAGGATACGAATGGTATGATGTGGAACTATAATATAAAATGAATTCATAAATGAAAAAAATCAACATTTAGAAATGAAACTCTAAATATTAAGATATGAACTAACATAATCACTAATTTTTTTTACTAATGTAGGCTTTATTTTTTGCTCTAAAATAAGGGGGCCTAGGCAAATGCCTTATTTTTAAGAAGGCAGGCACGCCTCTGTAGACAAGTTGCCGAATTAAAAAAATGTCTTCAAATCTCTATATATATATGATTCCTTGATATTTGTATGACAAACATGCATATAGCTTTATAAATAGTAGTTTTCAAATAGTAGTTTTTGTTTTAGTATAAAGCTTTATAAATGTCTTTGTTTTTTAAGCCTTAGGAATTGTATAAGCTTTAAATCCAAGTTTGAAACTTATTGGTCAATAATAAATTTTCTAACATAATAGACACTACCAAAGTCTCAATCTCCATGCTTTATAAACTTATCATCAGTAGCTGCCTCAAGTTCTTCATATCCGAACACCTAAATTCTAATGTAGACACTTCAGTTTGCAGATCAGAAATTGAAGACATCAGAGAGTAACTGGACGTTAGAGTTGCTATGCCTTTGCTTGTGTATTGAAGAAATAGAGCAAACGTTGCATTCTATTGCTAAGTTGTTCAAAGGAGGCAGAAGAGCTAGAAAAAGAGAAAATGTTCTGTTTCAAAATTTAGGATTTTGATTTGGAAATTTTAATAAAACTGATACAAAATATGTTACTTACTCTGTTCACGTCCGAATGATTAGAATGTTCATTTATAAAATTTGTAGAAATATTTGTATTAAATTTTTAATTAGATAGTTGGGTACTTGGGTATTTATCTGGGAAAAGGAGAAATTTGAATATTTATTCTTGGCATTTTCCCCACTGTATATACAAATTTTCTTATATTTTATACAAATACCTCTTTAATTGGTTACATTCACTTTTTAAAAACATAAATTTAAAAATATTATAATAAGTTTAATCTTATATAGCAAGAATATATTACAATTTTATATTATTAAACAACAATAATCAAAACATATTGTTAAGTTATATCAACTAAGTATTGGTCTACCCATTTTTTAGTTTAAATGAATTTATTATATCTACAATATAATGGAAATTCAATACAAAATTTTACAACTAGTTTTAAAATATATTTTCATGAAATTTAACAAAACAAATTTTTTATTCTTTGTTTTTTGTCAAACAACAAAACTTATTCTTTAATATAAAAATTCATCAATATTCAAACTTATCATTATTTACCTATTGTTTTTCTTTTCGCTAAGGTATGGACAATTATTAGTGTAATACACGGAGTTTACTTCAAACGAGGAAGAATCTTAAACGCTCGGCTCAGGTCTCGAAAACAAACCAACTCACAATCCTGACTTAATTTAGGAAAACAATGCAAAACCACATGCTTTTCTTTTCTATATTTTTCAAGTTTCGATTTTGTATTCTTTTTAAAATATTATTTCATGCAAGCAAATCACAAAACTATACGCTCTAACATTTTCCCTTTTGGTCAAAATGGCTTTCACATTATTTAAAACCTAAAAATACATTTTTTTTTCATTTAAGGATATTAATTAAAAATTGTGAGTCGGTGAGTTTAAATCAATAAGTACTACTACATGATATTATGAAGTTATGAACCAACTCATGGTTTGTCTAGATGATTAAACAATTTATCATAGTATTGAGAGATTAAGGTTTGAGTATTTCAATGATGGATGGTTCACAAGAATATTCGGTTTTACAAAAGTAAAAAAATTAGCCAGGCTTAAAATTTCTCGGTGATTAAACAACAAGACGTACAATGTGTGAAATATTTTTCAGATTTTAAAGCAATTTTGTATTCAGATTATCCCATATATAACTATAATTATTTACTATTGTCTCATAGATAGTGTCTAGGCAAACAAATTCCAAAGAAAAGTTAATCACTATGATTAATTAATATTAATACTGAAAGCTAAAAACAGAACCCCGAGGTAAAAGAAAAAGACGAGCATATGAAGTTTTATTACTTTTATATAATTGTCATCTTTCTTCTTGCTTATCTCTAAAGTAAAACTTCCCTAAAACCCTACGCCAAAGAGAGAGAGAGAAGACTCAAATCGATGCAGAAACAAGAAGGCCGGTTTTGGATTTGAGAGCCAAAGAGAAAAAAAAGAAAAAAAACAATCTTGTCTTTGCAAATGCCGATTCCAAGAAAAGCCTTAACTGTTTCTCATTTCTCTCTGTTTTTAACTTTCTTCATCTCCTCGACCTCTGCATCAACTAATGAAGTTGCAGCTTTGATTTCTTGGCTTCACAGCTCAACTTCACTGCCGTCTGTATTCTCCGATTGGAATCCTTCTGATTCCGATCCATGTCAATGGCCTTACATCACTTGCTCCTCCCAAAAACTCGTTACAGAGATTAATGTTGTCTCTGTTCAGTTAGTTTTACCTTTCCCTCCTAATATCTCTTCTTTTACTTCACTTCAGAAACTTGTTATCTCCAATACAAATCTCACCGGAAGTATATCTTCCGATATCGGAGATTGTTCTCAACTCAGAGTTATTGATTTAAGCTCAAATAGTCTCGTTGGTGAGATACCTTCTAGTCTTGGGAAGCTCAAGAATCTTCAAGAACTCAGTTTAAATTCCAATGGCTTCACCGGAAAAATCCCACTTGAACTCGGTGACTGTATTGCTCTCAAGAATCTTGAGATTTTCGACAATTACTTATCTGGGAACCTCCCGGCCGAGCTCGGCAAGATCTCGACTCTTGAGAGCATAAGAGCCGGAGGAAACTCAGAGCTTTCAGGGAAGATCCCGGAGGAGATCGGAAACTGTCGGAATCTGACGGTTCTAGGGCTCGCCGCCACGAAAATATCCGGTTTTTTACCTGTCTCGTTGGGTAAACTAAGCAAGCTCGAGACTTTATCAGTCTACTCTACAATGCTCTCAGGTGAGATCCCTAAAGAGCTTGGAAACTGCTCTCATCTTATCAATCTGTTTCTATACGACAATGACTTGTCAGGCACGCTTCCAAAAGAACTAGGAAAGCTTCAAAACCTAGAGAAGATGCTTCTATGGCAGAATAATCTCAACGGGCCTATCCCTGAGGAGATTGGATTCATCAAAAGCTTAAACGCCATTGATCTCTCTATGAACTATTTCTCTGGAACCATCCCTAAGACGTTCGGTAACTTGTCGAATCTCCAGGAGCTTATGCTTAGTAGCAACAACATCACTGGGTCAATACCTTCTGTCCTCAGTAACTGCACAAGGCTTGTTCAGTTTCAGATTGATGCTAATCAGATTTCTGGTTTGATTCCACCGGAGATTGGATTACTTAAGGAGCTCAACATCTTCTTGGGGTGGCAGAATAAACTAGAAGGGAATATTCCGGCCGAGTTAGCTGGTTGTCAGAATCTTCAAGCTCTTGACTTGTCTCAGAACTATCTCACCGGAGCTTTACCCTCCGGTTTATTTCAGCTTCGGAATCTGACTAAGCTCTTGCTTATTTCTAATGCCATCTCTGGTGTTATCCCAGCGGAGATTGGAGACTGTACTTCACTTGTCAGATTAAGGCTTGTCAATAACAGAATCACCGGAGAAATACCTAAAGAAATTGGATTTCTTCAAGACCTAAGTTTCCTCGACTTGTCTGAGAACAATCTCTCCGGTCCAGTTCCTTTGGAGATAAGTAACTGCAGACAACTTCAGATGCTGAACTTGAGCAACAACACTCTTCAAGGTTATCTTCCTATCTCTTTATCTTCTTTGACAAAGCTTCAAGTTCTTGATGTCTCTTCAAATGACTTGACTGGTACGATTCCTGATAGTCTTGGTCAGCTAATTTCGCTCAACCGGCTCATTCTTAGTAAGAATTCATTCAATGGGGAGATTCCTCCGTCTCTCGGTCACTGCAAGAATCTTCAGCTTCTTGATCTCAGCAGAAATAACATCTCTGGAACCATACCTGAGGAACTTTTTGACATTGAAGATCTAGACATTGCTCTAAACTTGAGCTGGAATTCATTAGATGGCTTTATCCCAGCTAGGATTTCAGCGCTTAACCGATTATACGTGCTGGATATATCGCATAATGCGCTTTCAGGCGATCTTTTTGCGCTGTCTGGTCTAGAAAACTTAATCTCTTTAAACATCTCTCACAACAGATTCTCAGGTTATCTTCCTGATAGTAAAGTGTTCAGACAGCTGATAGGAGAAGAGATGGAAGGAAACAAAGGACTCTGTTCAAAAGGTTTCAAGTCTTGTTTTGTTGGTAACAGTACACGGTTAAGTACACAGCGTGATGTGCACTCACAGAGACTCAAGATAGCCATTGGATTGCTAATTAGCGTGACAGCGGCTCTAGCGGTACTAGGCGTGTTAGCGGTTTTAAGAGCAAGACAACTGATTCAAGACGATAATGATTCAGAAATCGGAGAAAATCCATGGACATGGCAATTCACACCTTTTCAGAAACTCAACTTCACAGTTGAACATGTACTCAAGTGTTTGGTAGAAGGTAATGTTATAGGTAAAGGTTGTTCTGGTATAGTGTACAGAGCAGAAATGCCTAATCAAGAAGTCATCGCAGTGAAAAAACTCTGGCCAGTGACAGTGACAGTACCTAATCTGAATGAGAAAACTAAGCCATCTGGAGTTCGAGACTCATTCTCAGCTGAAGTGAAGACACTTGGATCAATCAGACACAAGAATATAGTCCGGTTCTTGGGATGTTGTTGGAACAAGAACACAAGACTTCTTATGTATGATTATATGTCTAATGGGAGCTTGGGAAGTTTGCTTCATGAGAGGAGTGGTGTATGTAGCTTAGGGTGGGAAGTGAGGTACAGGATTATACTTGGTGCAGCTCAAGGTTTGGCTTACTTGCATCATGACTGTGTTCCTCCCATTGTTCATAGAGACATCAAGGCTAATAATATTCTGATTGGCCCTGATTTTGAGCCTTATATCGGAGATTTCGGGTTAGCCAAACTTGTTGATGATGGCGACTTCGCTCGTTCTTCCAACACCATTGCTGGTTCCTATGGTTACATAGCTCCAGGTACTACTTTCCACATTTCTGTTTTGCTACTTGAATCATTACAGTCAACTAGTGAAAAACATTTTGGTTTTTAATGTTTGGTTTCGGTTTGATTGTTTTGGTTTTCTCGGTTTCGGTTTTCTTTTCAGTTTAAAGTAAAATGTAATTTAGAAAAGAAAAAAATAATTGTTTGATTGAATATTATTTCATATAATAGGACTTACACCTATTATATATGATAAAAAATATGAATTTTCGTTGATTTGGTTTGGTTTGGTTTGGTTTGGTTTGATTTAGATTAATCGGCTTTGGTTTAGTTTTCATATGATTAATCAATTTTATTTCAGTTTCATTCTAAATTTCTAATCAAATTGTAGTCCGGTTTCGTTTTTTTTTGTTTTGTTTATAAATATATTTTAATTTAGTAATCTACTCAAAAATTTCGATTTAATGTTGGTTTAAAGGCTTTAAGCATTTCGGTTTGTATCTCCACCCCTAGTTACTAGCTACAAATATCAATTGGTCACAATGTTCTATAATCTCACAACACTATACTTTGCAGAATACGGATACTCAATGAAGATATCAGAGAAAAGCGACGTATACAGCTACGGAGTCGTGGTCCTAGAGGTCCTAACAGGTAAGCAACCAATCGATCCAACGATACCAGACGGACTACACATAGTAGACTGGGTCAAGAAAATCAGAGACACACAAGTAATAGATCAAGAACTACAAACAAGACCAGAGTCCGAAGTAGAAGAGATGATGCAAACACTAGGAGTTGCACTTCTATGTGTTAACCCAATACCTGAAGACAGGCCAACGATGAAAGATGTGGCTGCTATGCTCAGTGAGATACGTCAAGAAAGAGAGGAATCGATAAAAGTTGGTGGTTGCTCGGGAAGTTGTAATAATGGAGGAGAACGTCGTAGAGATGATTCGGCATTATCGGTTATGCAACAAGCGAGTAAGTATTTGAGAAGTAGTAGTACGAGTTTCTCTGCATCTTCTTTGCTTTACTCTTCTTCTTCTTCTGCTACTTCTAATGTCAGACCAAATCTGAAGTAGATGGGTATATTATGTTTTCTAAGAGAACAAGTTTTTCTACTTATAAAGATTGTGTTATCTATGTTACGTTGAGACGAACTCTATGTTTCCAACCAATAAATATACCTTTTTTTCTCCCATTTTCTTCTGACAAGTTAAATATTGAAAAGGGAAATCTGAAAAATAATAAAGAGTAATCTCTTTTTTTTTTTTTTTTTTTTGAAGAGTTCAGATTCAGTATTTTTTGTTTATAGTAGATCAAGCTATTGTTTCATTAGATAAAAGATTTGAGCAATATCAGTTATATGAAAATGTTTTTGATTTTTGATATGTATATATTTTACATGTTTTACACATTCATTTTTATCACTTTTTGTTCCATTTCACATCACTTAGGAGTGTATATATGCATTTGAGTCTTGCATTCAAACGGTTTCGCATCTTAGAGTCTTAGGTTGTTTATATTGCATATTGCATATGTTTTGAGTCTATTTTAGGTGAATGTAAGACTTAGAGACTTGAATCTTGGATGAGGGATTATTTCGGAGCAAATAAGAGAGATGATGATCTAGAACCAATCCAAGGTGTCTCAAAGATCGACTCATATGAAGACCTTACATTGCGATTCAGCTTCAGCATGCTTCATAAAAGGTCTCGAGTGATTTGGGTCAGTGGTTAAGGAGATACAGCCAATTTACTCCCAGCGGTCAGGCGTAGCGGCTTGGTGTGTCCATTGGAGAAGTGGCAAAAACTTCCTGGAAATCCAGCGGCCAACTGCAGCGGTTTTGTGTAACCGTTGTACGCCTCCTATTTTTTTCCTTTTGATCCTTTCCTATAAATATTTGTCATAACTCAACTAAAACCCTAAGTTTTCTTCTCCTTAGAGTTGGTTTTGATATCCAAACTCTCTTTAGATGTTTTGGATTGATGTCTTTCATATTATGCAACTCTAATGAAGATTTCTTCATCCATATCTTTGTAAATCCATCTCTTTGTCTTTTTCTTTTTTCTTATCTTTATTTAGGTTGTTAGTCTTTTAGTTGGAATATGGGTTTGCTAGATTAAGATGAATTGATGGTTAGATATTGATTATTTAGGTTGATTATTGTTAGATCCTTCATTTAGGTTGATCATAATGCTAGACTAGCCAAGAGATTGGTAGTCTAGAGCTTAGGCATTTTCATGCCCACAAGGTATTTGATAAAATGTTTGAACTAAACCTTTTATGAGCTTTACATATCTAGCGAACGAGAGTTGATGATTAGGGTGTTTAGTGAACTTATTGGAGTTGTTTATTAATGCTAATTGATTATTTGATTGCTAACGAGAGTTATTGATGATTAAATGATTAGTGAAGTGATTATTGTCATGAAAGTGGATTAGTCATAATTGTGAATTCCATGTTCTAGGATGATGCTTAATGCAACCTATCACAACATTGTTTGATTGTTAATCCAACCTTATGATAGTATAACCCATGATCCAATGTTTTTCTTTTGATTATCTTTTATTTTCATCATTTTCTTTTTACAAAACCAATTCTTTGTTTGCTATAGGTTAGTTTAGAATCTTGCATCCTTAGTCTCCGTGGATTCGATACCCTTTATACTATAACGGTATAAGGGTTATTTGATAACCCGGTTTGCAAAACCTTAATATCAGTTTTCTTTTTAATTCAAGTAAGTTACAATCACTAGATGATTCCCATTTGAAATCTTGTTGTGTTAATCTTGAAAGTGTTTTAAGGAAAGATAAAGTGTTAGATGTCAATGGATATGATCTTTTTATGGAGTTAAAATTATTAAGTGAATTTCTTCCTAAAGAAAAGATGGGAGCAATTGATCTGTTGAATTTTTTAAAAAGGTTTAATTGTTTTCTAAATCCGGTTATTGCATATAGAATTCTACTAACTATTCCAATTACTGTTGCTTCTGCAGAAAAGAGTTTTTCAAAGCTTAAGTTATTGAAGTCGTATTTGCAGACTACTATGACACAAGAGAGGCTAAATGGATTAGCGTTGATGGCCATCGAGAATGATATTTTGGAAGGAATAGATGTGTAAAGCTTGATTGATGATTTTGCTGCTAAACATGTTAGGAGAACGATGTTGTTTAGTTAAATAATTAGGGATTGTTATTTTATTTTTTACTTAACCCAATAGGTTTTTATAGAACTAATATTTAGGTATGAGTTTATATATATATATATATATATATATATAAATAGTGTGAAAATGACCAAATTTTAGATGTTAGCACAAGGCCTCTAAAATTAATGAGCCGCCTCTGGCTGCACCTGTAAAAATATATGATATGTAGTTTTCACATGTATTGTAGTTATAGAGAAGTGGTATAGTGGTAAAGAATGCACCCCTAAAGTGGTATACTTTTTTAGTTTTTTTGCACCTTGTAATAAATTTTCCTGGTTCTCCTAGTGCTTTTGCTGCTTTTGAAAATTTCTACAGGTTTTGAATCTGGTTATGATTATGAGCAAAGGAGCCAAGGTGGAAGACAAATAAACCAACCCAAAGGGTCCAACAAATTCAATGGTTTATCGTTGGTGGACGTAGTAACCGCGGCCGTGGAGGCCGAGATGGAGGTGGTCGTGGTCCGTAATTTCAAGAGAATTTAAGTGAGCTTGGTTCTCTACCTTTATTCTTAAGATTTAAGCAATGATTTTTCAGTCGTGATATATGTATGTTTAAGGTAACAACCTAACTTTCATCCTTCTCTCTCGAACTATGTAACCTTAAAAGTCATGTACTCTGTAATTTTCTTTTTTTCTGCAATTTAAATTGAATGCCTTTTAACAAAAAAAAATATAATATCCCGGTTTTAAAATTTAATATACTGTTTATATATATTTTTATTTTTGTTTCTCCAATTTGATCATTTATATGGTTACAAATTTTTTTCCCGCCAATTACAGATGTGATTAAAAGGAGCATATATAGTCTTACTTTGTTAATCTTCAATCATATTATTACTGTAGAAACTAGAAAGTAAATTCGAGTAAAAAAAATTAATTGGTCATGTACTCTTCTGTTTAAGAAATATAGAATCAATGTTTCGTAACCATAGACTCATGGATTGATTTTTAATTTTTATCAAACTCATATTGATTTGAAACGTATAGGGATATTGAGTATTATTATTATTATTATTTTGATAAACCACATGAGTTCCAAACCTATGCCCCATAATCTCTCTCGGTACTCGGAGCCACCTTTTATTTCATTTTTATTTGTAGAAGGATTGAATTCGGGTACAAGAAAACCAACCTACCACTAGGTCATCACTCATTTGGTAATCCGTATCATAGGATTTAATTTTTGTTTATATATACTTGGAAAAGTTAAAAATGTTTTTAATTTCCGTGTGAATGATTTTTTCGAAAAAAATTTCGCAAGGGAATTTCGGATCTGGTATCTTTTTATATCAAATGTAAACCTTTATTAGATTTTATTGAAAAATATAATAGAGCAATCGAGATTAACAAAAAGAAAGATTAAGGAAGAGGGATATTGAAGGATTTAGAAGATTTTGGTTTGCAGCAACATGTATATTCTTTACAGTAGCCTCCGGCAAACCCTAAACTAATGCAGAGTGTGTTGCAGTCTGGTTCAATTCCAGGTGAACATATCCCCGGACACATGGGATCCCCATAATTCTCTGATCTTGCCTCTGATCCTGTAGAAAGTTTATGTCCATAGCCCCAAAACCAAGCATAAAATATCATCAATATGCTGATTAATATGTTTTAGTTGTAGGCTATAAAACCTACTAAGATATACTATGAAAAAGGGTTGTGGGAAAGATTGTTGTAAATAAAATAAAAAAGATATGAAAACGAACATAAGCAATTTTTTCTTTATGTATGTGGGGTAAGAGAAAGAATATTAATCTTATTTTGATAGTTAATTGACCTGTGATCAAGAGCATTCCAATGATAGAAACAACAATTAAAGCGTTTGGGAGTCTCCTAATATCCATTATTATTATTTTTGCGATATATGAGTAATTGATATCTTGTAAATCCTATTTTTTGGAAAATTTTGGAGTTTCTAGATATTTTGTTGACATCTCATATATTTTTAAATCTGAGCCATGTATATATGAGATGTCAGATTCAAACCAATCAAATTTTGGTAAGAATATTATTTAGTATATCACTATTTTTTGGCAACAAAATAAAGCAGTACTTGATAACTTTGACTTTTTAAGTACATCTAAATTAAATTGAATGTTATAAAAAATAGAATATTAATCCAATGATGTTTTCACATTATTTTAAAATATATATCAAATATTTATATCAGAAAAAAAAAAAACAAAAACTATTAATGTTGATATTACAATAGGACATATTAGAATACCAACATTATTAATTTTTGTTATTTACGTCATCATTAATTTTTTGTTTTTTTTTCTGATATAAATATTAGATATACTGTATATTTTAAATCTCTCTAATAATATTAGTGAAGTACATTTATAAAATTAACTTAAAATTTGTAAAACAATACATGAAATGCCATTACTAAATAACAATAAAACATAAATTAAAAAGGTTAGATTTGTTTTTAAAAATAACTAAAAATATTTATTTTTATTTATTTTTCTCATGAAATCTTTTAAAAAATCTTTCAAGATTACAATATATATACTTTTAAAAATTAATAGAATAACTATCATAAATTCGTTGATTAATAATAGTATTTACTAAATATTTGAAAGATATTAATTAGAAATGTTTTTAAATATATATTTACTAAATTTCTAAAATTATTCATTTGATTAATGTATAAACATTATATATATATACATATATTTATAGTTTTTAAGTACATTTATATTAATTTTAAAATATCAATTTTTCATATGGCATCCTACTAATATTATTATATTAGTACATTTAGGAAAATGAAAACTTAAATGTAAATATTACATTATATGTCATTGGCAATAAGAACAAAAAAATCCATATAAGGTGAAAATGTCTAACATTTAAAATTACTATCCTTATAACCAAAAACTTTATCTACTATACTACTATATATGTAAACCAAAAGAGATTTGTAGATTTTGAAATTTAATATCTCTCACGACACCCGCAAAACACCGAACTCCGTAACGGCGACGAAAAACTCAAGCGGCGTCTTCAAAATAGAGAGAAGGGGGTTTTCAAGTAAACATGGTTATTATTAACATAAACATTTGAGTTTATTATTAACAGAAACATTTGAGTTTACTTTAACAGAGTTATTATTAACATAAACATTTGAGTTATAGTTTAAAACTCTAATTAGTTTGTTTATTATTTTTATAAATTTAAATGTTTTGATTATAGATTTTAAATTATACTGGGTCCTAATCACAATCTTGAACTTAATAATTTTTAAAAAAATAATAGTTCACTATGTTTGTGTCTATCATAAATAACAAATTCAAAACCAGTAGCTAACTCACATAATTAATTACACTTTTATTTTTCATAATATATTATATATGCCACAAAACGTTGATTCAATTCTATTCAACCTGGCCCATAAATTTTGAAGATTATAATTAATCAGAATCATCTACTTTAATCATAAAATAATTGAAAAAACGTGATCGACCTTTCAGCTTCAATTCTAATTAACATAAATGATTTATAGCATGATTCTTCATCAATCAATGCAATGCAATGCAATAACTTCAGAATGTAATTAAACGTCAACTACCGTTTCTTTTTACATTATAAAAAGAAAGTAACAAAAACAACTCTTCCTAAAGGTTTACTAAATATTATTATTAGATACGAAAGTATGAGTAACATCAAACATTTTTTCTTGGCAATTTACGTTTCTCTAGCTCTTACATGTCAAGGTTATGTCTTAGCCGGCAGCACCACGAGAGATATCATAGTCCCAAAGATTTCTGAGTGGCAAGTCACGGTGGTTAATGGTTTGACCACTGGTGAAACTCTCTTCATCCATTGTAAGTCTAAGGAAGATGATCTAGGCGAAATGAATTTGATGTTTAGAGATAGATTTTCTTGGAATTTTGGAGAAAATATGCTTCACTCAACTTTGTTTTGGTGCTATATGAGCAAAGATGATGGTCATACGAATTTGAACGTATTTTGGGATGATGTTATCTTATTCCATAGATGCGGTTGGAAAAACTGTGTTTGGACCGCAAAAACCGATGGCGTTTATCTTTGGAATTCTGCAACTGATGAAGATATGTTGTTGGAGAAATGGGAAGTTGGATGGTGAAGACATATTTTTGTCTTTTTGGTAATTGTCTTATTATATGAATCTCTTTGATTTAGGCTTTTAAAAAAAAAACAAGTAATAAATTTTTCTTTCCCTAAATTTCCTCTTATTTTTTTGTACTTGAGTAATAAAAAAAAAGAACAAATCGAACAATGAAAAGACATTGCCTGATAAAGTCATTTTGATTCTGCATTGATTTTTTCTTTTTCGTTTTTGCTTATGAAATTGAATAGTCCAAAACGTTTCACTGTATAATTATAGAATGATATCATTTAATTGCTCATAATATTTGGGTTCATGTTTTATGCTATTCATATTTTGTCCTCACTTATATGATATCGGAAAACAATTTGCAGTAAATCATCCAATTTTTAATTGCTCAAATTCAAACACGTTTAACCTATGAATTCTGTCTTGACAATTGACGGATTAATACTATTTAATACAGGTAAAAAAGATGGCCACCTCGTAGGATCATTGGACATCTTGACCAGGTCAATACAATTAGTTGATTGTATTCAAGTAAATACAGTTAGAACGTACAGAAATCCATTAGATTCGTCTCAAATTCTTGTCCACTCCTATTTAATCCAAAAAATCTGGATATCCATAACTTTACAGAGCAAAGCAAATTGGAGTATTAATATTTGTTGTGTAGTTTTCCACGAGACTTCTATTTGGAACTAGCTAGGATTATACTTCTATATAATAAAATAAATTATACCAAACCGTTTGACCAAGATCAGTGTATAATATAACTAATTAAGTAAAATAAAACAAATTGATGACCAACAAAAAGAAAATAAAAGCCAAATCTACTTTTGTGGGAAATATATCTTCTACAGATTATACTTTAAATTTTATATATATAGAAGACAAACACGATTATTTATAAGTAAGTATCTGAATATTATACATAAATTATTAGAAAAGGCTAAAATAAGGCTATATATCTATATATGTGTTAAATTTGTTAGAAATATTGAAAAACATTAATTGAAAAATACAACAGTTCTTTATCAAAAAGTGAAACATTAAATCCTTAAGCAATCCTGCAAATATGTTTACCATAAAACAAGATTTACAATTTATAGCATGATTAATAGTTTATATATATATATATATATATATATATATATGTTCCTATGACATGACATAAGAACTACTTCAAACATTGGTTTTGAACCTTACTTCTCTTAGTCCTTTTTCTCTCCGTTGAGACTGAAATATTTTCTAACGAGTTGTAGCATCCTCTAGCTACATGTACAATGGCAACCAACAGATATCCATCTCTTCTATTACCTTTCTTGATGGTGTTTGCTCTCATTTTTCTACCAATAATTTCAGGTAACATTTTAATTTATTTAGCGTTAGGTCACAACAAAGTTACAAACACAAATTTATATATTTTTCTACAATATCACGTTTGAAAACTTAAGTTTGGATTTCTTCAAAACATTTCGGATATTTCAACCGATTAAATCAAAAGTCACTATGAGCAAAACCGAATGTTTTTATCTGTATTTTCATGTTATACTACATTGTTCAAATTTAGAGAAAATCACGATATTTTTTCTAAACAAAATTTAAAAATTAAAAACAAATTAATATTTTGGTTGTTAATGATAGTATAAAACGGTTATGACGCCAGAACAAAAAACAAATACTATTACATTGTGATGTTTATTATATATTCTTAATAAGGTGGGTTATTGCAGTATAATCAGTGATAAATTTATGAATTGAATATACTAATGTATCAATATATTTATCACAAATATTAGTTGTTTGGCATGAAATAAAATACCTAAATAAAATTTGTTTGAGGGTTTTACTTGTTGGATCTAAATCATAAATATTTTTTAAAAAGTTGAAAAAAATGAAAGCTTTTATCTTGTAATTGTCTTCGGTTTTCTTAAAAAGTTGTGTGCTTGCTATTTTGATTTAAAATATATATATATGACGGAAGGTCACCTTTGTGTTTTTCCGAGGTGAAAACTTCAAATTTGAAAAATAAGTCACAAATTTCAACTATCGATCAGAGTTTAATTTTAATACAACCTTCTAACGTTCGTATCTTGGTTATAAACAGACTGAATCAAATTCACAGACAGAAACGTCTACTAATAAGAAAAAAAATCAATAAACAATTGATAATATTTGTGTTTAAAATCTTAATATGTTTTTTATTGACTAAGCAGGACAAATGATACCATGCCTTCCGGTGGAATGTACAGACTCAGCACCCTGTGGCGATGCTTGCAAATCTAGTGGATACAAAGGAGGGGTTTGTGTCAAAAACGTTGGCTCAAAAACTGGTTCTTGTTGCTGCAACCGGCCTAGTTTTGAATCTCAAGATTCTTCAATAACTGATGACACTAATGTCTTCATTACTAATTAATTCATCATTTTATAAATATGTACTTTTTCTTATATGAATAAAAAATCATATATTCAAATATGTTTTTTGTTTGGTAAATTTATATTCATGTGTGTTTCGGTATGAATTCAGTATTCTCGTATAATGGTACAAATTTGGTTGAAGAAGGGGCTCTTCATATCCAAGCCGTAAGCTGAACAAATTCAAATATATAGTATTGTTTAGTATTTAATTTTAACGATATGTACGGCATGTATTCACTAGCATGTTGGTTGAAATTTTTATATATATATATATATATAATTACAGTGGCGGATCTAGAGAAGAATTTAACCGGAGACACAAATATTAAATAAAACCTTAAAACAAAAAAAAATGTCATACTTCAACTAAAATAATAGTATACAAATGTACTATACGTTCACTTGTTGCTTGAAATCGATTCAACACCGCTTCATTTGTAATATCTGCAAACAACTCTTTTTAATAAAACAAACTAGATAATCACTTAGAATTGATCTCCAATTCGATTTTGTATAGTTGTCTTCACTATATTCATTGCAGAAAGTACCTCTCAACACTAGCAGTAGCAACCAGTAAAGTTAAAACTAACTTTAAAAGCCTATAAATCATGTTTCTCACAAAAAGAAGAGACTTTAACCATAAGTGAATCTCATCCATCATCTCCAGCCTTCGCTTTGGCGATATTGTCAAGTACATTGATGAAGAAGGGAGCTTAGTAGGGCAAAGAGGAAAATGGTCTGATGATAGGATTTGTTTCAAAGGATGGAACAGGATTTGCAGACAAAACATGATTAAGAATAATGATGTTGTCGACTATGAGATCCTTCACGACAAGAGCTTCGTTCATTCCATCAGAATCCACGTCAGGTGTGCAGCTATGACTATGGATATGACTAATCCAAACTTTGCCACTACCCTCAAGAACATGATTTATGAGCTGGTATAATTAAACAAGTATATTTGTTTATTATGTTGGTTTTTTTACTTGTGGTTCTTGCTATGTTTCGGGTTTTTTGGTTTTTCTTTTACAGTTCATTCCAGCCAAGGTCGTGAAAGAACATAACCTTCGCTTTGGCGATAGTGTCAAGTATATTGATGAACATAATCTTTTTGTATTTGATTTGTACACCATGTGTCATTCTGACAATGATTTGTTTTTGGTCTCAGGCCATCCTTCTTCTCAGCATAACCGCTCCATATAAGAGCTACAAGGATTTTTGTAGTAGCTTGCCTATGGTTATGATTCCTATGTGATGTGTCACAAGTATGTTCATCTACATACATTTTCACCACAGAGAAATCAGAATGAGGTACAACTGTTGCATGCAGCCTCGAAGTGCATTTATCATCAATGGAACCTAATACCACTCTTGACTTGTTAGACCACAAAGACTTTAACTCAAAATTTCGCTCTAATGCCCACTTTCTCATCGTAAACATCATTTCTTTCTTGTTTTTGAAATATCTTTTGACATATATGTCGTCACTCCCTCGGGTGGAATGCAAAATACCTATAGGAACATGAGGAAGATCTAGAATATGGTGCAATATACTTGAATAGTCTCCTTTATCAACAGTGGAGAATGAGCATGTGTAACTTATATTATATCTATGATTGACCTGAATGATTCTTGAAAGATATCCTAAATCGTCGTGATTACAATAAATGGACATTTGAAATCATGCAAGATTGTGTGAGAAGAATTACATGTTGTTTATTTGCAAGAGACACATCTAAATTGAATCACCACCTAAACTTTGCGTTATTTTTCCTTGAATATTCTCAACTTCACTAATTTCTTCATTATTTCCAACATTCTCAACGGAAACAACATTTTCCACTTCGCACAACTGCATCATAAATCAAACAAAAGAGGTTAAAAACAATTTATTTAAGAAAGTAGTATATTAGATTTATGAAAGCTATCCTAATTCATATAAAAACGATAAAAAAAGGCATTGATAACATCATGCAAAAAACTTTCTAAAAAGCATTACTGGTTTGTTTATGCGATAATGAGATATATCTCTAAGAAAGTACTATATTAGATTTATGAAAGCTATCCTAATTCATACAGAAACGATAAAAAGGCATTGAGAACATCATGCAAAAAACTTTCTAAGAAGCATTACTGGTTTGCTTATGCGAGAATGAGATATATCTTTGTGCCTAGAATGTTTTCCACTTGGATGCGTGCCTGGAATGTTCTCCACTTGCCAAATATATACATCCATTTAGGGGACTGGTTGGATGTTACTATCTACATTCCCATGAGAGACGAACTTTTTTGTCACACACCTTAATGAAAACCAACGAAGATTTTGTAAATTGAAGAACAACTAAAAAAAGTGTTTTAAAACATGTTTTAGTAAAGATTATAAACAAATGAAAATAAATGTTCAAAGCACGTTTTAGGAAGAATTTCTCACTGTGACACAATGTGAATCGATTTTTGATCTTCCTTAATCTTGTTGATAAAAGATCTAACTTGGTGATCATTATGTAAAACCAAAGGGGAGAATCCTCTATAAACACTTTCATCCTCGGTTGAAGTCCATAGCTAAGTTAGCTTCTCTATCTTTCACTGATAAGTCAATTTCAAAGTCTTCAATGATCATTTCTATTAAATCCTTGAATTTGACATCCTCATCAACCTCAAATAATGATGTTCTTTTCTCTGAATCGACTAAAATTTTTCATGGCATATTTTCGTGTGATTTCCACTCTCCATATACACAATGGAGATTCACTATGTTTGACAAAAAATTTAAAAGAAAAAATTTAGTGACCAATACAGCTGAAACAAAACGCCTACAATGACAATGTCTAATGAAACAGAAACACATTGATAAAATTTGAAGAGAATTGATACACAATAATTCAAAATTTCCATACAACAGATGATAGATTCTATAGGTCACATGTTTCTCTTCAATCTCCATCTACAATCGCCATTGAAATTGAAAGCTAAATTCTTAGTGAAATTTTCGGAAATCGAATTGAAATTGATTGAAATAAAAAAGAGAGGCTTGATCATTTCGTGGTTTCACTATGAAATTTACGAAACAAAGGCTAATCGAAAAGCGATAATGAAAACGGAAACTGAGAAATCTCGTCGCGAGAAGGAAGAAGAAATCTCATCGCGAGGAAGAATATGAAATCTTAGTCGCTGAAATAAATTATGTCGCCGAGTAATTTTCAATCCTCCGATATTAAAGGTTAAAAATATATCATTTAACAAGTGGCGATGGAATAATATTTTTATCTCTCATGACAAATGTTATAAATAGTTCGTATTGTTTTTAGAGCTACTCTTAGCTAGAAAACTTCATTTAAGGCTATTCTAAGAAATTCCTCTAAAAGAAATGAAGTAGCATTTTGTCAAAAAAATATTAATATTAAAATTAAAAATGAGTGAGGTGACTCTAAAGTTTAAACATATTTTCAGTCAGGTCTTGTATCAAGTTTGTTAACATACATTTGATTTGACTAAACGAACGAATTGATTTTTTATTTTACGAATATCGTAGACTCAAAAGTTTCGTTCAAAAGTAAAACGGGACCGGACCTGAATAGATAAATGCTCATAAGTTAACCAGCCTGAATCACCAAGTAAATTAACTTAATTAAGAATCAGATATGTCGTTGAAGAAGGAAGCAACGTATTGTTGGGCTTTTTGTCGACAAGCCCATTAAACCTCTTTTTCTCTTTCTTTTCTGACATCAACCCAATAAATCCCTTTAAAAGCTACCTAAAAGAATTGTATTTGATCGATCGTTAAAACCTAAAAAATGGATCCAAAATCTCCGGAATTTATCATTGATCCGCCGCTTAACAGCTTCGGATTTGTGTTTGAAGAACTCTCCGCCACCAGAGTCTCCGGCCACCTCACCGTAACTGAAAAATGTTGCCAGCCATTCAAGGTCTTACACGGCGGCGTATCTGCTCTGATCGCCGAGGGACTCGCCAGTCTCGGCGCCGGAGTCGCCTCTAATTATAAACGTGTCGCCGGTATTCATCTCTCTATTCATCACCTTCGACCAGCTGCTCTCGGCGATTTCGTCTTCGCCGAATCTTTTCCAGTCTCCGTTGGCAAAAATATTCAGGTACCTATATATATATATACAGATCACACATAGATATACGCAGCTGTGTTTAGAGTAGACCCAAAACCTTTATTTTAAAAAATAATAATAAAAATTTAATTCTAACATTTGACATATACATAAGATAATATAATCAGGTTATTATTTGGTAAAAGTGACAAGTTAATATTTAATATTCATCAAGTCAATTTTTTTCATCAACCCAGAATTTTTGTAACCACTACTATATAAAAATTAAATTATGTTTTTGATAAAATAAAAACTAAGGATATTTTACAATATTTTATTTATAATTTCTTATATATAACATTGTGAACCTTTTATATGACATTTCAGGTGAAATCTTAATTATTTTCACCTAAATTGAATTTTAAAAAAATCATTTTAGGTAAACGAAATGAAGTAGCGAGTTTGTCAAAAGTATTAAAATTTAAAATAAAAATGAGTGAGTTGACTTGAAACATATTTTCAGTCAGGTCTTGTACCAAGTTGTCGGGTACTTTGGTTTTGTTAACATACATTTTATTTATTTATTTTACGAATAAATATTATTGTAGAATCAACATAAAATAAAGTTTCGTTCGAAAGTAACACGCGATTTGATGTGTCATGTGTCATGTGTCATGTGTCATGTGTCATGTGTGACTACATATTTGAATGAAATCGAGCAAATTTTTTTTTTTCAAATGTTATCGAACAATTTATTGTTAAGAGAAGTTTTATAGAGAATGAAAAAGTGGACCAATGTGTATCTAACTAGGTATGGGAAGTCCGGTTATGGACAACCAAGAAAACCGAGAAACCAGAGAACAGGAAAATGGTATCAACATCCAGGGTTACTCTCTTTTGCGGTTTACCTATACCGGACCATGTTAAAGATGCTCCGGGCCAGGTGAAGAATTTTGTATCCAAGTTGTAATTCAAATTGTATGTTTCTCACCTTGTTGTTAAAATAAGAACGGTGTTCGTTTGGTTTATTGTATCGACATAACAATTAGATAAATTGCAGGTTTCAGATATGACATATAAGAATTATAAAATAAAATAAATGACATATACGAGTCAAATTGACAAGTAGTTATGAATGAAGTATTTGGTTGCACAAAAAAATTGAGGTGCTAGCTATGTCAATTCCACATTCATAGAAAATTGGTGTTTAAAGAGAAAACTATTGGTTTCGCTAATGCAATTAGAAGTGGGTATGGAGCAGATATCTTAGATTTTTGTGAATTTTGTTTTGTCCAGATCAACACTTTATGTTCTGTTCTAGTATACTTATATACTAATTGTAAGGATAATATATTGAATCGAATTTGACGGATATTTTTAATGTATTGAATTTAAGCAAATTTAACGAATGTATTGCAAACCATTAAAACTGGCATGTTCAGTGAAGAGATTGTTTGTGAGATAACATGAATTCAAGAAAGTATAAACCTTTAAAAATGGGCACCATAATGTAAGTGTTATTAGCAAAATTTTAAGACTTTTAATACAACACCAAGAAATAACAAAAAAAACACCAACTAATTAATGTTTTGACTAACAGTTAGCATCTCCTTCTAAAAAACACCAACTAATTAATGTTTTGACTAACAGTTAACACCAAAATTAACCATCTATTTACATCAATTACCATCCAATTAGTTACTTTTTAAAGTGAACTTTGAAATTAATAGGGTAAATTTGTCTAAAAGAGTTTAGTTTCAATTTCAGTTGATTAATTGCTTAATCTTTCACTAATCTTTCACTAATAAAAAAA
Organism: Cardamine occulta; assembly: GCA_028015245.1. Taxonomy (NCBI): domain Eukaryota; kingdom Viridiplantae; phylum Streptophyta; class Magnoliopsida; order Brassicales; family Brassicaceae; genus Cardamine; species Cardamine occulta. The sequence goes on from CM051384.1 coordinate 10,347,433, forward strand.
ATCGAATGGAGGAAAAAACACAACAGGATCCGCGTCTTTTACCAAGTGTTTATTCGGGTGTTTTACGTCGGGTGGGTCCGGTTAATATATTATTGGGTTTCTCACTTGATTCGATTTGGACCATTTGTTATGTATTATGTGTAAAACGAATTCGTTTTACCAACCTATTGGAATTATTAAATTATTAAAAAATAATTTAAAAGCAATGAAATATGAGTTTTGAATAATTTAAAGGAAAACATTATAATTAAACTAAAATCCCTATAACTTAGTTTAATCTATAAATATCTTTTAGAATTTAACTAATTATTTTTAAAAACCATGTAAATAATTTTAATTTGAAAAAACCCTATAATTTAAGTTAATCAAAATTATTTTTATGGCATTTTCAAACCATATTCGATTTACCTATCTTACCTAAATATATTTAATTATTAATTGTCGGTTCTAGATTGTAATCTTATAAGAAAACTTAAATATTCTAACTATTGGTTGATGATTAATTAGAAAATAATTTGAATTAATTATAAGAAAATTTTATTAGAAAATATTAATTTAATGCATTTAGAAGATTCCTAAAATAGTATACAGTCCCTATAAATATATCCATTTGGAAATGAGAAATCAACACATTATCATTTTCCAAATTCTAGATTTTTTTAGCTTTTGATTGTTCTTGATCTATTTATTCATCACTATTATTTTATCATTTTAAAATACATTAACAAAATATTTTAGTTTGATTTTTCATGATCAAGTTACTAATATAAAAATTTTTGAACAGCATGAAGTATGTTACTGGTAGATACAAGAAGATCAAGATCGACCAACATCAACTATATATTGAATTCTACATCAGAAGTCAAGGTAAAAAATCTATATTCTAGACAAAACATGAAAATATACTTTCCTAGAACAAATGTATTACAACTTCGATTTCTTAAAGATAATATCACGGATTATTATAACAAATTACGGGTTAATTTAAAATTCACGAGTTATTTTAAGTTTTAATTTTCATGTATAATATCAGATAAAAAAAAATTAAAATTATATCATATAATCATAATTAACTGTAATAAATTCAATACTAAAAATAATTTAACATATAATCATATGCAATATCAATCCCAAAATATATATAACCATACGCAACACCAATCCCAATAATAAATTCTAAATACAATTAACTAAATCATAATTTATTTACTTCTATATATCTCCAATACTTATATATACTTTAAATAAATAACACCATTATATCTACTTACACACCTAAAACCAAATACAACACTAAAACGAATACTATAGTCATATTTAACACTAATACTATAAGTAAATTCTAATTGCTTTAAACAAACAATATATGTTACTAATATATATATATATATATATATAATAAATATATAATTAAATAAAAACATTTATCCGCGGTGTACCGCGGGACTGATACAAGTAAATAATATTTATGAAACAAAAATAAAAATTTAGGACGTCACTCTTTGAGAAAGGGAGGGAGTAATCAATACAAAAAGATCTTGATCTGCTCCGTTTTAGATTCCATGCCACAATTTACCACATAGGGAGAGAACGCAACGGCCATAAGCACCATCAAGGTCATCACTCGGGTGTACATATTTTTACCGCCGTTTCCGATACTATTCGATTACGCATCTCATCTCTTCACTACATGTCAGGGACCAAGTTCGAGAAGCTACTTGAGCGATGGTACCAAATTCGGCGGTAGAACAAGTTTTTATTTTTTATGACTCACTTTCTATTTTCGTAAAATTTGTATCAAATTTTCAAAAACTTTCTTCTGCTTGTTAATATTTACTTTCTCAATCAATTTAACATTTCATCAAAAGATATAAATAAAGATATATATATATATATGTGCATATATTCAATAAAATAGCAATAACAACTACATATTTGGGATAACATTTAATACCAATAAATCTATTTTTTAAAAACACTGAATAAAATAGTAGCTAATTTTCACCCCAAATTTGCACAAATAGTTTTGTTTTTGTAATTTTCTAACAATTTTTTGAGTCGTTTTAAAAATAAAATCTTATTTATTTGGCATTTACCTATTTTCTCATTTAAAACTCTGTCCATATTCTTTTATTAATGCTTGCTATTTGTCTCTATATAGTAAAACCTCAAGAAATTAATAACGTTAGGACCAGAGTATTTTATTAATTTATAGAGGGTATTAATTTATCAAATTCTTAATTTATAGAGAGATTTGTCTAATTTTTTTAAAAATCTATTTAAAATAAGAAGTTGAAAACAATATTTTGATATGTTTCGTTGCAATTAGACATTAGGAAAAACAATTAGCATATAAAACTATAGAATGATCTAGAATATATAAAATATTCTTTAGTATATTTGTTAATAATTACAATGATTTGTACTTATAGAAACTAGGTTATCATTCTCTTCTCTGTATAAACATATGTAACTATTATTGTAATTCTTATGAGAGTAATATACAATTCTTCCCATCTCTTTCTCTCATCAATCTAATATGGTATTAGAGCTTGGTCACACGCTGCCCAATCCAATCCATAATCGATCCTATCAATACACCGATCCTAGTCCAAACATACCGAGATCAATGGCAAGAAGTACCATCATCTCGATGGAGCGTATTGAGAATAATATCCCACATCGGATGTGGGTACAGATCTTAAGTGGTATATAAAGAATATGAGTCAATCCACTCATTACCAATTGGTTTAGAGTCAGAAGCCCATATAAATTAATATGGTATCAGAGCAGGTTCGCTCCATAGGTTTGATCTAGCGATCATATTTCCGTTGTTTTTTTATTTTTCTATAAGCCATTGAACTTCTTTTATTTTTGCTTTCTATTAAGCCAAGTGCTTATGCAATTCATTTTCATCATGAACCTCTAAATCAAAGTCATCGAGCTTTCCATTATTTAAGTCTATCATAGACCTCTGAATCTAAGCCTAGTGCTTCTTCTATACAAACATATCTTGTGCCTTTAAATTTGTTTCCATAAAAAAAAAAAGCCTACGTGCTTACTACTTCTAAATCTTCCTCTCTGTAATCAATTTTGTTCATCAAATCTTCATATTTATTTTTCTTTTGTTTTCTACATATTAAAGAAGAAAAAAATCTATTGTTTTTCATCTATCAATTTTTTTTTAAGAAAACAATGTTTCAAAAAAAAAAATCATCTCTTCTCCTCGGCACAATATCCATCAAGCTCTTTTGCAACTGAGCCATAGAAGGATGTCATCTCTGCCATCATCGATTCCTCAAGGTCAAAGGTGCAATCAAATCCAAATCAATCTCAAGATGTTTATTCCGACGTTTCTCCATCACCTCTTGAGATTGACGGGGCGTATAGAAGGATCTAGAATATATAGAATATTCTTTAGTATATTTTTTAATAATTACAATGATTTACTTATGGAAACTAGGTTAATTTTATCATTCTCTTCTCTATATAAACATATGTAACTGGTGAAGATGGTGTCTACACCGGTGGATTGGCCTGATTTTTTTGACACACCTTGAAGATCTTGTGAGGATCAAGAATTTATTCGTATTTTTCTCGCTCTCTTTAACTTCTCGTAATTTAAATTCCAAATAAGCAAATTTACGAATTAACAAACAACAGTATAGTCATACTTCACTAAAATATTTTATTTATATGTTATAAGTTTATATGATTATTAACTTATGATATTGATGAGACTATATATTTACATATGATTTTCAAAAAAATATTATCTTATTAATTTATCAAATTGAGTTAATTATCATACTGCCTCAACTTACAACCAGAGAAATTTATTAATCCATAGAGATTATTAATTTATCGAGTATTAATTTATTGAGATTCTAGTTTACTTAGATTTATAAAATAAAATTGAGTAATTATTTTCAAAAAGCTAAAATAATAATATATTTTATAAATATTATCTTTCTTATTCTCTGTCAACAATATACATTATGAGAGTTTGACAAATTCAATAAATATATTTTAAAATTTATTCAATAAAATAGCATGCTTAATGTCATCCCAAATTTTTATTAGTTCCTTTTTTTATTTCTTAATAATGACTTTAAATGTTTTAATTTTCCTAAATAAAGTTTTATTTATCGCCATTTACCTAATGAAATGTTTTCTACCCATGTGGATGTTTTTAGTGATTTCTATTTTTTTGTCATTTAAAATATATATTTAAAATAAAAGTTTTGTTATTGTTTTTCAAAAAAATTAAATGATAAATTATGTTTAATAGATATTATATTTTTTAATCTATAAACAACATGCACTAGGATCGGACGCATATATACATGCAGAGTTATATTGTAAAACATATTTATTTGATATTTAAATTTAAGATATAATTTAGTTGTAATATGTATATTTTCTAAATTAATCAAAACATTTCTAACAGTTTGATTAGAGGTGTTAAATTTGATTTAGATCCGGTTTTAGTTTCGATTATTTCAATATATAACCTAGGCATATCCATTTTAGAACAGAAAACTGTCTCATCTATTATCCATCAAAAACATTTCGTCCCATAACTATTTTCTTTTAAATAATTACCCATTCGGTAATTTTAACCAAAAACAAATTGCCCGTTCATATAAGAGATTGAGTAAGAGTTTTAGACGTAATACATGTATTTCCCGTTTTAATATTTAACTTTTATAAAATTAATGAAAATTATCAAAACAATTAATTCTCAAAAATTCTCTATGTGTTTTCAAAAATTTACCTGAAATTCTTAAAATACATGTCTCGATGTGGATCCTAATCCATCTCATAGTCTACTATTGCCAAAATTAGTGAAAATTTGAGAATTGAATTTATCTACCCAAATTTTTCAATCTCGTACCGTTACCCAAATTATTTGTTTCCATCTCATACCCATTATTTTTCATCCTAATACCAAAAATAGACTGACCTTTAAAATAGAAGATTGATTCCGTCGATATAATGTGATTTTTCTTCGGGCATTTATATTTTTTTGTCAAAAGGAAGGGGCATTTATGTTTATTTGACACTTTTTTATAGATTTTAAATATTATTAGTATTTATTATATTTGAAACTAAGTATTTTAAATACTATTATTTATTTAATTTAGTAAAATTATTAGTTTAACTAAAGAAATAGATTAAACAAATAAAATTTTAAATTTAGATGTCTAATAAGACAATGTTCTTGGTCATTCGGATTTTAAATCATTTTGATCTTTTTATAATATGACTTAAAATCATTGCTCAAATTTTTTTAACCGATGTGGGACTTTCATAATTTTAAATCTTTATAAAATCTTTCAAATATAATGACATAAAGTAAATAATATGGTATAATTAGATATCAAATCTTAATTTTCAATTTTGATTGGTTAACAAATTTTTTAAAAACTTTAATTTAATTTTCATTCATAATTAATAAGAGAGAGACAGTGAGTTTAATTTTTTTGAAACTAATAATTATTAAAAATACTTTTTATGATTTTTTGTTTTATTATATTAATTTTATGATTACTATTATACCCTTAATAATTTTATTTAAAAACACTAAAAATCAATGATATTAAATGTAATTGTTTACATTTAAAATATTTTTTACAAAGTATCATTTCCAATTAATAGTATAGATTATGGGGTTTGAATTTGGATGGTAATATAACAACGACACTAACAGAAATGATTAGGCTATGTGTCATGATCTAAGGGGATTTCTTAGTTAAAAATAAAAAGATCAAAATCATATGATTTTAGGTGAGATTTCAGAGAATTTAATAACAAAATTCTTAATTCACCAAAATTCAATAAAATCATCTCAAATTTCATTAAAACTAAAATCTTTCCAAATAATTTTTCTAATACACCCCCCTTAGGGAGGTGTATTGAACAAGGGATTTGAGGTGATTTATATTAAAGTGATAAATTATGTGTTATTCAAACATAAATTTGTATATATCTTTTTAAAGCAAGTGTTATTGAATTAAGAATTTTAAAATTTATATCAAATCTAATGTTATTGGAAATATTTTAAGAATTGAATTTAAACATTTTAAGTGAGATTTGTGAGAATTCTTAATTAAAATACAAATATCAAAATCTCATGGTTTGATGTGAGAATTCAGAGAATTAAATAACAATTTTTTTTTTGGCAAAAAATAACAAATTTCCTAATTCACCAAAATTCAACCAAATCTTTTCAAAATTCATTAAAAACAAATCACCCTAAATATCTAGTTCAATACACCCTCAAACTCTATATAAGAGAAATTTTGATCTCCATGAACATAACCAACAAAAAAGGAAAAACAAAATCATACTTAGAGCAATAGATAGACGTGATACCGTAAAAACAATGCAGAGCAAGAATCATTCACATATATTCACTGCCATAACAATTATTCTCTTGTTTGCGATGGCAAGTAAGTCAATTAACAAATGCATAAACCTCATAAACTAATTGTATTGATATTTATTATTGTATTTTCTTGATCTAAACCATAAAACTTTTTAAAAAATTAAACATATGATTCCGCATCAATATCACCTAAATACACCATTTTCGTTGGTCGATAATGAAGAAGCTAGACATTTGATCATCCTTGACTCACGGACGAGAGTGGTCCATTAACTAAAAATATCGTACTATATTTTTTTCGTATGTTTAATAGGTCAAACAAATGCTTTTGTGGTTTATGACGCCGACTGTTTTGAACTTTCGCCGTGTACAAACAAATGTGGAAAGCTTTGCTCAAGAAAAGGGTATACACATGGCTGGTATTGTGGAACATTTAAGGACCGTACTGGATGTTGTTGCAAGAAGAATAAAGGACTCAACAGAAAAATATCTTCATCACAAAACTAATATAGATCTGGACTTCTTTCCCTTTTTATGAAAATATCAAATGTTATAATCTTAATAAAATTTCATGTTATGTGAAAACATATATGTTAAAATTTAATATAAACAATTAATAGATATATCTTCTTATATACGATTTGTTTAGATTTTGTGGCCTAACCTAAAAAATGTATACCATCGATACTTCCCTATAAATTTAACCTCTATTTCATTAGCAATGTCATCACCATTTATTTTGCTCTCGATTTACCTAATTTTGCAGTACTATTTTAAAAAACTTTTTTTGCGCAATAATTTATTTGGTGGTTTCTTTCTTTGTTTGTAGACGAGGATAACGGTGAATCGTTTTGATTCTTATATATGTTTTTGAATTTTTTCAATATATGCTGTTGATTTGACAGCATGTTCTCATAATATTGTATTACTTTTGAGGAATACAAAATTTTGTATTGTTTTGATAAAGCTAGAAAACGATACGAGCGATGAGTTCTTCGAAATCTTCTTTATTGGGTATGTGCTCTGAATTATGGCTGATTTTTTGGAAGATTATGGTGAAACATTTCATGCAAAAAAAAAAAAAACTCATTTCTTTTGTCTCTCATGTACGTTATTTTGAATGTTATTCGAACTATTTTATAAGAAGCATTACAAAATCTTACAAATAACCATAATAAAACCTTATAAAACTTTATAAGAATATTTTTATTACACTCAATGCCATCTAAAAACTAATTAAGAAATAATTAAATAATGAAATCACTATGTTTTAGTGAAATCACTTAATTACGCTCAATGCCATCTACAAACTAATTAAGAAATAATTAAAATTAATTATAAAACATAATAATTATAATCGCATAATATATTCTAAAATACTTAAAATTATTTTTACCAACTAATTGGAATTATCAAATTATTAAAACTAATTTAAAAGCAATGAAATATGAGTTTTGAATAATTTAAAGGAAAATCGTTATAATTAAACTAAAATCCCTATAACTTAGTTTAATCTATAAATATCTTATACAATTTAACTAATTATTATTAAAATCCATGTAAATAATTATAACTTGAAAGTAAAAGAACCCTATCTTTTAAATTAATCAAAATTATTTTTATGGCATTTTCAAACCATATTTGATTTACCTATCTTACCTAAAATATAGCAAAAGGCCATGGGATCTGCTCACACTCTTTTTCCCTTCTATTCGGTTTTTTTCCAAGTGATTTTCTGAGAAAGGTTTTTAATGAGGATTGTGGATCTTATGCACATCTTTGCCATTTGCTAAGCCCGATCCACCACCGACCCATCCTCATCTTTAGGTGCGGTTTCTATCTCTTCTAAGTTTGAATCTTTGTCTTTATTATTTCTTGTTTTTCCAAGGTGATGTGTTTTGAGGCATGTCTCAAGACCACCCCCTTGCATTTTTCCTAATTCTCTTCTCTTTATATTTTTCTGAATCTCTTTGTAAACTCTTATCTTTCTTTCTATTCTAAAACTTTTAAGTAAAGATCATTGATCCTTTTTCGTTTGTCGAAACTCGATATCTTAAGCTTATCAAAGGGTCTTCCACAACCCTTTGTGGCATCTATCAATCCATTTCCCCTCGTTCTTTACTTGTGTGTCGAGTCTAGATCGAGTTCTATCATCCATAACTTCACGGTGTTGAAATTGGGGTGTGATTCTTCACCAGAATCACATCAAGTGGTATCAGAGCACCACTGAGAAGTTAAGTAGTTTTTCTATCTATTTTTTTTGGATTTTTATAAAATATTGGCTTGTGATAAAATCGTGAAATCAACTGATTCTGAACCTAGAACGAGTCTAGTATTTGTTAAAATTGGTTCTGGAATATTTGGAAATATTTTGATAATTTTTAGTGACCGATCAACTTCACCTATCGCTATTAGGGTTCTTCGTCATTTGAAGAGTCATTTTCGTGTTTTGTATACGCGATTGTTGTTTGCTTTCAAATGAACCTTTTACTGGTTTATTGCTGTGTCGATTTACAGGCAGATATGTCTGGTCTTGAAAAAGAGTCAAGCAACACCCATGATCAACTCTTCATTGAAGCGCTAGCCGCGAGGATTAATCAAATGATATTCGAGAAGGACAAAACGATCCAGAAAAAAACCTGTTTCAGATCCTATCAGTAAAATCGAGGCGCAACCAAGAAGAGAACTTCTTGTATCTAGAAGAGCCTTGAGTATTCAATTTAAAACCGAGAAGCAAAGAGGAAACTCGTTTCACACGTGATGTCATGTAAATGGAAATGTGTGTAGCCTTCTCATAGACAGAGGAAGATGTACCAATGTGGCAAGTGAAATGATGATTCAGAAGCTGGGATTGGAAGTCAAGGATCATCCAAAACAATATGATATTCACTGGCTCAATGAAAGTGGAGAAATGAAAGTCAAGAAGCAAGTGATGGTTCCTATTGTCATTGGAGGATATAAATATGAAATCTTGTATGATGTGATACCTATGGAAGCGGGATATATACTCATTGGAAGACCATGAAAATTTGATAGAAGAGTCAAACATAATGGATTTACCAACCGCTATTCCTTCGATTATAAAGGGAGTAAGAGCGTGTTAGTTCCGATGACACCTCAAGAAGTATATCAAGATCAGATCCATTTGAAGAACAAAGATGAGACTCGTGTCAAGCAGCCAAATTTCTTTGCTAAAGCTGGAGAAGTCAACAAAGGTATGCATTCGAAGTAACCCATCTTATTATTTGTTTTCAAGGAAGCTCTTTCGAGCTTAACTAACGTTACACTGGTTTTGCCGAGTGAGATAATTAAACTAATGCATGATTTCAAGGATGTATTTCCAGAAGACAACCCACCTGAACTATCACTTCTCCGAGGCATATAACATCAAATAGACTTTGTTCCTGGATCTTTACTATCCAACCGACCAGCTTATAAGACCAACCCCGTAAAAACTAAATAACTACAAAGACAAGTGGATGCGCTCATGGAAAAAGATCATATCCGTGAAAGCATGAGTCTTTGTGCTGATCCCGTGTTACTTGTACCCAAAAAGGATGGTAGTTGGCGCATGTGTGTCGATTGTAGAGCTATCAACAATATCACGGTAAAGTATCATCATCCTATTCCTAGATTAGATGATATGCTTGATGAGTTGCATGGTTCTAGCATATTTTCTAAAATTAATCTTAAAAGTGGCTATCATCAAATTAGGATGAAAGAAGGTGATGAATATAAACCTTCATTTAAAACTAAGCATGGATTGTATGAGTGGTTAGTTATGCCATTTGGATTAACAAATGCACCTAGTACTTTCATGAGACTGATGAACCATGTTCTTAGGGCATTCATATGACACTTTGTTGTTGTATACTTTCATGACATTTTAGTGTACCGAAAAAAATCTAGAAGAACATGTTAAGCATCTAGGAATGGTGTTGGAGACTCTTAGAAAGGAGAAGCTTTATGCTAACTCGAAGAAATGCACTTTTTGTACAGATAACCTCGTGTTAGGTGGATGAAGAGAAAATTAAAGCTATTAAGGAATGACTAAGTCCAAAGACCGTAAGAGAAGTGAGGAGTTTTCATGGCCTTGCCGGATTCTACCGACGTTTTGTGAAAGATTTTAGTACTACAGCTGCTCCACTCACGAAAGTCATCAATAAAGATGTTGGGTTTAAATAGGAAATGGCTCAAGAAGAAGCATTTCAACGCCTTAAAAGTATAGGTATTGGAGCTGTCCTCATGCAAGAGAAAGGATCCATTGCTTACTTTAGCGAGAAGCTAGGAGGAGCTACATCGAATTATCCTACATATGACAAGGAGTTCTATGTTTTGGTTCGGGCGCTACAAACATGGCAATGCTACCTATGGCCGAAGGAGTTCGTTATAGATATCGATCATGAATCTCTTAAGCACTTGAAAGGATAACAAAAGCTCAACAAAAGGCATGCGAGGTGGATCGAGTTCATTGAGACGTTCCCTTACGTCATCAAGTACAAACAAGGTAAGGATAATATAGTGGCCGATGCACTATCTCGAAGGTACACCTTACTCTCTACTCTTGAAACAAAGTTGTTAGGTTTCAAGCAACTAAAGAATCTTTATCAAGATGATCCCAATTTTAAAGAGATTTTTAAGTTGTGTGAAAAATTTGTAACCGGTCGATATTATAGAGAAAATGATTTTCTATTTTTTGATAATCGCTTGTGTATGCCTAACTGTTCTACTCGAGAGTTGTTGGTTAGAGAAGCCTATGCAGGATGCCTAATGGGATATTTTGGAGTCGCCAAGACTCTTAAGGTGTTACAATATCATTTCTATTGGCCGCACATGAAAAGGGACGTCGAGAGAATTTAAGATAGGTGTGTCACATGTAAGCAAGCTAAGTCTAAGATCCAACCCCATGAGCTAGCATAGATGGAAAGAAAAAGGCTCAACTTGTCAAACAGATCCATGAGGCGGCTTGAGAAAATATTGAGAAGAAGACCAAACAATATGTGAGAAAGGCCAACAAGGGTAGATGCGAGCTTATATTTAAAGTTGGAGATTTTGTGTGGATACATCTGAGGAAGAACGGTTTTTGGAATAAAGGAAGTATAAACTGATCCCAAGGATCGATGGACCTTTCCAAGTCATCAAAAGAATCATCAAGAATGCCTATGAACTTGATCTCCAATGTAAGTATATCGTTAGCCCACTCTTTAATGTTTCTGTCTTAGTTTCTTTTGTGGCAGATCAAACAAATTTAAGGACAAATACTTTTCAACTGGGGGAGGATGATGCGATTCTGGAAGGCTATAAGGACCTAGAACATGGAGTTTGCACTAAAGAGGAAAAAGTGATCGAGCATGGAGCTAAGGATGCGTTGGAGGTACCATTTGGATCAATGACTGGGTCTCAGACAAGGAAGTTTCACCAAGCTTTTAGAGTTTTGCTACACCAAGTATTAACTCAAGAGGATTACTTGAGCCACCAAAGTTGTATCAAAACTTCACTAGTCGAGATACACACCCAAGATGCCTAGCACCGGAATCGCATCACGTTGTTTAAGTCTATCATAGACAACTGAATCTAAGCCTAGTGCTTCTTCTATTGAAGCATATCATGTGCCTCTGAATCCAAGCTATAAGCTTTCAAATCTGTTTCCCCAAAAAAAAAAAAAAAAGCCTACGTGTTTACTACTTCTAGATCTTCCTCTCTGTAATCAGGTGTATTGAACAAGGGATTTGAGGTGATTTGTATTAAAGTAATAAATTATGTGTTATTCAAATATGAATTTTTATATATCTTTTTAAATCAAATATTATTGAATTAAGAATTTTAAATTTTATAATCAAATCCGCTGTTATTAGAAATGTTTTGAAATTTGATTTAAACATTTTAGGTGAGATTTAAGAGGATTTCTTAATTAAAATACAAAGATCACAATCTCATATTTTTGTGTGACAATTCAGAGAATTAAATAACAAATTTCCTAATTCACCAAAATTCAACCAAATCCTTTCAAAATTCATTAAAAATTAAATCACCCTAAATATCTAGTTCAATACACCCTCAAACTCTATATAAGAGCAATTTTGATCTCCATGCACACAACCAACAAACAAATTATTCAGAGCAAAAGCTAGACGTGAGACCGTAAAAACAATGCAGAGCAAGAATCATTCACATATCTTCACTGCCATAACAATTGTTCTCTTGTTTGCGATGGCAAGTAAGTCGATTCACAAATGCATAAAACTCATAAACTAATTGTATTGATAGTTATTATTGTATTTTCTTGATCTAAACCATAACACTTTTCGCCCTTGACTCACGGGCGAGAGTGGTCCATTAACTAAAAACTTTATTGGCAATTCCAGTTTGATGTATCGTACTATTTTTTGATGATATGTTTTACAGGTCAAACAAATGCTTTTGTGGTTTATGACGCCGACTGTTTTGAACTTTCGCCGTGCTCAAACGAATGTGGAAATCTTTGCTTAAGTAAAGGGTATAAACATGACTGGTATTGTGGAACATTTAAGGATCATACTGGATGTTGCTGCAAGAAGAATTAAGGACTCAACAGAAAAATATCTTCATCGCAAAACTAATATAGATCTGGGTTTCTTTCCCATTTTATGAAAATTTCAAATGTTATAATCTTAATAAAATTTCATGTTATGTGAAAACAAATATGTTAAAATTTATCTTTTTGTGGTTTTCTAAATGTAATACGTGTAGCTAGATTATGGTAATTATACATGGCATATCAAACGAGCTAAAACCAAAAAATTTATCATTCAATTTGTTAAAAAAATAGAGTTTTGACACTAGGAGTGCCACTTCTCTTCACACTCACAAGCTCCAAACTTCTTCCCTCTCCATACGACTCCACACATAATCTTCACAAAATGATAATTTTTTTAACTTCCTTATCACTTATGAAGCCATCCTTTACCAAAACTTATATTTATTCTAGGCTCATGGGGGCTAGTATATGATGCCATAAACATGGCATTCTTTCCTTGACTGGGAACTTGCAACTACAGTAGGTAGTAAAAATCTAAAGTGATCGAAAATAAGAGATCCCAAGCTTTTCTGTATTGCAAGAGTAGGTTCAATCATCACCTTATGAAAAGCTTATATAATCACCAAGACTCATGCTTAACATATTCTTGACCCTTTTGTCCTTCTCGAGCCTCTCTTTTTCTTATCACTTTAGTCTTTTTTTGTTTCTAATAATTCTTATCCTCTTCCTCTAGAATTAAATACAACCCCATAATTTAGAGTTGACACAAGATCTTATGTTTCTAAAGATCAAAATATGTATATACATACCAAGTGAATGGTGGTCTAGTGATCTTGAGAGTGAGTACTCAAGGTCAATAGTTCAACTCTATTTGAAAAGGGTGATATATATTTAAGACATGGTATTAACAACAACTGAATTCGAGCACCGGAAAAGATTATGGGTCAAAGATCTGAAACTCGTACGATTTATATATAAAAAAATCTATATCTACATCCAGTTCCTCCAATATTATCCACGAGGAAACATAATCCAAAATGTCTAACCAGAGAATCAAAGGCTCACACATTAAAAATTTTGATTTGGTCAAACCTAACTGACAATGTTATAATCCCACATCAGAAGTGTAAAGGAACTAACTTTAATATGGTTAGAAATCCATTAACTTTAATTTGATATTAGAATCTCGTTTGGATGGCCTAAGAAAGTTTTATTACCGGTTCTAGAGTGAGATTCGGTTCGAGATGGATCAAGAAAACTCACCATATAGCGAGAGGACTTGTTAGAATCCGACATTCAAAAATTTAAAAGTACTAGCATTAATATATAAAAGATATGAGTCCAACTATTTACTGTTAATTGGTGTTCATTTGAAATCCTAAACACATAGTTTTAATCAACAATTTGTAACTTTTCAAAATTTACTATTTGTCAGGTCGTAAATTGTTTTAAAAAGTCTCGACTCGACTATACAATATACAGTCTATACTATGTGCTATATAATTTTATTTTATTTGTGGTAGCTCTATATGCTACCTAATAATTACTAGTTTCATGATTTTCATCACATCTTAATTTATTTTGATCAATTTTTAATGAACTAAGAAAATGAGAGGAGAAATTAAGCTTGTGAGCGATTCGTACGAATAGAGATTCTGATGCCAAATTTGGATTCGCGTCTCTAAATTTATCGGCACATGTCGTATCTTGTGTCGTGTCTTAAAAAGAGCATTTTCATCTTCTAGAAGTTAAACAGCATGCCATTTTTCGAATTCAAACCTCGATGTTCTGTTGTTTTCTGTCTCACACACTGAACTGAGCGTAGCGATGCCTAATTTCTCAGTTAACGTTCCCCAACTCTCATCTCTTTACTGTATACAACAAACACCCAAATCAGAAATAGGAGGCAACAATATGAATCTTTGTGCCGATCAAGTGTTCGACAAAATGCTTCTGCGGAGAGATAACTCAGTGAAGATGAGATTTTCTTCTTGTTCCGCGGCGGAATTACCTGACTTGAGGAAAACCAACAAAAGGAGATCTCTTAGGATGATCAAGTGTAGAGCCACCGGAGCTGACGGTGGACGTGTGACCGTCGGAGACGACGTGTTTTCCGTTACAACTTCTTCTAAGTACGAAGTTGACTATTTGGGTCAAAGCACTAAGGGAGATTTGAATCTCAAGCTTGACCCTCTTCAATCATTTGGTATACATTCTTACATTTTCTTTCAATAGTTTTCGAAAATAAAATTGGGTTTTCAGGGAAACGTGGGATAAAGTTTTGGTTTTTAGTTAGGGAACTTGATTTTGGATGTTTGTTTATTGAGATGAATAAGAGCTAAAAAGGGTCGAACCTTTGTTGTAGATATCACGTTGTATAAGCAAAAGCTTACATTTTTTTATTCTGGAGTTTTATGATTTAGAAAATGTTAACTTTGGTGTATCCATGTAGGAGACGGGCAGGCTACATTGGAAGGTCCAATTGAGGAGGTAGCGAGAACAGAGGCTCAAGCGGCTGAGAATTTGATTAGAGAGTTGGGTATCCAAGTTCGTTATCTAAATCCTTACATAATTTTGTTTTACATCTTTTTTGTATTTGAAGTTTGAGGATAGTTTTGTTGCTAAGATATGGACGTATGGAGTTATTTGTGTCTGGTTTTATAAGGACCTTCTTCTTTCTGGTGTCTCACATTTTCATGGCTGATGTTGCAGGGTCCTTTCTCTGCGCAACACTCTCCTCGTGGTATATTTTGTAGTCGTACATTGAATCTACGGTCCATTAGCGCAATCGGGTATGATATGGATTATACTTTGATGCACTACAATGTCATGGTGAGTTGTTCTTTTCTCTTACTTAAGTAGGAAAGATGTATGCAAAAAGTAAACCCATATTTGACGTGAAATTATGGTCTTGTTCAGGCTTGGGAAGGAAAGGCTTATGACTATTGCATGGAAAATCTAAAGAGCATGGGTTTCCCAGTTGATGGACTTGCTTTTGATCCGGAACTGGTGATATGTTTATTCTTGTGATCGTTAAAAGGTTCCACATTGTAGTATCCTCTCTAGTTTTTTTTAGTACTAAGCGCAAAATATGTTTTCTCTTATTATAGGTTATCAGGGGTCTCATGATTGACAAAGAGAAAGGTAATTTAGTCAAGGCCGATAGATTTGGATATGTGAAGAGAGCCATGCATGGTACAAAGATGTTATCGAATAAAGCCGTCAGGTATGGTTGACTTTTTTACACCATTGGTAGCCATGTGAAGAGAAAGACAGTTGTGTATTCTTTGTTCTTTATTTGAAGGAAGTCTTTTTCTCTTATTGCCTTTATATGGAGGAAAGTGAGATCTATGGAAGGGAGTTAGTTGATCTACGGAACCAGAGTCGATGGGAGTTCCTCAATACATTTTTTTCTGTTTCAGAGGCTTTGGCTTATGCGCAGGTACATTAATTTATGGTTGCTGAATAATTGGCTGCTAAAGTTTGGACATAATTTGCTTTCTTGATTTATAACTCATCTAGTGTTCACGTTTGCTAAGAAATGTTAGTTCAATGATTTCAGATGGTTGATAGGTTGGATGATGGATCTATTACGGCAGATCATGGGACTCTTGACTATAAAGGTTTGTGTTTCACCTAAATTTCATTGATTTGAAATCCTTGTATATTCTTTATCTCTTATCAATGTTTTCAGGCTGTTGCAAAAGCACTCTTCAGAGCACATGTTGAAGGACAACTTAAGGTTGATTGTTTGTCCTTTCTGTAATCGTTTTCTTCAAAAATCAGTTTTCTCAGGACCCTAGTGACTGATAGTTACTTTGCAGAGTGAGATAATGTCCAAGCCGGAACTATTTGTCGAGCCAGACCCACAATTACCTTTAGCGCTTTTAGATCAAAAGGAGGTACTATTTCAGTCTTCAGTTAAAATGTCTAATTGGGATGGTTTCAGTTGTTAATATCGTACTGTTCGCTCACAGGCTGGTAAAAAGCTCTTGCTTATCACAAACTCAGATTATCACTACACAGACAAAATGATGAAGCATTCATTTAATAAATATCTTCCCAATGACATGGACTGGCGAGATCTTTTTGACATGGTGAGCATACATATATTTGCTTCTGCATCTAAATCGTAAAGCAGTCTTTTTCCAGAGAGTATTTGCTTTAAGAATTTACTGCTTATAAATTCATGTTTCCACATAGGTGATAGTTTCTGCAAGGAAACCAGAGTTCTTCCAGATGTCACACCCTTTGTACGAGGTTGTGACTGGAGAGTGTTTGATGCGTCCATGCTTCAAGGCTGAAACAGGTGATTACTCATTGATTCAATGAATGCAAGCTGGTAATTTTGCTGTGGAGATAGCTAAATTTGTTTCCTTTCTCTTACTGTTTGTCTCCCATAGGAGGTTTGTACTCGGGAGGAAGTGCTCAGATGATAGAGAGTTCACTCAACGTTCATGGAGATGAGATTTTGTATGTTGGTGACCACATCTACACTGATGTTAGCGTATCCAAAGTCCATCTCAGGTGGCGAACTGCACTGATTTGCCGTGAACTGGAAGAAGAGGTTTGGATAAATTTTGTTCTGAATTATAATCAATAGATGATAGAAGTTGGAGGGCTTTTCGTTCATTAAAGTAACAGAAAAAAAACGATTTGGTCTTGTGTATTTGCAGTATATGGCTCTAATTGGCAGTCGTGGTCACCGAGAAGAGCTAATAGAGCTTATAAATCAAAAAGAGGTTGTTGGGGATCTCTTTAACCAGCTCCGGCTTGCTCTTCAAAGACGAAGCAAAGGCCGTCCTGCTCAGGTTTGTTTATCTCCTTACAAGATCTAGAGTGCATGTTCTCTCCGTGTTGAACACAATGGGTAGTATGATCAGATATTAAAATAGAGATTTGCGATGGATATTGCTGATGAAGGTATCTCTTTTTCTTTTCCTTCTAGACACTAGCTGCTACCAACTTGGCTGATGAAGAACTGACAGAGACAATGCAGAAGCTTCTCATTGTAATGCAAAGACTAGATGACAAGATCGGTCTTATGCTGGAATCAGACGGAGAGCTCTTCAACAAAAGGTAGAATAAAAAAGACAAGCAAATAGTAGTTAGGATCTGTCTGACCTATAATTCTTGGGTTGTTTTTTCCAGGTGGGGCTTCCTCGAGAAAACGTCTCATATGTCCCTAAGTGAGGAAATGAAATCTCTTATGTCCCTACTTAATCTACGTATCCCTCATTAAATCTGTGAAGACGAAAATACCCTTTGGGTATAACTAAAAACTAGTTGTACCCAGTTATACTATAACTTACTTTCGGATTACTTAGGTATAACCTAGTCAGTTATACCTAGTTATACCGAAGTAATACCAAGTAATCATGTACTACTCAGATTACTGATGTTGGATACATTGTACCGATTATACCGAAGTTATACCCGGTTATACCACACATATGAGATTCGAACCACGTCATGAAATGAAGCGTAGATACTTTTCATCGAGCCATAGTGTTTTGTTTGGTATCACTTACAATTTAAACTATATAACATGTGGATAGCGCGCGTAGCAGATCATTAAGGGTAAATTTGTCTTTTTACGAGTGAGGGAGTTTTCAGATTTTGGTTTTAGATTTAGGGACTTTTGAGATGTTGGCTCGGCTTCCTCTCACGTGCGGGTTTGTGGGATAAAAGCCACTTGATGAGACAAATCGAAAAGTATTTATCCATCTTCTCTACATTTCTAAGCAACTCGTAAGCTCACACCAATCTCATGTTTAAATTAAACTTACTTCCCTCAAAATTGGTTTCAGGTATGCGGATATATACACATCAAGAGTCTCTAACTTCCTCAACTACACACCATTCATGTATTTCCGTTCGCAAGAGCAGGTAAAAGCTTAAATCAGATTATCAGAATAGGTTCACATGAAATCTGAGGCAACTGGTAAATAAAACTCACTCATGTTGTTTCTCTTCTATGTAGTCACTGGCTCACGATTCTCCGCTCCAAGATACCGGTATGGAAAACTAGCGGTTGTACCCAAGCTTTGAGGCAGCTTGTTGTGTTGTAATATTTTTTAGATGGAAAACTGTGGATAGAAGAAATGTAACAATAGAAATTCTTATGCTATTGAGTCTGTTTTATGTATAAAATGTGTATTCATGTTCTCTGAATTGAAGTTGAAGCTGGCCTTGGTTGGTAATAATGCTTTTGTTTTTATTTCATGTCTATCTCTTGCGTTCTTTTTTGTTTCTGCTTCAGTCCGACTTCAGAAGCAGTTTGTGCAAAAACAATTTCTAGTCTACCACTAGACTTATATACAAATTTGAGCATTTGAGAGAGGAAAATCTCTTCTTTTTTTTTTCTTTTCTTTTTGGTGAGAATCGTCCAAATTTAAACACGTATAAATTAAGATCTCAAAGTAAGAAAATTAGGGTTATTTAAGTAGGTTGCTAAATTTTGAATCATAACCAAGTTAATAACCATAATGGTAAATAAGGGAGAAAATGATTTTGTAAGGATTATCAAAAATACCCTTCAATATTCTTGCAAAATTTGTGTGATTTTACCAAAAAAAAGCATAACATTCGGTTTTGGCCAAAAAAAAACAGAAAGATCTTATAAAATAGCGTATTATATATATATATATATATGTATATTTTTCCGTGTTCTAAATATTTTGGCCGACTATTTGGCCCGAAATATTAAAATATATTGAATTTTTTTATTTTATGTATGTACATTTATCTCAAACCTGATTACCCAATAAGTTTATTATATATTTTAGTTGACATAAAGACATAACATATTATTTAGTAAATTATCGATTTTGTATTATAAATGAAAGCGCATCTTTTTATTATATATAGTATAGAAACAGATAAATCCATAAACAATATTTTAAAAATTATTTATTTAGAAAAAAATGATTAAAAAAAAAAGTCATTTACTAATTAATTGCTAAGGAATATAAGGTTATGTAGTATATTATTCCCTTAAATGTATTTCCATTATTCCAAAGTTCTCTGAACCATTTGATGCATAAAACGCAGCATTTCGATACTTACGTTATTTTACTTACGTCAAAGTTTAAATACCAAGCCGGCTCTTCTCTTCTCCGTGTCTCCGAGCTTCTGGATTCGTGTCTCCGAGCAAAAACTCTTGACTTTCAAATTTCTCTGAAACGATAACTCACTGCGTCATCGAAAGGTACCGCCTTTACCAGCTTACTTTGTATGGTTCTTAATAAATTTTCAATTTTGAATCTTAGGGTTCCGCAATTTAAGATTCTCGATACATCATATATAGCATTGCCTTAGCTGAAGATTTTGAAATCCCCAATCCGAAATTTCGTGTTTTTTCCTAAAATCAGATTCCTTTTTCTGCAAATTTGAAGGTTTTTGGTTATGGCGACGAAGAAAGTGATAGCTATATGTCAATCAGGAGGAGAGTTTGTGACTAATAAAGATGGATCATTGGCTTATTCTGGTGGAGATGCTTATGCTATAGACATTGATCAAGACACTTCTATGAGTGATTTTAAATCCGAATTGGCTGAGAATTTTGGGTTTAGTTGGGAGACTATGAGTCTTAAGTACTTTCTTCCTGGAAATAAGAAAACCCTAATTACTATCTCTAAGGATAAAGATTTCAAACGCATGGTTAGCTTTTCTGCAGACGCTGCAAATGTTGAAGTATTCGTTTTACCCGAAGAAGCTGATGCTAGGAATGTGTCTAACATGCCAGCTAGTAGGTTTGTGTTCTTGTTTCTACTTCAAAACGTGAAATTTTTTATATATTGTTTTGTTATAGAAAAGAGATTTTGATGTTATTGTGTCCAGTTTTGATCCTTGTCTCTTGAAACCTTACGGTTTATTGACAGTTTTCATGGTCATAATGACCGATGTGTGTCTTTACTTCAAAATGTGAAATTCTTGTGTCAGTTTTGATCCTTGTTAAAGCTATGATCTAGTCTCTTGAAACCTTACGGTTTATTGACAGTTTTCATGGTCATAATGACCGATGTGTGTCTCTACTTCAAAATGTGAAGTTTTTAATATATTATTTTGTTATAGAGCATAGATTTTACTGTGATTGTGTCCTGTGTTTATCCTTGTTAAGCTATGTTCTAGTTCTTACACGTAACGGTATATCAGCATTGTTTTAAGATCATAAATAACTGATGTGTGACTTTCTTCTTTTTTTTCAGATCAAGTAGGACAACTGCATCAGAAGCAGTGGTACCTGTAGTTTCTGCAGGCAATATTGCTGTGGGGGATGATTTAATAGGGGATGATTTAATAGGAAATGATTATCAAATCGAAATGGGAATGATGCCTGAGGAAAGCAGCCCTTTGCCGTGCGATTTTGTTATGACTGACGAGAAACAACATATAAAAGCCGCACAGCAGTGGGAAAACGTCATCACGGGTGTTGAACAAAGGTTCAACAGCTTTACCGACTTCCGAGATGCATTGCACAAGTATTCGATCGCACATGGGTTCACTTACAAGTACAAGAAAAACGATAGCCATCGTGTTTCAGTCAAATGCAAAGCTCTAGGCTGTCCATGGCGTATCACTGCATCGAGGCTTTCGACCACCCAGCTGATTTGTATCAAGAAAATGAATCCGAGGCACACATGTGAGAGAGCGGTTGTGAAAGCTGGTTACCGGGCAACAAGAGGTTGGGTTGGAAGTATTATAAAGGAGAAGTTGAAAGCTTTTCCGGATTACAAGCCAAAGGATATTGCAGAGGATATAAAAAGAGAGTACGGGATTCAACTGAATTACTCACAAGCATGGAGAGCTAAAGAGATTGCTAGAGAGCAGCTTCAAGGTTCTTATAAAGAGGCATATAGTCAACTTCCATTTTTCTGTGAAAAGATCAAGGAGACGAATCCTGGAAGTATTGCCACTTTTATGACCAAAGAAGATTCGAGCTTCCATCGCCTTTTCATATCGTTCTATGCATCAATGTCTGGGTTTAGAGAAGGTTGTCGCCCTCTCCTTTTCCTTGACAGTGCCGCCTTAAACTCTAAGTACGAAGGGGTTATGCTTGTTGCTACAGCTCCTGATGCTGAAGATGGAATATTTCCAGTAGCTTTTGCAGTTGTGGATTCTGAGACAGAAGAGAACTGGGTTTGGTTTTTGGAGAATCTCAAATTGGGAGTGGCGGATTCCCGGAGAATCACATTTGTCGCAGATTTTCAAAACGGTCTGAAGAATGCATTGCCTCTGGTATTTGAAAATGGACACCATCACGCTTATTGTCTGCGCCACCTCGCCGAGAAATTAAATATGGACTTGAAGGGTCAGTTTTCTCATGAAGCAAGACGGTTCATGCTCAATGATTTCTATGCAGCTGCTTATGCAACACGACCCGAGGATTATTACCTTTCCTTGGAGAATATAAAAAGTATTTCCCCTGATGCTTACACTTGGGTTATCGAAAGTGAACCGCTCCATTGGGCAAACGCTTTGTTTGAAGGAGAGAGATATAACCACATGAACTCCACTTTTGGGTTAGATTTTTACAGCTGGGTTTCCGAAGCACACGAGTTGCCTATAACACAAATGATTGACCAACTTAGAGCAAAGTTGATGCAATCAATATATACCCGTCAGGTACAATCCCGGGAATGGGTTGTTACTATGCTAACACCAACTAACGAAGAGAAGCTACAGAAAGAAATAGAACTCTCAAGGTCACTTCAGGTTTCAGCGCCTCATAACAGCTTATTCGAGGTTCATGGTGAATCCATCAACATAGTTGATATTGATCAGTGTGATTGCGATTGTAAGGTATGG
Organism: Cardamine occulta; assembly: GCA_028015245.1. Lineage (NCBI taxonomy): Eukaryota > Viridiplantae > Streptophyta > Magnoliopsida > Brassicales > Brassicaceae > Cardamine > Cardamine occulta. The sequence goes on from CM051384.1 coordinate 10,370,151, forward strand.
AGACTAACGGGTTTACCATGTAGCCACGCAGTTGCTGTGGTTGAATGCATCGGGAAAAGCCCTTATGATTACTGCTCCAGATACTTTACCTTAGAGAGTTACCAGTTAATGTATGCCGAGTCCATTAACCCTGTCCCTAACACAACAATGATGATGGAGGAGCCGCCCGTTGAGGGAGTTGTTTCAGTAACGCCACCACCCACGAGAAGGACACCAGGTAAGCCAAAGAGTAAGCAGGTGGAACCGCTAGACATGATCAAGCGTCAGCTTCAGTGTAGCAACTGCAAGGGTTTAGGACACAACAAGAAGACCTGCAAAGCTGTGTCCTAAGTATAGTGAGAGAGACAGGATTAGGACAAATTGTAGTTATAGTTATAGCTGATTTTGCCCAACTTATTGGTTTTGGTCCTTCTGTTTGTTGGGTTTTAGATGTGTGATCTTAAAGGATAAAGATCTTCAGGTTGAAACCAAAGCGAGAAGAGAACAAGCGGCATAGAATGTGTTCCTGTATTTTCTTGTACTTGATTTTATTTTCTTCTCTTATAACAGTTTCTTTTCATGAATCTTTTTGAATCACATTTTGTATTTCCAAACTTTACAAAATTCTCCACACTTGTTAAGAACTTCCACAATTGCCAACAACACTTTGATGGTTATTTGTATAACTCCAAAAATGATCAATCATCATATGATATGCTTAATACACCTGTGAACCTTGCGCCTATAATAAATGTTAGGGACAGTAAGAAATGTTGAAGAGTATAATCTCTACGAAGAAAGTGATTCCAACCAGTCAGAGGTAAACTCATAGGCCACAAAGGTTACAGCACCAGCAGGAGCAGCTTTCACAGTCGATGGCACAATGCCCTTGTACAGACCGTGCCACCCTTCAGACAATAGAATCTGTCTAAGACCATCTAACATGTTTCTGTATGCACGTCGCTCAACTCGGGCTCCATATCTCGGATGTCGTTGTAAACCTTCAATCTGCAACAAAAGAGTCTTTCAAATCTTTCTGACATTATGATAAGTCATAGGATTAGTTCACTGTAGGAGCATTGTGATAGATTGTAGATGCGTTAACAGCTAACTTTAGTGGAGTCACCTAGCTAGAGAGCTAAAAGGTTAAAGGAAGTTTAGGAGAATGAGTTGAGGTTTTCAGGATTTGTCTAGGGTTTGGAATTGGGAGTTACATCGAGTAAAGATTCTCTCGTTAATAAAGTCTCTATAATGTGTAGTTCATACTGTAGTGAACAAAGGAGTTAACCTGTTTGGATCCTATCAGAATACTTTTCCAGAAAAACCGTAGGGTAAGACTATCTGACCTGGAATCGTTTTTTGACAACATCAAGAGGATGGCAGACAAGTTTGGCGCTAGTTCCCGCCCCAAGCCCACAAACAAAAAGCTGGAAGCTAGAAAGGTTGGTGTCCACATTGATCGGGTTTTTGGAAGATAAAATGTGCCGGTTCCAGTCCTGGTGAAAAATCAAATGACCTGATTGTCACCAGAGAGAACAAAAAACACAGATATTTTAAGATGACATCACACAGGAAAGATATATTCCCATAATCTTACCATCATCCAACGCTTAAACATATCATAAGTGCCAAATTGCAGGCCAGCGTAAGGCACAATCTCAACAAGTGTTGGTGTTAATCCATTATACAATCCTTTTATGCCTCGAGATTTGATAATATCAACAAAAGCAGACCTCATTGTTGGATACACCTGTAGACATCTATATGGTTACAATGTCCCTTAAGCATGAATAACGAAGAAAAACAAGAAACCCCCGGGGGCAAGAATTTTAAACTATATTACAGGCTTCATAAGTCAAGCAACAAACCTTAGGCTCCCCTTGTGAAGCCAGAATTGTCCTTAGAAGATCAAAAGGATAAGAACCTAATGTAGCAGCACATCCTGCTAATGCTCCACTGACGAATGATAGATAAGGGCTCAAATGTATATGATCCTCTGCATTGCAAAAGATTACAATCAGCTTACCAGTTACAACTCAGGAAACACATATGATCTCCAAATCATAACAGTCATTTGCAAAAGCTATCCTAAGAAACACACATTCAACTAAATATAATCTGAAGAATTCACCCTAGATGCAACATGATCTCGGAAAAAAAAAGCATTGACAAGTTACCAAGTACCATATTTAGAGAGACCCCAACGTTAACTCAGTAGACTCATTACCTGTTTTAGTAGAACCAGATGCAAAAGATTTCAACTTATGTAGTACTGTAAACTGAATTGAAGTATATGGCATGACCATAAGCAAAGCTGGCACATTACCACGCCAAAACCCCTAAAAAAGAACAAGTATCAAATATCAATACAGAGAACATGACTTCAATAAACCTAATGCCACAGACCTGAAACTATAATAACACTCTGAGTGGTTTCAAGAAATGGAAACGACAAAGAGACAAACCCGAAAACCTTCTTCTCTAAATATGTCTTTCGTTGCCTGTACCATTCCAGTATACTTAGATGCTCCTGCCAAGTTTCCCCGGACCAATGCCCATGAACTTGTCGGTTCTAATTGAACCTGCCATTACATACAAGAAGCATGAATCATAATTCAACAGTTAAAGCTAATAACTTTCTAAGCTACAAATCTAACATCTCTCATCTTCAACCTCCACAATACAACAGTATCCAAAACAACAAACAATGCTTCCACTTTGCCTAAAAAAATGCGTTGACAAAGGGCTCGTTTTCCCAGAATTTTTCGTAGACCCCTCACTCAAATATTCCTCAGGTAAAGCAAAAAAAATCTAAACTTTATCACTAATTAGGAAAGAAGAGACAAAAAACCAAACCTGAAATCTAATCTTAATAACATCAAGAGGAGACGTTACAGTACGAGAAACACCACCAGAGATAGCACCAGCGCAAGCATCAATCAAGGCACGTTTAATCTGCCCTGGATCATCGACCGTCGTCGTCTTCGTCAAAGGACTCATTTTTTTCTAGGGTTTCGTCTCTTCTACAAGCTAAAATCAATTAAAAAAAAGGTTTCCAAAACCCTCCATCAAATATTAAACCTCAACAAAATAAGGAAAGAGATCAAATTGAATTCAAAGCAGAAACAAAAAAGGGGAAATTTCAGAAATTTTGTTAACCTGATAAAGATAAAAACGAAAAGGCTCGACATTGATGATTTTCCGGGAAAACCCAAGAAAAAATTGAGATGACCCTTTAAAGTTTGCCGCGGATTTGAGAGTTTTGGGAGGTGATTGAAAATGATTTGACTTGGAAAAGATTAATAAAAAAGCTGAGAGATTCTTTCTTCGTCAACGTCGTTGTTCTATGATATTTGCAGCATACAAATTAAAGGAGACGTTTTTACATTAATTTTGCCCTTTTTAAGACTATTGTCGGTTGGGTTTAATGAAATACTAAATCAATTCATGACTGTAAAATCAATTCATCAAGTCACCACCAAGTCACTAATTTTTAAAGAGGGGTTCAAGGTTGTTGCTGTAAAACCTTCCTCCACGTTTTATATGATGCAAAATGAACAAAAGCAGAACAGATGATAGATGACTATACGAGTAGAAGGGACCAACCCCGAGGGTAGGCCTGCACATTACACGTTGGGTAACCCATCATTTTCTATATTTAAACCTAGGTTTAGGCAAAAATATATGGAAATTAAAGTATTGTACCGAAAATTCAAGTATTGTACCGAAACCGATATAAATAAGGGGTATCGAATAAAACGTGAACTAACAAAATGAAATACGTGATTATGTCTTAAATTTTTATATTCGAAAAATTGGAACTAAATCCAAACCGAACCGAGAACCAAATAAGTATTCGGAATATATGAAATATATGTATATACCCAAAAATATTAATTATATTTTGTTTTTGATATAAGCAGTGTTCTAAAATACAGTCTAGGCATCCTACGCAGTGGACAGATGCCCACATATTATAATATACGGTGATTCATGCGGTTTTAAATAATACGGGCATCTATTAGCGTTCAAGTGTTTGATTACGCGGATGCTTAGGCGGATTGTAGGCGGAATTTTTTTTAAAATAAAAAATTGAATAGTTATATAGTTTTGTGCAAAAAAATTTTAGTTTAAATATTATTTTTATTTATTTCAAATGTTTAATGAATTTTATTCATTTGAAAATAATAGTTAAACACTATACATATATCCAAATTTACATAATTATAAAATTATATATACATTTCTAAATATATTTTATCCGTGTAGGTCCCCTAAGCACCCACGTATATAGCTAGGCGCTAGCCATTCATCCACCGCCTAGCGAGCGCCTCACGTATTTTAGAACACTGGATATAACCCATTTATCCAAAACTACAATTATAAACCCAAAAATATCAGCTACTTTATATCGAAATAACCAAAATACCCAACACATCCTAAATATCATATAGTTCTTAGTTATATCCTAAATAACTAAATTTAATTCAAATTTAACCAAAAAATATCCGATATTTCAGGTATCTGCATCCGACTCGGAACCGACCCTTAACTGAACAAAAACCATTATGATACCTATATGGGTCCTAACATTCTATACCCGAAAGACCCGAAACCGAATACCCAATTATCCAAGCCTATTCGAACCAAATTATCCGAGTTTTACATTTGGATCAATAAACTTTTTATCAATGTGTAAGGGTAAGAATAATAATATTTTTTAAAAAAAAAATCTAAATTAGTTCTAAAATTACTTGATATTTTGAGTAATTTTCATGAAATATCAGTTAAGTGACTCACAAAATAAAATAAAAATTTGAAGTGGTTTCCAGGTGGTTGACTTATTCACTACAAGAAAATATGTCTATTTTCGACCACAATTTTTGACTAACATTGGTGGTCTGAAATATTCTGACTACTTTCTGACAATTTTTTCAAAACCGTCAGAAAATAATCAAAATTTTCTAAGAAAGAAATTTTGTCAAAAATTCATCAGAAAAATGTCAAAAAATTCGTTTGAAAAAATCGACAAAATATTTAATTGGGAATTTCTCAGAAACTGGCTGGAAACTGGTCAGAACAATGTGGTCGGAAATGTAATCGAAAATTAGTCGGAAATTTGTATAACCATTTCGACCAATTCTCAGGTTGGTCAGTAATTGGTCGAAAACTTTACTTGGAAAATTATGTGTTACCGCATGTAACAAATGGTCAGAAAGTTTGGTAATAATTTTGTTAGAAACTATAATGAAAAAGTAAATTAGTCAAAAAATATTTTTTCATTAAGTTTTTAATCAATATATATAGTCAGGAAATGGTTGGAAAATTTTTGACAACCATTTTGACGAATTTTCTGTCACAAATTTATGACAAATTTTCAGCTATAATTTTTATTTCTTACCACGAAATTCCGACGAAAATGGTAGTCGGAATCTAGAGTTATTCGTGTAGTCTTAAACCTTCCTTCACGTTTTTATGATGCAAAATGAACAAAGCAGAAGAATGGCCATAGGAGTATAAGAGAAATTACTAGTTTAAAATATCAAAAACCCTCTCAAAACCTGTTCCTTCAAAATTTTCTCAAACTGCGACCTCCTTTGGCCATGGGGTGGCCCATCTGTTCTAATTTTTGAAGAAGTTGTAAATTGTTTTGAGTCATTTCACTGGGAAAGAACCAGATGTCGGAAATGTTTGTGCAATTGTGAACATGATATAGTCCAATTGGTCAATTAAACGACAATTCTCTTCCGGATTGACAATGAAGTCTTGCTTTTTAGGGTTCTCAAACAAAAATTTAGTTGTGTACAGAGTAGAGTCTTGAAACGACTCACCAAACACTAGATCTTTCGTCTCTGTTGATATGGGGTGGACTTTGCATCGATATGGGATGTACACATAAATATAGTAGTATTTGTAATATTGTGGACTGAATAATTCATTAGATAGTAGGGTTACAATATATATAGTGTATACTAGGGAAATTAATTATCTAAATTTACAATTTACATTCTCATATTATACATATCCTTACACGCTCCCTCAAGCTGGAGGGACTTCAGTGACTCCAAGCTTGGTGTTAAGCTCAATGAACCGTGAGCGAGCTAACGGTTTAGTGAGAGCATCTACTAACTGATCCTTTGTGGACACATGTGCAACGCGAAGGGCACCGGACTGGATGTTGTCGCGGACGAAATGATAGTCTAGCGTGATATGCTTCATACGAGAATGAAAAACCGGGTTGGCACATAGATATGTTGCCCCAACGTTGTCACAATAGATAACCAGTGCTGCTGTAAGTTAAATGCCGAGTTCAGAGAGCAATGAACATAACTACCGTAATTCTGCAGCCGTATTTGCAATAGCTCGATACTCCGCTTCTTTGGAGGATCTTGCGACCCCCTTTTATTTCTTGGAGGACCACGAAATCGGACTTCCACCAAGATAAAAGACATATGCATTTGTAGAAACCAAATCATCGACATCTCCACCCCAATCTGCATCGGAAAATCCATGTAATGTCAGAGGAATGTTGGGTCATAAGAAAATGCCGAGAGATGATGTGCCAGCGAGATATCGGAGGACACGCTTAGCGGCCTGCCAATGTGCATCAGTAGGGCGATGCATGAACTGAGATAACCTATTAACTGCAAATGCAATATTGGGTCTGGTGAGCGCTAGATATTGAAGGATTCCGATAACCTGTCAATACTCGGTAGGATCACTAAGAGTTGTGCCAGTTGTTAAAAATAATTTTGGCATTGGCAACATCGGAGTCGTGACAGGTTTCGCATCAAGCATCTTGTGCCGAGATAAAAGATCCATAATATACTTGCGCTGTATTAGATGAAGTCAACGGGATGTTCGATGGCCTCTATACCCAAGAAATAGTTGATATCACCTTGGTCTTTCAAAGAAAACTTTGCTATAAGTGACGAGATAAACTTGTCGACAAGAACATGATTTCCCGTGATCAAAATATCATCGATATAAACCAAAACATAGATAAATTCATGGCCGTGCTGGTAGATAAACAACGATGTATCAGCTAGTAATTCTAGAACCCAGCCTCAATTAAATAGTTTCGGAGTTTGGTGTACCACGCTCGAGGGGCCTGTTTAAGCCCGTACAAAGCTTTTCGAAGTCAACAGGCATGGTGTGGCTGATCGCTATCGACAAACCCTAGAGGCTGAGAAACATATACATCATCATGAAGAGTGCCTTGTAGAAAGACATTATTGATGTCAAGTTGTCTAATGCTCCATGATCGATTAACCGCAACCTCAAGAACCATGTGTATAGTTGTTGATTTAATTACCGGGCTGAAAGTTTCAGAATAATCAAGACCATATTGTTGATTGAATCCTCGTGCGACTAGTCGGGCTTTGTATCGGTCAATAGAGCCATCGGGATGATATTTGATTGTAAAAATCCACTTATAACTTATCACATTCTGATTTGGGTCTGGGGGCACCAAGTCCCACGAGTGATTTCGTAGTTGCGCAGTTATCTCCTCAGACATCGCATTTTGCTAATTAAGGTCTTTTAAAGCTTGTGCTACAGTTGTAGGGATGGTTGAGTTAGTTTCTGATATTGTAGCAGTGTAGGTTTGTTTGGGTTTTAAGATATTGATTTGGAGCGAGTCTGCATTAGGTGGTTGTTGGGAGGTGGAACTGGATTTTCTGGAGGTAGTGGGGATGGAATTTTGGGAGGTGGTGTATGTGGTGGTGATGGTTCAGGCGTTGAAGAGGAACTGGGCAAGGAAGAAGACGATGTTGGGCATGGAATGACGCCTGGTGTTGGTTCTGGATTTGGGCCTTTATTTGGTGTTGGATATGGGCCTGTATTTTGTATTGAATTTGGGCCTGTATTTGGTGTTGGATTTGGGCCGGAATTAGAAAATGTATTTGGGCCTGAGTTTTATGGCGATGAATGAATTGGAAAAGATGGATTACGACCCAACAAAATAGTGTCTGATGCTGTGACATCCGGTGGCTTAAAGTGGTCCCGACTATTGACCCGTCGGCTTCATTCTCTCGATAAGTCGGTCTGATTCATTATGGAGTGTTGTCATAAATCAAAGAAGCATATTTATCAAAACTTTACATAATTTTTTATGAGAATCGCGTCTTGGTGCTTGTAGACTTTCATGAACAATAAGAAATTGAATATTCGTAGATATGCTCAGTCAAAATCTTCTTCCACTTAAAATCATGGTCATTTGAAAATTTACCCAAAACCTATTATGAACCGTTGTAAACTTCATACATGACTTTCAACAATACAAAAACAAAAAGGCTATTTTTTGTTCATTTTTAAACTACAAGATGCTTTCAAGACTTTTTGTGGTATGCTATTACTAATTATGATTTTCACCATCTAGGTCATACTTGGGTTTGTTGGTTAGATACAGAAATCAACATTCTTTTCAAAAGTTCTCATTCTATCCAAGTGAGAATATATATTTTTTCTTTTAAATATTTTTATAATTCAAACACCGCTCACAAAACACTTTGGGCAGATCTTTAATCCTATGAAATTTGCTTAGATTATACTTGTTATTCTAACGAACATTGATCTTTAGCAGGCCCGGCCCAAACATTTTTCCTGCCTAAAACAATTAATTTTTTTAGCCTATTGATAAACTAAAATATGGTAATAATTGTCATGTAGGTAAACTTGGGGAACACGCGCTATTTCCCTACCAGAAGTATGGTATAGCGTCAGATAGAGTCCAAACTATGACCCCAATCTAAATACCCATCCAGACAAAGTTTTATTCCTATATATCCATCATTTGAAAGTTTGAGACTTATCATTCCATCAGAGTAAAGTTTCAAATCTAAAATTTCATTGAGCCGTATTAATGTTGGTTAACTGGTTTGAAATCAAGGCTTAACCATTTAAACCAATTTGTAAACCAAAATATGACCCGATTAGATGTAGTCAACCGGATTTTGACCCGATTATAATTCGTAAATATCCAACCCACCCATCGTCGAAATCTGTTGGGATTTTGAACAGATCATCGTGTTCTTGTTCTTCCTCGTCGAAATCTGTTGGGATTTGTTCTTGAGGAATTAAAGCCATCAAACTCTCGATTTAGATAGCTGCGGTTCAGATTTGGGATTCGAGTTTTCTCGATTTCAATTTCTAGGTTTCTAGGGTTTGAATGAAAATGCGATTTGGGGATTTTTTTATAGGGATTTTGGATTAATTGGGTGGGTTGGATATTTACGGATTATAATCGGGTCAAAATCCAGTTGACTACATCTAATCGAGACATATTTTGGTTTACAAATTGGTTTAAATGGTTAAGCCTTGATTTCAAACCAGTTAACCAACATTAATACGGCTCAATGAAATTTTAGGTTTGAAACTTTACTCTGATGGAATGATAAGTCTCGAACTTTCAAATGATGGATATATAGGAATAAAACTTTGTCTGGATGGGTATTTAGATTGGGGTCATAGTTTGGACTCTATCTGACGCTATACCATACTTTTGGTGGGGAAATAACGCGTGTTCCCGTAAACTTGAGACTTGAACTATGGCTTGCGAGTAACAAAAGCTAACACCAAACCACTAGACCATATTAACTTTCCTACAAATTGATGCCTCTTAATTATTAATATCTTTGTGATGCGTAAAACAAAGGCTTCATGGGCTTTAGCTCAGAGCCGGACCTGACCTTTAGTGAGCATTTCTAAACGTTGGACTATGTTACTGTCTTACTGATGACCATAGCGGAATTGTGGGAGTTCCAAGATGCAGTGGCGGGATGAGTGTTAGATGTCGTGTTTGTCGGACCGGTTTACATGTGGACAACAAATTAAGATCACAACCATATATGTAACAATTTAGACCGTACCCAGCCCTAACTATGAAAGGATTAAGTGTCTTAGATCATGGTAGGTGTTACATTCAACTTAAAAGTCATACTCAATCAAACGACATGCCTTTTAAGCTTTTCAACTATCTCATTACTTATCATTTATTTCTACAAACAGTTACTCAATGTTTTAGTAGAGTTTGGATGTTTTGTTTCACTCACGGCTGGCCTTTTTCAATTTCTTGGCAAAATCAAGGCTCTAAAATACTTGTTAATTGACTTAGATTTGCTAGGTATTTAAATTTTGATACTTGCATGCCACTTGTCTTGTCTATTACGAGTATTTGTTTTTTCAAGCCAATAAAATATGGAGTGGATAAACGAAATCTCATATATATGCTCTTATTCCCCTACTAAAGCCAATAAAATATGGAGTGGATAAACGATATCTCATATATATGCTCTTATTCCCTACTAAACGAATATGAGCAAATTAATAGGGATTAATTATTAACTTATTAAATTTAATATTCTCCCATTATAGGAACATCTTGATAGAATCGTTTTTGACTTCTAAACTTCCAAATTTCTAAGACATGCATTGAATTAGAATATGTTCAAATCCAACGGGTCCCAGCTTCCATATTCGACTTTCTTTCCAACTATATATTTTTGTCATATTAAAATGCACATGTTGAATAAAAAATATTTGAAGGGTTATTATTCTTTTTTCCCCCTATTTTTTTCTTTTGACTAATATGATCTTAGTACCTCTTTCTTGGTAATACCTCTCTTTTTTATGTTCATTAAAGTTTCCTGATCTGAAAATTATCGCTTATTTTTCTTTGTGGTTTAGAGACATCCATTTTTTTTTTGGGTCAGATTTCTTTCAATAAGAAGACGCTGACCAGTTGCCAAAACTTATTTAATTTATTAAGATATCAAATTACACACAATTCCATTTTACTGATAAAATCATGGTTGATATAATAGACTTTTCTATGATGCTTTTTGTTATCTTCCTTCGAAATTATGTGTTTTATCTTTTATGTTAACACATTCAAATTCATATTTAAACGAATAATATAGACGTTTAAATAGGTATATGTTTGCATGCATATACATGTTTTATAGATGAAGCTAATTAAGCTGAAAAATAATTTATAAAAAGCAAGCACAAATTGGTAACATAAATAGTAAAACATTCAATTTGTTTTCTCCCATCCACCAGTACTACGTACACTATTAAAGTGAATTATTATGATCCTTTTGTTAACATTAAAAGAAGAAAATGAAATAACTATATTACAAATCAAACAAACGAAAGAAACGAACGCAAATGTATATAGACACATACAGACAGTGAGACACATGCACTGCCTTAGCGTTTTAGCATGGGAGAGAGCTGATGCCATCGTCCTCGTTTTGTCATTGTGCCACTTTTGAAGAAAATAATATATATATAATCTACTAAAACAACATCTTCTGTGTTACGCTTACATATATACATAATTTTCATACATATCCATTCTAGACATGTCTTTTTCATGCAATCTTTGATTAAATTTACTATTTATTGACTAACTAGCCAAAAATGAGGTTTTGTTTTGTTTTGTTTTTCACTTATATCCGCATAACATGTATATATATATAAATAAATTCAGTTTCAAATACAAATCTAAATTCATTTATAAAATTACTCATCTTGGGATTGTGGAACCAGATTTGAGTCATCTCATTGATATTTTAACTACGGTCATGGTTGACAAGTGTGAACGTCTTAAAATATATAGATTTTTATTAACATGTAATACTTCCATACCTCCAACATTCACACACACACACACAAAAACACACCAAACGCAAAGTTAGCTTCACAAGAGACATATAGTACATATCAAACCATGCCATGAGACACACATCAAAACGACACAACCCATTAATTATGATCAAGACTGAAAATCGAAAACCGGAAAGTATTATGGCTACATATCCTTGACTTGGAACATGTTACGGTTCTTGACGACGATATCATACATGTGTATCGACTTGAACCTGGAGAAATCAGAAGGGAGTGAGATGAGATGAACGGTAGATGCTTTGTGGAATTGAAGGAGATGAGGCTCGTCGTAGTAACGTTCCCAGCCAAGTGCGTAGAGATGTTGCTGCAGATGTGAGTAAGAGGTTATAACTTCGTTGCTTGGAGTGTAAACGAGAACCTTTCGCTTTGTGTTCTCAAAGTTTGTCTCAGCTCCAGGATTCTCCACTAGCCGAACGACGCCATTCTTGAACACCCACACTCCCGACATCTTGAGATCTTGATCTTTTAAAATATTGATGTTGTTCTTGGGATTACATATTGTTAGAGGAGATGTGGTTTATATATAAGAGCAAGCTCAGTTACTTTTTCTTTCTTTGTCTTATATTTTTTTATATTTTTTTATATTTTTTTATATTTTTTATGAGTCAACACTCAACATTACATGTTAAAAAGAAATAAAAAAAACAATTTATAAAAGTTACATCATATGCCACTATTAATAAAACATTTTATATTAAAAATGAATCGAATCCATGAAAAAATCAGGTAATTTAATTAGGATTTTATTGCTGCTATGTATTATGTAGATACAAATACAACGTAAAATACGGATTTGGAAAGAAAAAAATTATTTTTCTAAAAAAAATATAACATTAACAAAATACATTTTAGGGACTGGTATCGACCGATGGGCTCTGTTTTGCTAAAATAAAAAATAAACGTCGTAAGACCTTCCAAATTGCTAAGGTTTCTTCAGCAATTAAACTAAAATATATAGCTAAATTTAACACGTGCCCAAAGGTTATGATTTTGATTTTGATTTTGACGAAAAACGCAATATTATAGCTAGAAAAAGGCCTTTGGACTCCTTGTGAACAATTATGTGAAGCCATTCCTCATCAACATGGGCACTCCTTCACTTTCTTGGACTGACTAGTCATTTCGAAGTACTCTTGGTATTAAACTTTAAAATCTGAAATATCAGAAAGAAGGAAGAGTAATGGGGGAAAGTTTGTAAACATAAAAATAGAAATTCAATCTTTATCTCATGGGGATGGGCAGAAGAGATCCTACTACTTCAAATAGGTCCAGAAACTAAAATATGGGCGGAATTCGAAGTTTCGAACTTCATAAATACTAGGTGATATAATCCACATAACTAATAATATGTTTTTGCTGTCAAAAAAAAAAAACTAATAATTTGTTTTCAATTAACTAATTTAATACTCCATTAATTAGTTTTAATAATAGTTTGAGTTTTATGCTGGCTATATAAATTTCTAACAAAATATGAATTCTGTAAAAGCACTAGATAACATTAGTTGGGGAAAAAATCAAGTCTTCCAAGTTCGAAAAGGTAATGGTATCAAATGGCATTCTTTTTCTGGGCAACTTGCCAAACCGATGACAAATTCAAGATCGTCTTCCGTCATTAAGTTCAAGATCCTCTAAAAAATTATATACGGATTGATGGGATTGTATACGGATATGGATCCGAGTTCTACTTGTATATTAGGGAACATAACCTATAGTTATGATAGAGAATTTAGATGGAGAGAGTATACCACTAGCTAAGGGGGCAGTTTGGAGAAGATTAATGGGTTTAGAAGCCCGTTGATTTGAAACATTTGCATAGGCCCCAAATTTTAAGGGACTCCACTTAAACACAATTTATCAAATAAATTATTAAATTAATTTTTAAAAAGTTCTAATTATAATAAAAAATAACCTTGGATTAGTTAAAGATATATTAAAAAAATTCAAACTATAAATTATTGTTAAAAAACGTGTGTTTCATAAATTTTAAAATTTCTTTTAAAATGAAGATTTATTATAATTTACAATATTACGCAGTAAAATATATATATTTACGATTGTTTTAATAATTATCATTTAACTTTTTATGGGACTTCGAAAATCTCAGGACCGGCTTTATAGAAGAGCTACCTAAGTTTGCTAATTAAAGTATTGTTGAACTCGTGGATTATGATGGTAAGTATGTGCTTGGAAGTTAGTATAAGAGGAAGATGATTTGGTGTGCAGAGATTTTACTTGAAAAGCGCAACAATGAAGAGATTTGGGGAGAGGTCGAGTGGTTTGATGCAATGGTTACATTCCCCGAGTCTTATGAAATTGTGTGTGCTATTGCTGCTACTCTTTGATAGGTTTGAACTTTTATATGCTTGTCTCATGCTTTTAGCAGACATTGTCTTCTCACTTCTAAAATATGCAATTTTCCAATTGCTTTCGTTTCCCATTTGAGAACTGGAATTACCAAAATTCCATTTGAGATAAATTATATTAAGTAATATTATATATATAAATATATAAACTCATAGTAATAGAAAATTTGATATTCAAACTTAATCTTAAATTTTCTAATTTTTCTAAAATTGTTACCAAAATTACTTGTTTATTATGTTAGATATTATAGAAAAATTTTAATTCTGTCTTACATGGATCGAAAGCTTATAATGTATTCTGATTTTATCATGACTATGTGGTTTATGTTATATAGATTATATTTTAGTTTGTCTTGGAGTTTAAGCTTTTAAATATTAAGTCACAAATCAAAATTTATTTTTATTTGTTTTGCGGGTAATTTAAATATGATAAATAATAGACACATATGTTTTAAGGAATTTTCGGTTCTGTCATTTCATGCCTCATACCATTTCCATCCTGAATTTTAAGGGGGACATAAATCTAATCATAAATTCTCATTTTCCCATATTTGTGTCAGACATTCGAAAACGTTGGACAAGCGATGCATTAGCGGTCCATATTTTCCAGTACTAAAAACTAGTCACAAATGACATCAAAGCTTCTCGAGAAACATTAAAGCATAATGTTGTACATTTGTTTCATGTCTTCCAAAATATAAAACTCCGTAACCAAAATAAACATTAATAACCAAATCTAAGATTTTTAGTCTTAATTAAAAGAAGTTTTATGTCAATTTGTTTAACTTGTGTTAATGGGCATGAAGTTAGTAGGAAAGAAAAACTGCTGGATATCACAGAATCAACAAGAAATAATACTGATTCAAACAAATTATTGTTTTGAGGCCCATTAAGATTGAATGAAAATGATTTGGACCACCATTTCTAGTTAAAAGGCCACTCCTGAATTGAGCCTTCATTTTCTGTAAAATTTTCTCACGCACAATACAAACGAGTAAATCGCACGCGCTTGATAACTCTCCCAAGTGAAAACCCTAAATTTTTCTCCACTAAGACCATGAATAACGCACAGACTTAGGGAGTATCAAGTATTAAAAATTAAATGAAAAAAAAAATGGTAAAATGTTGTGATACGTATCAGTGGGTTGATCTTCTTGATATGTATCAAGAGGACACGCGGCAGTCTTCAAGTCGACCGTGCCTCTATCGAGTTTTTTTCTTTTCATCTCATTTCCGATTTTTTTTTGTTTCTCCTCTCTCCCTTCTCTCCCTGATGCGATTCATCTTCTTCTCTGTCGATAAAATCTCTCTTCATTGATCGATTGAATCATGGTAAGTTCTTCTTCTCTTCATCGATTGAATCTTCATCTTCAATTCTTCGAGTTTTGAAAGCTGAATTTTAAATTTGGTCCGAAATTGATTGAATATTCATCCTTGATTCTTTTATTCTTGTTCTTCATCTCTCTTTGTGTGTTTCTTTTAACAAATATTTTAAGGGTTTTCTGGAGATTTCGGGTTTTGACTAAGGAATTAGGGTTTGTCGTGATGGGTGTTTGAGATTTGATTCTTGTTTGGCGCAGTTGTTCTTTTCTTACTTCAAGGAATTGATTTGGTTCGATTCTTTAGTTGTTATAGCTGAGACTTCTGAAAGCACTACATATGCTTTTCCTGGACGATCAAAATTTCATGGATTAATCGGATTTGAATCTTTCCCTTTTTGGATTATCTGGTATCTATTTCTTAGATATAGGTACATGAAACTTCTCTGTGTTATACCTAGTTCAAACAAAGATGGAGATAACAAATTGAATATGAGGTAATGGAATATGAGGTTTGATTTGTAATTGTTCCTTAATCTGTACTCTCTATTTGTTTATGAATTTTCTCTATTGCTTAGTATATGAATGTTCCATCTTTAGTTGCCGTACTCTAAAAGTGAACAAAATTTGTTTGACTTTGTTTTGCTACATCTATGATCATAGCTCTTAATACTATGTTTCCAGGTTTCTTGTGAAGCGGTGCTTATCAGATGGGAGTATTCTCCATGAAAGTCACACATCGATGTCCGCAATGAGTAGCAAGCATGAAAGCGTATCACATAGAGGCTCCGTGACATCCCACCAAGTGACTCATATAATTTCAGAGTCATCACCAGATATGCCAGCTGCTGGTGATGTAACATTATCAAGGTTTGTTTAAATCTTTCTTACATTTTTCTTCTGATTATAGCTAAATAAATATGTATTGCTAGTTCCTTTAGCTTGAATGTCCATCTTTGTTTGAACTAGGTATAACACAAAGAAGTTTGAACTAGGTATAACACAGAGAAGTTTCATGTACCCTGACAAGGTAAATTTTCTTCTTTTTAACCGATTTTGTTATGTTTAGGCTTTATTGGAATTTTTGGATATTTTGTGTCCTTCAATTGTTCTTTAGTTGTTATGGCTGAATTGATTGTGACTTTAATGATGATTGAGACATTGAGTTAATGGTTTTGGTTGTGGCTGTGAGTTAATTTTATTAACCTAACCTGAATTGATTAGGGAGTGAGTCATTACTCTTTATTGTGAGTTTGGCTTTATAATCAAACCAAATCAGTTCCTTGAATATCTTAAAACGAAAAACTCAAAACCAAAAACTTTCACAACTAAGTAAATGGATTCCAATGATTTATTTACTGGATCTCAATCCTTTATTGATCTCTTAAACACACAACAAGAGATCAATACTCCACAAACTTATCCACAAATTCAAACACCTACA